>OY992889.1:93335736-93378628 GCA_963921405.1 Cepaea hortensis | reverse complement strand
ATGATTGATTGCCATCCCACCAGGTTAATATGTTATCGCGGACCTCAGAGAGAAGTGTCTATGTAGAAGACCATTTCCTGGACGTACGTATTTTGGGAGGGGGAGGAGGGAGGAGGGAGGAGGAGGAAGAAGAAAAAAAAACTACGACAGTTGGCATCTCTGGAATGAAAGGAAGGCGTGTAGAAAATTTCATCTCAATCGGATGGGCCGTTCGCGAGCGCATAAAGGACATACGGACAGAGATACATAAATACATACAGAGATACATACGCACAAGTCTTTTTTATATATAAGATAAGAAGATTGGCATTACACGAGACTGAAGTCTGTGGACAGAAATGATCACCAACGCCCTCGGCATAGACTATAAGAAGACTGGTAGTACACGAGACTGAAGTCTGTGGACAGACATAATCACCAACGCCCTCGGCATAGACTATAAGAAGACTGGTAGTACACGAGACTGAAGTCTGTGGACAGACATGATCACCAACGCCCTCGGCATAGACCATAAGAAGAAGAGAACAAGGTTGACAGATTTAGTGCCAAGCAAAAAAGTAAGTGTGGATGAAACATACATGGATGGCCGAAAATGGGAAATAGAGGTGTGTCACAGTTAAAATAGAGGTGTGTCACAGTTAAAATAGAGGTGGGTCACAGTTAATGACTTAACATTTTTTTAAATATGGTAGCAGACATATTGTATCATATATCAAATTAAAAGGAGTTGCATAGGGGAGCGACTGGCCGAGTGTCTAGAATGTCGGATTCTCCTTCGGGAGACCCGGCTTCGAATCCTCGAAGGTGTGGATTCTTTTCTGTCGGGGGAAAAAAGAAAATTGTAACCTGCACAGTTCGCGGTGTCTGCACTAGCCAGGCGGCCTTAATTCCTCAGGTTCAAGATCCCCCCCCCCCCCCCCCCCCCCCCTCCTTTCCCTCATACACCGCAAGGTGCTATACAGGAAGTAAATGACAGTTTTTTTTTGAGGGACAGTGTTGCCATAGGGGGATCTACTGTGTTTAATTGTTAACTATAGGTTGATTAATAAGCCCATAACAATTACGGTAAATTCAAATAAGACGATTTATCAGCCCATGGCAGTTAATGCAACAAGTGTCTGGCAGAGGAGTTCAGAAAGGCAGTAATCTACATGTAGTTAGAGGCCACCAAGGAGGGTTGGTCTGGAACTGGCTGCATGACCCCGTAGAAAACTTAAGCTGCAAAATTAAATCAATCATGAAGATTTTACACACAAAAGTGTCTGCCTGTACGGCGAGGAACTACCAGTCTGCACACCAATAAGCCAGACATGAGACAACGGATACTCACGCAAACCTCAGGTCCTGTATGACATCACACTGATGTTGGACAACAGGATGCATCCGACATACAGGACTTCGTGTTGGAGCTCAAGCCAACGAACACAAGCAAGCAGCACACAAAAGCCGCAAACAATAAGTTGCACGATTTATTGCCTGGCATAGTTCGCTGCATCTCGTCAGATGCATAATGCGAAGGTATATATCGTATGAAGTGAATAAATGAATAATACTACACTTGAAACAATTACAACACATAGTTCAATTCGATTTTACATTTCAGCTTCAGTAATTCATCTATCCGCTTCACAGGTGATTGTGAGAGAAGAGTGTCAAAAATGGAAAACAATGTATTCTTTTAGCTCAAATCTTAAATCGCATTTTAAGTGTTTTAGCTAAAGTATTATTCATTTATTCACTTCACATAATATATAATTGTGCAGTATGCACGCGAGGAGATGCAGCGAAATATGTCTTGCAACAAATCATGCAACATATTAGCTATAGCTTCAGTGTTTTTTTCTCTCGTTCGTTCGATTTTAACTGAAACCTAGTCCATAAACGTGCTCCTACATATAGTGCACTGAAATGCTTTTTTTTTGTTGGTGTAGATTAGTTTTCCCTATTACCAATGTCCCTCACTATCAAGTGAACCCACTCCGATTTCAGAGGTACTTGTAATATAGTCAACAAGTCAAAGACGAGAAATCAATATTTTAGTCTAACTGACAGGTGTAGGGATCGAACCCGCTATCTCGGCATCAGCACACCGGATGTTTAAGAACGGTCTTATTCATTCGGCCATGCTGAACTCCATATCAAGATGTATTCTTCTTCTGAAAGTCCATGCACCTGGCGAGATGCAGCGAAATTTGCCAGGCAATAAATCGTGCAACATATTGTGTGTGGCTTCTGTGTATAAATTTACTAAGGCAGTGGTTCTCAACCTTTTTTGGCCCGTGCCCCACTTCACCATATTTTCAGAACGTCATTCCCCCCTTCCTATCAAAAATTTGGCCCGTGCCCCCCTTCACCATATTTTCAGAACGTCATTCCCCCCTTTCATATTTCCTACCTAAAAATCACCCCCCCCCCACCCCTACACAGTATACGTACACATGGAAGGTAAATATGTTAAAACAGGTCTAGACATCCACATAAAACGTGATTTGTGGGTCTACTTACTTTATAAAATGAATTTTAGAAGGATGAGACGTGCATAACTGTAAAGTATGAAGGGAAAAGCAATATAAAGTAATCGGTTCTTGTATTAACACGATCTTGAAATGATCTTCATCCCCCTGGAAACCTGGGGGAATTCTCCACCGGTTGAGAGCCACTGCACTAAGAGAACAACGCTCTTTTGAAATCACGAAGAAGTCTACTCATGGCTTAGCATGAGCTGCTTGGGGATCTAGGCTCCATTAGAATGTGAGGACAGAAGAGGAAGCAGAGAAGGAGGAAAATAAATGAACACTACAGGTTTCAAGACATACTGCTATTTATGAATGCCATGGCGCAGCCTAGTTCATACTGTTGTTGTGGTATGAATAATAGCTCTAAAATACCTTGGCTCTGCCTAGTTCATACAGTTGTTGTGGTATGAATAATTGCTTGTTGAGTGCACACAAGTTGTAATGCTTCATATGAGTTGATATTGTCAGGGTGGTTCAGAATTGCTTGCTGTGTGTCAGTGGCCTACGTCGATTGCTTATTATCAATGGACTGATTTATCTTGGAATCAAATGGCTGAGTGAACTGAGTTACAAGTTACAAGAGAGTGTTTATAGTGTTACACTTTGACTCTAACATCACACGGACGAACCACATTGTGACATTAATTATAAGTCGTGAAATGCACGCCGTGCCGTTTTACTATTTCTATTGTGTCCTTGAATTCACATTTACAAGGGTTCTATCTCAGGTTTCAATCATAATAAAATACATAAAAACACTGGTAAATAAAACTCACTTGATTCCTAAAATATCTACAAGGGGGAGGTGGTCGTGCGCTTGTGGGACCAGGTGGAGAAGGCAGGGGGAACAGATTGAGAACCCACATGTGGAAAGAATGAGATTGCGGGGGATCGGCAGGGGTTCTGGAAGAACCTCAAAGCTGAGAGGGAAGACCAGGAGAACTTTTAATCAGATAGCGGTGGGAACGATTAGTAGTATGACTCTTCGCTGGCTGTTGAACGAGGGGACAGAGCAGGTATGGGAATGTCTTGAGTGCAGTGATGTCGGTTCTTAACTCAGCTCAACTCAGCTCCTAAAATATCTATCTCTGGCATCATGGTGAATATTTAAGTTGCCCACAGTCAGTCTCGACCGATGTGTCCTCTACCACTATCTCCCTCTCAGTGACTAGCTTGGGAGTGAACCTTTCTCTCATGGCCATCGTCAAAGCATGCTTCTCGCCATTAGGCCATGTACATGCTTCAGTGTGATCAGAGCTCAAATTTTAGCTCATGACAATGAACATGTTGTCTCCGACGTTCAGATGTTGTACATTGTCTTCGATGTTCAGATGTTGTACAATGCCACTTATGTTCATCTGGACCCGCAGTATTGTCATCATTTCTTATGTACGTGTAAAGGAGAGTCTCCGCGGTGGAGTAGTTATGCCGCCTGCCTCGCGCTGCGAAGGTTGTGACTTCCATTCTTGCCTATGTCGTTCGGTTCACAAGTGCAGTTTACTACGAGAGCCCTGTGAGTCGTCGCTGGAGCTACGGAGATAGTGCTTTGTGCGACGCTTTCTGCGCTGCGGAAGGAGATCCATTGATGTGGGATACACCCGGTGCAATGAAGTTAATCCGCTTGCTTTTGAAATCGTTTTTGTATATGTAAGTTGGGAAGCCTCGATTTCATGCTGTAATGTTTGGGAAATAGTCTATGATTCATATTCGTATATTACCACACAAATGATACAAGTTCTCAAACTTGTCACTTTAATGTGATTGCCTATTTCGTGCCATTGATTATACTCTATTGATTAATTGTATATCCTCTACAGGATGTCGCAGTTAACTCCAGCGTTTTTTTTTGTGGGGGGGGGGGGGGGTGTTTATGGTTTCTTGGCAAGTTTAAGTTCAGTAATTTACCATTGACCGTGTCGCGCTGGGTTTTAACGTGATGGTATGGGCGCCGGTCGTTCAGAAAGCAGTGAACGTAAACTTGCCAAGTCATCAACAACAGCAATGTTGTCAGCGATGTATTGTAAATAGGATATGCAAAAAAAAAAAGTCCATTACTTTCTGATCGACCGGCGCTCATACCATGCACAAGGCGGTCAGCTGCCAAATCGCCCGCAGCTGTGTTTCGATCGGGCTATACGGGATGCGAATCGCTTTCGCAACGCTTTCACCACGGCGTGGCCTCCATATTATTACAGTTTATAAATTTATCACAAGGAGTAGTATATCTAAAGACACACTTACCTCCCGGCCAGGTGGTCCTGAGTTCGAATCCCCATCAAAGCGGAGTTTTAAACCTGACCTAGGCGCTCTGTTCGAGAGAGCCTTAAATGAACACCAGGAATTATCGTGGATAGTAAAGGTAACAGGGGCCATAATAACCGCAGAATCCATAACAGGGGCCATAATAACCGCAGAATCCATAACAGGGGCCATAATAACCACAGCATCCATAACAGGGGCCATAATAACCACATAATCCATAACAGGGGCCATAATAACTACATAATCCATTGAGTATTGATTGATCTATACAAATATAGGGCGGCATCATAAACCCTTAGCCTTATGGCGTTTACAAGGACCATTGAAATCTTGAGAATCCCTGACATTACATCGATTGATCTATTCAAATATTGGGTAGCACTAAAAACCCATAGCTTCATGGCGTGTAGAAGAACCACTGAAATCTTGAGAACACCTGCCATTACATCGATTGATCTATTCAAATATTGGGTAACAACATAAACCCATTGCCTTATGGCGCCAACAAGGACCATTGAAATCTTGAGAATCCCCAACATTACTTCGACTGATCTACAAAAATATAGGCAGCACTATATACCCATAGCCTCATGTCGTGTAGAAGAGCCAGTGAAATCTTGAGAATCCCTGACATGACCATGAATTCTGTGAACTTGTGTCCATTCATTGGTTACCTCTGTTTTGTTGTATTTGTTGTTCGTTTCCAAGTTATGATCATGCACGTTGGGGGGAAACAACAGTGGTATTGTTTTCAATCGTTGACAGTTGATTCTTCCTCTTCTTCTTTGTTTTGTATGGTGTGCGTCACATGTTGTCACACACGACTCTGGGGTCAGAGTGTCCAACTTCAGCGCGCGTGTGTAAAGGGTCTGCTTCTTCTAGACAGATTCCACCCAAGGTCACAGGCTGCGTTTATCCGTGGGTAGATGTTCTTTCCTAACTAAATTGCCAGGACCCAGGACAGGGACCCTACGACCTTCTCTTGGCGATTTTCAATTATTTTACGTGTAAATTTTGCACACAGGACCTGTTTTTCTGTGACTGTGGATCTCAGGGTCTATAGTTTTCTGTTTATAAATCTCTATATAGATTTATACTTCCATAGACCTCTAGGTATAGAAATTTCTGTTTTTATATAATATCTAGGTATGTGGAATTTCTACTGCTATAGAACTCTAGGTATATAGATCTTGGAGTCTATAGATTTCTGTCTAGTGATCTCTAGGTTTATAAATCTCTTGGTATACAAATCTCTCAGCATATACATCTCTAGGTCTACAGATTTCTGTTTGTATTATCTCCGTATCCATAGATCTCTAAATGTATAGAATTCCGGGGTTATAGATCTCTATATTTATAGATCTATAGGCCCACATACCCTGTTGTCTATAGTTCTCTGGGTATATAGCTTTAGGTGTACATATCTCGAGGGTTATAAATCTCTAGATGTATAGAATTACGGAGTTATAGATGTCTAGGTCTATAAATCTATAGATCACTATGGTTCTCTAGCTGTACATAGCTTTATGCGTATGGATGTCGAGGGTTATAGATCTCTAGATCTTTAGATCTCTTAGTCTATGTATTTTTAGATCTATGAGTTTATAGATATCTGGATCTATGGATTTCTTAATTTATGGATCTCTGGATCTCCGAGTTTATTATTCTATAGATCTCTAAGTTTATGGATCTATGAATCTATGGATTTCTGAGTTTATGGATTTCTGAGTCTATGGATATCCTGATCTATGGGTATCTTAGTTTATGGATCTCTGAGCTTATTTATGGATCTTTGGATTTATGGATCTCTGAGTTTATATATCTCCGGGTCTATAGATGTATGAATCTATCGATGTCTGGATTCTGCCTAAGAGGGGTTTTGTTGAACAATAGGAGGCCATGTGTACACTGCGTACACAAGGAATTATATGGTATATGGATGGTAATAAGAAGACCATAAGGCAGCTGATATGGCAAAAGGTGGAAATGAACAAATACCTGAAACAGAGACTATTTATAGTGTATGTAGGTTTTGGTGTGGTCACATTTCGGTAATCGTCAATGTTACAGAAATGGTGTTCTGAGTTGAGACGCTTCCAGTGTGATCTGAAGACGTAAATAGGTGCACAAATGATTATTTGTACATTGCGATGAAGACGGTCTTTGATTCTAATCAATCAATCAATCAAGTCATAAAATCGATGGATCATTAATGCAGCCACAGTGTGGTATTGATCAAATATCACTCATCGAGTGTTGTTTGCACAGGGAAATATGGACCCAAGTGCCAGGAGTTCGCTGCGACTGTTCATCATCTCTGAGGGACAATGTCCGTCTCGAATGTTGGAGGTCCGAGGTTCAAGCCCCGGTGAGGGCCGAGATTTTTTTCACGTGGACGTCTAGTAAAAAAATGTCCCCTGGTCTCTGGGTAGTGAGATCGGATGCCCGTGTGTATTGTTGCGCAGGTAAAAAATCCCTTGGCAGTTAGAAATCGAAAAAAAGATTAACCTAACGGCGCTGCCCGGGCAAACATGTCGAATTTAAAAATCTACCCAAAGTATTTCAGGATCCTCGCCGGTGCTACGAAATTCGTGCAAGGAGCTGAGATTCTCCTGACCCAAGCTTGAGTTAGGAGTAGAACGGAGCAATTATGGATTACAACCGTGTGCCGTGATGTTGATCCGTCGACTAAACTAAACTTGTAACTGTGAAAAATCTATCACCTCAGACTCTTCAACAGCTACTCTGCCTTTCCACATCATATTCGTAATAACACATCCTACTAATGCCCATCAAAGGCATTTTAGTCGAATTTGTAAAAAATAAATAAACAGAAGACAATTTTTACACGCCATCAAGCTCACTTGACATATGGTGTTTTACCCATTTTGTTATGTATCACACGACACTCCATGAATGATCAAGTCAGTGCCACGCCGGACGTCTTTACTTCCAATGACATTTCCTGGTACCATGGGATGATCTGAAAGTCCAGATCAATTTTAACAATCCGAATCCGTTACGATGCGAATCGAACTCGTCACCACCGAACCGACAGGCGAGAATCTAGGCTAACGTAGGTTCCGGCTGCAGTTGTTCTAGATCAAAACTATTATTTCCTGTGCATGCGCAGTCACGCACGCCCATGGACACTGCAAACATATCAGATGTTTCTGCTCGATCTTGACATACTCTCTAGCCTAGAGAATGACATAACAGCAACCAATTAAACAATACAACACATGCAAGCTGGGCATCAGAGGGCACAATCTATTACTCATTTACATGCACTCTCTCACACATACACTCCCTCACACACATTCTCTCACACATATACTCCTTCACACATACACTCTCTCACACATACACACCCTCACACACATTCTCTCACACATACACTCCCTCACACACATACACTCTCTCACACACATTCTCTCACACATATACTCCTTCACACATACATTCTCTCACACATACATTCTCTCACACATACATTCTCTCACACATACATTCTCTCACACATACATTCTCTCACACATACATTCTCTCACACATATATTCCTTCGCACACACACTCTCTCACACATACACTCCCTCACACACATTCTCTCACATATATACTCCTTCACACATATACTCTCTCACACATGCAGTATCTCAAACATACATTCTCTCACACACTCTCTCACACATACATTCTCTCACACATACATTCTCTCACACATACATTCTCTCACACATACATTCTCTCACACATACATTCTCACACATACATTCTCACACATACATTCTCTCACACATACATTCTCACACATACATTCTCACACATACATTCTCACACATACATTCTCACACATACATTCTCTCACACATACATTCTCTCACACATACACTCTCTCACACATACATTCTCACACATACATTCTCACACATACATTCTCTCACACATACATTCTCTCACACATAAACTCTCTCATAAATACATTTTCTCTCACAAACACTCTCTCCACATAAACTCTCTCACACATACACGCTCTCACATACACTGTCTCTCATACATACATTCTCTCACACATACACTCTCTCACACATACATTCTCTCACACAACACTCTCTCACACATACACGCTCTCACATACACGGTCTCTCATACATACATTCTCTCACACATACACTCTCTCACACATACATTCTCTCACACAACACTCTCTCACACATACACTCTCTCACACATACATTCTCTCACACAACACTCTCTCACACATACACTCTCTCACACATATATTCTCTCACACAACACTCTCTCACACATACACTCTCTCACACATATATTCTCTCACACAACACTCTCTCACACATACACTCACTCACACATATATTCTCTCACACATACACTCTCTCACACATACATTCTCTCATACATATATTCTCTCACACATACACTCTCTCACACATATATTCTCTCACACAACACTCTCTCACACATACACTCTCTCACACATATATTCTCTCACACATACACTCTCTCATACATACATTCTCTCACACATACACTCTCTCACACATACATTCTCTCACACACATTCTCTCACACATACACTCTCTCACACATACATTCTCACACACATTTTCTCTCACACATACATTCTCTTACACACACATTCTCTCACAAATACACTCTCTCACAGATAAACTCTCTCACACATACACGTTCTCACACATACACTCTCTAACGAATACATTCTCTCACACATAAACTCTCTCACACATACACGCTCTCAGATATACACTCTCTCACACATAATTCTCTCACACAAATACTCTCTCACACATAAACTCTCTCACACATACACGCTCTCAGATACACACTCTCTCACACAAACATTCTCTCACACATACACGCTCACACATACACACACACATTCTCTCACAAATACACTCTCTTACACAGACACACTCTCTCTCACATACACACACACTCTCACACAGACACTCTCACACTTACACTTTCTCACATATACATTCTCTCTTAATTCCTCTTTCAAACCAATTGCTAACAAAACGATTAAATCGGCTTGAAATTCTATTGATTGGGATCTCGAGTGAAGCAATGATATGGTAGTGCCATATAAAACTAAAAAGGTATTTTAAGATCCATCAGAGAAAGAGCGAATCATGTAGAATTAGCAGACAAGTGGGCAATTATGTGGAATCTCGGAGATATGTTTTTATATATGAAAGATGAGAACAAGGCTGGGTGGGAGAGACAGTAATGAAGATATCACACACTGATAACTGGTTATTCGCATCAGAAGAAGACAGTCCATTTTTTTGGGCATGTTATGAGAAGGGAAACGCTGGAGTATATTGTCACAACGGGAAAGATGGAGGGAAGAGAGGTAAAGGAGACGAAGAGTAAACATGCCGGACAGTTTGTTATCTTGGCATGGAGGAACGTCGGTATCATAAAATATAGGCAATACACGAGACAGAAGGCTGTGGTCAAACATGATCACATAACGTCAGCTGGCTGCTGAGGATGGGGACGGAGCACTTATGGGAATGCCCCGAATGCTGTGATGTCGATTCCTAAATCAATCAATCAATCAATCACATGGCGTGGACTATAAGAAGATTGGCAGTACACGAGACAAAAGGTTGTGAACAGACATGATCATCAAGGCCACAATGCTTGCACTATAAGAAGAGGAGAAACAACAAACAAACTCATACACTATACCAGAGGTCGGCAACCTTCTTGTAATGTAATGGCAAAGTCACGTTCCAAAGTCACTCAACCACCCAGTCTAAGTCCTTACAAAGTCACCCAACAGTCCAATGAAAGTCTTTACAAAGTCACCAAAGAGTCCAGTGAAAGTCCTTGCAAAGCCACGTAATGGCCCAGCCTACATCCTACAAAGTCATTTATCGTGCCAACCTAATTCTACACACAACTATCGAACACATTAGTTTGATTTTGATCTTGTATGCACATGAATAGTCTAAACGAAATGTGTAGGGAACATAACATGAAAATTAGCACAAGCAAAACAGAGGTATTGACTATAACTAAAGAAGAACAAACAACAACAATTCACCTAAACGAACATCCCTTGAAACAAGTGAAGAGTTTCAAGTACCTAGGAAGTATAATATCATCAAATGGCAGATCAGAAGACGAGATCGAAAATAGGTGCAATAAGGCAAATCAACTCATTGGACAAATGGCACCAATACTAAAGAACAAACACGTATCAATAACTACTAAGAAAGCACTTTACAACACAATCTTCCTGCCAACTCTATGCTACCAATGCCAAACCTGGACAATGACAGAAAAAGAGAAAAGAAAAATCACAACAACAGAAATGAGGTTCCTGAGAAGAATACTCAACGTATCAAGAAGAGATAAGATCAGAAATGAAGAAATCAGGACTAAAGTGGGGGTTAAAGCAGCACTAGATTTTATTAGAAAGCAGCAAGTCAAATGGTTTGGCCTTGCAAGTAGGTTACCAGTCAACAGCATACCACAGCAAGCAATGATGTACAGACCAGATGGAAACAGAGGAAGAGGCCGACCACGTAAACGTTGGACGGAGGGAATAGCAGAGTCCATGGGAATATCGATATATGAAGCCCATAATCGGGCACTCTCACGAAGTTTATACTTCACCTCGACACCGCAAGGTACAAGAGGAACATGATGAGATGAGATGAGATGCACATGTTTCCGATACATTACACAACTATTCTATTCTTAGTAAATCATTCAATAATATAATATACATAGGAATAAATACAAATATTATGTTTTGCGAAATTTAATTTCTAAACATATTATTTTGAAATATAAAATTGCCGTATGTACATTTTGCTAAGACAGTAAGGCGAATAGTTTAAAGAACAAAACATGTTTGGGCACTGTTCCACTTAATAACAACACCCACATTTGTGCTATGGTGGCTTGAATATGCGACAGCCAAGAGAATTATAGAACTTGTCGTAGGAAGGTCTGGAGAGACAGGAAATAATGTGACGAAAATAGACCTTCGTCAAGGTCAGTCATTGTTGCCCCACAATCGCTCAGTGTGAAGGAAATGGCACATTCTTACCTCCAGTGTCTAGAAGATTCTATTTTGAAGAGATGTGAACACAGAAATAGCTTTAAATAAATTGTGTGCCTCAGTATAATTCTTCGTCTTGACTGATGATAGTTTGTTGCATTGTGCTTAACAAAATGTGACATACTAACCTCTCCTCATCACAAAGCCTGGGCTGAATTGTAGAGACCATGTGTTGCCCATGCAGCATGATCCCTCCTCTCTCAGTCTGCCTAGCTGACTCCAGAGTAAAGGTAACACCTCTACATACTGAGCAAGACAAGTTACAGAAGCTGCCGGATAAGCAAATCAATACTCTAACTGTCCGCCTGACGGAGCTTCGGTCCTAAACCAGTTGCCGACCAAGGCCTGGTCTGCCCTGCCATGACATTTAGTCTTTAGGTTGCATTTCTTCGGATTGGGGTAAGGCTTGTACCATAACAATTGCGCTCCTCTGCCCGAAGCTGTTTGAACAGTGTGGGATTTGGTGAGCACCACCCTTCCTTCGGTGCTAACATAAAAGAGATAGTACCGTCTACTCTCATACGATAGCTCAGTCAGATCTGACAAGGACCTGACTATACAATATTATTCAACATTAAATATTTATGAGATCATATTTTGTATTTAAATTTACCCAGCGTACCATTGAATATCGTTCCACGGGCCAAGCTCGGCATGTGTACCGTAGACTGCCGACATCTTGGGGTCTCCGAGGTCAAGTGGTTAAACTGCCGGCCTCGAGCGCCGAAGATTGTGGGCTCGATTCCGGGCTCCGTCAATCTGTTCAAGAGAGAAATTTTCTCGGAGACTCCTGGCATGCGTCGCTGGAGCTACGGAGTTCATTCTCTGTGCGACGCCTTCGTCAGGGCGCCCCGCGGAAAGAGACCGAGCCATATGGGATAAAACCCATTGCAATCTTCCTCTTCTTCTTTCGTTCGCTACCCGTTGCAATTAAACCCCACTATAACACTTGTTAAAATGCAAATATCGTGTATACATAATCATAAGAATCATCAATATATTCTTCTTAAACTACCCGGTCTGAAGCAGGCGTTGGTTATGATCTCACCCCAATCCTCTGTGCTATCAGGTATTATAATGAAGTTGGTCATGCACCTATTATTGCTTGTTTCAGAGTGAAGATCACTAACAGATTTTGAAATTTATCACGACAGTTGGGAGATTGCTGCTAAAGACCGAAACTTGCTGTGTACATCATTCTTCTTAAACTACCCGGTCTGAAGCAGGCGTTGGTTATGATCTCACCCCAATCCTCTGTGCTATCAGGTATTATAATGAAGTTGGTCATGCACCTATTATTGCTTGTTTCAGAGTGAAGATCACTAACAGATTTTGAAATTTATCACGACAGTTGGGAGATTGCTGCTAAAGACCGAAACTTGCTGTGTACATCATCTCCAAGTGAGTAGTCACTCGTGAAGCTAAAAGGACTGCAAGAGCTGTGGGGAAAAAAGGCTGGAAAAAACCCCACTGCAGGAGATCCTCCTCCTGGAACGTCAAGCATTCTTTTCCCAAATTGTCTAAGAACATTTCGAGCCAAAATAAGCCTTACCAGTCATCTTAGAACTCACGGCTCCAAACGATCAACTCCGCTGGATGAAATGAAAGGTCATCATCATTCTTGATGGACAAACACCATAGTTTGTTTCCCAGCAGTTGAAGCTTTTCACATACACCTTTCCTTATAATTCTTTGCCTGATTGTCTAGTACTTTTCCCACTAAGACTAGTTTCTCTGACAAATAAATTCACATGTGTTGTTTGGCATTCATAGAAAAAGAAGACATAGGTAGAGACTAGAAGACGCAATAGTTAAGTTAGTTGCATATCCTTTAAAGGGCGTCGCAATCAACTCCAACATTTTTTTGGCTGTTTGTGATTTCTTGCCAAGTTTACGTTCAGTAGTTTACCATTACTTTCTGAACGACGGACACTCATATCATTATGTGAAAAACAACAGAAAGCAGTCTACTGCCAAATGGCCCGCAGTTATGTTTCGAACACGAAATGCGGGTTAGCGAACTGCGTCCATGACCTCTTCCTCACGGAGCAGAATAGAAAACGTAAACATTGACAGTTATTGTTACCCTACCGGAATTCAAACCTGTCACCTCCATACAACGACAGCGCCTCGCTGCAGGAACAAGTGTACTTCGAAGCATGACCAAGTAGACGCCCAGTGTGCTGCCTAGCATGTCCTCTAATCTGTACTCCTTTGGTTAACTTCAATACAAGATGAATTAATTTATGAGTTTTCTTAGTGGTCTCAAAGGGATCCCCCACGCCCCGCCCCCAATTGATAATTTATCTTATACTCTCGTCTGTTGACATGTTCCAGATTTCCCAGACATGTCCCAGAAATGTCATTTTTCTTTTCCTTATAAGTTAAAACAGAAAGTGAACACTTTTCCACTCAGTGAAGCGTACTGGGTTTAAATTGCAAGCTGCGTATTGTTATAGACCAATCAAATTTCAGCCCCGTATTGTTATAGACCAATAAGAATTCAGCCCCGTATGGTTAAAAACCAATCAGAATTCATTGTGTAATGTGTTCATCACACCGAACGCCTTTACTTTCCATAACTTCTTTTGGTATAAACTATCGGCCTGTCCACACGGGAGTCCAGTTCAGTGACCAGACAAGAAGATCTTCCCTCACTGGGGATGCGAACGCTTGACCACCGCACTAGCAGGCAAGTTTGTTTCTGTGTGTGTGTTAGTTGTCTGTTTGGATGTCTGTTTGTGCTACCTTGTGTGTGTGTGTGTGTGTGTGAGTGTGTGTGTGTGTGTGTCTGTTTGTCTACCTACCTACCTACCTACCTACCTACCTACCTACCTACCTACCTACCTACCTGCCTGCCTTCCTATCTGCCTGCCTGCCTGCCTGCCTGCTTGCCTGCCTGCCCGCCTGCCTGCCTGCCTGTCTGTCTGTCTGTCTGTCTGTCTGTCTGTCCTTGGCTGTGTGCATGTCTGCTTGTCTGTATCACTGTCTGTGTGTCTGTATGTGTGTGTATGTGTGTGTATGTGAGTGTATGTGTGTGTATGTGAGTGTATGTGTGTATGAGTGTCTGTCTTTTCTGTGTGGGCTATCTATGTGTGAGTCTCTCTCTATCTGTGTGTGTGTGTGTGTGTGTGTGTGTGTGTGTGTACCTGCCTGTGTATCTCTGTGTGTATATCTGTCTGTGCGTATGCCCGTCTGTTTCAGTGCATATGTGCGTGCGTATTTACCCCTCCCCCCACCTTCCTTCCCGCCAACGCCCAATTCCAGTACCAGGCGTACATATCCAGGCATCAAATTATCAGAGCTGAATGTCGCGCTATTTACAGTCATGGACCCACGAACGTCCACATGGCTAGCCCCGGGGCTCACACACCCCATCAACAGCACAATATCAGCCCGTACTTCCCATTTCTGGCCATGTTGACTTGTCTCTGATTTGTCTCTGACGGCCGGAGATTTTCGTTTAATATTAGTTATAATGTTGTTTGTTTATCCAGCGGTTCTCAACATTTTCGGGGGTCTCCGCCCTGTTAAGGTATGGAAGGCAAATTGTTGTCTGTTTCTTTGTGTTTAAAGTATGGAAGGCCAATGGTCGTGGTTTCCAAGTGTTTATTAAAATATCACAGTATTTATTTTCTTATTCAAGCGTAAATGACAGGCGTTTGTGGTTTATAACAGGAGATCAATACTATTGTTTGATTGTTTTCTGTAGATGTAATCATCATCATTGTCACTGGAGAGATCGAGAGCGAGAGAGAGAGAGAGAGAGAGAGAGAGAGAGAGAGAGAGAGAGAGAGAGAGAGAGAATGGAGAAAGACAGAGAGACAGAATGAAATAACGAACGAAGGAACTTTATTTTCAAAGGGTTAAGATGTTCGGGTAAAAAAATCCATGTGTGGTGCTGAATGTTGGACAGACCATCGTCTCATTGTCTCGAAAATAAACATTCACATCAGGCCACCACGGCGTCCTCAAGGAGTAAAAATGCAAAAAAAAAAAAAAGAGCTAAATGTCACCCGCCTAAACAGCAAGAAAATGCAGCAGTCGTTTGAAAATATGCTGGAAGACCTCCTCAAGCCCAATGCTGCTGCTAAACAGGATACAGAAACAGAATGGAGAGCCCTAAAGGACATAATTTACAACACTGCTATGGAAATCCTGGGTCCAGCCCCCCCCCCCCCACCCCCGAAAGCATAAAGATTGGTTTGATGAAAATTCCGAAGACATCAACCAATTGCTGGCCGAGAAACATCTTCTCCTCAAGGCACATTTGAATGACCCAAAGTCAACATAAAAAAAAAGATGCCTTCAAGAACATTCAGAGAGTAGTGCAGCAGAAACTTCGGAACATGCGGGACTCCTGGCTGAGCAGCAAAGCTGATGAAATTCAGGGCTTTGCTGACAGACATGATATGAAACACTTCTACGACTCACTGAAAGCGGTCTATGGTCCTTCATCACCAGGCATAGTTCCCCTCCTCAGTGCAGATGGGGGAACATTGGTCACCGACAAGAAAGAAATTCTTCAACTCTGGGCAGAGCATTTCAGCAACATCTTAAATGCAACTTCCTTCTTCGATAATGAAACCATCAACTGCCTTCCTCAATTTCCCACCAATGAGACACTTGATGACCTGCCAACCATAGTGGAAGTAAACAAAGCCATCCAGCAACTCTCCAGCGGCAAGGCACCTGGTCCTGACTCCATCCCAGCAGAGATATACAAGGCAGGTGGGCCGGTCCTAACAGAGCAGCTTCACCAAGTCTTTACAAACATATGGGTGAACGAGACCATGCCACAAGATTTCAAGGACGCGTCAATAGTCCACTTTTACAAACGTAAAGGAAACCGCCAATCCGGTGACAACCACCGAGGCATCTCCTTGCTTTCAATTGCAGGGAAGATACTCGCCAGAATTCTTCTAAATCGCCTCACGGCCCATCTCGATCAAGGTCTTCTTCCTGAGAGTCAATGTGGCTTCAGAAAAGAACGTGGAACTTTTGACATGATTTTCGCTGCAAGGCAGCTGCAAGAGAAATGTCAGGAACAGAACTGCGAAATGTTCTCCACTTTCATTGACCTTACCAAGGCTTTTGATACAGTCAGCAGAGAAGGACTGTGGAAGATCATGGCAAAATATGGCTGTCCACGAAAGTTTGTCCAAATAGTGCGGCTATTTCATGATGGTATGCAGGCAAGAGTACAGGAAAATGGGGAACTGTCTGAACCCTTTCCTGTCACCAATGGAGTGAAGCAAAGATGTGTCCTGGCACCAACACTGTTCAGCCTCATGTTTTCAGCCATGTTGATGAATGCCTTCGAGAACGACGACATTGGAATAGACATCAACTACCGTATGGAGGGAAAGTTATTCAATCTCAGAAGGCTGAAAGCTAAAACCAAAATTAACAGCGACACCGTCAGAGAGCTCCTGTTTGCTGATGATTGCGCTCTATACGCCAACTCAGAGGCGGACATGCAACATAATGTTACAGCTTTCTCACATGCCTGTGCCAACTTTGGGCTCAATATCAACTTGGAGAAGACTGTAGTGATGTACCAGCCAGCTCCAGGGAATAATCACACTGTGCCGAATATCAAAGTGAATGGTCATAGACTAAGTGTTGTGGACAAATTCACCTATCTTGGCAGCACTGTGTCACAAGCTGCCACAATTGATGACGAAGTGAATGCAAGAATCTCCAAGGCCAGTGTGGCCTTTGGCAGACTGTACAAGAATGTATGGGACAGAACAGGAATAAGCCTGCAAACAAAGCTAAAAGTCTACAAGCAGTTGTATTATCCACACTGCTATATGCTTGTGAAACCTGGACTGTTTATCAGCGACACGCAAGGAAATTAAACCACTTCCACACAGTCTGCCTAAGGAAGCTACTGAAGATTAAATGGCAAGACAAGATTCCAGACACTGAAGTTCTAGAAAGAGCGTCATGCCCAGTATCCACATTCTACTAATGAAGAATCAGATTCGCTGGGCTGGTCACTTGACTCGCATGCCAGATCACAGGCTCCCTAAACGAATTTTTTTACAGCGAACTGCGTTGTGGTAAACGCTCCCAAGGCGGCCAGAGGAAACGCTTTAAAGACACTCTGAAAATCTCTCTGAATGCTTTTGGAATTCATCATGACACCTGGGAGGATGCAGCCAGAGACCGAAATTCGTGGCGTGCATCATTACGCAAAGATGCAGTCATATGTGAGGCAACCAGGACTGCAAGAGCTGTGAAGAAAAGGCAAGACAGAAAAACCACTGCAGGAAATCCTCCTCCAGAGACGTCAAGCATTCTTTGTCCACATTGTCAAAGAACATTTCGAGCCAAAATAGGCCTTATCAGCCATGTTAGAACCCACGGCTCCACACCTTCAACCCCACTGGATGAAATGAATGGTCATCATCATTCTTGATGGACAAACAACAACATATGTATATATAAAGGAGAGCTATTTTAAGTCAGGATGGCCGAGCGGTCTAAGGCGCTACGTTCAGGTCGCAGTCCACTCTTGTGGGCTTGGGTTCAAATCCCACTTCTGACAATTTTTTTTTATAGGTCTTCGTGGCCAAAGCGTTGTATTATACGTGTTGGTATGGGAGCCGGTCGTTCAGAAAGCAATGGCAAACTACTGAACGTAAAACTTGCCTAGTACATCAACCGCAGCTGAAAAATGCTGGTGTTGACTACAATGTCCTGTAAGGGATATGCACCATTATATATATATATATATATA
Organism: Cepaea hortensis; assembly: GCA_963921405.1. Lineage (NCBI taxonomy): Eukaryota > Metazoa > Mollusca > Gastropoda > Stylommatophora > Helicidae > Cepaea > Cepaea hortensis. The sequence continues at coordinate 93,359,978 of OY992889.1, read as the reverse complement.
TATATATATATATATAGCGAGAGGGCAACACGGTGTGGGCTTTGCAGTGAAGAATTCGCTACTGGGAATGATTGATATCCCAGCTGGAGGTAATGAAAGATTATTATCACTGCGCTTGGCAACCTCTTGTGGATTTGCCACCATTCTCACTGCATATGCACCGACACTCGCTTCCTCTGATGATGTTAAAGATACGTTCTATGAGCAGTTAAACTCGGCGATCAAGGCAGTTCCAAAATCAGACTACATTTATATGCTCGGTGATTTCAATGCTCGTGTGGGCAAGGACTCGAGTTCATGGCCAGTGTGCCTTGGAAAATACAACATCGGTCGCATGAATGATAATGGGCAAAGGCTGCTGGAGCATTGCACTAGAAATGACCTATGTATTACAAACTCCTTTTTTAAAACAAAAGAGATGCATAAGGTCACATGGAAACATCCAAGATCCGGCCATTGGCATCAGCTGGACTTCATTATCACACGGAGACAACATCTGAACCATACATCATTAACTCGAAGTTACCACAGTGCTGACTGTGATAAAGATCATTCTTTGGTTGTTGCAAGGGTTAGACTGAGACCAAAGAGAATCTACACAGCTAAACACAAGTCTAGCCCCAGGATTAATATTATTAACACTCACGATCCTGGAAAGTGCTTTGAATTTCAACAGCAACTTGAGGACGCTTTCAATGATACATCAGAAAATTGTATAGTAAATGATAAATGGAGTAAACTTAAGGAAACTATTTATAAAACAGCGGTAGGGGTTTACGGCACTGTGGATCATAAGAGGCAGGACTGGTTTGCGGCAAACAGCCAGATACTGCAGCCCTTGATTGATAAAAAGAAGATAGCTCTCTTAAGAAACGAGGAGAGACCAACGCGTAACACTCTGAGTGAGCTGAAGCAAGCGAGGAAGGATGTACAAAAGGCTGCCAGGCAGTGTGCGAATGACTAATGGATCAAGTTATGTGAGTCCATTCAAATCGCAAGTGATAAGGGAAACATCAGAAGCATGTATGAAGGGATAAAGAAAGCCTGTGGTCCAATGATAAAAAGAAGTGCACCGCTGAAAACCTTGACTGGAGAAATCATCACTGATAAGAAACAGCAGATGGATAGATGGGTTGAGCACTATTTAGAGCTTTACTCAAGTGAGACCAAGCTGGCGGATGATGCTCTCAACGCCATAGAGGCCCTGCCAACTCTTGACCACCTGGACACACTTCCCACTATAACAGAAGTTAAGTGTGCTATAAATGAGCTTGCATCTGGCAAGGCTCCAGGTAAGGATGGGATTCAAATAGAGGTGATCAGGAGTGGGCAAGACACCCTCGCTCTACAGATCCACCAGCTAATAGAGCTATGCTGGCGAGAAGGACAAGTCCCACAGGATTTCAAAGATTCAAACATCATAACGCTGTACAAGAACAAGGGAGATCGGAGCGACTGCAACAACTATAGGGGTATCTCACTTCTGTGTATTGTTGGGAAAGTATTTGCCAGAATTGTCCTGCGCAGACTTCAAGTCCTGGGAGATCAAGTCTACCCCGAATCACAGTGCGGCTTCCGTCAGAACCGGTCAACCATTGATATGATATTCTCATTGCGACAGATGCAAGAAAAATGCCGGGAACAAAATCAGCCACTGTTTATTGCCTTCATCGACCTCGCAAAGGCATTCGATTTGGTCAGTCGTGAGGGTCTGTTCAAAGCACTAAAGAAGATTGGCTGTCCACCAACTCTTCTGTCCATTGTGGAATCGTTCCACACAGGCATGAAGGGTATAATCAAGTTTGCTGGCTCAACTTCAGAAGAGTTTGAAATCAAGAGTGGAGTTAAGCAAGGTTGTGTACTAGCTCCCACCCTCTTTGGGATATACTTTTTACTTCTACTGAAATATGCCTTTCGTGATCAGGATGGTGGTATATACATTCACTCACGCTCAGATGGCGGCCTCTACAATGCTCAGAGATTGAAGGCCAAGACCAAAATTAGCAGGGTACTAATCAGAGAGTTGCTTTTTGCGGATGATGCTGCGATTACGACCCACTCTGAGAAAGAATTACAACATCTACTATCTGCATTCTCCAATGCTTGTTCTGAATTTGGTTTAACAATTAACAAAAAGAAGACACAGATAATGTCACAAGGTGCACATGGTGTACCATCAATCTTTATTGACGACGCCGAACTGGAGATAATAGACCATTTTACATATCTTGGATCAGAGGTAAATAGCAAATTATCCCTTGATCAGGAAATCAACATCAGGATTGGCAAGGCAGCAACAACAATGAACATGTTAGCAAAAAGAGTCTGGGAGAACAGGAAGCTTACTGCCAAAACAAAAGTCCTCGTCTACCAAGCCTGTGTCCTTAGTACTCTTCTTTATGGCAGTGAAACCTGGACAACTTACTCACGCCAAGAGAAACGTTTAAACAGCTTTCATATGCGGTGTCTGCGAAGAATACTTGGTATTAAGTGGCAAGACAAAATCACAAATACTGAAGTATTGGAAAGATCAGGTTGTGTGACGATGTATTCCATGCTCAGTCTTCGTAGACTTAGATGGATAGGACACGTTAGGAGGATGGATGATGGTAGAATACCAAAGGACATCTTTTTTGGTGAATTACAGACGGGTAGGAGATCTCAGGGTCGGCCTCTACTACGATACAAAGATGTGTGTAAGCGGGACATGATTGATACAGGCATTGATAATGCACAATGGGAGCACGTCGCCGCTGAACGTGTTGCATGGAGGGCAACTATCAGAAATGGAATAAAGACAAAGGAGAAAATGATTGCAGATAAAGCACACACAGAGCGTGAGAGACGTAAGATGGTGCAAAATGGTGGAAATGACCATGTTTTCACATGCACCTACTGTGGGCAAACATTTGCAGCAAGAATTGGCCTTACCAGCCACACTCGCCACCGCCATGGATCGTAATTATTAAGCCTTTTTGAAGCACAATGTACCAAACTATCATCTGTCAAGACGGAAAGGTGCCAATGGTAGAGAGAGGAGAGGAGAGAAGTACAGAGAAAGAGAGAATCGCCTAGAAATGCAAGGCTATTACCAAATTTATGATATGGATGCCATACACACACAGAGAGAGAGAGAGAGAGAGAGAGAGAGAGAGAGAGAGAACGAACGAACACACACACACACACACACACACACACACACACACAGAGGGTGTGGGGGGAACAGAGAAGATATAGAGAGATAAGATAGATAGATAGGGAGAGAGAGAGGGAGAGAGAGAGAGAGAGATAAAATCGCTAAGACAAGTGTTTGACATAGACTGATTATAAACTCCCCTACTTATACAACTTGCGATACAGATTATTCCCTGCATTACAGCCTGGAGTACATCGACCCAGAATTCTGCAGACTAAATGTTATTTAAGGGAACCTGTATTCATTCAAAGAACAGAATTGGCAAATATAAAAGAACTGGTTTAGGCTAAGTTGTGTAACAGGTTTCTTGAATTCATTACTTTGGTTTCTTCCCTTACATAAAAAAAAAAAAGAAAAAAAAAAAAAAAAAGAAGTAAACACGCGAAAACATAATAATGTAGAATGTCAAGACAGGTTTCCGTTTTTAGCGGGATCTTTATGAGATCGTTGTGAGGCTGTTTCGAATTATTCAAAGCATAATTGTTGACGGCAATAAAAATGTCAGTTAGGAATAGCATAATTTGCTATAGGGAACTATACTGTCACACTGATTGTCAAAATAATCTGCAACATTATTTCCTCTTGTTGTAAGTCAAGAAAAGGCAAGTGGGTAGCGCTCTTGCATGAGGACTTGGTGGTCACGGATTGAAATCTCTGTCGAGATTTTAAAATTTTGATCTTGGCTTCCAGGTGGACTCAGAATAAAATCATCCTCACCATCATCATGTGCCATGCCGAGCGATGACGGTCATGTTGTGCCATCTCACTCGATCACCAAAGTCGTGGATCTGCTCAGGGTTCCTGTCTCGACCATACAACGTGGCCAAGCCATCCAGGTATTTACTTATCTGCTCTCCCCTTATCAACATTTTAGTCCAACTGTCCGGTGTTGGGGCTGAACCCGTTACTTCGGCATCAGCACACCGTAAGTTTGAGAGCGAGTGCTGTTATATCCACTAGGCTTTGCTGACCTCCCTCAAGTCTACATGTGTTGTCTTCTATCCCCAATGATGCATAGGCCATCAAACACATACCTCCAAGTTTTCCGAACTTTAGCCATCCCACGCAGCTCTGTCCTCTCCTTTATATATTGTTAATTTGTGTTTCTATTTATCTTCTCCATGAGTTTGTAGTTCTTCCTCTATTTCTTTTGCCACGAGGGTTCCAGACTACTAGTTGTACTGTTCTCGGGTTTTCTCGGTGGATGGCCTATGCAGAATCCTTCAAGTTCTACAGCTAAAATTAGAACCAAAAAAAAAAAAAAAAACAACAACAACAACAACAACTTAGAATAGGTTAACACGTTTTCCTACCTGGGCCACACTAAAGGAAAACTTGCGATCTGTAGCAGAAATTAGAATTACAATCCCGTTGGCAAATAAGCATGGGCTGAGATGAGATGAGCTGAGATGGGTTAAGTTGAGTTGAGACGCGATGAGATGAGCTATTATTAGATGAGTTGAGTTGAGATGCCACTCTGCCCGAAGCATGCCAGCCGTCACCTTTCTCATCATACTTTGTGAGTAAAATTAGGCATTGAGTGAATAAAATCATAATTTCAAAGAATAAATATATATATCAACTTGATCTACCGAAAAAAAATATTATGTATGTATAACCTAAGTCGTTGAATAACGGATAATAAAATATTAATAACGTGATGATCAAAGTCAAAAGGCATTTAAGATGTAGTCAGTTAGTTAGTTAGCTAGTTAGTTACTTAGTTATGGGGCTAGCTTGTTAGTTAATTAGTTAACGAAGAAGCTAGTAAGGTAGTTAGCGAGCTAGTTAGTTAGTTAGTTAGTTAATTAGTTAACGAACAAGCTAGTAAGGTAGTTAGCGAGCTAGTTAGTTAGTTAGTTAGGTAGTTAGTTAATTAGTTAACGAACAAGTTAGTTAGTTAGTTAGTTAGTTATCAGTTGGGGTATCTTCGTTGCACTCCGGACATGTGAATAGGTGCTCAGATCCTCCCCCCAGCATATGCATCAGCGTCCGGTGGCTAATAGTGCCAGTTCTGTGTTGGTTGACGAGGCGCTTTGTTTTCCCGATGTACCTCTCGCGTCTGGCTGTGCCGATTCTTACTCCCAGGTCTTTCATCCTGGAAAGCGATGTGGAATCACTGGCGTCAAAATCCTCTGTTCTCGCCATATCTTTAAGGGCGTTAATAACATCGGCACGATCCATGGGCTGGCCATCTACAGGGGGTGCAGAGCCAGCTAATTTATCAGCTCGTTCATTTCCCTCGACTCCCGCATGTCCCGGGACGAAGATGAAGGTGACTTTGCGGGCAACAGACTTCCGCAGCGACTCAGTCCACTGTCTACGTACAGATCCAGCTTCGACCTTCTGAATCATGCTCATTGAATCACTTAGTACACACACGTTGGTATAATGCTGTGATTCCAGCCATATGAAAGCCTGTGTAACTGCCATCACCTCCATCGTCATGCTGCTCGTGGTCATGGAGTGGGCACCACTGGATTCTTGAACGGTTCGGCCCGCTGAGCGGGCTGTAAATGCCCACGCACTTCTCTGCTGCTTTACAACAGATCCATCTGTATAGATGAGCACTTCGGGGCTATCTGAGTGATCATAGATGAGCGCGTTAACCTCTGCATTGACAGCGGCAGGGTTCTGCTCTCTGCACCGTCTGTCGAGTGTGATAATGCAGGAGAAGGTACACTTAAAAGCTGGAGGCACCGGCACCCATTCCTTGCCGGGGTTGATACTGGTAAGACTGCAGACCTGTCCGACGACATCTTCCGCCCGACCCATCCATGATTTGCCCCTCTTTAGCCTGTCACCCTTTTCTCTGAATACAACGTCATGCAGAGGGTGCTGCTCATCTGCACTTATTTTTAAGTATGCACGAGCTCTCCAGATCTTGATCCTGTGTTCCATTGTCGGGAAGTCAAGGAGGTATCTCATTGCTACACAGCTGGTGTCTCTCGTGCAGCCCAAAATGATGCGCATGGCTTCGTTTTGTACCTTTTCAAGTCTTCCAATCTGTGTAGGGCTGACAGTGAGGATGGCCAGGGCATACTCGATGCGTGAAAGCACAAGTCCTTGGAACAGAAGTAATAGCAGTCTTTGCTCGATATTGGCACTCGCCATGACTCTCATTGCTGCCAAACCTTTTCGAGCCTTCGTTATGACATAATCGACATGATCTCTGAAGGACAGGCTACGATCAAGCCTCACGCCAAGATATGTCATTGACTGGGTTCTACTCAGAATGCTCCCATCCATTCTTACTGCCGGCAGGTCTGTTTTCACAATATGGTTGTTTAGTGAGAACCATGTAACCGTTGCCTTTGCAGGGTTGACAAGGGCATCGGCATCAGCACACCATGAGGAAATTCGATCTAGTTCGCCCTGCATATAGTTGGCAACCGCCTGTCTATCTCGACCCTGTCGATACACGAGGATGTCGTCAACGAATGATAGAGTCCTACCCCTCCCATCCAACTGTTGTTCAGTGATCGACACCGTATGCACGTTGAATAGTACTGGTGACAGTGGTGAACCCTGCGGCAATCCTGGACATATCGTTATCGGCTCAGAAGACCAACTCCCGCATCTTAGCACCACCTTCCTTTGGAGTAGAACTGCAGCTATCCATCGTACAAGGTGAGGGTGCACTTTCAGTCTGAGGAGGGTTTGCATCAAGTGCTCGAAAGATACTCTGTTATATGCGTCCTCTAAGTCTATGGCGGCCGCACATGTCTCTTCTCTGACCTGAAATCCTTCGTAAACATCTTGAGCAAAGACCGCCGCATTCAGCCATGACTCTTTGTTGCGTCTGTATCCTCCAAGTGTGGGCGGGAAGCAGCCGAGCTGTTCCAAGTCCCAAGCAAGTCTGTGAGCTACAATTTTCTCCAGTAGCTTGCCAACAGTATTCTGCATCGTAATGATTCTGTAGCCGCTTATCTTGGAGTGGTCTTTGTTCGGTTTTGGCAGCGGCAGCAGGTAGCTGTGTAGCCATTCTTCTTTGACCTGACCCCTCTGGATACTGGTGTTGAATTCTCTGGCCAGTTCTTCCATGTCATCATCTGATATCACCATTAGGTCACCATATCGGATGCCGTCTGGGCCTGGGGCGGTGTTAGGTGATTTCTTGAGCATCGCACGCAATATGTCAACTGTGATCGTCCATTCTTCGTCTGTCCCGACCCCCTCGCACAACTGAGAGAGTGTTGTGGTCCTCTGTCTGGCGGGCTCGTCTTTCTGGTCAGTCTGTTCTATGTAGCGTGCAAGAAGGGCCTTACCTTTATCCGCATCCGACTTTTTCCATGCGAGGTCTGTGCTTTGAAAGTCTGGAATACCCCTACGTTGTGCAGCACCGTTCATGCTCTTGTGGAGGCGCCAGAATGTCGTAAGAGATTGCTCGGAGCACACCTTCCTGCAGAACTCGTCCCATTTGTCGGCCTTGGCCTGTTTGGCGCAGGATTTGAATAAAGTCGTCGTCCTAACGACCTCAGTCTTCAGGTTCGCCAATTCAACCTGTGGCATGTTATCCTTTCTGGCCTTTTGCCAGTCTTTGACAGCCTGCCTCTTTCCCAGCCACACCTTCTCGACCTCTCCATTCCACCATGGTGGCTGCAGCCATCTTTCTTGTCTCCTACGGGAGGAAGTTAGTTTCCTTCTTCTGATCTTGCTTATGGCGTCTTGACCAGTGGTGTCGTACGGGAAGGCATTGGTCTTGTTTCTTTGACTCATGGCCCCGTCTTTCTTGATCAGGATGACACAAGGGTAGTGGTCACTATCGTGGTATCCCAGTGTGCCCCACCGGCACCTTGGTGCGATGGTGGGCGACACCAGAGCCAAGTCAATGGTGCTGTCAGAGTCGCCTGGTCGAGTGGCCATTCTAGTGACCTTCCCATCATTTAGACAGATTAGGGCAGCAGATGCCAGGGCGTCCTCCAAATCTTCTCCCTGTCTATTGGTGATGCAATTCCCCCATTGACTGCCTCTGGCATTGAAGTCCCCGCAGTAGATGATATGCCTTTCATCCATATCGAACAAACTCTGCCATTGTCGCACGTCGACCTTCCCATTTCGCGCATAGACGTTAACGATTACAAGCTGCACTGGTGTCATTATTCTTAATGCCTGCACTTGCATGGCATCGCTGTTCCAGGCGGACATATCGATCTCAGACACGAGTATGTTGTCGCGGACCAGAATGGCCTGTCCGAGGTGCCGCCTGTTAAGGAAACCCTGAAATCCCGCCACATTGACTGTTCCGTCGGTGAGGTGTGTTTCTTGCAAGACTACAATATCGTTTCCGTAGAGAAGTTTTTCAAGAATGGGTCGGCGTTGACTAAATGATGCACAGTTCCAGTACAGTACTCGAACATTTCCGATACCCAATCTGTCACATTTTAAGCGCCTTCTGCTCGCGCCCGCCCTCTTACCACGTTGTGTCCTAGCTGGTCGTCTGGCCGTCATGTTAGGCTTAACTATCGCCACCGGGCGCAGCTAGTAAGGTAGTTAGCGAGCTAGTTAGTTAGTTAGTTAATTAGTTAACGAAAAAGCTAGTAAGGTAGTTAGCGAGCTAGTTAGTTAGTTAGTCAGTCAGTCAGTCAGTTAATTAGTTAGCTAGTTAGTTAGTTAGTTAGCTAGTTAGTTAGTTAGTTAGCTAGTCAGTCAGTCAGTCAGCTAGTTAGTTAGTTAGTTAGTTAGTCAGTCAGTCAGTCAGCTAGTTAGTTAGTTACTTACTTACTTAGTTAGTTAGTTAGTTAGCGAGCCAGCTAGTTAGCTAGTTAGTTAGATAATTAGTTAGCGAGCTAGCTAGTTAGCTAGTTAGTTAATTAGTTACTTAGCGAGCTAGCTACTTAGTTAGTTAGTTAGCTAGTTAGTTAGTTAGCAAGCTAGCTAGTTAGCTAGTTAGTTAGGTAGTTATTTAGTTAGTTAGTTAGTTAGTTAGCGAGCTAGTTAGTTAGCGAGCTAGTTAGTTAGCGAGTTAGTTAGTTAGTTAGTTAGTTAGTTAGCGAGCTAGCTAATAAGCTCGTTAGTTAGTTAGTTAGTTACTTAGTTAGTTAGTTAGTTAGTTAGCTAGCTAGCAAGCTAGTTAGTTAGTCAGTCAGTCAGTTAGTTAGTTAGCTAGTTAGTTAGTTAGTTAGCTAGTTAGTTAGTTAGTTAGCTAGTTCGTTAGTTTGTTAGTTAGTTAGTTAGTTAGCTAGCTAGCTAGTTAGTTAGTTAGTTAGCTAGTTAGTTAGTTAGTTAGCTAGTTCGTTAGTTAGTAAGTTAGTTAGTTAGCTAGTTAGTTAGTTAGCTAGTTAGTTAGTTAGTTAGCTAGTTTGTTAGTTAGTTAGTTAGTTAGTTACTTAGCTAGTTAGTTAGTTAGTTAGCTAGTTAGTTATCTAGCTATTTAGTTAGTTAGTTAGTTAGTTAGTTAGTTAGCTAGTTCGTTAGTTAGTTAGTTAGTTAGCTAGTTAGTTAGTTAGTTAGCTAGCTAGTTAGTTAGTTAGTTAGTTAGTTAGTTAGCTAGTTAGGTAGTTAGTTAGTTAGTTAGTTAGCTAGTTAGTTAGTTAGTTAGTTAGTTAGTTAGTTTGTTAGTTAGTTAGTTAGCTAGTTAGTTAGTTAGTTAGTTAGCTAGCTAGGTAGTTAGTTAGTTAGTTAGTTGCTAGTTTGTTAGTTAGTTAGTTAGTTAGTTAGCTAGTTAGTTAGTTAGTTAGTTAGCTAGTTTGTTAGTTAGTTAGTTAGTTAGTTAGTTAGTTAGTTAGCTAGCGAGGTAGTTAGTTAGTTAGTTATTTAGTTAGCTAGTTAGCTAGTTAGTTAGTTAGTTAGTTAGTTACTTAGTTAGTTAGCTAGTTAGTTAGTTAGTTAGTTAGCTAGCTAGCTAGCTAGTTAGTTAGCTAGTTAGTTATTTAGTTAGTTAGTTAGCTAGTTAGTTAGTTAGTTAGCTAGTTTGTTAGTTAGTTAGTTAGTTAGTTAGTTAGCTAGTTAGTTAGTTAGTTAGCTAGCTAGTTAGTTAGTTAGTTAGTTAGTTAGCTAGTTAGTTAGTTAGTTAGTTAGTTAGTTAGCTAGTTTGTTTTTTAGTTAGTTAGTTAGCTAGTTAGTTAGTTAGTTAATTAGCTAGTTAGTTAGTTAGTTAGTTAGTTAGCTAGTTAGTAAGTTAGTTAGTTAATTAGTTAGTTAGCTAGTTAGGTAGTTAGTTAGTTAGTTAGCTAGCTAGTTTGTTTTTTAGTTAGTTAGTTAGCTAGTTAGTTAGTTAGTTAATTAGCTAGTTAGTTAGTTAGTTAGTTAGTTAGCTAGTTAGTAAGTTAGTTAGTTAATTAGTTAGTTAGCTAGTTAGGTAGTTAGTTAGTTAGTTAGCTAGCTAGGTAGTTAGTTAGTTAGTTAGTTAGTAATCTAGTTAGTTAGTTAGTTAGTTAGTTAGTTAGATAGTTAATTAGTTAGTTAGCTAGTTTGTTAGTTAGTTAGTTAGTTAGTTAGTTAGCTAGTTTGTTAGTTAGTTAGTTAGTTAGTTAGTTAGTTAGCTAGCTAGTTAGTTAGTTAGTTAGCTAGTTAGTTAGTTAGTTAGTTAGTTAGCTAGCTAGGTAGTTAGTTAGTTAGTTAGTTAGTTAGCTAGTTAGTTAGTTAGTTAGTTAGTTAGCTAGTTTGTTTGTTAGTTAGTTAGTTAGTTAGTTAGCTAGTTAGTTAGTTAGTTAGTTAGTTAGTTAGCTAGGTAGTTAGCTAGTTAGTTAGTTAGCTAGTTAGTTAGTTAGTTACTTAGTTAGTTAGCTAGTTAGTTAGTTAGTTAGTTAGCTAGCTAGCTAGCTAGTTAGTTAGCTAGTTAGTTAGTTAGTTAGTTAGCTAGTTAATTAGTTAGTTAGTTAGCTAGCTAGCTAGCTAGTTAGTTAGCTAGTTAGCTAGTTAGTTAGTTAGTTAGTTAGCTAGTTAATTAGTTAGTTAATTAGTTAGGTAGTTAGTTAGTTAGTTAATTAGTTAGTTAGTTAGCTAGTTAGTTAGTTAGTTAGTTAGTTAGCTAGTTAGTTAGTTAGTTAGTTAGCTAGTTAATTAGTTAGTTAGTTAGTTAGCTAGTTAATTAGTTAGTTAGTTAGTTAGTTAGCTAGTTAATTAGGTAGTTAATTAGTTAGGTAGGTAGTTAGTTAGTTAATTAGTTAGTTAGTTAGCTAATTAGTTAGTTAGATAGTTAGTTAACTAGTTAGTTAGCTAGTTAGTTAGCTAGTTAGTTAGTTAGTTAGCTAGTTAGTTGGTTAGCTAGTTAGTTAGTTAGTTAGCTAGTTAGTTAGTTAGTTAGTTAGCTAGTTAATTAGTTAGTTAGTAGGTTAATTAGTTAGTTAGTTAGCTAGGTAGTTAGCTAGTTAGTTAGTTAGTTAGCTAGTTAGTTAGTTAGCTAGTTAGTTAGTTAGTTAGCTAGTTAGTTAGTTAGTTAGCTAGTTAGTTAGTTAGCTAGTTAGTTAGTTAGTTAGCTAGTTAGTTAGTTAGTTAGTTAGCTAGTTAATTAGTTAGTTAGTTAGTTAGCTAGTTAGTTAGTTATCTAGTTAGTTAGTTAGTTAGTTAGTTAGTTAGTTAGTTAGCTAGTTAATTAGTTAGTTAGTTAATTAGTTAGCTAGTTAGTTTGACGTCCTTTACAGGACTCTGCAGACAAGCACATCATTTATTGACTATGTCGAATTTGCTAGGCAATGTTAGTTTAGTAATGTGTCATTACTTTCTGAACTGCGGTCGCCTCAAACCAACGAAATCAGTGCACAGCGGTCTACTTCCAAATCGCCCACGGCAGATTTTGAATTCTTGACCTGGTATGTCCGGAAATTACGAAACTCCGTGCCTCAGCGCACCTGTATTAATATGTAGCTTTACCGGAAAATTCCTTTCCTTTCCTCTTGTCACCCATGCCAATTTATCCTATCGTTGTTCTACAGTAATTTACTCAACCAGACTTTACTTAACCAGACTCATGGCAGACAGGAACCAGCTGGATTGAAACAAGTGACACATAAAGAAGGTTCTGGAAAATATTACAGAGCAAAGAAGATTTCTTAAAATCAATAACCGAAGCCTCTCGTGGCTTGGCCACACAATTGGACACGAATAAATACCAAAGTGAGTAGTGGAGGGCATACCATTGGGTAACAAGAAGTGGTAGACCAGGGACAATATTTATAAAACAGTCATAGACAGTTCTACCAATACAGGCAGACATGAAGGAGATATAGAGAGCAGTACAAGGAAACAAATAGTGAATGGAAGAATCAGGCAGCTGTAGGGCCAGTCCAGGGATTGAAATACTTGATGATGATGATGATGATGATGATGATGGTGATGATGGTGATGATGGTGGTGATGATGATGATGATGATGATGATGATGATGGCGATAAGAATAACGATGATAATGGTTGAATGGTGATGATAATGATGATGGTAATGACGATAATGGTAATGAACGAACGACAGAACGAACGAACGAAAATCTTTATTTTCAAAGGGTTTAGAATTGGGCACGCAGGCCCGTCTGACATTCTGCCCTTCTTCTCTATTTCCTCTCATACATGCTTTCATTCAACATCTCTTATGAAGCAATTCTTTAACAACAAAAGAACAATAAGCATTAAACCGCATGAAAAATAATCAATAATACATGACTAGTTGAGGCTATGTTTAACATGGGCATCATAAATACCCAAGGTGGGTGTTACGTGCTACACATATGGGAATGTTTTTTTTTTCCTGGCTAGTTGTCGTTCGAGATAATTTACCATTATTAATGTCTTTGTTGCTGTTTTTTTTAAAGGGGGCATATAATGATGATAATTATGGTAATGTGATGATTATGATAGTGAGTTAGTTAGTTAGTCGACAGATCATCCTCATTGCACACCGAACCATTCAGCCCATAAGTGCTCGGATCCCCTCCTCAGCAAATCCCGCTGCGTGTAGCGGCTAACGACACCAGTTCTGTGATGGTTTATCAGTCTTCTTTGGCTTCCTGCGTAGTGTTCTTGTTTGGCCACACCTCTTTTAATTTGCTGCTCTAGCAGTCTGGCCATTGTTGTAGATTCACAGTCATCACTTGGTTCTCACAAAAGTCTTATTTCTCGTAGAGCATTCAGAATGTAAAGCCTGGTCCGTGGGCGTCCTCCCTCCACATTAGCCTTACCTGCGAGCTTATCAGCCCGCTCATTTCCTTGTACTCCCGCATGCACGAAGATGAAACTAATCTTTGTCAGCCGAGTGATATATTATAGTTATGATATGATGATGGTAATGGTGATGAGGTTGATGATGATATTGATGATGATGATGATGATGATGATGACGATGATAATGGTGATGCTGCTTGCTTGCTTGCTTGTGTTTGCTGGCTGTGAACTCCAACGCAAAGCAGGATGAAGGCATCCTGTTGCCCAACATCAGTGTGATGTCATACCGGACTGAGGTTTGCGTGAGTATCCGTTGTCCCATGTCTGGCTTATTGGTGTGCAGACTGGTGGTTCCTCGCCGTACAGGCAGACACTCTCCAACTTCGGATACATTTTGATGCTGTTGATAATGATGAAGATGATAATACCGATGACCGTACCGATGATGATAATGGGAGTGATAATGACAATGATACTAATGATAATGACTGAATGATAATGATGATAACACTAATGGTTATGGTTGAATGATGATGATAACCATGTTAATGGTTGAATCGTGATGATAACCATGTTAATGGTTGAATGATGAGGATGACATGTGTAAACAGTTCGTGATATAGTCTGTGTCTGGATCGTATTTCAAACTGACAAAACCACCCCACAGAATACGTATAGCGAGTGCTGCAAGGTGAAGGCTAGCGTTACTCTTACATATGTAGTGCCCTAGTACTTGGAATAAGTCGAACCTTAGTGCAAATATCTCGTGTCGCTGCTCTTGAAGGGCACAAACCAGGTTGAATGTACATAGATTAAACACATACTGGCCAAAGTTGCTTAGGGGGAAGTTGGTCTCCTCTAACGAGAGCATTGTGGTGCAAGTCCAGAAAGGGAGGGTTTGGGTACTTATAAAAGAAGCCAAGATGATATATTTCCCCTGTGATCCTTGGAGGAGGGGGGGGGGAGGGTGGGGGGGGGGGTAATCTGTTGGATCTGTTCTCCAGAGCATTCTGAAGGCGTGTTGCTTCACGTTTGTTTGGCATATTGTTACAGAAGCAGTAGAAGCAGTTGTATTATCCACACTGCTAGGGTTCCAAATGTTGCTGTATGTAGCCGAGGTGCGGTGTTGGGGTGAGCGCCCAACATTGCTCAAATACCTCAATGGCTCGTGAATACATAACCTATGCAGCAAAAGTCCAACTCCTGGCCTTCACGTGGCGGGCCCGTTTAAACTAACAGGAGAAGGGGCGACGGCGAGTCTCTGGCGCCGGAAAATAACCAGTATGCTCTAGATGTGTATGCACGTACATGCATGCGCAGACAGGTGTGTGCGCGCGTACACATCTACACTCGAGTGAGACCACAGTCTGCTCTAGCAAAGAAAGGTGCTGAAGACGGAGGCAACCAGCCAAGAGGTGCACCACAGAAATCAGGATGCCACGCAATCACGCAAAATGGAATATGTCGACTACTGCTAATCGTTATGGTGCTTGCCCTGCTTTGGACCCCCAGGCAGGTGCAGTGCCGGGCCCTATGTCTCGAAAGGGTCCAACCCCAACTACTGGAGGTCCTTCTCAGATGTCCTGTGGAGCCAGGGGACATGAGAATAGGTCGACTGGCCATACTAAACGAAGACTTAAAATAATGCACTGGAATGCGGAGGGAGTCAGCAACAAAAAAAATAGAATTAGAAAAAATCTTGGACCAAGAAAAAGTAAGCATATGTTGCTTGCATGAAACTCACCTCAATAAAAATATAGCCTTCAAAATCAGAGGCTACCAGTGTTACCGATCTGACCGAAAGGACAGGCGAAAAGGTGGGATACTGACCCTTGTAAGAAATAACATCATGGCTTCCCAAATCAAAGTCTACATGGAAGGGGCTGAGTATCAGACACTTAAACTTAAGACAGGTAATACAGATCTACATCTGATCAATTACTACTGTCCAAGTGACCGCCCACAGGCACTGGACACTCTACCACTAAAAGAAAAAATGATTGTGTGTGGCGATTTCAACAGCCACTCGCAGAGCTGGGGCTATGATCACATGGACCAGAGAGGAGAGAGACTGGAAGACTGGCAGGATGAGAATAGATTCATTTTGATTAACAAGCCGTCCGACCCACATACTTTCTACTCGAGATCATGGCACTCTACAACTACACCTGACCTGGCTTTTCATTCACCAGACCTGGAGTGGAACATTACACGAATTGTTGGGAAACAACTTGGTGGCAGTGACCATCGGCCAGTCTTTCTAACCGTAGAAAATGAGCCTGTAAGTGAAAGCAGCACCCTCTCGAGGTGGAACTACAAGAAAGCAGACTGGGCAATGTACAAGCATCGCACCAGCATACTGGTTAGAAACCTGAACACTGAGAAAGACATAAATAAAGCAGTTGAAGAGTTTGGGAAATGCATACTACAGGCAGCGCGAGAAACAGTACCAAGAGGAGCCCGTAAACAATATAAACCCTACTGGAGTAGTGAACTGGAACAGTTGCATAATGATGTTGAAGTGTGTAGAAAGCAAGCAGAGGCCACACCCAGCCAAGAGCACCACAATAAATTCCAGCATGCAAAAGGCAAATTTCAAAGGGCCAAGCTGCAGGCTAGACGGAAAAGCTGGCAGGAGAAAACGGAGTCTCTGAACTTTGAAAGAGACACAAGGAAATTGTGGAAGCTAATAAAACAGCTTAATGACGAGGGCACAGGGAGAAACTCAAAAATTGCACTACATAAAGATGGAAAAATCTTAACAAGAAAGCAAGCAGCTGACCATTTTGCGGACTCGTTCGCACAAGATAGCAATATCAAAATTAGTCCAGAGAAACAACAAGAGATTCGAGAGAAACGACAACATACAGGACAGAAGGAAATAGTACATGAGGTTCTGGGGGCACCCATCACAATCAGCGAACTGGAGCTAGCCATATCAAAACTGAAAATGAGAAAGTCACCAGGAGCTGATGGTATCTCCAATGAAATGATCAGGAACCTAGGAACAGAGGCCAAAACAAAGCTGTTGCAGATCTTCAATAACAGCTGGACCTTAGGCAGTGTTCCACAAGCCTGGAGAGAAGCAATCATGATACCCCTCCTAAAATCAGGGAAAGATGGTTCCATTGCCTCTAGCTACAGACCAATTAGCCTCACCAGCTGTCTCTGCAAAACACTGGAGCGCATCATCAATCACAGACTGCAGTGGTACATTGAAAGTAAAAACATCCTTGTGCCACAGCAGGCTGGCTTTAGGCAGTGCTACTCTACGGAAGATCAGACAACCTACCTCTCTCAAGAAATTGAGGATGCATTCCAAGAGAAGAAGCTGGTGCTTGCGGCATGGATAGATCTGAAGAAAGCCTTTGACAAAGTCTGGAAAGAAGGTCTGATGAAGAAACTGAGAAACTGCAAAGTCAATGGAAGAATGTACAAATGGGTGAAAGCATACTTGCACAACAGAAGAGCCCGAGTACAGATAGACGGACTCAAGAGCAAGAAAGTACTACTGCGTCACGGTGTCCCCCAGGGCGGAGTCTTGTCCCCCACACTTTTTCTAATCTTCATCAATGATCTTGTTGCTCACCTACCGCATGGAATTAAAGCGGCAATGTACGCCGATGACCTGGTTCTATGGAGCACAAATGAATATGCATCAGTGGCCACCAGATTGCTACAAAGAGCTGTAGATACATTTGCTGCATGGGCAAATAGATGGTGTGTCAGCATAAACACTGACAAGTGCAGCACCACCCTATTTACCCTCTCTCCAAAAACAAAAGGCAGGGATCATCCAGATAAATGGAACACCCCTAAGAGAAGATAAAGAACCAACATACCTTGGAGTAACATTTGATGGCAAGCTGACATGGAGAAAGCACATCAACAAAGCAGTAGCAAAAGCCAGAAGGAAAATAGCCATCCTGAGAAAGCTAAGTGGAACCACATGGGGAGCCAGTACGAAAATACTTAGCAAAGTTTACCAACAGAGCATACGACCACACCTGGAATATGGGTCAACTGCGTGGTGTTCAGCATCAAATACCACACTACAAGAGCTGGACAAGGTGCAAAATCAAGCACTTAGAGTCACCACAGGAGGGATGAGATCAACCCCTATAGTGGAAATGGAGAAGATGGGGAGGACACAAGCACTGAGTGAGCGCAGAGATACGAAAACGCTAATACAAGCAGAAAAGTTCCTCAGCTTGCCAGGCCACCCTATGAAGAACAGATTTGAAAACCTAGCTATGGGGCGGTTGAAAAGAAGTAGTTTTATCCACCAGGCCAAACGACTCTGCAGAGAAACCACTGATCTGCCCACAGTTGGTATCCCCCTAACAACTATTCCAGAGCGAACTCCATGGAAAGATGAGCATAGACTATCGTTACAAATCCAGACAAAAGTGAGAGGAATATTTGACAAGGAAGAACAGAACAGTGTGCAGCGCAGAACAGCCACTCTCAGCTTCCTTGATGAAGAATACCCACAGGACCTCTGGATCCGAGTCTACACAGATGGGTCAGCACAAAATGCTGTTCGAAATGGAGGAGCGGGAGTGTACATAGAATACCCAAATAATACCAGGGACACAGCCAGAGTACCGACAGGAAAGTACTGCCATAACTATGATGCCGAAATTGAGGCAATCAAGATAGCAACAGAGAAATTACTAAATAACAGCAATGGTACACAACCTGTGGTGCTACTAACAGATGCAAAATCAGTACTCGAGGCGCTCCTCTCTGGGAAATTACCAGTACTAAGGACACTACTTTCTGAACTTAGCAGTCAGCATAAAGTCACCATACAGTGGATACCATCCCACTGTGGAGTACCCGGAAACGACAGAGCTGATCAATTGGCTAAGGAAGGAGCCAAAGAGGAACAGCCTGATGTGCCCGTTACATACCACCAAAAGAAAAGAATGATCAAATCAGTCAGAAAGCCACCAAAACCTGCTCAAGATGACTACCACATTATGGACAGACCAGAACAAGTCATTATTCTGCGCCTCAGAACAGGACACAATAGATTACGCAACCACATGTATACAAAATTCAAGATTGGTGAAACAGCCATGTGCACATGTGGATTGACGTCGCAGACAGCAGAGCACATACTCCAAGACTGCCCAAAATATAACATATCTAGGCAAACCTTCTGGCCTAGAGAGACGATAGTGGAAGATAAATTCTATGGACCACTGTGTGAACTGAAAAAAACAGTTCAATTCATGCAAGAGACGACATTGCAGATATAGACATATTTCAAGCGAACGAAAGAAGAAGAATCCACACTGCTATATGCTTGTGAAAACTGGACTGTTTACCAGCGACACGCTAGGAAATTAAACTACTTCCACACAGTCTGCCATAGGAAGCTACTGAAGATTAAATGGCAAGATAAGATCCCAGACACTGAAGTTCTAGAAAGAGCGTTCATGCCCAGTATCCACATTCTACTAATGAAAAATCAGATTCGCTGGGCTGGTCACTTAACTCGTATGCCAGATCAGGCTCCCTAAACAAATTTTATTTACAGCGAGCTGCGTTGTGGTAAACGCTCCCAAGGCGGCCAGAGGAAACGCTTTAAAGACAGTCTGAAGATCTCACTAAAAGCTTTTGGAATTCATCATGACACCTGGGAGACTGCGCCAAAGACGGAAATTCGTGGCGTACATCGTTACGCAAGGGTGCAGTCACTTGTGAAGCAACCAGGACTGCAAGAGCTGTGAAGAAAAGGCAGGACAGAAAAACCACTGCAGGAGATCCTCCTCCTGGAACGTCAAGCATTCATTGTCCACATTGTCAGAGAACATTTCAAGGCCAAATAGGCCTTATCAGCCATCTTAGAACTCACGGCTCCATACTTTTAACGCTACTGGATGAAATGAATGGTCATCATCATTCCTGATGGACAGACAACACTTCTGCCTTTCGACAATATCGTGAACTTTCCACGCGGGAGTGCAAAACGTGGGTGTTTATGGTCATGGAGAAATTCCTATGACTCTCTTGCAATCTCGAAACAGCAACCTTTGCTGTCTTTGATATGTTTTATCTATAAAGACTACCTCTTTCTGATGTTTATGATAGTTGTCTTTATGTTTTTAACCTCTTTCAAGGCATTTAGATTACTCATGTTGACTGTCCAATGAATTTTCAGCATTCCTGTGTAAAACCACATCTCTGAGGCTTCGATGGATTATTTTTGCTTGTTTACTGATTGAAATCCGATTGTCATGGATTCGAACTCACACCCAGAAGGATTTCTATAACTGACAAGAGCTCCCAGGTGGATGAAACCTCAAATAGATACGAAGAATGAGTTGCTAATGGTCCAACTACCATCTGATTGAAAGTTCTCCTAGCTTTCCCTCTGAGTGTTTGGATTCGTCCAGAGCCCCTTCCGATCCCCCGCCATATCATTCTCTACACAATCGGGTGCTCAAGCTGTTCCACCGCTTCTCCACGTGGTCCTACTGGCTACTAAGGAATGGATACCAAGAAATGTTTTGGGAAGTAAAGGCATCCCATGTGATATTGACCACATCACCTAATGGAGAGCCGACCTGTCTATGTCCACATCACCCACTGGAGAGCCGATCTGTCTATGTCCACATCACCTAATGGAGAGCCGTTCTGTCTATGTCCACATCACCTAATGGAGAGCCGATCTGTCTATGTCCACATCACCAAATGGAGAGCCGATCTGTCTATGTCCACATCACCTAATGGAGAGCCGACCTGTCTAAGACCACATCACCTAATGGAGAGCCGATCCGTCTATGACCTCACCACCCACTGGAAAGCCGATCTGTCTATGTCCACATCACCTAATGGAGAGCCGATCTGTCTATGTCCACATCATCTAATGGAGAGCCGATCTGTCTATGTCCACATCACCTAATGGAGAGCCGATCCGTCTATGACCACACCACCCACTGGAGAGCCGATCTGTCTATGTCCACATCACCTAATGGAGAGCCGATCTGTCTATGTCCACATCATCTAATGGCGAGCCGATCTGTCTATGTCCACATCATCTAATGGAGAGCCGATCTGTCTATGTCCACATCATCTAATGGAGAGCCGATCTGTCTTTGTCCACATCACTTAATGGAGAGCCGACCTGTCTAAGACCAAATCACCTAATGGAGAGCCGATCTGTCTATGTCCACATCACCTAATGGAGAGCCGATCCGTCTATGACCACACCACCCACTGGAGAGCCGATCTGTCTATGTCCACATCACCTAATGGAGAGCCGATCTGTCTATGTCCACATCATCTAATGGAGAGCCGATCTGTCTATAACCACACCACCCACTGGAGAGCCGCTCTGTCTATAACCACACCACCCACTGGAGAGCTGATCTGTCTATGTCCACACCACCCACTGGAGAGCTGATCTGTCTAAGACCACACCACCCACAGGAGAGCCGATCTGTCTATGTCCACATCACCTAATGGAGAGCCGATTTGTCTATGTCCACATCATCTAATGGAGAGCCGATCTGTCTATAACCACAACACCCACTGGAGAGCTGATCTGTCTATGTCCACATCACCCACTGGAGAGCCGATCTGTCTAAGACCACACCACCCACAGGAGAGCCGATCTGTCTAAGACCACACGACCCACAGGGGAGCCGATCTGTCTAAGACCACACCACCCACAGGAGAGCTGATCTGTCTATGTCCACATCACCTAATGGAGAGCCGATCTGTCTATGTCCACATCATCTAATGGAGAGCCGATCTGTCTATAACCACACCACCCACTGGAGAGCTGATCTGTCTATGTCCACATCACCCACTGGAGAGCCGATCTGTCTATGACCACACCACCCACTGGAGAGCCGATCTGTCTATAACCACACCACCCACTGGAGAGCTGATCTGTCTATGTCCACATCACCCACTAGAGAGCCGATCTGTCTATGACCACACCACCCACAGGAGAGCCGATCTGTCTAAGACCACACCACCCACAGGAGAGCTGATAGATATATGAAAATAATGATATAGCACCATATACCCAGTACACATTAAGGCATGTAGAGAAGGCCCTGCACTAACTAACTGAAACTACACAACTAATTGACACGTATACACAGAAGTTAGTGTCCTGGTTCGGTTACACCCAAGTCTCCACTTGAAATTCCTAGTGGAGATAATGATGTGTATTACATTTTTACATTGCCACATGTACAAGAACAATGTTGTCTAGCACGTCATTTGCTTCTTGTATATGTTGATCACACATTATGTGACGTGTATTAATAGCTTATACATTAATATATCCTTTATGTTCGCGTCGATGTTCATTGTATATTATTAAATCCTTATAGTAAGCTGTAAAATAAATTAACATAAGAATCGTCCTCATTGTGTGAAGAAAACTTAAAGGATTACAATTAAGATTATTTGGGAGACACTGAACACTCGGCTCCGTGGCCTAGGTGTTACGAATGCAATTCGTAATCACGCATATCGCGTTAGAAACATCGCCGCTGGCGATGTGGAATCAGATCGTCTTGCTTTGGTTTCATACAGATGTGAATGCCGGTCGTTCAGAAAGCAATGGCAAACTACTGAACATAAACTTGTCCATGAAATTCAAACAGCCAAAAAATGCTAAAGGTGACTGCTCCGTCCTGTAAGTTTAGGTTAGTTTAGTCGACGGATCAACATCACGGCACAAGGGTGTAACCCATCAGTGCTCCGTTCTACTCCGAACTCAAGCCGGAGTCTGGAGAATCTCAGCTCAGTGCACGAACTCCGTAGCACCGTCGATGATCCTGAAATGATTTGGGTAGATTTTTAGCTCGAAATTTTGCCCCGGCAGCGCCGTTAGGCTACTCTTTGTCGATTTCCAACTACTAAGGGATTTGTTACATGCGCAACAATACACACGGGCGTCCGATCTCATTACCCAGAGACCAGGGGAAATTGTGTTACTAGAAGTCCAGGTGAAAAAAAATCTCGGCCCTCACCGGAACTTGAACCCGGGACCTCCAGCACTCGAGGAAGACACCATACCTCGAGACCAGTCAGCCCCCCCCCTCCCCCCCTTACGTCCTGTAAAGGATATACAACTAACTTTTTAACTGAACAAGGCGTAGGAGTTCCCGTCTGCGGTGGATTTGTACTCTGATTGTTCCAGGATCTGGGAAAGATCCACCATTGTGTAGTTTGTACTGCGTATGTTTTTCAGATACGGCTACCAGGAAGGAAACTACACTAGATTCCATGATATCATTACCTAGTATATCTGAAGGCGTGTGGTTTGACGTTTGTGTGGCATATTGTTATAGAAGTACCTGTATTTGTACGACAATATCGTGGATTCTCTACCAGGGAGTGCAACACGTAGGAGCTAAAGGGCAGGGGGTATTCACTATCATTGTCTTGCAATCTCACAACAGCAACTTTTGCGGTCCTTGATAGGTTGTATCACACCGGAGATCATTGTTCACCATTCCTTGGTTGGCCAGACAATGCCTGTTGTCATGGATACATCACAGTGAGGTCAAGAGATGCCTGCGGCAGTGTTGGACATGACTCCATCGTATCTGTGAATCCCCTGTATCTAAGTTGAGTTCACTTAAGACCGACAGCACAGCACTCAAGGCATTCCCATACGTGCTCCGTCCTCATCTTCAACAGCCAGCGAAGAGTCCCACTACTAAGGGTACTAGCAGGAGTCTGTTTATGTGTCCGTCTGGCCTTTCCTCGGTATTCTGAGTGTCGACCCAATCACGTGGTCATTCTCTGCAGAACCATTCTCTCAAGCAAGGTCGTGATAATCTATCTGTTCTTCTGATACCAAAGGACACCAACTACGTCCGCCTTATCTTGCACCAAAACTCCACCGAGCGGTGCACACCCAGCCAATCTGTCCGCCTGTTCGTTTCCCACCACACCAGCATGTCCTGGGGGAAAATCCGAAAGATGCTCTCTATTTTTAATAGTTGAATAGAAACCTGCTCCTCTGCCCGAAGCATGTCGGTATCTAAGTAAATTAAATAACCTTTAAACACACCATCGGCGAAATGGGCATATGGTACCACACCTCCACTAGAAGACACCAGTTTGTACTGGATGGGGTTTTTGGTAAGTTTCACGCCAGCCCATCCCATGTATCCGCTAATGGTTCTTTAGTTTCGTGTCTGGCACGACTTACGTTGACAAAAGCGTGAACGTAGCCGGACCAGTGGTCGATGCCAGCCCTCGACGTTCGCCACGAGAGGAAAAGTCTAGTCATCTATTACTCCGGTGCAACCAGGCCTACACACTGTGACGATCCTAACATTTCACACAGCCACAACGTGTTTCTGCTACGTGACATGTGTTTTTGAAAGCCCAGTTTAGCACTTCCTTAGTGCGCACTAATCCTTTCACATGTAGTAATTGCACGTGTTTCATTTTCGCCCCCTAGAAAGTACAGAAAGCACAATTTCTACATAATACATTCGGAGATTTGCCCCCCCCCCCTCTTCGTTCACTTACTTTGAGCTCAAGTTTAGTCCACTTACGTGCTACTACTTCTAGTAGCACTGGACTGATTTTTGCATGTGGATTAGCTTCCCCTATTACCAGTGTCCCTCGCCATCAGGCAATCCCATTCCAACTTCAGAGGTACTTGTTATTTACCTCTACAAGTCAAGGAAGAGAAGTTAACATTTTAGTCGAACAGTTTAGGATTTGAGACCGCTACATCGGTATCAATACCGCGGAAGTTTGAGATCGAGCGCTCTTATTCACACTGCACACTGGGAGATGAGATCGGCGTTTCATTGATTCTTGTCCTCCGTGTGCTGCGGTAAAAAGACAAGAAAGGAATCATCATTGGAGGTAGAAACATCAATAACATTCGATATGCAGACGATACAGTATTGATTGCAGACTATGAACAAAAATCTGCAAAATTTAGTACAT
>OY992889.1:93319518-93327018 GCA_963921405.1 Cepaea hortensis | reverse complement strand
TTCAGCTTGAAGTCCGATGCGTTGACGATCGATCGCCTTATCCCCAAAGAAGGCTTCCATCTATCGGAGTGAGGTTAATAGACAGCCCTTCCTCCCTATTCGGTACCATAGCACCATTTCAACGGGGACTGTGACGCGGTGTTCTCCTTCCCTTTTCTAAGATCAGAAACCTGCCGGGGTGTGCGAGACCGGCATTCCTACTTCACATCTTCTGAGAGACATATAAAGTTGTAATCAAACCATGCTTTACATCACCGCACAGAAATTAGGCCTGGGATAGTAGTGTTTCGTCCACAGGTGTTAGGTGTTTCATGGTCACAGTTCTCACAACCTATACCTTATCCTGTCTCTAATTCTCTTCTCTGTTTGTTTTCATGTTTCCCTCTATGTTACTTGAGATGTGAGTTCCGGTGTACGGACTTCCTAGTTATTCTCTTGTCAGGTCTTCTCAGATTATGTCCTGGTCAGCACCGACATCTTTGCCTCACTTCTTGATTCGCTGGAATCTTGTCTAATTTTCTCTCTAAACTCCACAGTAGTGATTCTGCCTAACGTATTCGTACTTCTATTTTGCACAGGCACCACTTAATTAATGCTTGTAGTTTATCAGTAATTCTCCGAGTTGTTCTCCAGGTTTCTGATCCAGACAACAGTATCGATTTAACGATTGTTAAGTATACCAAGTTAAGTCTGTCATTTACTGCCAATATAGTACCTTGCGGTGTATGGCAGGGGAGTCTTGAGCCTGAGGAATTAAGGCCGCCTGGCTAGTGCAGTCGCCGAGAACTGTGCAGGTTAGGATTTTCTTTTTGCCCCCGACAGAAAAAAACAAAAACAAAACCTCCACAAGTGAAGTACTAGGTTAATATTAACTTCATCGGAAGTCACATGACTAAAACTTTAAGAGCACTGACTCTTTAGCCTCCGGTGCGTTGATGGCGAGGTAGCATGTTCAATCCCTAAACCTGTCAGTTGGATTAATATGTTCACTTCTCGTCCTCGACTTTGGGACGTAAATTACAAGTACTTCAGAAGTTGGAGATGGCGAGGGACAATGTTAATAGACAAAGCTAATCCACACGCAATCCAGTACTACTAAAAGTAGTGTGTATGGATTGCGCTTGAGTACAAAGCAAGCGAGAGCAAAAAATATTAAACAATAAAGTAGATCCTTTGCGCAACGTAGCTCTCTCCTAACAGCCAGGTAGAGAAGATTCTCGATCCTCTGTGAACTCCCTGTCCATGTATTCTCATGTCCCACGTGTCCATCTTCTTGCTGGATCATCCCTGCCACTTCTATCAGGAACCCCGCCGGCCTACACTATACTTTCCCTACGACTGCAATGTTTAATATGGCCAAATTATTACAGTTTCCGAGACATGATACCACCTATGTGTCTGTTTTCTTCGATATTTACATGTTGTAGAGCAATAATGTTGTGGACTTGATCCTAGTCCATGGCATTCTAACCTTTCTCTAACATTTAAGTCCCGAAGCACTGATTTTCTTCTTTGGTGACTGAGAAAAAAAAAGTGTCTAAAAGGCAGCATGATCGATTTCACTGCATCGGGTTTTATCCCATATAGTTCGGTTTCATTCCGCAAATTGTGTGGTGTTCTGTCCCGTCTTGACTTGAGTAATATATCTGGTTCCTTTTTGTCTTGTGTTGTTCTTTTTTGTCTTGTTTTGTAACAATCTGTATTTTCCGCTTTGTCCTGTCTTGTTAATTCCTGTCTGGTCTTGTAATAATATCTTTTCTGCATTGTCATGTCTTGTCTTATAATATTATGTCTTTTCTGATTTGTCCTGTCATGTTATACCCCATTGCGTCTTGAAATTATTTGTCTTTTCTGGATTGTCCTGTTTGTCTTATAATATTCTCTTTTTTCTGTTTTTCCCCCTGTTTTATCTTATAACATTCTGTCTTTTCTGCTATGTCCTGACCTTTCTTATAATATTAGGTGATTTCTGCATTGTCCTGTCTTGTCTTATAATATTGTCTTTTCTGCATTGTCCTGTCTTGTCTTATAATATTCTGTCTTTTCTGCGTTGTCCTGTCTTGTTATGTCCTGTCTGGTCTTGTAATAATAATATGTGTTTTCTGCTTTGTCCTGTCTTGTCTTATAATATTCTGTCTTTTCTATTTTGTCCTGTTTTGTCTTGTAATATTCTTTCTTTTCTGTTTTGTCCTGTCTTGCCTGATAACATTCTGTCTATTCTACATTGGCCTGTCTTGTGTTATAATATTCTGTATTTTATGTTTTGTCCTCTCTTGTTATATCCTGTCTTACCTTATAATATTCTGTCTTTCTGGTTTGTTCTGCCTTGTCTTATAATATTCTGTCTTTTCTGTTTTATCTTGTCTTGTTCTATCCTCCCTTGTCTTATAACATCCTCTCTTATTCTGCCCTGTCTGGTCTTGTAGTAATTTCTCTCGATCTAATTCTTCCCGTCTTACACTTTCACAGACATTCTCAAGACAACTAGATAGATTAACATACGGTCCTTGTCGACTGTCAAACTCTTCGGGAAGAAGACACCACCAAGTACTAATAATAAATTCATAACTCTAGCTTCTAAGAATGGAAATGAGTGGTTTCATCAAGATCAACAACGCTAGAGCTCAGCGAAATAGTAAACTCAGAAAGTATTAAAAGGTTACAGATCGATCCAGAAATATCGATCTGTTTTATGCTTGTCTATAAACGACTGGTTACAGTGTTGGCTCAAGTATTTGTGAAGTGTTTACGTTCCGACAGTTCCTGTATTGTCTTTGCCTCTCATAGTGCGTTCTTTGATTTGTGTCATGACTACCGCGGCCGTTCTTTAAGTTGTCCAACTCGTTCTCCATCCTGTCTATTGTTGTCTTGTGGTTGAGTTTTCCTGTTTGAAACATAATTTTAAAACTGTTGATGATTCCGTTTTGTGGAGACAAAAACCAATAGGTTAGTATGGTATTCTGAACAGTTTGTTTGATACGTGATCTGAGAATACGTTTGATACGTGGTTTGTGAACATATTGCTTTGTATGTGGTCTGTGAACACACTGTTTTATACTTGGTCTGTGAACAAATTGTGTGATACGTGGTCCATGAACACGTTTGATACGTGACCTGTAAACACATTATTTTAAACATGGCTTGTGGACACATTGTTTGATACCGTGTCTGTGAACCCATTGTTTGATACGTGGTATGTGAACCCATTGTTTGATACTGTGTCTGTGAACACAATTATTGAAACGTGGTACTTCCTAAGTACTTGAAGCTTTCACTTAAGCGGGTGTTCTTTTAATGTGAGCCGGCCGCTCAGAAAGCAATGGCAAACTACTGAGCGTAATCTTGCCAAGAGATCAACATACAGCTGAAAGATGCTGGTGTTGACAGCTAAGTCCTGTAAAAAGATATGCTAAAAAAAAAAACAAAAAAAACTACTACTACTACTACTACTGCTGCTGCTGCTGCTGCTGCTGCTGCTGCTGCTGCTGCTGCTGCTGCTGCTGCTGCTGCTACTGCTACTACTACTACTACTAATACTGCTGCTGCTACTACTACTAATACTGCTGCTGCTGCTACTACTACTACTACTACTGCTGCTGCTGCTGCTGCTGCTGCTGCTACTACTACTACTACTACTACTACTAATACTGCTGCTGCTACTACTACTAATACTGCTGCTGCTGCTACTACTACTACTACTACCACCACCACCTTTTAAAAGACTTCACTTTTCTACGTTACAGCTCAGCTCTAACTACGAGGCCAATATCCCACTCCAACCCCAACATTACACCACAGCTGCTACCGAAGACGACACTCATTCAGAATATAGAAAACATTTGGCCGTGTAATGCCATAAGCGCCAGACAAGCACATAATGATGATGCTGAATTGCCATTTCTCACCAAGCTTAGCTCCTAAAAAATACCCAATGAATTGCCTAAGCTGCTGATATGCCTGTGCGGCTGCTTGCAACTTTAAATGCTAATTGTTTCCCAGCGCCTGATCTCCATTATGTAAGCCTTAACAGTGTAGGCCCAGCAAGAAGGCCTATTATTCTCGTTGCGAAGCTTAACTTCCCAGCCGCTTTTAATTACATCCAGCTATTCAGTATCATCATCAACATGTTCCATGCCGAATAAGTATTTGCTAGAATAGTTCGTCATCTTTCACAATCACCTGAATCTTAGATCCGGTCTATCTTCATATTCTGATTATCAGTCAATCAATCAGGTGCCGTCTCCACAATGAAGGTTGGCTGCTATGAGTCTCAAACACTGTCTGTCTCTCGGCCTATGTGGCCAAGCCACCCAGGTATCTTTGCCTTCCCGCTACTGCTTTCCCACCAAGTTTGTCTTTCGTCCCCAAGTTTTCAAGTCTATTTATTCCAACAAATCTGGACTATCTACGCCTTCGAACAGGACACTTGACGTATCAATATAATAAGTGTCAGATAGGATCGCCACATCTTTCTGTGTGTGGAGATAGTTCTGTGACATTGCCATATCTATACAATAAGTGTCAGAATGGTTTCGCCAGATCTTTCTGTGTGTGGAGATAGTTCTGTGACATTGCCATATCTATACAATAAGTGTCAGAATGGTTTTGCCAGATCATTCTGTGTGTGGAGATAGTTCTGTGACATTGCCATATCTATACAATAAGTGTCAGAATGGTTCGCCAGATCTTTCTGTGTGTGGAGATAGTTCTGTGACATTGCCATATCTATACAATAAGTGTCAGAATGGTTCGCCAGATCATTCTGTGTGTGGAGATAGTTCTGTGACATTGCCATATCTATACAATAAGTGTCAGAATGGTTTCGCCAGATCATTCTGTGTGTGGAGATAGTTCTGTGACATTGCCATATCTATACAATAAGTGTCAGAATGGTTTCGCCAGATCATTCTGTGTGTGGAGATAGTTCTGTGACATTGCCATATCTATACAATAAGTGTCAGAATGGTTTCGCCAGATCATTCTGTGTGTGGAGATAGTTCTGTGACATTGCCATATCTATACAATAAGTGTCAGAATGGTTTCGCCAGATCATTCTGTGTGTGGAGATAGTTATGTGACATTGCCATATCTATACAATAAGTGCCAGAATGGTTTCGCCAGATCATTCTGTGTGTGGAGATAGTTATGTGACATTGCCATATCTATACAATAAGTGTCAGAATGGTTTCGCCAGATCATTCTGTGTGTGGAGATAGTTCTGTGACGTCTTCAGTCCTGTCGTTCTTGCAAATATTAACGTAAACAAACATGGCAACGTCCAATTTCATTAGAGCGGGCTCATTAGCGAAGATGATAGAGATCTGCGCTGATAATGTTATGAGCACATTCGGACGAGGTTTCGTCGCCTACTAAGTGAGGAAAAAATTGGCCACCTATTCCCCCATTCAGTCCGGCCACCAAGATGTCACGGCGCTATTACATGAAGGCCCATAGCAAGAAACTATTTCGTGACACTTTTTTAGATGGCCTGATAGCGAAGTTGAAAGGGAGCTGCACTGACATGGCAACGAGCAACGGTCGGGCGGGTGTTAGACGCATGGAAATACCACTGGATGTTTACAATCAAGGAATGGTGCAACATTAATGGGACAATGTGATATGGTCAATAAGTCGGCGAAATAGCTGGAAGAGCTATATGATAATAGGAAACCGGACGTAAATATTCAAAAACAAAAATGGCGAAAGCCCAATAATACTTGCAGCGGAAGTTGAAGATGCACTACATCGCGTGAAGAGAGGAAAGGCACCCGGTCCAGACAGCTGTTCAGGTTGCAGGAAATTGAGTCTCTGCTGCTTCTGCTGCTGATGATGATGCTACTGCTGCTGCTGCTGCTACCACTGCTGCTGCTGCTGCTGCTGCCACTGCTGCTGCTGCTGCTACTACTACTACTACCACTACTACAACCACTACTACTACTACAACTACTACTACTACCACCACTACTACAACTACCACTACTACTACAACCACTACTACTACTACCACCACTACTACAACTACTACTACTACCACCACTACTACAACTACCACTACTACTACAACCACTACTACTACTACCACTACTATTACTACCACTACTACAACTACTACTACCACTACCACCACCACCACCACCACCACCACCACCACCACCACCACCACCACCACCACCACCACCACCACCACCACCACCACCACCACCACCACCACCACCAAAACTTCAACCTCAAGTACTATGCAGGAACAACTGAAATAATAATAATAATAACAACAACAACAACAGCAACAGCACCAATCAATCAATCAATCATGTGCCATGCCGGAAAGCGTGGGCGGTCATGACTCGCCATTTCACTCGATCACCAGAGTCGTGGATAAGTTCGGTGTTCCTGTCTAGTCCATGCCATGTGGCCAAGCCATCCAGGTATTTTCCTCTCGGTCTTTCTCTTGGTCTGTTCCCGTCGATCTTGCCAGTTGTCACTAAGTTCTCCAATCCATTTCTTCTCATAACATGTCCAAAAAAAAATTTGACTGTCTACGCCAAATTTCTCTAATCAATTTACGATTGTCATTTGTCTCCTGTAGTACTTGGTCATTGGTTTTTCTGTCTGTCCATGGTATTCTTTGCATTTTCCTCAGAAACCACATTTCTGCAGCCATCAGATGTTTTTCAGCTTGAGTGCTCATTGTCCAAGTTTCACATCCATACAAAAGAACAGGCTCTATGTATCCTTTCAACACTTTTTTTCTTGTTTCAATTGACATCTTTTTATTTGTCAGAATGTTTTTTATCTTGCTAAAGGCTACTTTGGCCATGGCGATTCTTGTTCTAATCTCTCCAAGGCATCTCCCATCAGATGTTGTGAGTGTTCCGAGATAATTGTACCTATTCACGTGTTGAAGAATAGTCCCATTTACTTGTATATTACATTGTGGTATTTCGTTCTTCCTAGTGACTACCATAATCTGTGTCTTTTTACAATTTAATTCTAACCCCAGTTGTTCACTGTGTACAACAACCGCATCTACTTATTGTTGCAGGTCCTGCGCATTGTCTGCAATCAATACTGTATCGTCTGCATATCTAATGTTATTGCTGTTTCGTCCTCCAATGCTGATTCCATTTATATCTTCTACATTTCTGAAAATATGTTCACTGTATAGGGAAAAAAGATCTGGAGACTTTACACATCCCTGCCTAACACCTCTCTTAATCGGCTGATATTGTCCCATTTCATTATCAATCCTGATGGCAGCTTGTTGTTTCCAATATATGTTTTTTTGCAACAACAACAACAACAACAACAACAACAACAACAACAACAACAACAACAACAACAACAACAACAACAACAACAACAACAACAACAACAACAACAACAACAACAACAACAACAACAACAACAATAACAATAACAACAACAACAACAACAACAACAATAACAACAACAGCAGCAACAACAACAGCAACAGCAACAGCAACAACAACAACAAGAACA
>OY992889.1:93274518-93312018 GCA_963921405.1 Cepaea hortensis | reverse complement strand
CATTGTCCCTTTATTTCGCAACATAATTTTCACCAACATCGATGCATTTATCCCATCGTTTTATCAGGCCTCCCAAAACGACTGCATAGAACTGAGTACTTTGTTTTCATTTACCTGCCATCCCACGGAACTGTGTGACTTACTTATTGACTCGCCCTCGTAACCTTTTATCTACCCAGCTATGCACCGCTTTACGGGAAATAGCTAAGGGCTAATCCACTGAAAACCCACCTTGGCTGGAGACATTTAGCGAGTGACGCCGAAGTTGAATGTGAAGTGAAAACGTTGTTTAGAAAACAGAGCACTCAGTTCTATGCAGCCGGTTTGGGAGGACTGATAAAACGATGGGATAAGTACATCAATGTTGGTGGAAATTATGTTGAGAAATAAAGGGACAATGTATGTATAAAAATAAACTGGTTTCAAGTTGTTATCATATTTAGTTATTTTTCTACAGTCATTTACGACTTACTTATGAACTTACACTCGTATTTTCATTAACCAATCGGCAATCACCTATTCCCCCAATGCATTCAGACCCACAGGAAGTGATTGTACTATCACATCACAGGCTCATTACAGAAAACTACTTCGGGACAAATTCTTATGTTATTGTTTAACCCAATCGCACTTCGTGGGAGATGTGGCCAGCCAGCATCACACCGGCAACCTTTATTCGCCAAGACATTTCTTGGTACTCGTGTTAGGTTGGGGCAACCTGAAAGCCTGGGTCAATTTTTAAAATCTCAGTCTGCCCGGATGCGGATCAAACCGCTGATCATCGAGCCGGCAGATGACTGTCTAGCCTCTACGCTAGCCTCTCCTTGTTTGAGTAGGTATACTCATTTCTGAATGTAACCCAGGCAGCGGATTACACGGCCTACGCTTTAGGATTTCCACTGACGTTATATTTTAACCAGAGCACACGGAACCTTCTATTTCGGCCTTATCTAAGAAAACTATTAATCTGATTTACAACCCTGGGCAGTGAGTGGTGCATTACATTCTCGGATTTAGTTTAGTTTAGTTTAGTCGACGGATCAACATCACGGCACACGGGATTAATATGTTGATGTGATATATATTCTAACCTTGTCTCTGATCAGAATCTGATAATCAACGTCCGATATTTTCTTAACCACTTTAAAGGGACCCTGATACGAGACAGTCTCAGATGCGCTGTCACAATGTTTCAACGCGTATACATATAAACGCCGTCTCCCGTGGCCAAAGGCTTTGCGAACGCAGTTCGTTTGCCGCTTACCAGGCGTTCGAAACGCAGCCGCGACCGATTTGTGTAGCGGACCGTGTCGCGTTGCATTATAACGTGTTGGTATGGGAGCTGATCGTTTAGAAAGCAATGGCAAACTAATGAAGGTAAAAACTTGCCTAGTACATCAACAGCAGCTGAAAAATGCCGGTGTTGACTGCAACATCCTGCAAGGGATATGCAACATAAATAAAAAAACCTAAACGTGGGTCGCTGAGGTTTCAAGAACAGCACCATGGGACTTGGCAAACACTTTGGGACATCACTTCCAAGTGCTATCTTTACTGGGTCGGCAGGTCAGCTATCGTTCCAGTGTCTTTCCTCATTATGCGCGTGTCACCAAACCTCATACGGACAGCAGTATATTAACACTGTATAAGTATATTAACACTGTAACACTGTTTAAGTCCAATCTTCCTACCAACTCTGTGCTACCAATGCCAAACCTGGACAATGACAGAAAAAGAGAAAAGAAAAATCACAACAACAGAAATGAGGTTCCTGAGAAGAATACTCAACGTATCAAGAAGAGATAAGATCAGAAATGAAGAAATCAGGACTAAAGTGGGGGTTAAAGCTGCTCTAGATTTTATTAGAAAGCAGCAAGTCAAATGGTTTGGCCATGCAAGTAGGCTACCAGTCAACAGCATGCCACAACAGGCAATGACGTACAGACCAGATGGAAACAGAGGAAGAGGCCGACCACGTAAACGCTGGACGGAGGGAATAACAGAATCCATGGGAATGTCGATATACGAAGCCCATAACCGGGCACTCTCACGAAGTTTATACTTCACCTCGACACCGCAAGGTACAAGAGGAACATGATGAGATGAGAGACTGTTTAAGTATATTAACATTTTACCCTATCACCGGCTCCGCGGAGAAGATGTTACGGACGCGATTCGTAATCCCGTATACTCGGATTCGAAACACAATATTACTGTTGTACTTTTTTTTTTCGAAAAAGATATAGGTGCCAGGCGTTCAGAAAGCAATGGCAAACTACTGAACGTTAACTTGCACAGGAATCTCGAACAGCCTAAAAATGCTGGGGTTGACCGCTACGGCCTGTAAAGGATATGCAACTAACTTTTTAAAACTACAACGTTTCCGGAAGTGGCGACTGGGTAGGGTGGGCGCGAGACTAACTACAGTGTGTATTTTTTAATACCGTGGAGTTTTTGAAAATAATGCCGTTCCGAGTTTTGTATTCACCCTCTGTGGAGTTCATGCAACATAAAAGGTAAATACAAAACTTGGAACGGTAATAGTTTCCAAAACCCCACGGTCAATAAAAATAAACACTCTACCTCATCTTGTAGGACACTTTAGCTGCAAAATGCCATCATTTATAATCAGACCTACAAGCTGGGCGTGAGATGGTTGATGGCCTCTGCTCCATTGGGGAATTGAAAGCCAACATAAGAAGAAGAAGGAGCAGAATATTTTAAGATGCAGTACTGGTCTTGTACCTCGCTCTGGTTTCATGATTGGCGAGGGAAGGACAGCTGCTGTCTCTGTGATGATCGGGCTTCAGTGACGGTCGGGAGAAAACCAGGATCTCTCGAATAGATGCAATCATATGTTAAGGCTCACACGGCCTGAAAATCATGACATTGGACTGATGAATTACCAGCCACAGTTGTCCAGACATTGGCCATAAGCCAGCAAACCAATCAACCAACGAAGCAATCGGCCAGCTAACCAAACAACCATCCAGTCAACCAATCACTCAATCAACTAACCAGACAGCTAGCCAGACAAATAATTAGTTATCCAATCAACCAGCAGCCATTTGGCCAACCAACCAGTTAGTCATTCAACAAGCAACCAACCAATCATCCAATCAACTAGCTATAAATCAGCCAGCCAATTAACCAAGCAACCTATCAACCAACAAACCAGTTAGTCACCCATCTAATCAACCAACCAAAGAATCAACCAACTAACTAATCAGACAATCGGTCAATCAACCTATCACTCAACAAATCACGCAGCCAGGCAGTCAACCTGCCAGCCAACCAACCAACCAACCAACCAACCAACCAACCAACTAACAAATCAACCAACCAACCAACCAACAAACCAACAATACAATCAACAACCAACCAACCAACCAAACAACCAACCAACCAACCAACCAAACAATCAACCAACCAACCAACCAACCTACAAACCAACAATACAATCAATAATAAACCAACCAACCAATCAACCAACTAACCAACCATCTAACCAACCAACCCACCAACCAACCAACTAGCCAACCACCCAACCAACAACCAACCATCCATCAGTTTTAACTCACCGGACAGAGGGCAATCGGTATGCATGCTCAGCAATTTGTTTGCTTGGTCAACATATGTATAGCGGTGAAGCAGCCAGCCCAAACCTACGCGTTTATTTGTCAATAATCGTTGAGCGAATCTAATTTCATCATCTCATTATGTGCCATGCCGATAAGCGTTGGCGATGGTCATGTTTCGCTCTCGCACACGATCACCAGAGTCGTGAATCGGCACATTTTCTTGTCTCGACCATACCACGGGGCGAAGCCATCCATATACTTTCTTCTCTGCCTTCCCTTTGTTCTTTTCCCCTCAGCCTTACCAGTTGTCACCAAGTTCTTCAATTTATTTCTTCTAACAATATGTCCAAACATTGTGACTATCTACGTCTAATTTTTCTAATTTGTTCACTGTTTTAATTTGCTTCTTGTGGGATTTGCTCATTGCTCCATATTTCATCTAAACAGATTAATTTGTCCCCACTACTTTATTTCTGTAGAAGACACCCAAAAGATAAAACAACTCCACTCAGAAATTAAACCGATTTTTCTAATCCACGTAAGTACTGCCATGTTTCTCAAGCAAATGATATACTCATCTCAGCTGAATGAGTTAAGTGCGAAGGAATATTGTGTCACAAATGGCAGTTTTATATTGATTGTGACATGTCACGGTTGTTGAGTTGTCATTCAAAATCGTGTGTGTGAATCCTGGAGCTGACAGGCTCTTGTCGTGACAATCAACGCTAACTACATCTGTTTGGCAAAACGAGAGGCGGGTTGGGAATGCCACGTTCAATGTAGCGATTAAAAAAAAAATGAAAGTTGTGACGCGAAGAAATGTGCAGATTATGTGATCTTAAACATTGCCATCACTTAAATCTGGGAGTAACAACACCAAAAACATACTTTATGTACAGGCGTTTCTGTTGCTCTCCCTGGGGTTTCTTGTAACTTTCGTGGATGCAGTGGCGTCACTAAAGACGGAGCTTTGGGTGCTGACTGCACAAGGGGGGTGAGACAAGTGGGGATTAGACAAAGGGGGATGAGACAAAGGGGGATGAGACAAGAAGGACTGCGTTCAGCTCTTTATGTCCCATACAGTTGTTATAGTAACCTAGTCTGTTCTAGTTATAAAGTCAAACCATATTATCCAAGGAAAATGCTGTCGAGTCTCATCCTAACCCAGGCATTCATTATATAATCTCCATTGTCAATACATTTATAACTCTACAACTTCCATTGACCCATATATTTATGACGTTACCTTTCACTGCTCCATACATTTATGACTGTATAACTTCCACTGCTCCATACATTTATGACAGTATAACTTCCACTGCCCCATACATTTATAACTGTATAACGTCCACTGCTCCATACATTTATAACTGAATAACTTCCACTGCTCCATACATTTATAACTGTATGACTTCCACAAATCCACATACTTGTGGCTGTAACTTCCACTGCCCCATACATGTATGTTAATGTAATCTCTGTCACTTACATTTAATACTGTGTAACGTCCACTGACCCGATTCAATACTCGTGATCGTATGATATGGTGAACCACAGCCACCTATGCCCATGGGCAAGGCACATGTTAATGATAATTGTCTAGTTCGAGATGTATTCCAGTGAACCGGGGAACATAACTGACATCTCTGGCCAACCGAA
The DNA here is from genome assembly GCA_963921405.1 of Cepaea hortensis. Taxonomy (NCBI): domain Eukaryota; kingdom Metazoa; phylum Mollusca; class Gastropoda; order Stylommatophora; family Helicidae; genus Cepaea; species Cepaea hortensis. The sequence continues at coordinate 93,306,778 of OY992889.1, read as the reverse complement.
TTTCTCGCCACGCCAATGCATGACTGAGCAAATAAAATTTAGACCACGGAATTGTGTCAACAAACGCTATCTACCTGTGGTTGCTCTCAATATGAGAGTGTGAAGCAGTAAGGAAGTAATCTAGTCACCAAAATCACATAAAGATAGCTTGTTATGGGCGAAACATTTGTAATTTCACGCCATTTAAAACGGTATTTCACAGAAATGTAGTTGTGAGGCTCGTCACAATTATCGTTGGTATTGCTCGGGATTTTATTTCTTCTTCTTCCTGTTCCATTTCCACCACCTCGCCTTCTTCTTCGTCTTGGATTTCCGCAGCTGCTGCTATTGTTTCGTCTTCTTTTCATTTCTTCTTCTTCCTCCTTCTACTTCTACTTCATCCCCTCCTCCTCCTTTTCTCCCCTCCCTCTTCCTTCTTCTCCTTCCTCCCCCTTCTCCTTTCTCCCCTCCCTCTCCTTCCTCCCCCTTCTCCTTTCTCCCCTCCCTCTTCTTCCTCCTCCTCTTCTCCTTCCTCATCCTCATTCTTCCTCCTCCTCCCCTCGTCTTCATTCCTTTTCCTGCTTCTTCCTCCTCTTCCTCCTCATTCTCATCCCCTCCTTCTTCCTCTTACCTCTTCCTCCTCTTCCACCTTCTTTTAATCTCTCACAAGCCTTAACCAGACTCTAAAACATTGACAGTAAACAAAAGAGATGATAAGAACCTGCATTCGTTTGAGACATGTCATTATCGCAGGATGTAATAAAACGAACAAACACAAGTCCTTAAGCAGAAACCTCCTTCCCAAGACATCCCTGGCACACATTTTGGGCGCAGCCGACCTGACAACCCATGCCAGTTTTAACTGATTGAGTGCCATCGGATGATTAATCGTCCTACGCGACTTTCCGTATCTGTCATGGGCTTATAAACACTAGTTGTCCCTATGCAACCCCCTTTAATTTGATCTATAATATAACATGTCTGCGATGATATTAACCACTTTAGATTATAACTGTGACCTACTTTTACTTCCCATTTTCCGCCATCCATTTGTGTTCGGTTCAGTCATACTTCTTGTTTGGCACTGGATCTATTAATATACATTCGAATCGGCCCAGATGTCAATCGCACCCTTGATCACCGGAGTCGGCAGGTGAGTGTCTGGCCACCACACCACCGGGGTCGGCAGGTGAGTGTCTGGCCACCACACTACCGCACCCCCCCCCCTCCCCCCCACATGTAGCTTGCTTGCTTTAAAAACAAAAATTACAAATTCGGCCTCGTTCAACCTGCTTCTTTCAGCTGTGGTTATTGTTGAGGTCCGTGGTTTTTGTGACTTGTACGCTCTTATAAGTTGGTCCTGATTTGGACTGGTTATATCGGCTTTTGTGTCTGTGACGTCAGCTGGCGGGTTGGTCGGTGGCTTTCCTTTGTTCCCGTTTCCTCTGGTGGCTTCTTTTGTTCATGAAGGCTCCTGGTTCGTCTGGCTTGACTGGTTGCAGTCCTTAAAAGGACTTTTTGCCTCCTTTTTTGTGTATTTTCTGTAGGAGCTTTTGGATGTTTTCATGTTTTCTTTGCGCCTTTGTTCTCTTTCGAGTTTGAGTTCCTGTTGCCTTTCGATTTCTTCCTCCATGGTCAGCCATGGGACGATTTCTACCTCCTCTATATAGTACTCGAAGTCGGTCTCACAGTCATAGTGTACATCTGGGTATTCTACAGGTTTCCTGAGTTTCTTAGGCTTCTCGTTTTCCTTTTCTTCCCAGCGCCTTCTGAATTCCTTGCGCTTGAGTTCCTCAATCCTTGCCGATTCTCGTGGCTCCTCCAAGGTAGGTCCCCGGGGCCTCTCCGTGTCCTCATCAGGGTGCTCATCTCGGTTTTCTTAGAACGTCTGGTGGGATATTGGTTTCCTCTTGTATGTATCGGGCGTCGTGGTTGGGCTGCTGGCTTTAGCTTGCGGTTCAGGCTCGGTCTCTTGGTTTTCATCTTGCGGTTTCTCTGTGGTTTCTTGTATGGTTTCGGTTAGTTTGTTTTGAAAAAGATCCATTTCAGCTTTTTGCAGTTCTCGCTCTGATTTAATGGTTTGTATGATTTCCCAACATGTAACGAAGCGGGAACCCGTTATAGGTCTGTAAGGTGATAGGGTCATCACATTTTGTAGGCCTGAGTGCAGGGAGAAGTAAGTGATCAGTCTCTCCCTCTATTGGAGGACGACGAACGCTGTCGTCGGCACGAGGAATAGGTGATCAGTCTCTCCCTCTATTGGAGGGCGACGAACACTGACGTCGACACGAGGAATAGGTGATCAGTCTCTCCCTCTATTGGAGGGCGACGAACACTGGCGTCGACACGAGGAATAGGTTATCAGTCCTCCCTCTATTGGAGGGCGACGAACGCTGGCGGCGGCTCGAGGAATAGATGATCAGTCTCTCCCTCTATTGGAAGATGACGAACGCTGGCATCGAACCCTCACCCCACCGTTCTCAGGACATTATTTTTGGGTTTCGTTCGCTCGCTTTTCAACTCGAGCGTAGTTCACATTGGACTGATTTTTCCTGTGGGTTAGCTTTACCTGTTACCAGTGTCCTTTGCCATTAGGCGAATCCACTCCAACTTCAGAGGTACTTGTAATGTACGTCCCCAAGTCAAAGACGAGAAGTCAACATTTTAGTCCGGCTGACCGAAGTAGGGATTGAACCCACTACGTCGCCAACATCATACCGGATGTATATTAGGGAGTGCTCATATCCATATCTACCCACTTTCCCGTGACTTTTATTGATATCTTCTTCTGTCGTATTTCCTGAACACATCCCACGCTTTCCCAAACGTTTTCCCCAACAGTTGAAGCTGTATAGATCGCAACAAGCTAAGGCTAATGTTATTGTTGTTGCTGCTGCTGTTGTTATTGTATTAACGAGCAGGAGTTCCCTAGTTAAAGCTGTCTGTCGTGACAATCAGCATTTATTATATTTGGCCACAAAAAGCCAATTGACGAATGGATTAAAGCAAGTAGAGATAGAAGGTCGAAGTAGTGCACACCGATAGTTGTACCGGATTTGACATTTGATGTCGGTAATGGATTCGGAGAGTACTGCATGCAAATATCAGTCGGTGGAGAATCCTTCAGGCAATGTAACTACTATTATAAATATCAGTCACTGGAGAATCCTTCAGGCAAATTAAACCATCATCATCATCATGTGACATACCTGTAAGCGTGAGCGGTCATGTTTTGTCATCTCACTCGATAACCAGAATCGTGGATCAGCTCAGTGTACTTGTCTGGACCATACAACGTGACCAAGCTATCCAGGTATTTACTTCTCTGCCCTCCTCTTGTTCTCTTCCTCTCGATCTTGCCAGTTGTCACCAAGTTCTCCAATTTATTTCTTCTGATAACGTGACCACAAAATTGTGACTGTCTGCGTCTAATTTCTCTAATCAGTTTATGCAATGTAAATACCATTAGAGACATCAGTCGGTAGAGAATCTTTCGGGCAAAGTTAATACCATTAGAAATATATTACCACATATTGACTGATACTGATAGCAAGCTGATCTCTGTGGCAAAGACGGTAACGGGGCAATACTCAAGTCCGCATACTGCGTTTAAAATAATCTGCAGGCGATTTGGAAATAAACCGCCTTGCATTGATTGTTTAAACATAGGTAAGAGCATCGGTCGTTCAGAAAGCTTTGGAAAACTACCGAACGTTATCATGCCTAGTAAATCACAAACAACAACACAAATTCTGGGGTTGATTGCGAAGTCCTGTAAAGGATATTAAGTAACTTAACTTATAGCAAGCAGTCGAAAGCGGCTTTAGTGTGTGATTTGTTTGTGTGTGTTTTTTTTTTTTTGGAATAACATAGTCTATTCAAGTGCTTCTACTTCTAGTGCGCTGGGCTGATTTTTGCGTGTGGATTAGCTTTCCCTATTACCAGTGTCCCTCGCTTTCATACGAACCCCCTCCAACTTCTAAGGTACTTGTAATTTACGTCACGAATTCAAGGACGAGAAGTCAACATTTTAGTTCTCATGTAATCTGTTCAGTGTTCTTCTTTCTTTCATCACGTGTTGTCTCCCAGCGGAGCACAGCCCTGCAACCAGCTAAAGGGCTCTATAGGATCAGGTAGTCAGTCTCACACCAACCCGTCTTAGCGGTCTCTTATGGCATGTATGGTTGGCCACGGTGTTGCTATTCTTGGCTTCCCCTAAGGCCTCGGTAACACGCTCTCGATTCTACAGGATATCGTAAATATTATATCACCGGTTTCTACTGGTTGAGTAGCTAGTCTCATACCATCCCTCCTTGGTCGTCTCATGCGACAAAATGACTTTTTCATACCATCCCTCCTTGGTCGTCTCATGCGACATATATGGTAGGTCACAATGTTGCCGTTCATTGCTACTGAGCTGAATGTGTGGAGCGACACTGTAAGCTGTGGATTTCATGTGGAGTGCTTTTACATCTGTCCGGGGTTGTTCGAGACTTGAACTGCATGTTCGGAAAAATGGTAACCGGCCGGTTGCTGAACTAACTGGATTTGCTTTATGCAGTAATGTGTATCTGCTGGTTTTCTAGTGACTGCCACTTCCATCGACGATGAACTGTATTTTTCGGGGCGGACTTTTGTGTTGGCATTCAGGCAGCGGCATTATGCACGGTATGCCTGTGCATGCTGTTGGTGTGTTGAAACCCCTGCCTGTCCCACTTTTCACATGGGGCAATGATGATCATTTTGTGTGATATTCACTGGCACAGAAACGGAGCATAATGGGGCGATCCTTTGCCGTGACGATGGAACCACGACTAACTAACTAACTAACTTTATGGACCTTGGTAACACTGCAGCGGGGCTTGAGTGTATGGACACATACAGAGTGTACAGGCGAGATGATCGACTTCATTGCACGGGGTTTTATCCCATATGATTCTATCTCTGTCTGCAGAGCCAGCTGCCCAAAGCTTCGAAGAAAGCAAAAACTCTATAGATCCAAGAAAATTGCACTCGTGAACCGAATGACTAAGTTCGGAATCAAACCCACAACCTTCGGAACGCGAGGCAGGCGGCTTAACTACTTGGCCAAGGAGACCCCGCTAGTCACATATGTAGCTCCATTTGTGCATCAAAACAACAGCAGCCAAGAGTGGGTGGTGGTCAGGAGAAGAGATTACTCTTCAGCAAGATCGAGCTATCAAGACGTCGAGGACACAAGATACCAGAGAAGACCAAGAGGATTCGAAGACAGGCCAAGATGAGGAAGTAGATGGAATCTCAGGAGGGACGGCAACTGGTAAAACAGTCGCTGAAGAAAATGGCACCATGTGACGGGGCGGGAACAGAACTACACCAGGTCTTACAAGTGTGCGACTCTGACCAGACATGTGAAACCACAACAAGGGTGAAACCCACAACACGACAGAAAAACTGACTCCAGGAAGCGAAATCGCAACCCAGTCTACGCAAGAAGAAATAGATACAACATACGGCCCCAATTATAACCGAACGAAAATTCAACGATTGAACGGGGGTGAAATATCTTGTTTCAAACTAGCAACAAGCGAGCAGAGGAACTTTGGTTTTTTATGTTTGATGTAACTAGCCTCTCACCAACCCTCCTTAGTTACTTCATACTACATACAAGCAGGAAAATTTACGCTAGGGATCAAATTAACGCGTCCTGGTATGTCAGGGATGCTTCTTCAATCTATCACATATTGTAGACAATCTCAGTGACGCCCATTTAGCAATTAACTATACGAGATTAGTGATTTTCATTGAAAGGAATGAAAGTCCAAAAGTAAAAATGTCGGGTAAAAATTGAAAGTCTAAAACAGAACCCAACTATACTCAAAATCTGTCACGTTAAAGAACTGTCATTTAGTACACATTGCGGTGTATGACAGGGGGGTCTTGAGCGTGACGAAGTAAGGCCACCTGGCTATTTTAGTCGCCGCAAACTGTGCAGGTTAGGGTTTTATTTTTGCCCCCGACAGAAAAACATTCCACATCTTACTGTGGATTTGAACCCGGGTCTCCCGAAGGAGAATTCGGCATCCTAGCCATTCGGCCAGCCGCTCCTCATACTCAAAATCTTGACCTAATAATAGCAGAAGATGGCACACATGACACTTAAATTACAAAAAGAATCGAAATGGAAAAATGCATTTTCGGCAACTTGAAACATGTAAGTCTCTTCAACAAATATAACATAAACACAAATTTAGTCATCTCAAATGTTAGCTGTTTTGAGCACACCGCACACCGCACACTGTACACTGTACACTGTACACTGATGTGAAAACATTGACCGTGACAAGAAAGATGTGGCATTAAATTGAGGCTTTCGAAATTTTGATCTTGAGAAGAATGCGACGAGCCTCTGGGATACAAAACATGTAATTAAGTTTTAAAACACTTCAATATAAGAAGAGCGATGACGAAGGAAATAAAAATGATAGTGTCAAGCCAGTGCCATGACAAAAGACACACACGCACGCACGCACGCACACGCACACACACACACGCACGCACGCACGCACGCACACACACATCTAGTGAAAGCTGCATAGTGTAATGAACAGACCGGATAAAGATGTAGAGTACATCTGACAGACAACATCAGCATACGCTCAGGATACAGCCTATCATAATGTACACTGGAATAAAGACGTGGCCAGATTACAGCCTAGCAGGATACACAGACACAGATATAGTCAGGATATATCTAGCAGGATACACAAAGACACAGATATAATCAGCATATAGTCTAGCAGGATACACAAAGACACAGATATAATCAGGATATAGTCTAGCAGGATACACAAAGACACAGATATAATCATGATATAGTCTAACAGGATACACAAAGACACCGATATAATCAGGATATATTCTAGCAGGATACACAAAGACACAGATATAATCAGGATATAGTCTAGCAGGATACACAAAGACACCGATATAATCAGGATATAGTCTAGCAGGATACACAAAGACACATATATAATCAGGATATAGTCTAGCAGGATACACAAAGACACATATATAATCAGGATATAGTCTAGCAGGATTCACAAAGACACCGATATAATCAGGATATAGTCTATGTCGCTTGTTTTACCGGGAGAGAGTTGGAATCAACAAGCACATCTTCAAACTTATTATCTGTTGGGATTATTGACTGACTTTTGTCTACACCCCTCCCTTCTGTCTTCCCTTCCATATATCTATTTCTTTCACTCTCTCTGTTATTCTTTCAACACATACTCTGACAACAGTTCCTTTCAACAATAAATAACAGATTTATTAAGAAAAACTATGTCTGGTGTATGTATGGACTGTGTATATGTAGTTGGTATTGTCTGCTAGTGTGAATGCAAGATAGGACGGTTGATCTCGTATGTGCATTAGTTCTTCTTGTCTTTTCTGTCAGCCAAAACACAGGACTGCACACACAGAAATGGAGTGATCTCACCATGAATGATCTCCTCCTGCTTGAGTCGGGAATTAATCCAATTCTTGAAGAAAACAATTGTTCAATGTCTTATCACCAGAAAATAATCCGATTTGGTAAGTCACTGAAGTTCATATATTTCCCGGTTTGGACGGTATTATAATCCACCTCTGAATACACCCCGCCACTATCCAACATTGTCTAGAGTTACTATGACTGGTCTACACCATGTCTATGGTTAACAAAGTTTAATGTTTCTGCACATTACAATTGCATGCAGTTTTAAGTATCCCTTGCTTGCCCCAGGTTAACGTCTTTTCCTTTTAAGGGTTTTAGTTGTATATTTGTTTGAGCATACAGTGTTCTGTATTTGACGTTAAGTTCTCACTTCTTCATATTAAAACATGTCTATGTTCTTGTTGTTTCTAAGTAGGTACTTTATTTGCTCAAGTGTAGTAACCTTCATCTCTTCTATGATTTCAATAGGAGATTTGAACCTGTGGAGAAGATAGGTAATCTGGTGATATGCGTCTGCCTCATATAATTTTCTTATGTGATAGTCCTTTTCTAGCCATACTGAAAAGCCTCCGAAAAACATACTGACATACGATTTCTGAGTGCACTAAAGTTTACACGACTAGATAAACGAATGCAATTTCACACATTAATAACACACACCTATATCCCTATGCTACTATTACACTAATATATTAATACCTTATATATGCCTCTATAGAATTAATGTAAATCCCTGAATCGAAATTTATCCGCAGCCAAGCACTCTATCCCATTATAAGGGAGGATATTTCTATTCATTACAGGACACATAATTCTATCTTTCCGTCCAGTTTGGTATCACACACTAAACATAAACTCCATGTTCAGCTTTTTATATTGTGTGTCCCATCCTTCGTTGATTGTTTGATCTACAATCAAATTAGTCGTACCCGTAACATCAAAAGTTCAGTGAAATCACGTATACGTCCGTATACGTCCGGCCGCTCCGCGCTCCGGTCTCCTTCGTCTCTACGATGTTTCCCTGTATTCTCCGACGTTTGTACCTCAAAGCATTCTCCGTTCATTTTCCCGTCGGCCGATACTAGCGGGAGTCACTGCCCTCGGCGCGTACCTGTATCATATTTTTATATTCGTAGGTCAATGATCGTGAATTTTATTCTTCCTCGCAGAATGAAGTACACAATTGTTAACCCTTCTCCTTCCTTGCATTTTGATATGTAAATTATCAAGGAATCACTAAACTGCAGTTTTTTCCGTGACAGTCTAGCAGGATACACAAAGACACCGATATAATCAGGATATAGTCTAGCAGGATACACAAAGACACATATATAATCAGGATATAGTCTAGCAGGATACACAAAGACACAGATATAATCAGGATATAGTCTAGCAGGATACACAAAGACACATATATAATCAGGATATAGTCTAGCAGGATACACAAAGACACCGATATAATCAGGATATAGTCTAGCAGGATACACAAAGACACAGATATAATCAGGATATAGTCTAGCAGGATACACATAGACACCGATATAATCAGGATATAGTCTAGCAGGATACACAAAGACACCGATATAATCAGGATATAGTCTTGCAGGATACACAAAGACACCGATATAATCAGGATATAGTCTAGCAGGATACACAAAGACACAGATATAATCAGGATATAGTCTAGCAGGATACACAAAGACACATATATAATCAGGATATAGTCTAGCAGGATACACAAAGACACAGATATAATCAGGATATAGTCTAGCAGGATACACAAAGACACAGATATAATCAGGATATAGTCTAGCAGGATACACAAAGACACATATATAATCAGGATATAGTCTAACAGGATACACAAAGACACCGATATAATCAGGATATAGTCTAGCAGGATACACAAAGACACCGATATAATCAGGATATAGTCTAGCAGGATACACAAAGACACCGATATAATCAGGATATAGTCTAGCAGGATACACAAAGACACCGATATAATCAGGATATAGTCTAGCAGGATACACAAAGACACTGATATAATCAGGATATAGTCTAGCAGGATACACAAAGACACATATATAATTAGGATATAGTCTAACAGGATACACAAAGACACAGATATAATCAGGATATAGTCTAGCAGGATACACAAAGACACATATATAATCAGGATATAGTCTAGCAGGATACACAAAGACACAGATATAATCAGGATATAGTCTAGCAGGATACACAAAGACACAGATATAATCAGGATATAGTCTAGCAGGATACACAAAGACACAGATATAATCAGGATATAGTCTAGCAGGATACACAAAGACACAGATATAATCAGGATATAGTCTAGCAGGATACATAAAGACACAGATATAATCAGGATATAGTCTAGCAGGATACACATAGACACCGATATAATCAGGATATAGTCTAGCAGGATACACAAAGACACCGATATAATCAGGATATAGTCTAGCAGGATACACAAAGACACAGATATAATCAGGATATAGTCTAGCAGGATACACAAAGACACAGATATAATCAGGATATAGTCTAGCAGGATACACAAAGACACAGATATAATCAGGATATAGTCTAGCAGGATACACAAAGACACAGATATAATCAGGATATAGTCTAGCAGGATACACAAAGACACAGATATAATCAGGATATAGTCTAGCAGTATACACAAAGACACCGATATAATCAAGATATAGTCTAGCAGGATACACAAAGACACCGATATAATCAGGATATAGTCTAGCAGGATACACAAAGACACCGATATAATCAGGATATAGTCTAGCAGGATACACAAAGACACCGATATAATCAGGATATAGTCTAGCAGGATACACAAAGACACAGATATAATCAGGACATAGTCTAGCAGGATACACAATGACACAGATATAATCAGGACATAGTCTAACAAGATACACAAAGACACAGATATAATCAGGATATAGTCTAGCAGGATACACAAAGACACAGATATAATCAGGATATAGTCTAGCAGGATACACAAAGACACAAATATAATCAGGATATAGTCTAGCAGGATACACAAAGACACAGATATAATCAGGACATAGTCTAACAGGATACACAAAGACACAGATATAATCAGGACATAGTCTAGCAGGATACACAAAGACACATATATAATCAGGATATAGTCTAGCAGAATGCACAGAGACACAGATATAATCAGGATATAGTCTAGCAGGATACACAGAGACACAGATATAATCAGGATATAGTCTAGCAGGATACACATAGACACCGATATAATCAGGATAAAGTCTAGCAGGATACACAAAGACACAGATATAATCAGGATATAGTCAAGCAGGATACACAGAGACACAGATATAATCAGGATATAGTCTAACAGGATACACAAAGACACAGATATAGTCAGGATATAATCTATCAGGATACACAAAGACACAGATATAATCAGGACATAGTCTAGCAAGATACACAAAGACACAGATATAATCAGGATATAGTCTAGCAGGATACACAAAGACACAGATATAATCAGGATATAGTCTAGCAGGATACACAAAGACACAGATATAATCAGGATATAGTCTAGCAGGATACACAAAGACACAGATATAATCAGGACATAGTCTAGCAGGATACACAAAGACACAGATATAATCAGGACATGGTCTAGCAGGATACACAAAGACACATATATAATCAGGATATAGTCTAACAGGATACACAGAGACACAGATATAATCAGGATATAGTCTAACAGGATACACAAAGACACAGATATAGTCAGGATATAGTCTATCAGGATACACAAAGACACAGATATAATCAGGATATAGTCTAGCAGGATACACAAAGACACAGATATAATCAGGATATAGTCTAGCAGGATACACAAAGACACAGATATTATCAGGATACAGCCTAGAAATGTACCAAGAAGAAAAAGCAGAGGAATCATTTTTCATTTCTTCATGTATTCTATAAGCTCTGGCCATTTACCTAAAATAATCAATAATCTATATGTCATTTTGGCTCTTGTAAGCCGTTTGACCCACCCTCCACTTGACCCAGCCTGTGACCTTTTGCCGTAGTATGACCCACCTGCAGTTGAAAGTGTACTGATTGACTTAAAGTCAGCCACTGTTAGTTCAAGCCCCGTGAATGCATGACTCACAGCTTACTTATTCGCAATGCAGCTGTTTGATTGATTGATCGAATTTCTTAATGGAATAACTTGATGCATGGGTGACCCGAACCGGGGGATTAAGTGATCAATCAAACGTCACATCCGATACATCTAATGTTACTGCGGACAAACTATCACGTGACCCAGACGCGTATTTGACCTCATTAATATTTTCTGTGCTAAATGGACCTAAGTATATCCACGTGGGGTAAGGCAGCTGCGGGAGATTCGGTAACGGATCGCGTCGCGATGGTTACTTACGGGGGTATGTGAGCCGGTCGATCAGAAAGCAATGGCAAACTACTGAGCATAATCTTGCCAAGACATCAACAACAGCAGTAAAAATGCTGGTGTCGACAGCGATGTCCTGTAAATAGGATATACAGAAAAAAAAAAAAAAAACCTAAACGGGTGCTACTGGAAAAAGACAACTATTTGTTGACGAGATAATTCAATAGCTGTCTAAGATAACAGGCAGTGCTGAGCTTAACATGGCAAACTACTGGACGTAAAAATTGCCTAGTAAATTACAAGCAGGAAAACAATTTTAGGGTTGAATGCGACATCCTGTAAAGAACATACAACTAACTTAGTAGACGATAGTTAGTTAGCTAGTTGGTTGGTTAGTTGGTTAGTTCGTTGGTTCGTTAGGTTATTACTTAGTTAATCGCGGATTCAACTTGACGGCAAAGGGTTACCCCCTGATGCCCATTCCTGTGCCAGTGAATATCCCACAAAATGCTCCTCACTGCCACATGTGATAAGTGGAACAGACAGGAGTCTCGACAAACCAACAGTTTACGTATACGTAACTGGAAGTAGCTAAGCATCCTGCCTACTTGAACAAAGATCACTTTAGAGTGGATCCACTAGTTGAGACAAGATACAGTAAATGAATTACCAGCATGCTGTACATACATAGGAGTCTCCGTGGTGAAGTGGTTTCGCCGTCTTCCTCGCGATCTGAAGATTGTGGGTTCGATTCCAGGCAACGTCTTTCGGTTCACGAGTGTAATTTTTTCCGAGACTCCAGGGGGTCTTAGCTGGAGCTATGGAGTTCGTGCTTTGGGAGACGCTTTAGGCAGACCGCCCAGCGAAAAGAGACCGACCCAAATGGGATAAAACACAGTTCCTTGAGGAATAGTTGATGCTGGACAAGACCGAAGGAGAATACATGTCATTGAAGACACGGTTCAAGGAGGAAGAGTTGATGCTGGACAAGACCGAAGGAGAATACATGACACTGAAGACTCGGTTCAAGGAGGAAGAGTTAATGCTGGACAAGACCGAAGGAGAATACATTGCACTGAAGACACGGTTCAAGGAGGAAGAGTTAATGCTGGACAGGACCGAATGAGGACACATTGGATTGAAGACACGGTTCAAGGAGGAAGAATTGATGCTTGACAAGACCGAAGGAGGATACAGGACACCGAAGACGTCGTGCACATGGGAATGAACATGGCAGGGTGAATACATGTCTTTATAACATTGGGTGTTGGTCAGCATGGCTAAATAGATATGCTAGCTCGTTCTTAAACATCCGGTGTGCTGATACCGAAGTAGCGGGGTCAACCCCTACACGGGTCAGTTGCAGAAACATGTCGTCCTTGACTTGGGGACGTAAAGTGACAAGTACCTCAGAAGTCGGAGTGGATTCGCCTGAAAGCGAGGGACCCTGGTAGTAGGGAAAGCTAATCCACAAGCAAAAATTAGTTTAGTGCACTAGAAGTAATAGCACGTGTGTGAACTACGCTTGAATTCAAAGCAAGCGAAAAAAAAAAAAAAAATCAACCTTGTAATGAGTCCACTGTAAGTCGGGCATCACTGCGCACATGAATCTTCCAAATGTGCCGCCCACTCCCAGTAAAGACGTAATTTTCCAACTCTGGAATATTGCTTTTCAATGCAAGGTAGAAGAGGCACCAACAAACAAGACTGAAGATTCAAGTTAAGTTAGTTGCACATCCTTTACAGGACGTCGCAGTCAACTCCTGCATGTGTGTTTTTTTTTTTTTTTTAAATTAGCATATCCTTTTACAGGACATCGCTGTCAACAGCAGCATCTTTCAGCTGTCTGTTGATTTCTTGGCAAGATTACGCTCAGTAGTTTGCCATTGCTTTCTGAGCGGCCGGCTCAGTTATCCCGCAAGTCACCAGCGGGGGACGAACCGCTCCCAGTCCTCGCCCGCTACGAGACTCTGCGTGATAAACGGGATTACGGAGAAAGTGGTGTAACCCCTCGGCCAGAGAGACCGGCCCTGCATGTTTTGGCTGTTTGTAATTTCTTAGCAAGTTTACGTTCAGTAGTTTGCCATCGCTTTCTAAACGACCGGCACTTATACTTTCATATGCAAGTCAACGCAAGACTGTCTGCTTCTAAATCTCTCATAGCCGTGTTTCGAACGCGATATGCGGGATCGCGAGTTGCATTGGTGACCCTTGGGCTACAGAGCCAGCGAAGATAAAAGGCCAGATAAAAAAAAAACGTATGTTTAAAAAACATTGCGTACATCAAACGCCTTTCTCAAACACCGCTTGAATGTAATCCATCCAAAGTTCTCTGTTGTATTGACTTTATAAGTGGTGTCTTCGTATGTCAATCTGACGTCAGATCGTGTACTTTGTCTGACTGTCATAGTAGCGCCGTGACAGTTACATTTACCTGTCGGTCAGATTGTCCTATGCTGGAATATCCATCGAGTCGGTCAGTCGATCGGCCGGTCAGGCGGTCGGTCAGACGATCGGCCGGTCGGCTTTATCTTGAACTTAGGGAGGAAATTCGAAAGGGGGAGAATGACGTTCTAAACATATGGCCATGGACCAAAACAGGTTGAGAACCACTGGTATAGAAGATCTCTGTGGAAGGCCAGCATGGCCCAAAAAAATACGAGCGCTTTATCTTAAACTTCCAGTGCGCTGATGCCGAGCTAGCTGGTTCAATCCGTAAACCGGTCAATTGCATTAAAATGTTGACTTCTCGTCCTTTACTTGGCGACGTAAATTACAAGTACCTCTGAAGTCTGAGTGGGTTAGTTGATGGCGAGAGACATTGGCAATAGGGAAAGTAAATCAACACGAAAAAATCAGTCCAGTGCTGCACTAGAAGTAGTAGCAGGCACTAGAAGTAGTAGCAGGCACTAGAAGTAGTTGTACGCACTAGAAGTAGTTGTACGCACTAGAAGTAGTTGTACGCACTAGAAGTAGTTGTACGCACTAGAAGTAGTAGCAGGCACTAGAATTAGTTACACGAGCATGGACTACGCCTGAGTTCAAAGCGAGCAAATGTCAAATAAAAAGACAAAATTAAAAATAACTGTGCCCAACTACTACCCCCCAAAAAAATGCTTAGGTCAGAGAGACACTAAACATGCAAACTAAAACAAACAGTTCTGCCAGTAGCGACACACCGATAGATTGTCTGATACGAGAATGCTACTTGTTATAAATCCTGTCCGGAATCATAAATCGCGTAAGGTTGCACGGTATCTTCAAGTCGGTGTCTCAGGACATCCTGGTTTGATAAGTACCAGATTAACACCAGGCCTATTTTCTCTATCTCATGACTGACTGGCACCTTAACGACTTGACAGGCGATTGTTTGTAAAATGAAGTTATACCTCTCCATAACACAAAGCCTGGGCTGAATTTAGTAGTAAAGTGTTGCCCATACAGCATGATCCCTCCCGTGGCCTACCTAGTTTACTCCAGAGGAAAGATAACACTAATACGTCTGGAACAAGACAAGCTGCAGAAGCTGCTGCGTCAGTAAATCAATGCTCTAACTGTCCTCCTGTCAGAGTTTCGATCCTAGACAGTTGCCAACTAAGGCTTAGGTTGTGGTCTGCTATGACATTTAGTCTTGTGGTTCATTTCCCCACACTAGGGTAGGGCATGTACCTCCCAATTGCGCTCCTCAGCGCGAAGCCGTTGACTCTATGTGGGGTGTTGGGTTTGGTGAGCGCCACCCAACATTCAGCGCTAATAGAAAGCAGGTAGTACCGTCTACTGTCATACGGTAGCTCAGTCATATCTGATTAAGACCTGACATTAGTAATGTATTGTCTCGTCTATCTACAAGGTCACCGGTTTATGTCTCAACTTCGTCGAAAACCCAAGTCCATGTTTCCCCATGATCTTTTTACTTCCCGTATTGTCCGATCCTGTTGACTTGGCATTTAGGTCACCCATCAACATTTTGACATTGTCAGTTCTTTGATTACCTATTGTATTATAACCTTTCATATACAAATCACCCCTAACTTATTAACCCATATCGTTTGTTGGTTCTCATTTAAGTTTACTTTCTTTTCTTTTGTAAATGCCGATGATATTATTCTATAGCTAACTACTTTTTTAAAAATTTAATTGGCGTTTTGGGACGCAGGGCCGGGATCTATAGGCACCAGGGCCGGGATCTATACTGGCCAAGACCTGCTGACACGTCCACGTCGTGCGTCCTGGGCAACAGGTCCCTTCGGGGACCTGGCTAACATCAGTAGGATCGATGATTCCTCCGAAGTTGGAGAGTATCTGCCTGCATGGCTAGGAACCACCAGTCTGCACACCAATAAGCCAGACATGGGACAACGGATACTCACGCAAACCTCAGGTCCGGTATGACATCTCATTGATGTTGGACAATAGGATGTATTCATCCGACATACAGGACTTCACACCGGAGTTCACAGCCAGCGAACACAAGCAAGCAATTGGTGTTTTCAGTGCTTTTAAAAAACAAATAGCATTATAACCACTCTTTCATTGAGAGTGGCATATTCCTCTCTCCGAGAGCAGCACTTTTTCACGTGTGTGTAGAAGCTTTTCCCCTGCCACAACTTGTTTCACATAATCCTGAAACGCAAATCGCATACTTCATTATCCTTTCTACTTACGCTATTTTCCCCAGTGTATGCACACTTCCAACCCTCCAAGTATAAGTTCTAGAGACGTTCCCATGTGAAAGGAGACCAGTCGACGATCCAGGTTTCCTTCCGCGTTATCTACACTGCGTCATGCTTCTTCTAGAAGACGAGCTTTATTCCTCTTGATTGGCTGAGCTCTTTTTCATTTCTTTATTGGATCTTCAGTCACTCGTATACCGATCTGCTTAGTGGACATGGCACTGATAGCACGTAACGGAGAAACCACATTAGATTAGAAGTTCTAATTAAATGACAATGTCAAATATAATATGTCTTCGCATGCAAGTGAATGAAAGGTCAGTTTCATGAGACATATTGCAGAGTTGAGTTGAGTTGAGCTGAGTTGAATCAAGAACCGACATTACTGCACTCGGGACATTTCTATACGTGCTCAGTCCTCATCTTTAACAGCCATCAAAAGGCTCCAATACTAATGGTACCAGCAACAGTTGATTATGTGTTCGTCTGAACTTTCCTCGGAATCCTGAGTGTCGGCCAGATCCTCTGGTTACTCCCGGCAGCAATATTTTCTCAAAGCAGAGATGATCTTTGTGTTCTTCTGCTCCATACACAATATCTCAAAGAGCCTCGACCATGTCTGCATTATTATACACCAATTCCCCTCCTACCTCCTCCCCCCAAAGCGGCGTATTCCCAGCCAGTCTGTTCGCACCTCGTGTCCCATAACACCAACATACCCTGGGCAAAAAACCCAACAGACGCTCTCTATTTGTGATTGTTGAATGTAAGCCTACCACCCTTTGTGCGTAATTATATTGCATTTGAATAACAGCCTCGCATTTGTTTAAAAACTCGGTAATCGCTGAATACGATGAAATTGCCTTGTGCATTCACTACTTGGTTTAAAAACACTAAATCCTCCAATGAAGCGATTACACTGCCCTGGTTTTAACCTGTTGTTTGAGAGCTTGGTAACCGACGAACAAGCTTGAACTATTCTGAGCTTCCATAACCTGGTTTAATAACGCGATAACCACTGAACAAGATCAAAGTGTCTTGAACTTCCACCCCTTGGTTCGTTAACACGATAACCACCTAACAAGGTCTATTTATTCTGAGCTTTCACCTCTTGGTTTGACAACACGATAACCACCAAACAAAATCTACTTATCATGATCTTCCACCCATTGGTTCAACAACACGATAACCACAAAACAAGATCTACTTATTTTGAGCTTTCGCCTCTTCGTTAGACAACATGATAACCGCCAAACAAGATCTATTTATTCTGAGCTTTTACCTCTTGGTTCGATAACACGTTTACCACCAAACAAGATCTATTTATTCTGAGCTTTCACCTCTTTGTTCAACAACACGATAACCGCCGAACATGATCTATTTATTCTGAGCTTTCACCACTTGGTTCAACAACACGATAACCGCCGAACTAGATCTATTTATTCTGTGCTTTGACCTCTTGGTTCAACAACACGATAACCGCCGAACATGATCTATTTATTCTGAGCTTTCGCCTCTTGGTTCAACAACACGATAACCGCCGAACTAGATCTATTTATTCTGAGCTTTCACCTCTTGGTTCAACAACACGATAACCGCCGAACATGATCTATTTATTCTGAGCTTTCGCCTCTTAGTTCGACACCTCATAGGACCGAACTTGTCCGAACTCCACCCCTGGTTCAACAACTCGGTAACCAAAGATTTATTTGTTCTGAGACGTCATCCCCACGGTTAACAACACGGTAACCACCGAGCAAGATCTATTTATTCTAATCTTCAACGTCTTGGTTCAACAGCACGATAACCGCCGAACAAGATCTATTTATTCTGACCCCTCACTTAACAACACGATAACCGCCGAACAAGATCTATTTATTCTGATCTCCCACTCCTTGGCCTAACAACACGATAACCGCCGAACAAGATCTATTTCTTCTGAACCCTCACTTAATAACATGGTAACCACCGAACAAAACCGAAATGTCGCGAGCTTCTCAAGCGAACATTATCACCAGGGAGACACCCGCGCCCTGCGACGCGTCTGCTCTCTTGCGCATGTTGGTTTCGCTTCACTTACATGCCCACATACGCTCGCAACTACCTGAAACAACGCGTGCCTTGGGAGAGGATACTCGTGTTAGCATTCACTTTTATTGTGATATTGACAATCTTATCACCGCCGGGTGGTTGTTACCTTTTGGTTTCTTCGGAAAATACCTGGGTTACACCTGTGGAAGTTCTTATTGATTGAATTCAGTTTGTTTACTGTGTGGGAAATACAGATACTCCTTTATGACAGAGATGGTATGTACTTTCGTGACTTTGTTTATGTCTTTAAGACTTTAATGGTAAACTTTGAAACGACAGCATAAATTGTATATCACTTTAGTGATATAGCGGTGGATGAATATATATAGATACAGTTACATAAACATTCATTTATTCATTCATTCATTCAGTAGCATGTCCCTTGCATAACCTCGCTTCCATAACAACCGACCGGAAAACTTCTTGGTCATGAGCACGATGTCCCGCGTCCGATACACCCATCTGGAGATCATCTGCCACATCCTGTACCCATCTTCTCTGTGGTCTTCCTCTTCCTCTTTGCCCGGACATATACCCCTTCATGATTATTCTCTCCAAACTTTCATGACGTTTCAAGTGACCGAAATATTTCGATTTTCTTTGTTTTATTGGCTTTAGTAGCCACCCTTCTTCAATATTCAGATCGTGTCGTATGGATTCATTTGTTATTTTCTGTATCCAAGATATTATTAGAACCCGTCTATAACATTTATATTCAAAGGCATTTATGCTCTGCTCAGCTTGTTTAGTAAGTGTCAAGGTTTCACAGGCGTATGTTGCAATGGGAAAGATGCATGCTCTTAAACATCTAATAGTTTGTAATTCCGTCTGTCCCCCTCCACAAGTTATTCATTGTTTTTTTTTTTTTTTTTAGTTTTTGAAGAGCAATATATATTCGTCTTTTAATTTCCTTCATTGTGTCCCCAATGCTGGTAATCAATGACCCAAGATATTTGAAATTTTCCACCATGTCATATCACAGTGTGAACATGGCCTGGCTGTGAATCGTTAGTGGCTGACATCAATATAGATGACAAACTCCGCGTTGTAGTGTATATAAGGTTTATTTGAGTCATCAATTACATTTTCATGCTGCCGATGTAAATACAGACATCTTTGTTGTTCTTCTCATGGCCGAATCCCCAGTGACGTGTGTGCAACCCCTGGATACCTAAACCCATTCGTGCTCACACGTTCACTAACTTTATTTCCCCATTAGTTAATGAATGCGCAGCATTCATTAACTCTCTAACTACTAACCTAAATCCCTTACTGTTATATACCTCCCCTTCTTCAAGAAGACTTTTTCTATGGAAAAGTCTCAACCCCAACCCTTAAACACTTAACTCTACTGAAATATTTCTTCTTCTATACCACATCTGCCCAACAATCCCTCAACATATATTTCATAATTCAAATCGAATCCTCCTATCTCATCATAGCCAAACGCTAACCAGAGACATACTTTATACAATGTCAGTAATACAAAACCCTACTATAAACTCTCTACAAAACTCTCTACAAAACTCTCTATAAGCGAACCGCTTTTAAAGTGTCCATCTAAATTATGATTGACAAAAATTGAAGATATTTTCCTTATCTTTTTCTCACTTAATCACATTCTAACTATTCCAGGATAGACAGAAAAAAGTTTAGTTTAGATTGGTTTGGTGCACACCGAAGAAAGTTAGAAAGTAAGAAAATAGTAAGAAGTAATCACATTTCTCTTCCCATGCATTCTCAAAACTTTATAAAGTTTTCAAAATTTATCTTCATTGCCGTCAATAATAATTTTTGTTATCAAAAAGTTATGTTAATCCAAAACTACAACCTTTTGTATTATTCACCTCGTCAAGTTCAATCATTCCTCCAAAACCTCCAGAGTCCACTTATTTGAATGCCAAAATTCAACCTGGCATTCCCCCCATATTCTCCCATTAAACGCTGTTCAACCCAGCTCCTATTTCAACCCCCCATTTACCCAGTATCGCACGTCATTCCCCTCATCCATGGCTTTCAATCCATGTATTTACATTACGAACCGTCTAATGTAGTCCCTAATTCAATCCCCCAAACCATTTTTAACGGTTTAACTCTTTCCAACCCCCATGTAATTATCAATTGTTGCTGACAATCCCAGCCACTTTTAAATATACTCCTCCATTACTTTCTCTACTATATACTGAGTTACTTCGCTAATCACCACAACTTCCCCCTTAACTCAATCATGTTTCACCCTCAATTTCTATTTATAAACGTTATACACGTTAAGCAACTCAACTTCAAGTCACAAAATTCGTAAAACGAAGCATGGCCCTTACTCTATGTTTCATATTTTCTGCAAGCTCCCAAATACAACTCTTCATTTTTCCCCATAACTGAACGTCAACCTAAAAATTATTTTAAACACACCCAGGGTAACTCAAAAAAATAAAACCAAAGTTTTGTAAAAATAAACAGCTAATGTAACATATCATCACATTTTATAAAGAACAACTGAAGTCAAAACATTAGAACAAACAATATCAACCCCCTCATTCTTTGACATCATTTTTATCCCCACACATTATTCAAAATAAACATATGTGATGAAATGAAAAATCATATATATACATACACCATAATATATTATGACTACTAATCAATAATTTTCCGTCTAAGAAAAACTCAACACTTCAAACTTAAAAATCAAAATGATAATAAAGCATATATCAATCACTCCTAACTTAATACAATATTATGTCTACTCATCACGACAACTCTCAACAACTCTTGATTAAGTTATTTGCTAACTTCTTCATTTGAAATTCACAATTACCGTGTCCAAGTTCTTCTTCTATCTGCATATCTGCAGAATATTCTACCAAGCTATTCATCACTTCTCCATTTTCTTAATAACTTCAAATTTTTTTCTATAAGTGCAATCTCTACATCAATGTCGACATCTTCCCGAGGAGAAATATCTTCTTTCATAGCCTCATCCTCATCAGTTTCTGACTCTTCATCCATCTCTTGTTCCGCGTCTGTATACCCATTACTAGCAACTGCTAATCTTTTCCTTTCTAAATCCAATCTAATCTTTCTACCTTGATGTCTTAATGACTTTTCAAATAGTGGCATAACTTCATCACTTGAGGAATTTTCTCTAAATTTTCTTTGCCTCTTAATTTCTCTTTCTTTCTGTCTATCTAACTTTCTTTTTACTGCCTGTCTAGTATTCATAAATGGAGCGTCTATTTTTTCTTTGATCGATTCTTCACTATTATAACCGTCATACGTGTTGTTTTCCTCTGTCACGATTGTTTTTGGTATTGTTTCTTCTTGTTCACCAGTAGTAGATGCTGTTATTATTTGTTTTTGTACCAATTCTCTCCCATTATCTATAGGTATTGGATATTCCGTTTGTCTGATAATCTGTCCATATGAAAATAATTCTTCTGAATAATAATTCCTCTGCATCTTTTTCCTCATTATCCCGTCTTAAGTGCTCTACACGTGAACGTGCAACATGCCCTGTAATTTGATTTTTTATAGTATATGATACTGGACCCTTTTTTACTAAAATATAATATCCCGGAACCCAATGAGCATCAAACTTAGAGTTTCTCCTATAATAAGGATCTGCTTCTTCCTCTTAATACTTAGAGCTTCCTGTAAAATATTGTGGCCGCAGCATCATATATTCTTTGATTTTCCGTGCATCATCCTCTGTATAAGTCGGGTTAATAGAAATTCCCACTACCTGCCTTTTCTCCTTAATTGCTTTCTTTCTGTTACCTCTATTTGCTGTTCGTGTCTTTACTTCATCAGTCTGCTCGCTATTTTCAGTACACGTCTTATATGTCTTATATCTTCCTATCTCGTCCTCTGAAGATTCACTAACTATAGTTGTTCTCCCAGCTTGTTTACTATATGCTGTAGAGGAGGAAGCGACATCCTTATAGTTGGAACTATCACCCCTGCCAAATTTCTTACTTCTAGGACCACCCCTCCGGTCGGGAATACATTTAACGTCCCACTCTGTCGTGTCATCTCCTACATTTACTAATAGACTGGTCGCAGTCTTAGTCACAGCACTTTTTCTAACCTGCCTTCTGGTATCTTTAGTCTTTGTCTGTCTATCTTCCTTAATTGTAACTGTGTCTCTCTTTTCTGATTTCAACTGAGGTGGTTCTGTAACTTCTACCGTCTTAATAGTTTGTGTTCCCCTTGCTATCTTGCTAGCCGCTTGTACCTGTGTCTGGGTGGCATTCTCTATCGTCCTAGATGTCTGCGTTTGTGTCTCTCGGTTTATTTTCTTTACTAATACCGTCGTCTTCTTTTCCTGTCCAATCCTATTATTGGCAAGTACTTTAGGAGTCGTTGAATTCTTATCTGTGTGTTCTACCCTGTCCTTCGATCCTGACTTCAAATATTGTCTTTGTCTTTGCTCAAACCAGTCGTCACGTCTTTTTCTTGCGGTTGCACTGTGGGAGGGCCAACCCCTTGATTTCTTTAAAAGGTTTCTCTCATGCCCATTTCTGTATACTTGATCATTATACCAGCTCCTAACCTTAGTCATATTTGGATTAACGTAAGTGCTTCTATACTGCCCTCTATTTTCATTAACTAGTGGCTGTCCTCGGCTATTTTTGTTGTTCCTTTTTATCTCATTATTTCCTACACTAGTTGTTTTACTCTGTAACCAGTGTACGAAACATTCTACCTCGCTGACTGCCACCTTTAACTCTCCTAACCATGCAGTCACGCGTCCTAAGTCTCTGCTCAGGTGCATTTTTACTCTTTATGCTATCTCAGCCTAAAAACAATATCTTCTTCTATATGCTTCTTAGTACCTGCGTTAACGAAGCCTCATCCTTTGCAATATTTGTAAATTACATCAATCAGTTTTCCAATTAATAAACTAATTACCGTTTGAGTAACCCTGCAAAGTGCTGTAATATTTGTAATTTACATCAATCAATTTTCTAATTAACAACTAATTACCGTTTGAGAAACCTTGCAAAGTCTAGAACTCCCTAGTCCAACTATGATATTGCCCTACCAACTCCACTAAGTACTTGTGAAAGATCTTGGGCTTCCATTCTAAAAAAATCTGAAATGGAAAATACAGCAGTACCAAACAATCTAATATATTAATATGTCCTAAATCAAGCAGTTGGACATCTTAATCTAAAATTTAACAATACCTGCTATACTTATAGTCCTGTCGTTTGTCCAATCGTTTTTCTTATTCAAAACTGATGATCTACCGTTGTAAAAATTTTAGAACAATTCCAGCGTCTCGCAGAGTATGGTTGTCGTCCAATCGAAAAAATTGAAGGAGTATGACGCCCAATCGAAAAAATTGAAGGAGT
The DNA here is from genome assembly GCA_963921405.1 of Cepaea hortensis. Taxonomy (NCBI): domain Eukaryota; kingdom Metazoa; phylum Mollusca; class Gastropoda; order Stylommatophora; family Helicidae; genus Cepaea; species Cepaea hortensis. Next base: position 93,282,751 of record OY992889.1, on the reverse strand, counting down.
ATGACGCCTAATCGACAAAATTGAAGGAGTGTAATGCCCAGTCGAAAAAATTGAAGGAGTGTAATGCCCAATCGACAAACTTGAAGGAGTGTAATGCCCAATCGACAAAATTGAAGGAGTGTAATGCCCAATCGACAAACTTGAAGGAGTATGACGCCCAATCGACAAAATTGAAGGAGTATAATGCCCAATCGACAAAATTGAAGGAGTGTAATGCCCAATCGACAAACTTGAAGGAGTGTAATGCCCAATCGACAAAATTGAAGGAGTATAATGCCCAATCGACAAAATTGAAGGTTGTCTTCTTCTCTCGCAGGAAAAGAAAAGGAAGAGCCTCTGGATTCCTCACTTCAATCGAAGTCGGTGCCTTCTAGTCGTCTTCATGCCGCTGATTGTGCTCGTCTGGATTTGAAATGACAACGATCGAGACAATACTCAATTGATTGATTGATTGATTGATTGATTGGACCGGCTCACTATAAGCGTTGACCAATAACTCCGGACCCTGTCTTCAGACTACCAAGGTCACCTTCAATGTACTTCAGACGATAACGGTTAAATCGACAGTTCCAGCAAGACCAGATTTCACGGCAGCATATCTGGAACATCCATAAGTTTCGAAAAAAACGAGCAGGTCAACACAGGATTCAAGATTGACGATGGCTGCTCTGTTTCACCACTCGGAACATTATGTGTAGTGTGGCGGTTCTAACAACCATCAACCCCATCACAAAGACTTGAAAATACGACATAAGTTGTTCCTCCAGAGTGCAGTACTTCAACACAACCTTCCATGACTTCTGTTGACTTCTATATTCCTATTTGATTTATTTTATGAGGACCTCTGTGATCAGTGGTGGCCGCGACAGCACGATTACGAAATCCTGGTATACTCGGCGCCAAATCAGGTCATATCACAGTGTGAACATGGCCTGGCTGTGAATCGTTAGTGGCTGACATCAATATAGATGACAAACTCCGCGTTGTAGTGTATATAAGGTTTATTTGAGTCATCAATTACATTTTCATGCTGCCGATGTAAATACAGACATCTTTGTTGTTCTTCTCGTGGCCGAATCCCCAGTGACGTGTGTGCAACCCCTGGATACCTAAACCCATTCGTGCTCACACGTTCACTAACTTTATTTCCCCATTAGTTAATGAATGCGCAGCATTCATTAACTCTCTAACTACTAACCTAAATCCCTTACTGTTATACCTCATTAACTTATATTTATTTCTCCATAGTAGTTTTATCTGTATGCATTATCTTTGTTTTTGTTATGTTAAGATATAAGTTGTGATTTTCACTATTCATCTGGGTCGAGGTTTACATAAACATGGTTTTGCCTTATTGCGGTGCCACACTTGCCAGCAGTGATTTGTTTCTTCTTTAACTGATCAAGTGTCATGGGATGATTAATCGTTTTAAGCGACTTCCTGTATCTACCATGGACTTATATATCTGAATAACGAAGACACGAACAATAGATTGCACGAATTATTGCCTAACATATTTCGCTGCATCTCGCCAGGTACATGCCGTAGAAATCACACAACATAATATCAAATAAGTAGATACATCCTTCAAGCTGAAATATACACATAGTCACAGATTCGGGCTTATATATCGCCAAAATGTTGTCATTGCCTAATAATGCAACATATCTACTACAATATTAACAATATTTAAGCCATAACTGTAACACACTCCTACTTCCAAGTTTCCACCATCCATTTTTGTGTGGTTTAAACCTACGTTTTTTTGGCGCTGAATCGGTTACTTCTTTCCATACGAGAGACTCTTGTTGGCGTGTCGGGTATTTACAACTGGGAGGAAAGCTCTCTGTACAATCAATCAATCAATAAATAATGTGCCATGCCGGAAAGCGTGGGCGGTCATGACTCGCCATTTCACTCGATCACCGGAGTCGTGGATCAGCTCAGTGTTCCTGTCTCGACCATGCCATGTGGCCAAGCCATCCAGGTATTTTCCTCTCGGTCTTCCTCTTGGTCTGTTCCCTTCGATCTTGCCAGTTGTCACCAAGTTCTCCAATCCACTTCTTCTCATAACATGTCCAATAAATTTTGACTGTCTACGTCTAATTTCTCTAATCAGTTTACGATGTTCATTTGTCTCCTGTAGTACCTGGTCATTGGTTTTTCTGTCTGTCCATGGTATTCTTTGCATTTTCCTCAGAAACCACATTTCTGCAGCCATCAGATGTTTTTCAGCGTGACTGCTCATTGTCCAAGTTTCATATCCATACAAAAGAACAGGCTCTGTGTATCCCCTCAACACTCTTTTTCTCGTTTCAATTGACATCTTTTTATTGGTCAGAATGTTTTTCATCTTGCTAAAGGCTACTTTCGCCAAGGCGATTCTTGTTCTAATCTCTTCAAGGCATCTCCCATCAGATGTTATGACTGTTCCAAGATAATTGTACCGATTCACTTGTCGAAGAATATTTCCATTGTGGCACTTCTTTCTTCCTAGTGACGACCATAACCTGAGTCTTTTTTCAATTTAATTCTAACCCCAGTTGCTCACTGTGTACAACAACCGCGTCTACTAATTGTTGCAGGTCCTGCGCATTGTCTGCAATTAATACTGTATCATCTGCATATCTAATGTTATTGATGTTTCGTCCTCCAATGCTGATTCCATTTATATCCTCTACATTTCTGAAAATATTTTCACTGTATAGGGAAAAAAAGATCTGGAGACATCACACATCCCTGCCTAACACCTCTCTTAATTGGCTGATACTGTCCCACTTCATTATCAATCCTTATTGCAGCTTGTTGTTTCCAATATATGTTTTTTATAAGTCTAATGTCTTTCCCATCAATTTGTAGATCTGCAAGCATATCCATCATGTTGACATGTCTAACTCTATCAAAAGCCTTTGTATAGTCAATAAAGCAAAGATGTATATCCTTGTTTACTTCTATAGCACGTTCAATAACTGTTCGAAGCATATACACAGCATTTACTGTACCATTTCCTTCTACAAACCCACATTGTTCTTCCCCTATTTCAGGTTGTATCTTCTTCCTCACTCTTTGCATGATAATTCTTAGCAAAATCTTTGTGATGTGACTCATTATACTAATTGTTCTATGTTGATCACATTCCAAGGTTCCTGATTTCTTTGGGATTGCAATAAATACAGAGTTACATAATTCAGGAGGTATATCTCCAGTATCATATAATGTGTTCAGCAGTCTGGTGACTTGCTCTAGTTCAAATTCTTCTAAAGCTTTAATCATTTCTGTTGTGATGTTATCTGCACCGGGGGCCTTGCCAGCTTTCATATATGCTTAAGAACATTTCGAACCTCCATCTCCAAAATTGGTGGTCCTTCATTATTAAATCTAATATCAAACTGTTCGTCTCTGTTATCATCATAAAGGTGTTTCACATAATCTGTCCATACATGTAGAATCTGGTCTTTTTCTAGTATGATTTTGCCATCTTTAGTTTTTAGACACCCTGTTGATGTACTTGTTCTTTTATTAGTAAGTTCCTGAATTCTTTTGTGCACTAATTTGGTATTTTGACTGTTGTGTTGGTTTTCAATTTCTAAGCACTTTTCCTCAAGCCATGCTTCTTTTGATTCCTTACATAATATTCTGACTTGTCTGTGAATTTCTTCATAGTTGACAGAATTATTTTTGTTGAGTCTTCTTGTTTCCATGAGGTGTAAAATTTCTTCAGTCATCCATTTCTTACGACCCACCTTCTTTAATTTTGGAATAGTTGTTTCTGCAGCCACATTGATTGAATTCTTCAACGATTCCCATTGATCATCCACATCCTGGAATAATATCTCTAGATCAGACAATATTTCAAATCTGTTCTGTACTTCTATGTTGAATTTGTTTTGTATTTACTTGTCATTACTCAATGTACGCAAATCATATTTAGTGTTTCCTGTTATATACTTGACTTTCTTCAACTTTACCCTCAATGTTCCTGTGAGTAATCTCTGTACAATGCGGTCGGAAATTATATCCTGTGTGACCTAATCTACCAAACAATGAACATTAAAAACAAAACAATCTATTACTTTAGTGAATTTAAACACGGAAGTCCCAAACAATATGTTGCACGATTTATTGTCTGGTATATTTCGCTGCATCTCGTCAGGTGAATGCTGCAGAATTATAAATAGTTATTCATATTAAGTGAGTAAATTAATAACACTTAAACTGAAACAATTACAAGACATAGTCACAGCTATTGTTCGAATGTGGAACAATCTACACACTTGTATTGCGTTGTTATAAGATAGTGTAGATTGTTGCACATTCAGACCGTACCAGCGACAATGTGTTTTGTTTCAGCTAAAGTATTATTCCTTTATTCATTTCATATGATTTATAACTCCGCGGTATGCACGTGATGAGGTGCGGTGAAGTATGCCAGGCAATAAATCTGGCAACATACTGTATGTAGCTTTTGTGTTTACAATAAAAAGTTAGGTATGTGCAACTCCTGCCAAAAAGTTACAGATAAGTTAGTTAGTTAGTCGACAGATCATCCTCACTGCACATCGAACCATTCAGTCCATACTACATCACAGTCCATTACAGATAATAAATACAGACACAATGTGCACACCTTACAATTAACTCCACTGCGGCAAACATAAATCACATGGGATGGGGTGGGGGGGGGGGGGGGGGGGAGAGAATCAATGATGATGCTAAAAAAAAATCAAATAAACATACGTTATACTAAGACACAACAAATCGACGTTTCGATTATAATAGTCTTTTTCAGGAACATCACAGGCAGATATAAAGTAAAACATGATTATTACAAGTTTTTTTTTTTTATTAAAACAAAGATGTGTCACCATGTGATTTACATTTGCTGTAGTGAAGTTCGTTTTAAGGTATTTACACTGTGTGTATGTTTGTTATCTCATTATCTCTCACTTTTTCGCAGGAGTTAAACATACCTTTTTTCATATCCTATTTACAGGACATCGCTGTCAGCACTAGCATTTTACTGCTGTTGTTGATGTCTTGGCAAGATTATGTTCAGTAGTTTCCCATTGCTTTCTGAGCGACCGGCTCCCATACCAATTCGTTAAAACCCAGCGCAACGCCGTCTGCTGCAAAATCGGTCGCAGTTGTGCTTCGAACACAAGAAAGTGGGACTTACGAATCGCGTCCGTAAGACCTTGGCCACGGAGCGGACTACACATAACTAACTATTTTTATTTCCTATTGCTATATCACCGGTCTCTGTGGCTAAGGGCTTGCGAACGCGGTTTGTAAGCCCGTATACCCGGGTTCGAAACACGGCGGTGCTGGTTTTTTCGAAAAAGGTATAGGGGCCGGTCGTTCAGAAAGCAATGGCAAACTACTGAACGTTACACTTGCCTTGTACATCAACAGCAGCTGAAAATGCTGGTGTTGACTGCAACGTCCCGTAAGGGATACGCAACAATTTAAAAAAAAAAAAAAAATTGCTATATCCAAGTCTCCCTGGCGAAGTGGTCAAGCCGTGTGCCTCTTTGTGAGTTAAATCCCTGGCAACGTCTTTCGGTCCACGAGTGCATTTTTCTCGGAGACTCCCGGGGTCGTCGCTGGTGCTATGGAGTTCGTGCTTTGTGCGACGCTTTTCGGTAGCTCGCGATGCGGAAAGAGACCGAGCCAAATGGGATTAATCCCGGTGCAATGAAGTCGATCCTTTCGACTTTTAAGCGACTTTAAGCGACTTTTATTGTTATATCCTACTGCAGCCGTACTGCTCTTCATTAAGCAACTGCATCGTGTGCATCGTGTTGCGCATAAGCTTTTAGGCATTTGGATGAAGAACATTTTCCGCCACCAATTTTTTGACAAAAATCTTTACACACAAACTACCAACATGCATGGCTTCTTGCCTGCACACATTAGAACAACTAAAATAGTATGACACGTTCACCAATGTAGAGCTCAGGGAGAGAACTTCACAAATACAAGTGAAGGAAAGACGCTGTCGGTGATAAGGTTATGCAAAGAACAAACCTGATAATAGTACAACTAGAAAGATCTATGTCTGGAATCCTGACGAAAATTAAGGAATAGAAGAAACGGCTATAGAAAATATATAGAGTGATTAAATATGTAAAAAAAAAAGATGATACGATTAGTATACGTGTCAAGACGATTCGTCTTATTCTTCTTTCGCCCTTTATCAATCATTGGAGCGCAGGTCCTCAAGCAACTCAGCAATGCAGTTCAATACTTTGCTCTATTATTACGCGTAATGTGGTTGTCTGGTCCGTGCAGGATCTGGTTGGTCGGAAGCCTGCCTGTTCATCCCTTAGCTGTTGGTCAGTGGCATCTCTTAATCTCTCCAGACTGATCCTGCTTAATACTCTCCCAGGCACTGACAATGTTCCTCTATAATGTTCACGCTCATACAGGTGCCCTTTCTAATGATATAGTTGATATAAACTAGTTCCTGTTGCTGTGCAGTCGTCACTAAACGCATGAGAATTCTGCTTAATTTGCATAATGTAATTTTAAGTTGCGTTCTTTGGGGAGGGGGGGGGGGGGGTTTAAATGCTTCATTTATGATGTTTTTGTTTCCTTTCAAAATCCATTTTGTTACACATCTGTCTGTCTGTCCGTCCGCCCGTCCGCCCGCCCGTCCGTCCGTCCGTCTGTCTGCCTGCCTGCCTGTCTGTCTGTCTGTCTGTCTGTCTGTCTCTCTGCCTGTTCCTCTCCCCCCCCCCAATAGACATGCTCTAGTATATATTTTTGGTTTTTGCGCTCTCTCGCTTTGAACTCAAGTGTAGTCCACACACGTGCTGTTACTTTTAGTGCACTGAACTGATGTTTGCCTGTGGATTAGCTTTCCCTATTACCAATGTTTCTCGCCATCAGGCGAACCCATCACAACTTCAGAGGTATTGTAATTCACATCCCCAAGTCAAGGACGAGAAGTCAACATTTTAGTCCAACTGACCGGTGTAATGTTTGAACCCGCTACATCGGCATCAGCACACCGGAGGTTTAAGAACGACCGCTCTTTTCCATTCGGCCATGCTAACCCCTGCTCAAGAATGTTGATAATGAAATACCTAAAATTGTGGAGGAAACATGAACCTTGACCCAATTCTAACAAGCTGGCATGTAACCATGACCTGGTTATATCCTAAAATGCCCCTCCGAGGCGTGAAGTTGCAGTACCGGCCAATTACACCCCTGGTTTCTAAGCTGGGATTAGGTAAGGCGAGCTCTGCGCTAATATTCCCATGGAAATGATACTTAAAGCCGGGGACGGCAAAAGTGGGACACCAACCTCACTGGATGCACCCGACCTGTTTTAGAGTACGGACGGTTTGAATGCGAACTCACCGGGCTAAAGATTCAAGGCTTAGTCTTCCTCGTGATTCACCAGCTAAAAAATCAGCCAATAATGTAACGTAAAAACGTATTCCTTCAGCTAGGCGTTAGGCGTGACGAACGTAGCTTCACAATGCCGACAAACAGGGTTCAATATCAGCCGCAGGCCGTCTGGGAGATAATCGCATTGTGTTGATTTTCACAATAGTATGAGCGTCGGCAGTTCAGAAAGCAGTGGCAAACTACTAAACACAAAATATCCTAGAAAACTAGGTCATCAAGGCCGAATAGATAAGAGCAATCGCTATTACAACTTCCGGTCTGCAGATGCCGAGGTAGCGGGTTCAACCTCTACACAAGTCAGCTGGACTAAAATGTTGACTTCTCGTCCTTGACTCGGGGACGTAAATTACAAATACCTCAGAAGTTGGAGTGGGCTCGCCTAATGGCGAGGGACATTGGTAATAGGGAAAGCTGGCCCGTACGCAAAAAAATCAGTCCAGCGTGGACTACGCTCAAGTTAAAAGCGAGCGAACATAAAAAAAATCATAGAAAAGGAAGAATGGGGTTGATTGCGAAGTCCTGTAAAGCCAATGTAGCCAAGTTAATCATCAACAACGAAGAGCTGTCGTTATTTTAAGGCAGCTGTCCTAAATCCCCAGTGTTGCTAACATAATTTTAATTGTTTATGTTGTCTTGTATGGATACAGAAAATAACAAATGCATCCATACTTCAAGAAATGAATATTGAAGAAGGTTGGCTATTAAAGACGATAATACGAAGAAAATTGAAATATTTTGGTCACTTGAAACGTCACAAATGTTTGGAGCGAACAATAATTGAGAAGTATATGCCTGGGAAGAGAGGAAGAGGAAAGCC
>OY992889.1:93197018-93267018 GCA_963921405.1 Cepaea hortensis | reverse complement strand
ACACCATGCTAATCAGTCAACAAACTAACCAGCCAACCAACCACTAAGACAAGCAGCCAACTAATCAGTTAAGAAACCAATCAATCAACGCAAAAAAAAAGTCAATTCAACTAACCAATTAACCTACCTAACAACCATGTTTGTTTTTGTTTTTTAACATAACAGTGTTTCATAATATTTGTACAAAATCCATTTCACAGTTCATCGTGGCTATCCGCGTCGGGTATGCAACATGTGGATATTGATCATACGCCATTATCACGAACAATTTGTATTGGCTCTTTTGCATTCTCGCAACGTGCACAGACTACACAGAGTTTCCACATGAATGCATCATTCACACGACACTGAATTTCAATATAAGCGTCCTTGATACCCTTTGAATTTCCTGAAGCAATTTTAATGACGCAACCACGGAACGCAAAACACTGATAAAGAAAATAACAAGTTGGTGGAATGCATAAGTAAAGAAAGCGGTAAAAGTCAAAAAGGAGAAATATAAAAAGTGGTTGAAGAGCAAACAGGAATGTGATTACATAGAATATAGAACAGCGGGAAGACATGTGAGTAGAATAGTAAAGAGGGAAAAACAAAAAGACTGGGAAGAGTATGGCGAAACCCTAAATAAAAACTACAAGGAGGCAACTAGAAACTTCTACAAAAAGATAAGTGCAATGCGAACCAGAGGAGAACCCTTTGACCAAACTAAAATAATTAACAGCGAATATGGAGAACCAATAAGTGAACAAAAGCAAATCCTAATAAGATGGAAACAGTACTTCGAACAACTTCTCAACATCCCATCAGATGTCACAGGAATTCAAGAGACCTACACAGATGTCACCGAAGAACTATAACCAGACATACTAAAAGAAGAAATTATAGAAGCCATCAGATTAGCCCCATTGAACAAATCACCGGGACAGGATGAAATACCAAATGAACTAATTAAAGCAGCAAGAGAAGTAGGAGCAGCTTGGCTACATAGACTATTCAACCATGTTTGGGTAGAACAAGAGACACCACGAGACTGGGGAAACGCCATAATTATCCCAATTTGAAAAAAAAAAAAAAAAAAGGCAGCAACAGAGACTGCACACAATACAGAGTCATTTCACTGCTGAGTCATACTGGGAAAATATTTTACAAAATTTTTGAAAAAAGATTACGAATTACTTTAGAACCCCAGCTAAGCGAAACACAACTTGGATTTACGAAAAACAAAGGATGCACAGATGCCATTTTTGCACTTAGACAACTTATAGAAAATAGAAAAATCAATCGAATTCAATGAAACACTCTACTTAGCCTTTGTCGATCAAGAAAAGGCATTCGATAGAGTAGATAGAAACAAGCTGTGGGAAATCCTTAAACAATATGGAGTGAGTACACATTTAACAAACCTATGTAGAAGTTTATACAACAACAGTGAATGCATAGTGAGAGCAACTGGAGGACACACAGAACCCTTCTTCATAAGATCTGGAGTACGACAAGATTGTGTCCTGTCCCCTCTCTTGTTCATAACATATATAGACAACATATGTAAAGAAACCAGCCAAGCAGAGACAGCAAGAATACCGAATGTCGAGAACACAAAAGAAGAACCATCTGCAAATCTAACCATTAGAGAACTCCTGTTTGCGGACGACCAAGCACTAATAGCAAAATCAGAAGCTGAATTACAAGACCACATGAATAGTCTAAACGAAATGTGTAGGGTACATAACATGGAAATTAGCACAAGCAAAACAGAAGTAATGACTATAACTAAAGAAGAACAAACAACTACAATTCACCTAAACGAACAGCCCTTGAAACAAGTAAAGAGTTTCAAGTACCTAGGAAGTATAATATCATCAAATGGCAGATCAGAAGACGAGATCGAAAATAGGTGCAATAAGGCAAATCAAATCATTGGACAAATGGCACCAATACTAAAGAACAAACGTCTATCAATAACTACTAAGAAAGCACTTTACAACACAATCTTCCTACCAACTCTATGCTACCAATGCCACACCTGGACAATGACAGAAAAAGAGAACAGGAAAATCACAACAGAAATGAGGTTCCTGAGAAGAATACTCAACGTATCAAGAAGAGATAAGATCAGAAATGAAGAAATCAGGACTAAAGTGGGAGTTAAAGCAGCACTAGATTCTATTAGAAAACAGCAAGTCAAATGGTTTGGCCATGCAAGTAGATTACCAGTCAACAGCATACCACAACAAGCAATGATGTATAGACCAGATGGAAACAGAGGAAGAGGCCGACCACGTAAACGTTGGACGGAGGGAATAGCAGAGTCCATGGGAATATCGATATATGAAGCCCATAATCGGACACTCTCACGATGTTTATACTTCACCTCGACACCGCAAGGTACAAGAGGAACATGATGAGATGAGATGAGAATTTTAATGACTCTGAGTGTGACGTCTTCGGTATTCACGAACTGTAGAATGTACGTGTTGTTATTCTTCTTGATTCCTGTATTCTATGAACTGTAGAATGTCAATGGTGTTATTCTTTTTGATTTTGGTATTCTGAGATCTGTAGAATGTCAGTGTTTTATTATCCTTGATTCCGGTCTTCTGAAATCTGTAGAATGTTAGTGTTTTTATTATCCTTTATTCAGGTATTCTAAGATTTGTAGAATGTCAGTGTTTTTATTGCCGTTGATTCAAGTATTATAAGAACTGTAGCATGTCAGTGTTTTTATTCTTGATGATTCCGGTATTTTAAGAACTGTCGAATGTCAGTACTTTTATTCTTATTGAACCAGATAGTCTAAGAACTGCAGAACGTCAGTGTTTTTATTCTTCTTGATTCAGGTGTTTAAAAACTGTAGAATGTCAATGTTTCTTTATTCTTGATTCAGGTGATTTAAGAAATGTAGAATATCAGTGTTTCTTTGTCCTTGATTCAGGCATTTTAAGAAATGTAGAATATCAGTGTTTCTTTGTCCTTGATTCAGGCATCTTAAGAAATGTAGAATATCAGTGTTTTCATTTTCCTTGATTCAAGTATTATAAGAACTGTAGCATGTCAGTGTTTTTATTCATGTTGATTCCGGTAATTTAAGAGCTGTCGAATGTCAGTGTTTGTATGCTTATTGAATCAGATATTCTAAGAACGGTAGAATGTCAGTGTTTTTATTGTCCTTGACTCAGGTTTACTGTGAATTGCAGAATGCCAGTGTTTTATTGTCCTTGATTTACGCATTCTAAGAACTATAGAATGTCAGTGTTTTTATACTTCTTGATTCAGATATTCTAAGAACATTTCTGGAATAAAATTCAAGGCAAGTAGAGATTCCCAGAAGCTTCAGGTGGGCTACCAGACATGATCATGTAGAAACCATGGCAACACATGTGTCATATATGCATTTAACGCCTAGTTGGCGTCTTGAGTGAGTACCCGTGATTAGGCGCGGATAGAGCACACACTTAGTCCGTTTATACTTCTTAGTATTTCTACGAGCAGTATGAAGATCCCCTGCCGACTTGCTAGGCCAGTCGCAGGTTTAAGATAAAAATCTGACCATAGGGAGTCCATCACCTCTGGTGAGCCATAGCCCCGTTAGCCCATGACTTCGCGGTCATGGTTTCCCGGTCTGCACAACGTGGAGGTGGGGTTTGACTTGTGTAGTCTGTGGGTTATCGGCAGGCTACTAATTTTCACTTTTGACCTCTCCTGGGAGAGGCTAGCCGATCCTAACCCTGCTGGCTGCAGGGCCAGGCGCAGTCCACACCTTGTAGACAAAAGTCACAACAGAAATACGATTCCTGAGAAGATTACTTAATGTATCAAGAAGAGATAAGATCTGAAATGAAGAAATCAGGACTAAAGAAGGGTTATAGCTGCGCTTGATTTTATTAGAAGGCAGCAAGTCAAATGGTTTGGCCATGCAAGTAGGTTACCAACTAACAGTATACTTCAACAAGCAATGATGTACAGGCCAGAGGGAAGCAGAGGAAGAGACTGACCACGTAAACGATGGACGCAGGGAATAACAAAGTACATGGGAATATCGATACATGAAGCCAATAAGCGGGTACCCTCCCGCTGTTTATACTTCACCTCGACACCGCAAGGTACAAGAGGAACATGATGAGATGAGATGAGAACAGTCAGTCACAACCTGTCGATCGGAGTCAAGAATATCGATGGAACCACGAACCAAAAGCCTCTTAGGTCGCAAAACCAGAGTCTGCTGTCACAATTAGTAAGACTGACGTTAGTTAGTTAGTTAGTTAGTCGACAGATCATCCTCGTTGCACATCGAACCATTCAGTCCATAAGTGCTCGGATCCCCTCCTCAGCAAATCCCGCAGCGTGTAGCGGCTAACGACGCCAGTTCTGTGTTGGTTTATCAATCTTCTTTGGCTTCCTGCGTAGTGTTCTTGTTTGGCCACACCTCTTTTAATTTGATGCTCTAGCAGTCTGGCCATTGTTGTAGATTCACAGTCATCACTTGGTTCTCGCAAAAGTCTCACATCACGTAGAGCATTCAGAATGTCAGCCTGGTCCATGGCGCGTCCGCCCTCCACAGTAGCCTCACCTGCGAGCTTGTCAGCCCGCTCATTTCCTTGTACTCCCGCATGCCCTGGCACGAAGATGAAACTAATCTTTGCCAGCCGAGACCGCTTCAGAGGCAGCAACCATTCTCTTCGGATCGACCCCTCCTCTATCCTCTTGATCATGTTCATTGAGTCGCTAAGGAAACAAGCCCTGGTGAATGTCTGTGTCTCGAGCCATGTTATTGCTTTACTTACTGCCATGACTTCCATGGTCAGGCTACTTGTGGTTTCAGTGAAAGCACCAGAGTCCTCCTTCACAATTCTCCCTCCGGCCCGAGCTGTAAAGGCCCATGAGCTTCTCACATGTCGGACGACCGACCCATCTGTGTAGATGACCGCGTCACCGTCTAGCGAATTCTCGAAAATCAACGCTTGTACTTCAGCCTCAACAGCAGCCGGATTTTCTTGTCTGCATTTTCTATCTAGTTGGATGCAAACTGAAAAGGATGTGCAGAAGTCTGTTGGCACTTGCACCCACTCCTCGCCAGGTTCTAAGTCCTCAAGTGAACACACCTGTTGAAGAATGTCTTCGGCTTGACCCATCCACGACCGTCCTCTTTTTAACCTGCTGCCCTTCACCTTCCTAATTTCACTATGCAGTGGATGTTGTGTGTTTGCGTTAATTCTGAGGTAGGCGCGTGCCCTGCAAACTTGTATTCTCTCTTCAATGGTTGGAAAATCAAGAAGGTAGCGCATCGCCCTGCATGCTGTATCTCTTGTACATCCAAGAATAATGCGCATAGCTTCATTCTGTATCCTTTCCATCCTTTCTATCTGCTTATGGCTGAGAGTCAAGATTGCCATTGCATACTCCAAAACAGACATGACCAGCCCCTCGTACAGAAGACATAGATGGCGCTGCTCACAGTTTGCTGCCGCCATCACCCGCATCGCTGCCAAACCCCGCTTGGCCTTTGTTATCACCTGGTCTATGTGCACATTATAAGCAAGGCTTCGATCAAACCGTATCCCCAGGTAATTCATTGCCTGCGTTCTTTCCACCGTCTCTGAACACAGCATTACAGTTGGTGTTGGATTGTTGACAATATGATTATTCAACGAGAACCAAGTCACTGTTGCCTTTGTTGGGTTGACCATTGCCCCAGCTTCATCACACCAAGTACTTATGCGATTGAGTTCGGTTTGTAGTTCCCCAGCAACCTCCTCTCTATCCTTACCCTGACGATACACTAAAACATCATCGGCATATGACAATGTTCTGCCAGGTCCAGTGATCTGCTCACTGGTGATTCTCACTGTGTAGGCGTTGAACAGTACCGGAGATAATGGTGATCCCTGTGGTAGGCCAGGATATATTGTTGTTGGTTCCGAAGTCCAACTGCCACATCTAAAAACTACTTTCCGTTGGAAGAGGGCTGCAGCGATCCAACTAAGGAGGAATGGACTTACGTTTAGTTCAAGAAGCTGAAACATTAAAAAATCCAGTGGTACTCTGTTGTATGCGTCCTCAAGATCAATCGCTGCAGCAACGGTTTCAGTGCCTGAGTGGAAACCTTCATAGACATCCTGGGCAAAGACTGCTGCATTGGTCCAGGTTTCTCTTTTTGGACGGTACCCACCCAGGGTAGGTGGGAAAACACCTTGCCTCTCTAGTTGGCTTGATATTTTCCTCGCAATTACCTTCTCCAGCAGCTTGCCTATTGTATTCTGCATGGTTATAATTCGATATCCCTGAATTTTTTTGTGGTCTTTGTCAGGCTTCGGCAAGGGAATCAGATAGCTGTGTAACCATTCCTCCTTGATGCTAGCACTCCCTATACTGTTGTTGTACATGTCTGCTAGTTTCTCTAGCTCATTGTCGGTACACCTATTTATGTCGTCGTATCTTATGCCATCAGGACCTGGAGCACTGTTTTTTGATCGTCGAAGCACAGCCTTGATTTCTTTCACTGTCACTGTGTCTTCATCCGAAGTGTTCTGGGCCTTGCAACTGTCTGAGGTGACCTCCTTGGCCAGATTTCGACCTCCCATGTCTGTCTGGTTGCTCTGCTCAAGGTAGCGTTCAAAGAGGGCTTTGCCCTTGTCCTCGTCAGTCCTCTGCCAGATGAGGTCAGCACCTTGGAAGTCAGAAATGCTCTTATTCTTGACTACACCACTCATGCTTTTATGTAGTCGCCAGAACAATTTCAGTGACTTGTCTGTGCTTACCCTTTGACACACCTCTGCCCATTTTTCCCTTTTAACCACCGTGACCAGTTTTTTGAAATAGCTTACTTTTGTGTGCATCTCTCTTTCTAAGTGCAAGCAGGGACTAGGATGACCAGCTCTGTTCTTCTTGGCATTTTGCCATCTCCTTACAGCACTACGCTTATCCACCCAAGCCTTATCCACCTCGAAACTCCACCACGGTGGCTGCTCCCAGCTTTTTTTCCTGCCCTGAAACGTTCTGCGCTTGTCACGTCTTATTTTACTCACCACATCTTGCCCTGTACTGTCATACTGGAACGTCTTTACCTTTAGCTTGTGCTGCCTGGTTCTGCCTTTCTCCACCAATATGCTGCAAGGGTGGTGGTCGCTGCCATGGTGTCCTAGGACACCCCATCTACACACTGTAGTGAGTAAAGGTGAAACTAGCGCCAGATCAATAGCACTGTCCTCATCGCCTGGACGGCTTGCTGTCCTGGTGACACAGCCACTGTTGATACAAACCAGGTCGATGGTTTCCAGTGCAGTCTCGAGCTCCTCCCCTTGTGTATTGGAGGAAGTGTTTCCCCATGATCTGCCTTTAGCGTTGAAGTCACCACAGAAAATAACATTTCTCTCGTGGCCTAATATGCCACTTAAGCACTGCCACTTCTGGGCGTCCACACTCGCATTGCGGGCATAAACATTAACCAACACGAATGGTATACTGGAATGAACTCTCAACGCCTGTATTTGTATATCGTCACTGTCCCAACTGGACATGTCTAGCTCTGACGCCACCATGCTGTCGCGAACGAGAATCGCCGTTCCCAGATGTCGTCTGTTGTAGAAACATTTGAAGCCGGCAATTCGGAGTGGCTGATCGCCCAGTCTCGTCTCCTGGAGTGCTACAATGTCGTTCCTGTAAACTAGTGTTTCTAAAATAGAGCCCCTTTGTTTTACACTGGCACAGTTCCAATATAGAATACGGATGTTCCTGAGTCCTAGACGGTGACACTTGAGTCTAAAACGCCTCAAACCACCGCGCTTACCTTGTTTCTTCCTCCCTGCGCGGCTACCACGCCGCTTCGTTATGTTGACTGCTGAACCCTCGGAAAACACACGTTGTTCCGCCATGTTGAAAAAACGTAAACACAGACTGCTGAGAACCACACACGCTGCTGAAAATTCACTCAAGGAAGGCTTCGCTCGATGCACGAACTCCGTAGCACCCGCGCAGATCTTGAGTATAAACTCCTGGTTTTACATCCTGGCACACCAATTACACGCAAGAGATGAATAAATCCATCCCCTACGCGAAAAAGTTAACGAACACAAAACAACACGACCGTCCGTCGCCATCTTGAACTGACGTACTAACAATCAGCCAGTACCTCCTATGGACAATAATGCCTTTAAAATTAATTTCCGAAATGTCGCTGATTTGATCATAGGATTGTTAATCTGAGGCTGGGATGGGCTCTAATTATAACTTCTCTTCTGAGGCTGAATGGGGTAGGGGTAACGGGAGAATGACACTTATGATGGTGCGGTCTATCGCTGGGTCCCCACTCTAACACGTTCCAAGAATCGCCTATCTCTCTACATGTGTGAAGCTCCAGTGCTGGTCTCGCACCCTCTGATTCCTGGGCTTTGGGATGGGAAGCAGAACTTTGCTATGTTGTTCCAATGGTTCTTTAGTACCAGGTGGAGAGGGCATGTCTTTACATTAAGCTTGACAGATGCACGCCTTTGTCAGGGCACAGACAAGCACAACATGAAAGCTTGAGGCCAATGAGGTGAAGCCCACGGTCTTCCAAAGGATTCACAACCGGTCAACCAACCAACCAACTTAACAACCAAGAATTCAACCAACCATCTAATCAACCAACCATCCATCCTTCAATCGATCCAACCAACAAATCGACACACCAACCAACAAATCAACCAACCATTCATCCATCTCTCCATCCATTCATCTATCCAACCAACCAATCAGCCAACCATCCATTCATTCAAGCAACATTATGAACAAGCCAACCAATGAACAAACCATCCAACCACCAAATCATCTAACCAACCAATCACATACCAACCAATCAACAAATAATCAAACCAACCAACCAAACAACCAAATAAGCAACCAAGCAACCAAATAACTAACAAACCAATCAATATAGTAACAAACAAATCAACCAACCAATTAACTGATTAACCAACGAACCAATCCAACAACCAACCATTTAACCAACAAACCAATTAATCAACCAACCAACAAACCAACCAACAAACCAACCAACCAATTAATCAACCAACCAACAAACCAACCAACCAACTTATTATAAAAATAATTGTTCATCCAAGAAAATAACCGGGTAACCAGCCAACTGGCAGAGCAAAAAATAAACCAACTAATTAGCTAATCAAGCAAGCAACCAACCAACCAACCAAGCAAACGAAAAAAGCAACCAGTCAACCAACCAAACTACTAGCCAACCAACCACAAACCAACCAAGCAGCCGACCTTGTAACAACCCACCAACTAACCAACCAACTCTTACAAACAAGAAATATAACGCAGGGTGGAATTAAAATTCTCAACACACTAATATAGAATACAAACCGAACAGAACAGTAAACACAGGCCTTGTGTTCGAGTCTATGAATACATTTGACATGCATTCAAATCACCTGTCAAACCACTTCTAAACCCGGTACACAATCCTTTCTATGCAATGGTGAAGCCTTAAGATTTTCATTTAGCAAGCTTTTCTTTCTCAAGAACTACATTACGCCCGAGATGACGATACAGGCGCTTGTATAAAATCCTATCTAAGGGCGTATTTTACAATTATTGCCATGCTAGCTTTTACCATTAGCAATCTGTATTGTGTAATGGGTGCAGTTAACTAATCACTCGTGATTTATGGGTACAATTGGCAATCGGTACTGGAATTATGGGTACATCAAGCAATCACTATCGGTGCTATGGGTACAAGAATCAAGCAATAACTAGCGGTGTTATGGGTTTAACAAACAAGCAAAAACTAGTGATGTTATGTGTAGAACATTCAAGCCATCACTAGTGATGTTATGCTTATATCAAGCAACCACTAGTGGAGTTATGGGTACATCAAGCAATCACTAATGGTGTTATGGGTACATCAAGCAATCACTAGTGGTTTTATGGGTACATCAAGCAATCACTAGTGGTGTTATGAGTGCATCTAGCCATCACTAGTGGTGTTACTACCGGTGGAACAGTTGGTGGCCAAGGTATTTGAGAATCTTATTACTCCCAAGCGGTAAGGTAAACCATTTTTATCCATATGGAAATAATATACTATTCACGCATGTGCACCAAAAGGTGACTGCCTTGGCAAACGACCTTTCTTTATTTATGCAGCAATCAAACAGCCGCGCGGATACTATTACACTACAAATAATGTTATCGTGTTAACTTTAGGTGCCCCAACCAAATGCTGTATATATTACCCGGTTTTCTCCTAGTTTTCATTTGTCGCTCTGAATAAATGTCAGATGGAGTGCTGAAATGTTATGTACAACCTGCTCTGCTGTGCGACACTGAATCATAGAACGAGCAAGAACACGTTAAGAAGAACTTGAAGGCAAATAATAAAACAGCGTTTAAAAAGCATGACCTACCCATAACACCAGCATTTCACCAGGTTTTACCTCATGTCTCTGTATCTTTCCGCTGTGAGGCCTGCTAAAGACGTCGCACAAAGCACGGATTCCGTAGCTCCAGCGACGACGCCCAGAAGTCTGCGAGAAAATTTCAATCGTGAACGGAACGACGTAGGACTGACTCGATCCCACAACTTTCGGAGAGCGAGGCAGGCGACGTAGCTACTTCGCCACGAAACTATCAAACAGATGGCGGTGGGGGTGACTGATAGTATGGCTCTTCGCTGGCCGTTGAACGAGGGGACAGAGTCCGTTTGGGAATGTTCTGAGTGCAGTGATGTTGGTTCTTAGCTGAACTCAAAGCATTCTGAGGAGAAACATTTTCAATCAGATGGCGGTTGGAACGATTAGCAGTATGGCTCTTCGGTGGTTGTTGAACGATGGGACGGAGCGCGTGTGGGAATGTACTGAATGCAGTGATGTCGGTTCTTAACTCATAATTCATAACTTATTCTGAGGCGAACTTATCTCGCTTCTTTTCTTATCCAGCCCTATCAGTGCCCTCTTCTTGTTTGGAGTGGAAAGTAATTAACTATAGTTCCTAAGGGCCCATTTCTCGATATAGCTGTTAAAACTTGCTCAGTCTCGCGTATAATACGTTGAAATACGTAGTGATGCTTCTGTGTACTTTAATTAGATGTGATTCAGGTGGAAACACTACAGAGGCGAAACGTCTGATTAGAGACCAGAATCCTTTGCAACCGGAAATGGAAGTCTCCTTACTTCGAGAATGAATCCGGGTCGCTATCCCGGCTAAACCAGTGCACTAGCCACCGTGTCATCATCATCATCATCATCATCATCACCATAATCATCATCATCATCATCATCATCATCATCATCATCATCTCTCTCTCTCTCTCTCTCTCTCTCTCTCTCTCTCTCTCTCTCCCATCCTTCTTTTCAGGACCATGCCTAGGCTTCACATTTCATCAGCCCTTGCTTCGTTGTTCCATCGATTTTCGTGTCTTCGATCCACAGGTAGTGGCTGATTGCACTGCCCACGCCTTATCCCAGGCATTCGCTTAAGGCAGTAACTGGGCGTTGAGTGGATATCTGATAGATTGGTAGCCATGATATCTATATACTTCTGACAGTTGACCCACTTAAAGCTACTGGAGACTTGAGGAATATCTCACTCTCTCTCCGTCTATGTGCACATGTCTGGCTGTTTTAAAATTCAAAAGGATCGACTTTATTGTAACGGGTTTTACCCCAAACTAGTCCGGTCTCTCTATGAATAGAAACTAAGCACCTATCGAAAACGTCCGGATCTCCAGCGAGAATCCACAGCACGCGAGAACTGAATGAAGAAAGTCCGAAAACGAACTCACGACCTTCCTTGCACGAGGCAATCGGCATAACCACTTGGCCACGGAGGGCCCGTGTGTAAGTGCTAAATCAATCGGATGCCGCCTCCACAATGACGGTTGATTGCAATGGATCTCCAATACTATTTGTCTCCCGCCTTGATTGTACATTCTGTCAGATTGCTGTTCGTCCATCTCTTGATGATATCTTCCCACTTGTATCATTGTCTACTCCTTGCTTGCTTGCCTTCAACCTTGCCCTCCAGTATGGTTTCTAAAGAGTGTTATGTCTTTTATCTTTCCCGAAATATTTCACTTGTATTAAAAAAAAATAAAAAAGTTATTGGCATATCCTGTACAGGACGTCGCAGTCAACCCAAGCATTTTTTTGCTGTTAGTGATTTCTTGACAAGTTTACTTTCAGTAGTTTAAAACTGCTTTCTGAACGACCGACACTCATACTTCGTATGGAAACCAACGCAAGGCGGCCTACTTCCAAATCGCCCACAGCTGTGTTTCTAACCCCGTATTCGGGATTGCGAATTGCATTTACAAACTCTTCGCCACGGAGCCTGCACTTGTAAAGGTGCTAATTATGCCCATGTTTTGCCTTATTTTGTCTTCATAAGCGTTGGTTTCTTTTCTCTTTCCGGAATGAAGCAGTTTTGTCAGGGCTCTTTGTTTAGCAAGGCACGACTTGCTTCAAAATGTAGTCAATGTAAACAGAGCGTGTAATGTACCCATAACTGGTGCAGAAAAGTCAAGCTATCTTTTGTAACTTCACCCAAGGATACGCGCAACACGTAGCTTCTTGCCATAACAGCAGATCTGACCTTATCACCATCAAAATCGTCGTCGTCGTCATCATCGTCGTCATCATCATCATCTTCATCATCAAAATCTTCCTCCTGCCCCTCCTCTTCATCATCATCATCATCATCATCATCATCATCATCATCATCATCATCATCATCATCATCATCATCATCATCATCATCATCATCAATATAAGCCTCCTCCTCCCCATCCTCATCCTGCGCCTCCTCCTCCTCCTCCTCCTCCTCCTCCTCCTCCTCCTCCTCATCAGCATCATGATCATGACCATCAACATCATCAACAGCATCAACCAGATCATCACCATTATCACTATCATCAAAATCATCATCGTCGTCGTCACACATCTTCATCCTCAAAAACATCATCATCATCCTCAAAATCATCATCATCATCATCATCATCATCATCATCATCATCATCATCATCATCATCATCATCATCATCATCATCATCCTCCTCCTCCTCCTCCTCCTCCTCCTTCTCCTCAAACACTACATCCTCATAATCAACATAATCAACATCATCAAAATCATCAAAATCATCAAAATCATCATCATCATCATAATCATCATCATCATCATCATCATCATCATCATCATCATCATCATCATCATCATCATCATCATCATCATCATCATCATCATGTGATTAGCCGATCAGTGTGGGCGGTGATGGTTCGACATCTCATCTGATCATCAGTCTGAAATTTAAACCTGTGTTCTTGTCCCGATAATGCCACGTTGCCAAGCCATTCTTGTATTTATTAATTTATCTCCTCGTGGCTCTTGATCCCATGACGTTTGTCAGTTGTCACTAGTTTTCAAATGTATTTGTCCTTACAACGTGCTCATAGAATTGTCACTGCCTAATTCAAGGTTGTGGAAATGGGGTGGGGGTATTTTTTATGCCTACTGCCATTTGAATATTTATATCATAATTCGCGGGCTATGCAGAATTTGCCTGCTAAGTTTGCTCAAACATGTAATTCACTCACCTACTGCCATTTGAATATTTATATCATAATTCGCGGGCTATGCAGAATTTGCCTGCTAAGTTTGCTCAAACATGTAATTCACTCACCCCTAATGTGATGGCTGGAGCTGCTTCTCTTCGGTCAGGCGTGTGATGTTAGCTGGTATTGATGATGCTGCTACATGTATCGATTAGATTATGTTGTTACTAAATTTATTGATGACTGCTTTTAAAGCTCGTTGATTTGTTGAATTTCCAGTTTCGCCTGCGGTTGCTTTGGCATAACCAGACGAAATAATTTCGCAAGCCTTACATGGCCCGCAGACCGGTTGATCCCCGCCTCTTGACTATGTTTAAACTGTCTAATCAGTTTACGGGTTTTCATTGTTTTTTTGCAGGACTGTCTGATTTGTATTGTGTCGTCCATGGTATTCTTCGCGTTCTCCTCGGAAACACAGTTCACTGTCATTTGATGTTTCTAAACTTGTCATCTGATATCTCCGTGAAGAACTTTGTTATGAACTTGATCAACAGATAGATCTTGGAGGAACCCCCTCCCCTGTTTAACCCCCCCCCCCCCTCCACCTCCTACCCACCAGTCCATTATCAGCGTTCCAATTACTGACCCGTGTGAAGCAACCAGGATATGTTAATTGCCTCTCGCACTATCCAAGGAAGATCTCCAGACACGCTGAACAATGCAAGATGCATGCACACGGATGTGAAAACAGATACATCACTTTCTTCTTTAATAGCCAGTTTGTTAAGGTTCTGAAATGCACTATTTTAACGCACTGAAGTATTGGGGTTGTCAGATTGCGTATCTTGATAGTGCCCACAATCTTTCGTGTTAAGTCGTCTTGAAGAGTAATTAGAGCCGCCGTAGTGTTAGTTAGTTGCACATCCTTTACAGCAGTGGTTCTCAACCTTTTTTTTTACCCATGTACCCCTTCATCATATGTTCAGAAAGTTTATGTGCAGACTTGGTTATTGTTTTATATAGCAACGTATTAGATTGTACGTGGCTATAAACATTGACTCGTATTGAAGTCACAGAGATTGACACTTAGTTAGATATCTTTTATAATACTTTTTATCGCGTTTATACTGTGAGTGAGGGGGTCTTCACTAATCATCCTTACTGATCTTTATATGTATTTTGTGTGTGTGCGTGTATATTGATAGAGATATTACTGTTTCTCTGTACTTTAGAGTGTGTATTGTTATAAGGGACGTAAGTTGTATTCATTTTATGAACACCCCCTTCCCCTTTGGGTATTTCCTCCCTATAAACCCCCCCCCCCCCGCGTCCTTACACAGTATACGTAAGAATGGAAGCTAAATTTAATAACACATACTAGAACAAGTCTAGACATCTACATATAACGTGATTTGCAGGTCTACTTACGTTATAAAACGAATTTTAGAAGGGCGAGAAGTAGAAAAACTATTAACGTGATTTTGAAATAATATAAATCCTCCCCCTCCCCTCTGGAAACCCTAAAATTCCCCCCTGGAGGGGGGAATTCCCCACCGGTTGAGAACCACTGCTTTACAGGACGTTGCAGTCAACCATAACATGTTTTGACTATTTATTCGTGGCTGTGGCAAAAAAGGTTACGGACGCAGTTCGTAATCCCACATACTGCCAATCACAAACAATTATTTGGCCTCTGAAACAATTATTTGCCCTCAGAAACAATTATTTAGGCACAGAAACATTTATTTGAACTCAGAAACAATGAAATAAAATATATTGTCGTATGGCAAGGGTGTAGTCTATCAATGTTCTCCCGGGAATATTTATGGCGGTCCCTTGTTTTGTGGTTGTCATTCGAGGAAAATATGCTGCCTTGTGTTGAAGCTGTGCTATTGTTGTATATCTGTTGTGTTGTGTACTTGAGCAACAAAAAAGTTGCGCTGACTTTACTGAAGGATCTAATCATTGGGTACAGGCCGGGATTGTGCTGGTAACATCTTGTGGGGCGGTCTGAGGTAATGTCTTGTGTGGTGGTCTGGGGTAATGTCTTGTGTGGTGGTCTGGAGTAATGTCTTGTGTGGTGGTCTGGGGTAATGTCTTGTGTGGTGGTCTGGGGTAATGTCTTGTGTGGTGGTCTGGAGTAATGTCTTGTGGGGCGGTCTGAGGTCATGTCTTGTGGGACGGTCTGGGGTAATGTCTTGTGTGGGTGGTCTTTTGTAATGTCTTGTGGGCAGGCCTGGGGTAATGTCTTGTGGGGCGGTCTGGAGTAATGTCTTGTGAGGCGGTCTGGAGTAATGTCTTGTGGGGTGGTCTGGGGTAATGTCTTGTGGGGTGGTCTGGGGTAACGACTTGTTGGCGGTCTGGGGTAATGTTTTGTGGGGTGATCTGGGGTAATGTTTTGTGGGGTGATCTGGGATAATGTTTTGTGGGATGATCTGGGGTAATGTTTTGTGGGGTGATCTGGGGTAATGTTTTGTGGGATGATCTGGGGTAATGTTTTGTGGGGTGATCTGGGGTAATGTTTTGTGGGATGATCTGGGGTAATGTTTTGTGGGGTGCTCTGGGGTAATGTTTTGTGGGGTGATCTGGGGTAATGTCTTGTTGGCGGTCTGGGGTAATGTCTTGTTGGCGATCTGGGGTAATGTTTTGTGGGGTGATCTGGGGTAATGTCTTGTTGGCGGTCTGGGGTAATGTTTTGTGGGGTGATCTGGGGTAATGTTTTGTGGGGTGATCTGGGGTAATGTCTTGTTGGCGGTCTGGGGTAATGTTTTGTGGGGTGATCTGGGGTAATGTTTTGTGGGGTGATCTGGGGTAATGTTTTGTGGGGTGATCTGGGGTAATGTTTTGTGGGGTGATCTGGGGTAATGTTTTGTGGGGTGATCTGGGGTAATGTTTTGTGGGGTGATCTGGGGTAATGTTTTGTGGGGTGATCTGGGGTAATGTCTTGTTGGCGGTCTGGGGTAATGTTTTGTGGGGTGATCTGGGGTAATGTATTGTTGGGTGATCTGGGGTAATGTTTTGTGGGGTGATCTGGGGTAATGTTTTGTGGGGTGATCTGGGGTAATGTTTTGTGGGGTGATCTGGGGTAATGTCTTGTTGGCGGTCTGGGGTAATGTCTTGTGGGGTGATCTGGGGTAATATTTTGTGGGGTGATCTGGGGTAATGTTTTGTGGGGTGATCTGGGGTAATGTCTTGTTGGCGGTCTGGGGTAATGTCTTGTGGGGTGGTCTGGGGTAATATCTTGTGGGGTGGTCTGGGGTAATGTCTTGTGAGAGCGGTCTGGGATAATGTCTTGTGGGGTGGTCTGGGATAATGTCTTGTGGGGTGGTCTGGGGTAATGTCTTGTGAGAGCGGTCTGGGATAATGTCTTGTTGGGTGGTCTGGGGTAATGTCTTGTGAGGGTGGTCTGGGGTAATGTCTTGTGAGGGCGGTCAGGGTTAAAAAGGCAAGTATGTTTTCTTCGTATGTGCTACTGATGCATAAACGCTGTCTGCATATCTGTCTATGTCCGTCTGTCTGACTATCTGTCTATGCCTATCTCTGTCTGTCTGTCTGTCTGTCTGTCTCCGTCTATCTGACTATCAATGTCTATCTATCTGTGTTTATCTGTCTGTGTCTCTCTGACTATGTCTATCTGTCTGTATCTGTCTATCTGTCTGTATCTGTCTATCTGTCTGTGTCTATCTGTCTATGTTCGTCTGCCTGACTATCAATGTCTAACTATCTGTGTCTGTCTGTGTCTGTCCGTATATATATATCCATGATAAACCAACATCATTATGATCATCACCATCACGCGTTGGCAACTGGCTTAGCCGTTTGTCTCTTCACGGATCTCCACAGCTGACCTGATTTCAAATGTATAAGCAAAGACATTATGAGATTAGACACTAACCCCATTCCTCACTGATGTTTCCGTCCCCGAGATGTGGCCGGATAATAGCGCTTACCTAAAAATTGGGTGTGTCCCCAGTTCCAGTTTGAAACTGGTCACCAAGATCAGGTAGCAGCGAACATCAACCTCCACATCCCCAATGTCTTCTGCTCTATTCCACTGTCCCATCTGCAGATAATTGCGGTGACATGATGGTTGTTGTGATGCAGATCATTGCGGTGACATGATGGTTGTTGTGATGCAGATCATTGCGGTGACATGATGGTTGTTGTGATGCATATCATTGCGGTGACATGATGGTTGTTGTGATGCAGATCATTGCGGTGACATGATGGTTGTTGTGATGCAGATCATTGCGGTGACATGATGGTTGTTGTGGTTGTCAAGATCTTCCTCTGCTTCCTACCTACAACACAACGTACCCATGTGACAGAGCCGCGTGGCGCAGTAGCTAGACACTCGCCCGCTGTACCGATGGTCAGGGGGTTTGAGCCCCATTAGGGTGGAGTAGGATTTTTATATATTGAAATTTGCTCTCAGGTCGACCCAGCCTTAAATTATTACCAGGAAATGTCTTAGGAAGAAAAGGCGGTTGGTCGTGATACCGGCCACATCAGTCTCTAGTGGTGGTCGGTCTATACAAATACTTGTCAAGCAACATGTGTCCAATGCTGCTTCAAGCGTGTAATTTTGTTTTTGCATGTCCCTTACAGGACGTTGCCGTCAACTTCAGCATTTTCCAGCTGCTGTTGATGTACTAGGCAAGGTTTGCTCAGTAGTTTGCCATTGCTTTCTGAGCGACCGGCTCACATACGCCGTAAGTTAGTAACGCGGCGAGAACCGCTACCATTCTCGCGCAGGTTACGTTACTGACAAGAATATACGGGAATACGGAGAAAGACGTTAACCCCTAGGCCAGGGAGACCGGCAAGCGTGTAATAGATACTTTTATTTTATTTATTGAAGGCGGTCAGCACTTACACAGATATATGCCGTTGGAGATCACCATTTAAGGAGAAGCATAATCGCCCACGCCAGCCGGCAAGGCACATGATAGTGATGATGATGTTACTTACACGTTTGACAACGGTGTAGCTTGTTCATTCCTTGTTCTTTTTTTTTCTTGGGGGGGGGGGGGGGTTCCCGGGATTTTCTTTTGCCATACTATTCACCTCCGACCTTCAACATTTATGAATCATGAATCGTTGAAATACATTTAGTTTCGTCCCATTTCGTGAGCCTAACGGCCATACATTAAATCCGATACGGTTTCTTATTTCGTCTAGCGTGGGAATCGAATTTACATTAATTTAATTACACAGGTGTAAATGATTGTTCAAGCTTTCTCGCATTGCTTATTCGTCCTTTCCGTCTCTATCTCCAGTTCTGTCTGTCCGTCCGTCCGTCCCTCTGTCTGTCCGTTCGTCCGTCCGTCCGTCCGTCCGTCCGTCCGTCCCTCTGTCCGTCCGTCCGTTCGTCCGTCCGTCCGTCCGTCCGTCCCTCTGTCTTTCCGTTCGTCCGTCCGTCCGTCCGTCCGTCCCTCTGTCTGTCCGTCCGTCCGTCCGTTCGTCCGTCCGTCCGCCCGTCTCTATATCTGTCTCTGTCTGTTTTTTAAATCTCTGCTCATTCACCTTCTACGTTTCTATATCTGTCTGTCTTGGTGTCTGTCTTCATCTCTGTCTGTCTGTATCTCCGTCTCTATCTCTGTTTGTCTGTCTCTACGTCTCTATCTCTGTTTGCCTGTCTGTCTCTCGGTTCTGCTCATTCATCCTGTCCGTCTTTTCTCTGTCTGACTGTCTGTCTGTCTGTCTGTCTGTCTGTCTGTCTGTCTGTCTGTCTGTCTGTCTGTCTGTCTGTCTGTCTCTGTCTGTCTGTCTGTCTGTCTGTCTGTCTGTCTGTCTGTCTGTCTGTCTGTCTGTCTGTCTGCTGCTCTCTCTCTCTCTCTCTCTCTCTCTCTCTCTCTCTCTCTCTCTCTCTCTCTCCTTCCCTTAGTTCAAATCGGCTGAATCGGTTTTAATGCATGAGACATTACTTCACATCGGCTGAATCTCCCTTCAAGCATGAGACATTAGTTCACATCTTCTGAATCTTCTTTCTTGCACGAGACATTAGTTCACAACAGTAGCATTTTCTATCATGCACGAGACATTAGTTCAAATCAGCTGAATTTTTCTATCCTGCACGAGACATTAGTTCAAATCAGCTGAATTTTTCTTCATTTATGAGACATTAGTTCACATGGACTTAATCTTCCTGCATGCATGAGTCATTAGTTAGCATCGCCTGAATCATCATGCATGCGACGACAGCCTTTAAGTGTTGCCTGACAAGGTATAAAGTTTCACTAACGTGCAGCTGAAATCATGCGAAACGGGTCGTTCAGTGATGGTTCCCTCATGCTTGTGTACATGACACATCCTTTAAAACATAAAAACAAAATATGTCTGCAATTTCATCCGTTGGCTGGGTGTCGCGAGTCGGAGCTTGTTTTGTTATTGTGATCTGTCTATATGTCTATCAGTCTGTTTGTCTGTCTGCTTATATATAATAAAGCATACCGTGTCGGAGATCCATTGCATCCAACCTTCATTGTGGAGATGGCAACTGACTGATTCAGCGGCTCAGCAGGCAAGTTAGTGTAATTGATTAATTGATAGCAGGTTGTGCTGATAATATCGTGAGCGGGCGGGCGAGAGATCCAAGCCTGCGTTCGTCGATCGCCGAAGGGAGGAAAAGAATGGTCACCTAATCCTCCGTGCTTTCACACCTACAAAATGTGACAGTCCTATCACATCACAGATCTATAACATGCTCATGCTTGGGCGCTTGTTTTCCAAGTTCTTCCAGCCAGGAAAAGTAAGGCAAACGCCCATTTAACAGCTCTCGAAACGTATAGAGCAGTTGTTCTCAACCTTTTTTGGCCCATGCACTCCTTCATCATATGTTCGGAATGTCACCCCCCCCCCAACTTTCTTATTTCTTCCGTATAAATACCCCCTCTCCCCCACCCCGCCCCTACTCAGTATACGTAAAAATGGAAGCTAAATTTAATAACTCATACTAGAACAGTGTAGACGTCTACATGAAATGTGATTTGCAGGTCTACTAACGTTAGAAAACAAATTTAAGAAGGGCGAGAAGTACAGAACTGTAAAGTATGAAGCGAAAAATAATATAAAGTAATCGGTTCTTGTATTATTATGACGGTAGTCTCACAGTTGTATAAACCACTCGCTACTCCATGGGTAACCCCCTTGGCTGTACTCCCACGGTGCTATAGACCACTCGGTACTCCAAGGGAGATATGGTCGGTACCACACAAGTCGTCTTGACTTTCCGGGACATCTCCTGGTACTCATTTAAGACTGGATCCACCTAGGAGCCAATTTAAAGCATCCACCTGGATGGGGATTCGAACACAGGGCCATCGGCCGACACTTATCCTAGAACACGCTAAGATATGAGTTTAAGCTACAGCTCTGATCATACAGACCGACACTTATCCTAGAACACGTTAAGATATGAGTTTAAGCTACTGCTCTGATCATACAGACCGACACTTATCCTAGAACACGTTAAGATATGAGTTTAAGCTACTGCTCTGATCATACAGACCGACACTTATCCTAGAACACGTTAAGATATGAGTTTAAGCTACAGCTCTGATCATACAGACCGACACTTATCCTAGAACACGCTAGGATATGAGTTTAAGCTACAGCTCTGATCATACAGACCGACACTTATCCTAGAACACGCTAGGATATGAGTTTAAGCTACTGCTCTGATCATACAGACCGACACTTATCCTAGAACACGCTAGGATATGAGTTTAAGCTACTGCTCTGATCATACAGACCGACACTTATCCTAGAACACGCTAGGATACGTGTTTAAGCTACAGCTCTGATCATACAGACCGACACTTATCCTAGAACACGCTAGGATATGTGTTTAAGCTACTGCTCTGATCATACAGACCGACACTTATCCTAGAACACGCTAGGATATGAGTTTAAGCTACTGCTCTGATCATACAGGACATGGGTAGAATAACTGGTAGCTCGTGTGCCTGCTGACGCATCTGTTCCGGGTTCATTATCTATCACTGGTCGGGTTAGTATTAGCCGACCAGTGAAGCCATCGGGAATGACCCGGCCTGGCCAAATCCAGCTTTCGGGAATGACCCGGCCTGGCCAAGTACAGCTTTCGGGAATGACCCGGTCTGGCCAAGTACAGCTTTCGGGAATGACCCGGCCTGGCCAAGTACAGCTTTCAGGGATGACCCGGCCTAGTCAAGTAAAGCTTTCGGGGATGACCCGGCCTGGTCAAGTAAAGCTTTCGGGGATGACCCGGCCTGGTCAAGTAAAGCTTTCGGGGATGACCCGCCAGGCCATGTAAAGCTTTCGGGGATGACACACCTCGTCAAATGGGCGCTCAATAATTTTCAGAATGTTGTTGGAATTATCTGGCAATGAAAGGCGGAGAAATAGGGAGCTAGACATCATAGTCTCCTTATGTTTCAGCCTAGAATATGTGAAGCCTGAACACTTCACATTGCAACTGCAGAATCAGCCATAGAGCCACCTTCACTTGTGTGTCTTCTAAATCACATCCCTACCTGGAAACTGGGACGACCCCGAAGCTACGAATCTGTATGCAAGTTTTGTGTGGCAACACAGAATGCCGGTCATGGACCATTTCACAGTTTGTAAAGAGGTGCTCAGAAAGCAATGGCAAACTACTGAGCGTAATCTTACCTAGTACATCAACAATCAACAGCAGCTGAATAATGCTGATGTTGACTGCAACGTCCTGAAAGGGATATGCCAAAAAAGGACAATCTGGGATTATGAACTTAAATGCTACAGTAAAGATCTATGAATACCGTGAACAAAGTAGAAGAACAAAACTGAAATTCTACATTTAACGCCGCATTGACTTGGAAAGAAAAGTCATGGAAGGCATGATTCCGAAAAGACGAGACAGGAGTCGACCAGTGTGAAGGTGAACACAGGACATTAAAGACACTTTGAACATGAAAACACACTATGAAGAGAAACTAACAAAGGATTAAGAACAGGGTGTATTTGTAATGACTGTGCAGTGTTTGAAAATGAGGCCGGTCCAAGTTTTGTATTTCCCTATTATGTTGCATGAACCGATGGTGAACAGATGGTGAATTCAAAACTTGGACCGGCAATATTTTCAAACACTGCACAGTCATTAAAAATACACCCTATATCTTTCTGGACAACCACGATGACAGTTCCGTTCTGCAGAGGACCCGCTACACGGTGAGAGTAGGTTTCATCCTAGAGCTCCTGTCCGGAAAGCCAGTGAAAGCCACTATATCCGCTTTTAAAACTACCTTCATGTTGAATTTATGTTACTGCCGGGGCATACACCCGACCTCACACCAGGGTTAGTTTGAAGAGCACATTAAAAACATGTTGCGTTGACCTCAACACATAAAATTAACCCCCAGCTGTTGTCAGCTATAAAGAGAACTATAAACATTTAATTTTTGAGGAAGAATAAAGCTATAAATACACCAGTACTGTGATATTACACACCTTGCTGTCAACTTGAATACAACAGCTTAAACCGCTTTGAGCCCCAACCAATAGACTAAGTGTTTTTATTTCGTCTGTTTGGTTCTGTTGTTGGTCAAAGATTACTTTCATTACACACGGATATATTTATACATAATAAAGCCAGATATCGCAGTGCATGGACTAAATAGCGCCGGCAAGAGAGGATTCACATGTGTGTATATTCAAAAGCACACGTGATTTTTTTTTTTTTAAATTCGCAAGAGAAGGTCCACCAGAGAGACGAATGGAGACGGATTGTATTTGCAGCAAAGAACCTCAATGGCTCGGAAAGCTGAAGAAGAAGAGAGAAGAAGATATCCTTTACAGGACATCACTGTCAACAGCAGCATCTTTCAGCTGTCTGTTGATTTCTTGGCAAGATTACGCTCAGTAGTTTGCCATTGCTTTCTGAGCGGCCGGCTCAGTTATGCCGCAAGTCACCAGCGGGGGTAGAACCGCTCCCAGTTCTTGCCCGCTACGAGACTGCGTGATAAACGGGATTACGGAGAAAGTATTGTAACCCCTCGGCCAGAGAGACCGGCGCACACGTGATAGACATATGTAATTGTGAGTTTAAAAAGAAAATGTTAGTGTTATGTCTTTTTACGGGACGCCGCAGTCATCCCCAGCATGTATTGGTTGTGTGGGATTTTCTAGATAATGTTACGTCCAGTAGTTTGCTATTGCCGGCTCCATGGTGAAGGCGTTACGGACGCGATTCTTAATCCCGCTTACCTGCGTTCGAAACCCAGCTGCGCGCGATTTGGCAGCAGACCACGTTGAGCTGGGTTTTAACGAGTTGGTATGGGAACCGGTCGTTCAGAAAGCAATGGCAAACTACTGAACGTAAATTTGCCAAGACATCACCAACAGCAATAAAATTCTGGTGTTGACAGCGATGTCCTGTAAAACAAGGATATGAAAAGGAAAAAAAATAAAGAAAACACAAGCTTGCTATTGCTTTCTGAACGGGCGATGCTGATTAAATTGTGAAAATCAACGCAACGCGATCTGCTCGCAAATCGCTTGCAGGTGACTTCGAGTGGGGCTAGTGAAACTGCGTTCACTAAGTCTAATCACTAACTGCCACCATAAATGCTGGGTCTGATTGCCACGTCTTGTGAAGGACACGCGACTACCTTCATCATGTCATGTAATCTGTGATTCTTACCTCCACCTCTATGAATGCTCATCAATGTCTATGCATTTATTTATCACGCTTATTTATAACGTGGTTCTTCCCTTTATCTATCTCCGTGTTACACTTTCCGATGTAGACGTCGCCATTTTCTAACACGAATGGATAAGATCCTGGCTCTTAAACTACCAGTGTGCTATGCCGTGGTAGCGGGTTCAACCCTTTTACCGGTCAGTTGGACTAAAATGTTGGCTTCTCGTCCTTGACTTGGTGACGTAAATTACAAGTACCTCAGAAGTCGGAGTGGGTTCGCCCGATGGCGAAGGACACAGGTAATCGGGAAAACTAATCCATACGCAAAAATCAATCCAGTGTACTGGAAGTAGTAGTAGTAATAGTATCGGGTGTAAGCCGTAGGCATGAGCTAAAAGTGAGCGGACACAAAGGAAAAGAAAAACCATTGACTTGTGCATGGTGTATTTGTAATGACTGTGCAGTGTTTGAAAATATTGCCGGTCCAAGTTTTGTATTTACCTATTATATTGCATGAACTTTACAGAGAGTGAATACAAAACTTGGACCGGCAATATTTTCAAACACTGCACAGTCATTAAAAATACACCCTATATAATGATACCACCCGTACAGTGTATACACGGAGCTGGCGATGGCGCAGTGACTAGCACGCCTACCTGCCAGCCAGGTGGTAATCTGATTCGAATCCCCATCCAGGCTGGGATTTAAAACACAATTCTCATGAGCTCCCAGCTCGACCGAGCCTACAAAGGGCGCCGGGAAATGTCTTGGGAAGTGTGGGCGGCCGGCGTGAGACTGTACACATCTTTCACCAAGTGCCAGTTGGTTTATATAAATATGAGTCTAGAACCATATGATCGTTTCGCCTTTAGGCATGTCGAACGGCCCTGTACTTACTGTACTTTTCTACTACATATCATGTCAGAAGATTGGTAAATCACGGATATCAATCAATCAATCAATCAATCAATCAATCAATCAATCAATCAGTCAATCAATCAACAAATCGGCTGCAATGGACATCCAGAACTCTCTGTTTCTCGTTATAATTGTACATTCTGTCAGACTACTATTCATCTATCTCTTACTTGATGTTATCTTCCCACTTGTATCGTTGTCTACCTCTTGCTCGCTTGCCTTCAACCCTACCAGTATGGTTTGCATAAGAGTGTTATGTCTATTAACGTGGCCAAAATATCTCATTTGCCTCTTTTTATGTCTTTCGTCAACTATCTGTTCATTGTCAGTTTTTATAGAACCTCTGTATTTTATTATTTTTGTTTCAATGAAATACGACATATTCTTCCGTACATCCAGATCTCTAGAGCAGTGGTTCTCAACCTTTTTTGGCCCATTCCCCCCTTTACCATATGTTCAGAACATCATTCCCCCCCCCCCCCCTTTCGAATTTCCTCCCTATAAATCCCCCCTCCCACCCTCACCCACCCTTATATAGTATACATAAAAATGGAAGCTAAATTTAATAACAGATACTAGATCAAGTCTAGCCATTTACATAAAACGTGATTTGCGGGTCTACTTACGTTCTAAAACGAATTTCATTAGGGCGAGAAGTACAGAACCGTAAAATTTAGAGGGAAAAGCAATATCAAGTAACTGGTTCTTGTATTAATGCGATCTTGAAATAATCTTAATTACCCCCTGGAAACCCTAAAATTCCCCCCTGGGGGAGGGTGGGGTGAAATTCCCCACCGGTTGAGAATCACTGCTCTAGAGCAGTTATTGATTATTTGGTTGTTTGGTTGGTTGGTTGATTGTTGTTTGGTTAATTGGCTGGTTGAGTGATTTGACTTACTAATTTCCCGCGTTTATGGTTCGTCATCACACGGAATCAAATTATGTGCGCGTGTGTGGTGGAAGGGGTTATGATTAGGTAATTTTACGATCCTTCTTATATTAGTAATAAATTTACCACGACTGTATTTAAACCTGTACATATCACCTGATCCGACACGACACAACAAATATCCTCTACGCAAGGAACAAAGCATAACTACAAAAAAGACATAAAAATCACGTTCACAGCAATAAAATATGCTACTGACTTCACGAGCAAACAATCCGTATTTCAGATCCGTGTCGCGTTCGTCGGCAAATAGAACCTAGGTCCTCATTAAATTGTTGCCTTTGATGTCACACGATGGGGAATATTGGTCATTGGTAACCGAGCGGTGGATCGGTCCTGAAACCAAGCTGGCAGGGAAGTTAAAGGGTGCATGAAACCTCTTAGGGCGCTTGGCTTAATCTGAACTGGAGAATGTGTGTCACGCAAACAGCAAGTAAAGTTCATGAGTGCACGCACAGAGAACGGGTTATTAGGACAGGCAGACCAGTGTTTGTCAAACTGCTGATAGGAGTTGGTTGGTTGGTTAGTTAATTAATTTGTGGATTATTGGTTGATTAATTGGTTGTTTGGTTGGTTGGTTGGTTGATTGGTTGGTTGGTTGATTGTTGTTTGGATAATTGGTTGGCTGAGTGATTGGTTGGTTAATTGGTTGGTTGATTTGTTGGTTGGTTGATTTGTTGGTTGGTTTAGATTGGTTGGTTGATTGATTAGTTGGCTAATTATTGGTTTATTGGTTATTTGGTTGGTTGGCTAGTTGGTTTTTGGTTGACTGGCTAGTTTGGTGGTTGTTAACAAATTGTTTTTTGAGATACTTGTAATTTACGTCCTCAAGTCAATGGACGAGAAGTTATTACTTGAATCCGTCTGACCGGTTGAAGAGTGATGAGAATGGGCGGACAGCAAGAGTAATGAAGATATTTTGAATGAAGTTAACTCACAAAGACAAGGGGATAGCCCACATTCTTCGGTAATGTCATGAGAAAGGGAAGGCTGTCACACATAAAAGATTGGAGGGGAAGAGGGGTAAAGGAAGACAAAAAGAGAAGATGCTGAACAGTTTGACATCTTGACATAGAGGAACGTCGGTAGCGGAAATGATTGGCGTCACAAGAGACAGAAGTATGGCAGATGTATTCGGTGATGCAAATACATGTGAATATCAGACAAACACAAATTACACTTGCTAATGTAACTACAAAGAAAACAATACGCGCTCTTTAACACAGTCGCCATAAATAAAATATTGCACGATTCCTTGCAAGGCATATTTCGTTGCAACTCGTCAGGTTCATCCTGCAGAGTTAGGTATCATATGAAGTGGAAAACATGAATAATATGTAAGCTGAGATTATTAAAATACATAATAACAGGTATTGTTCGAATGTGGAACATCTGATATCTCCACGGTAATTTCAAATTCCACTCGAACTGTTCTTGTTTGCTCAAAATCGACTGTAGCGGTCTGTATTGTCTGCGGTTTCTATGTTAAAATTCACCAAGTGGATACATTGCTTTTCTTCTTCTTCTTTCGTTCGCCTAAATTATGTCCACAACTGCAATGTTGTCTCTTGTATGAATCCAACAATCTTTTTTAGTTCATTCAGCTGTCCATAGAGTTTATCTTCCACTGTTGTCTCTCTAGGCCAGAAGGTTCGCCTGGATTTGTTGCAGTTTGGGCAATCCTGGAGTATGTGCTCTGCTGTCTGCGACGCCAAACCACATGTGCACATGGCTGAGTCACCAATCTTGAATTTTGTATACATGTGGTTGCGCAATCCATTGTGTCCTACATTGCTTTTAAACTAATGGACGTACAAATTACCTAGTAAATCACCAGCAGTACAAAATGCTGGGGTTGACTGCCATGTCCTTAAAGAACATACGACTAACTAACCCTAATTGTGAAATTAATACAGGAACCGTAATGGTGTAGTAGATAGTGTGGTTGCTGGTGGACGTTTGTTGGAATTTGCATCGACGCAGAAAGGTTGCAATACAAAAACTTCTTCCTCTTCTTCATTTATGCACCTCAGGGTCAGTGTGTACGACTTCGGTATGCATGTGTGCAACGTTTTCTTCCGCTTGACATAATCTATTCAAAGTAATAGGCTCTATCTACCCGAGGGTAGGCTTACTTTTTCTAACAATTTGGTCAGGGAAGCTGATTTACGGCCTGCTATTTACGATTTCCAACTGTTGTGGTAATTTTGAACGTGGAAAACTTGCACACGGGACCTCCTGTTGTTCGTCCTTATCTAAGAAGGATAGGTATCCTATCTCACTACCCAAGCGATCAGAAGAGACGTGTGCTACCATTAGAAGTCAATGGTTCTTGGAAAAATTCCAGCCCTCTGCCGGGGTCGATGCCGATACCTTCTGAGCTGAGGCGATTTAAAATAATATGACCTACGTAGTCGCTGTGTTGAGATGGTTGCCGACATCGATATCACTAACATGCTATGCTGTACTGACATAGATATCAGAAACTGTGCCGAGATCAATATCACATTTATGCTGCACTGTACCGAGAAGGCTACCACACTCATGCTGTACTCTGCCAACATCGATATCACTTTCATATTGTGTTTTAAGATATCACATTCTTGTTAAGCTGTACCGAGATCAATACCACATTCATGCTGTGCTGTACTGACATCGATATTACATTTGGGTAGTTCTTTACCGAGATCGAACAGCGTCAGATTTGAAACACAACCGTTCCCCATATATCATGAAGGACGAGAGAGTATGAATCAGATGGCGACAGATTTAGATGATTTTATGATCGTAAATAAATTGTGCAACATTAATCTATGCGTTTGTATCAGACATGGCTATCTTGTATCTGCAAGGATTATGTTAATGTCTCCAGTGCTTGTCACCACTGGGATTGATATACTAAATCTTGAGTTTATTTAGCACTGCTGCGATAGAGGTGACACCACGGGGGAAGTGGGAAAGAGCGCGCGCGCGCCCACGAGAGCCTGAGAGAGCGAGAGAGAGAGAGTGAGAGAAAGAAAGAGAGAGAGAGAGAGAGAGAGAGAGAGAGAGAGAGAGAGAGAGAGAGAGAGAGAGCATATTGTTTCCCTTGTAGCTACATTTGCAATTGTAATATGTGTTTATATGTGATCATGTATGTGCATGATTGAATACATGACTGAATAATTAAACAGACAGGATGTCTATAATGCGACATCTGGACAACAGCAGGGTTCGGGCCTCACTCAGTCTCCTTGGTCCCAACAGAAACCCCATAGTGTCAGCTGAGTTTAACAGGTTCAATAGTTTAACTATATAAGTGCCAACGGATAATATATCGGCAAATGTGACCTCCCATTTGGACAGAAGAATGATGTATCGCCATACTAGGGTCATCGTGTTATTTGCTTGCTTGCTTGCTTGTGTTCGCTGGCTGTGAACTCCAGCGTGAAGTCCTGTATGTCGGATGAAGGCATCCTGGTGTCCAACATCAGTGTGATGTCATACAGGACCTGAGGTTTGCGTGAGTATCCGTTGTCCCATGTCTGGCTTATTGGTGTGCAGACTGGTGGTTCCTCGCCATACAGGCAGACACTCTCCGACTTTGGAGGAATCAACGATCCTACTGACTTTAGCCAGGACCCCGAAGGGACCTGTTGCCCAGGACGCTCGACGAGGACGCGTCAATAGGTCTTGGCCAGTATATAACCCGGCCCTGGTGCCTTGGAAACACCTCTGCGTCCCATCGTGTTATTTGTTTTGTTTCGCGTTATCTTCCGCAATTTAATTGCTAAGTGAACGCACGTTTACATTATAATACTTGTTCATTTGACTGTGTACCGTGTTTGGTGGTAATGTTGTTTTTGTTCTGCACTGAATCAGTTAATAGGTTTAATATGTGGTTGTGAGAATATTGTTGAGTGCGATCTGAATATGTTATAATCAGAGACAGTTATTTCAAAGTCCATAGAAAATTATGGAACATACTTAAATTTGAGTTGAGTTAAAAAAAAAAAAAAAAAAAAACGAAAAATAGCACTTGGGACATTCCCATACGTGCGCAGTCCTCATCTGCGAAGAGTCCCTCTACTAATAGTACCAGTGGCAGTCTGATTAAATCACTGAATCAATTAAATGATACCGAAGTATGACTCGAGATTATACGCATGACTGTAACGGGCTCGTGGAGGATGGCGAGAAGGGTGAAGTCAGGCATGCTCTGTGCAGAGTAGCGTGTTTACATTCAAAGATCAAAGAGAGTATCTATTGGATGTTTTCTCCGGGACATGCTGGTGTGGGGGAAATGAGCAGGTGGACAGATTGGTTGGATGTGCACCTCTCGATGGGGTATTGATGCATGATACGGCAGATGTGGTCGGGATCCTATAGGGGTCGTCTGAATACTGCGGAAGGACAGGCAATTCATCACGGTATAGCGAGAATTGTGCTGCAGAGGATCTGGCCGTCATTCAGTACTCCAAGAAAGGCCCGACAGACACATAATCCGACGGGACCGGGTACCATTAGTGTAGATTAATACTGGGACTATTCCTTGACTGTTCAAACTGAGGAAGGAGAGATTATGGGAATTTCCAGACTGCTGTCATGTCGGTTCTTGAGACACAACGGAACGGATTTCTAGATGAGTTTTGAGAGTGAAGTCGTGCCGGTAGAAGACCGGCTTAGAACTGACGTTATACATCTAAGGAATAAGTCATGGAGACTGCATCAAGAGATTATAATTCCCTTACGCGGGGTTTATATGATTGCATTTTCAAGTAATTATGAGCACTGCATAAGCAGATATGAGCTCGAAAACAGAGATTAGGAACTTGAGAAAACCTCAGAGGAGAAGTTACGTTAGTTGCATATCCCTTGCAAGGCGCCGCAATCAACTCTAGATGTATTGGCTGCTGTGACTGTCCATTCAAGTTTACTTTCATTAGTTTTATATTGCTTGCAGGACAGGCCCACGCTCATGCCATTGTGGAAAATAACGCAAAGCGACCCCCAAACGCCTTGAAGAATGGATAAATGTTGAAATGCAGAAGTTTGCGAATGGACCGTTCTTACATGGTCTCATGGATTCACATATACTCAAATACGAATTACCTGCGAGACATTTGAAATCCAGCAGTCATGTGCCCCCGGCTGTGCTGGATCTTTACATTATAATAAAGTCCTTTGAACTGCCCTTACGAGGAGATCTGTGTGGGCTTACCAGCGGCACGAGCACTGTGTGTAGGTTATTTATTAACTGATTCAGTGCCAAAGAAAAAAGTAAGTTTGGACAAAACATGCTACACAATCAAATGGACCAATATTATAATATAAATTTTCGTTCACTGAGCACTGACTGTAACATAAAGGGTGAGGATGACTGCCTGAATGTTACTACACAAGATCATGGAACCTATCTGACTGTTCAACTTATAACTGATCTGCAGTTCCCTTAGCCTCTGGACCCCTGCATGGTATCAAGTAATTAATTAATTCACTCGCAATCTTGACATGGACCAAATACAAGTAAGAATTCAAATAATTCTATAATTTAATGTTTTTTTTTAAAATTCGCATATCCTTTTACAGGACATCGCTGTCAACAGCAGCATCTTTCAGTTGTCTGTTGATTTCTTGGCAAGATTACGCTCAGTAGTTTGCCATTGCTTTCTGAGCGGCCGGCTCAATTATCCCGCAAGTCACCAGCGGGGGACGAACCTCTCCCAGTTCTCGCCCGCTACGAGACTCTCCGTGATAAACGGGATTACGGAGAAAGTGGTGTAACCCCTCGGCCAGAGAGACCGGCATAATTTAATATAGGCTTCTAATATACAAATAGCCGGCTTCGTGGCTTAGAGGTTACGACTTTTCTCCGTAATCTCGTATACTCTCGTCGGTGACGTGATGACGGTGAGAATCAGCAGTGGTTCGAATCGCATCGGTAACTTACGGGGTATGTGAGCCGGCCGCTCAGAATACAATGGCAAACTACTGAGCGTAATCTTGCCAAGAAATCAACATACAGCTGAAAGATGCTGGTGTTGACAGCGATGTCCTGTAAAAAATATTTTTTTTTCCCGCGTTTCCATCCTGTTTCAGGATATTGCGGTCAACACTAGCATCTTTCAGCTGTATGTTGATTCCTGGGCTAGATTACGCTCATCAGCACGCCACGACTTTCTGAGCGACCGGCTCCATACTCTCATAAGTCACTTTTGCGATTCGAACCACTGCTAATTCTCGTCGCGTCACGTGACGAGAGTATTCGGGGTTAGCGGAGAAAGCTGCTAACTCCCTCAGCCATGGAGCCGGCCCTGTAAAGAATATGCCCCCCCCCCCCCCAAAAAAAAAAAATATATATATACACATGTTTAGCGACCCATTGGGGTCGGGTTAAAGGGAGAGAAACGCACTGCAATTTGTTATACTGACACTGTGAAAGATACCACGAAACAAAACAAAAACATATCGTTGTTCTGTCGAAATGGGAGGTCACATTTGACGATATATTATTCTACGGCACTGAATCAGCTAAATCTGAGGTGATTTGAGTTAACAACGGACATAACAACACTCGGGA
This sequence comes from Cepaea hortensis, assembly GCA_963921405.1. Classification (NCBI taxonomy): domain Eukaryota; kingdom Metazoa; phylum Mollusca; class Gastropoda; order Stylommatophora; family Helicidae; genus Cepaea; species Cepaea hortensis. The sequence goes on along the minus strand of OY992889.1, from coordinate 93,234,388 downwards.
CATTGCCATACGTGCTCCGTCCCCACGTACATTAGCCAGCGAAGAGTCCCAGTATTAATGGTACCAGTAGCAGTCTGATTAAATGTCCGTCTGGCATTTCTTTGGCGTTTGTGTGTGTGCCGGTCATATCTTCTGGTCACTCCCCGCAGCACCATTCTCTCCAAGCCGTGATAATCTACCTGTTCTTCTGCACTATACACACGATTTCATAGGGCGCTCATCACAACTGCTCTATCGTACACGATGTATTAAATCTAGCGTTTTGTTGTACATTTATTCTTTCACCTCAATCATTGAAGTTGTAATCCTAAGTTCAGTATCGACGCGTATTAATTTTTAACTTACTTAGTTAGACTTGTAAAATACATATACTGGAAACAACAAGCTGCCATAAGGATTGATAATGAAGTAGATCAATATCAGCCTATTAAGTGAGGTGTGAGGCAGGGATGTGTAATGTCTCCAGATCTTGTCTCCCTGCCAAAAACTGTCATTTACTGCCAATATAATACCTTGCGGTGTATAGCAGGGGGGTCTTGAGCCTGAGGAATTAAGGCCGTCTGGCTAGTGTAGTCGCAACGAACTGTGCATGCTAGAGTTTTCTCCCCCCTCCCCCTAAAAAAACCACAAAAACCCCCCACACTTTACCGAGGATTCGAACCCGGGTCTCCCGAAGGAGAATCCGGCATTCTAGCCACTCGGCCAGCCGCTCCTCTACGTTGTACAGTGAAAATATTATTAGAAATTTAGAAGATATGAAAGGCATCATCATTGGGGGACGTAACATGAATAACATTAGATATGAGGATAATACAGTAATGATTGCAGACAATGAGCGGGATCTGCAACATTTCGTTGATGCGATTGTTGCACACAGTGAACAACTAGGGTTGGAATTAAATTTTAGAAGACACAGATTGTGGTCGTCACTAAGAAGAACAAACTACCACAATGTAATATACAAGTAAATGGTAATATTCTTAAGCAAGTGAATCGGGACAATTATCTCGGAACAATCATAGCATTACACAGATACATCTCAATTCCTGAGAAGAATACTTAATGTATCAAGAAGAGATAAGATTAGAAATAAAGAAATCAGGACTAAAGTGAGGGGTTATAGCAGCGCTAGATTTTATTAGAAGGCAGCAAGTCAAATGGTTTGGCCATGCATGTAGGTTACCAACTAACAGTATATCACAACAAGCAATGATGTACAGACCAGAGGGAAGCAGAAGAAGAGGCCGACCACGTAAACGATGGACAGAGAGAATAGCAGAGTCCATGGGAATATCGATCTATGATACCCTTAAGCGGGCACTGTCCCGCTGTTTATACTTCACCTCAACACCGCAAGGTACAAGATGTACACGATGAGATGAGAGCCGTAACATCTAATGGGATATATCTTGAAGAGATTAGAACAAGAATCTCCATAGCTAAGGTAGTCTTCTACAAGATAGAAAATATACCGACCAATAAAATGATGTCATTTGCATCGAGAAAAAGAGTGTTGAGGTGCTACATAGAACCTGCACTTTAGTATGGGTGTAAAACGTGGACAATTAGCAGACAAGCTGAAAAACATCTGATGGCTGTGGTAGTGTTTGTTGTTTTCGAAGAAAATGCAGATAATACCATAGAAGACAGAGAAACTAATGATTAAGTCCTTCAAGAAACAAATGAAAATCGTAAACTTATTGGAGAAATTAGACGTAGACAGTCACACTTTTCTGGTCATGTTATGAGAAGAAATAATGAGACAAATTGGTAAGAACTGGCAAGATCGAGGGGAAGAGAACAAGGGGAAGACAGAGAAGTAAATACCTGGAAGAATTGGCCACGTGGTATGGTCGAGACAAGAACACCGAGCTGATCCACGACTCTGGTGATCGAGTGAGATGGCGAAACTTGACCGCCAACGCTTACCGGCACGACACAAGATGAATGAATGGTTCAGTACCAAACAAAATGTAGGCTTTGATGAAACAAAATAAAATCCGGGAAAATATGAAGTAGGGGTGTGTCAGCTGTCTGTTGGCAGCTGAAAGACAGCTGACAGACAGCTGAAAGATGCTGCTGTTGACAGCGATGTCCTGTAAAAGGATATACGAATTTTAAAAAAAAAAGGGGGGGGGGGTGTGTCACAGTTATGAGTTACAAATTCTTAATATGGTAGCAGACTTGCTGTATTATATATCAAATTAAAGAGATTGCTGAGGAAAAACTAGTGTATTGATATTTTAATTGAGACAACATTTCGGCTATATATAAACCCTTGGCAGAGACGGGAAGCAGCTTAATACGATTAATTATCCCGTGGCAGTGAATCAGATAACAAATATCGATGGCTATTAACACCATGATCGGATGTTTTATATTTTTATTTTGCATATCCCTTACAGGACGTTGCAATTAACATCAGCATTTTTCAGCTGCTGTTGATGTACTAGGCAAGATTACGCTGAGTAGTTTGCCATTGCTTTGTGAGCGATCGGCTCACATACCCAGTAAGTTACCAACGCGGCGAGAAGTTCGGATTACACTCAACAATATAAGTGACTTAATGATGCAGCTGAAACTTTAGGGCTTCATTTGGGGCTAGGGTGATCCGCGGAGTCCGCCACGGGTATGCCTGTTGTCTAGCACAGGTCAGCTATATTTTACCATTGCTAAACTTCAGATGTTCAGTAGAAATTTCCACACACTTTAGTGCTATAAACATGGGTTCTTCTTCGATTCTTCATCCTCCACTTTCTCCCCCTCCTACTCATCAGCACCATTATCAATATCATCTTCTTTTTCTTCTACTTCTTTGTGTGTGTGTGTGTGTGTGTGTTTGTGTGTGAGAGAGAAGACGGATTGTGTGAGTGTACGGGAGAGAGAGAGGGAAATAGAGAGAGAGAGAGAGAGAGAGAGAGAGAGAGAGAGAGAGAGAGAGAGAGAGAGAGAGAGAGAGAGAGAGAGAGAGATTGTGTGAGAATGTGAAAGAAAAAGTGTGTTTTTTGGGTGCGTATTAGTGAATGTTTGTATATGTAAGTGTCTGCGCTTCTGTGTGTATTGATTCAGTGTAGTGTGAGAGCGTTATGTATTTGTGTATAAGTATGTGTGTTCTCGGCTGTGTGTATTGATTCAGTGTAGTGTGAGAACCTATATGAGTGTGTCTAACCACGGCATGTAATCCTCGAAGAAAATCGATCCATCTGACACCCTCACCTCCTACAAACTCTGAAACAACAAAACATAAACAACAATAACAACAACAACAACAACAACAACAACAACAACAACAACAACAACAATGACACCACTCATGTCAGAACACCACATCATCAACCGTCTGCCGCATCCCTCACTCCATCGATACAACCTTTCCACGTACGTCATTGACATTTCTGATAACGTTGCGACGCAGTCCTTGTCATCGACTAGTTTAGCAATTATAATCTTCCTTCTGTCTAGCGCCTCCACTTGGTATTTATTGTATGGTAGTTTCTATTCACACACGGCTAACCGCTTTATTTTGCCATGGTTTGTCTTCAAATGGCATATTGCGATAGGATATAGGTTTGCCTGCGATATGGAGTTGGTATTATTTCCCGCGACTTCTGTGCTTTAAAATGACGCCTCCTCCTTTTTCTCTGCCTATTACTCCTCTTCCTCCCATCACATCCTCTTACTCCTGGTTCCTGTGAATGTCTTCATATTTTTATGGTTATTTTGGTTACTTCTTATTTCAATGAGTTCTAAGAAGCCTCCTGTCATCAATTTCTTTCGTACCATCATCTTCATTTTTTTGAGATAGTTGTTTCCTGATCGGACAAAGCATCAAAGCTGTTCTTTACCTCTACGTTGAATGTATCTTTTATCTCCTCACTCTTCAGTGCACGTAGATCAAATTTTGTGTTTCTTGGTATATATTTGACCTTTTTAAATGTTATATGTATTTTTGCAAATCTATGATCGCTATAGCAGTCTGCGCATGGTATAGTTGTTGGGACTTTTAAGGCATTTCGAAATCTTCTGTTGATGAGAATGTAATCAATCTGATTTCTGATCTTATGGTCAGGACTCCCCCATGTCCATAATCTCATTGGGTTAGCTGATACCACGTGTTTCAAATAGTCACATCATGCTCTTTTGCCCACTGTACTAGTCTGCAACCTCTTTCATTCTGTTCCCCTAGTCCATACTTGCCTACTATGCATCCGTACTGTTGATTTCCAACTTTAGCATCAAGGTCACCCATTATGATATTTAATTTTGAATGCTTGTATTTCTTGAAGATATTTTCTAAATCACTTAAACATTCATAGATGTTTAATAATTGTACCAGGATGTCGACTAGGGGGTCGACTTTGATTTATAACAGCACATAAACCTAGCTTGATTTACGACAAGAATGTTAATATTCTTATCTTCTTCTTTTTCTGCGTTCATCCAGAATGTTGTTTTAGACTTAATTGATTGAGTCTGTATACATCAGAGCTGCGATATTTGCACCTTTCGCCGACACATCCGGCTTCTTCAGGCATTTGTTGGCCGGGTTATCTTCCCGGTTTAATATTAGGAGCCTTCATTTGAAATCCGTTCGTGCCGCACCGCGCGTAATCGCGTACGTTGAACATGATCATGTCATAGTCATGTGATAAGTACTGACCAATGAATAAAAGAGCGGGTGCTTATCGTCCCATAATGCATAGGTTCTGTTTCTGGCCGTTGAGAAAATGGCCGGGTTGATCCAAAATCCGCCCAAAGAAGCTAAAAGAGTGGTGATTCAGTTTCTTTCATTTGAAGGATGTCGACCTGTGGACATTCATCGAATAATGCAGGCAGCATGCGGTAACAAATGTGTGTCGAAGACAATAGTGACAGACTAGGCACGAATGTTTCGGAAAGGGCGCCAGTTCACGACAGATCTTCGACGGCCGGGTCAAGCGCATATTGTTGCAACATAAAAAACAATCGCCAAAATTGATGCAGGAGTACAGATGAACCGTTTTCGAAGCATACGTTCGCTAGCGAAAGAATTTGATGTGTCAGTTGGGACAATTCAAAAGATCGTCCGTAAGAAACTGCAATATCGGAAGGTGTGTTCACAGTGGGTACCAAGGATGTTGACCGACCACCAAAAAGAGGAACGCGAGGGATGGTGTTTGAACCACTTGCCGCGTTACAGAGTGGAGAGTGATGCATTTCTCTTCCTCATAGTGGCAGGCGATGAATCATGGTGTCACCACTTTGAGCTGAGCAGCAAAAGAGAGAGAGCATGCAAAGGAAGCATGCTGGATCACCAAATGCCTACAATTTCAAGTTACAGGTTTCTGCTGGTAAGTTTATGCTGAACTCATTTTTTACCATGAAGGGCTATTGTTGGCCAACTTTAAAGAACTTGGTGTCAACATCAACTCTCCCCACTACTTGCAAACACAAGACAAGCTGAAAAAAGCCATCAAGAATAAACGACCCGGCATGCTTCCTCGTGGTGTGATTTTGATGCACGATAATGCTTGTCCGCATGTTGCAAAAATTGTGCAGGAAGCATTAGCTTGAAAGAAGTGGGAAATTCTGCAACATCCAGCCAATAGTCCTAATTTGTCACCATGTGATTTTCAATTGTTCGGACCTCTAATAAAAGCTCTCAAGGGGCAACGATTTCATACAGATGCAGACGTAATGAACGCAGTAAACAGTTGGTTCAGTGAGCAACCACAATCCTTTTTTGCGGACGGCATTCGCCGCCTACCTAAGCAATGGCATGCTTGCCTTAATGCCTACGGCGACTTCTTCTGACCAACCAATGGTGCATAATTCATTCAAAATGAATGCTTTGTTTAATTGTACCACACCTGTTAATGTTTCATTCATGCTTTTGTAATAAAGCCATTGGAACAGGTTTTAAATGAACGACCCTTATACTTTCTTCACAGGTTGTAGCAACTCCATTGGCAAGAAGCTTCAACTGCAGTGTCCATAGCGAAAAATTAACCTGTCTTTTGCCTACACGTATGAAACTAATCATTACCTCCTTGTCATTATGTAACCAAAAGGTAGTCCCAGCATCACGGAGTTAATATTCTTTATAGGATATAAATGGCGAACATGTATTACATAATTCTATGTTAAGTTCACAACCGTTGCTGACTGATGTATTTATGGCGACGTTGCTTGCTATTACCTGGCACATCAAACAGGCTCTTGTGTAGGCGGGACGGGTCGTAAATGGAAGTTTCACACAGGCAGACGTGCACGGACACCTCGAGTGATTTTGTATCTCCCACGGATCGATCTTATTATCTCAGTATTTGTTTTCTTGTCTGATATTCTCAATATTCTTCTCAAAAACCACCGTCTCAACTTCCACTAGTTTGTTCACCAATTCATTACCCATTGTCCATCATTTGCACTCGTACAATAGAACGCAACTGGTCAAGTAGCCGAGCTTTGAGATTGCTATATTCATGTTGAGATAGGCAGAATAGATAAAGAAATCGAAATCAGATGTCAAAAAAGCGAGTATATTATATATAAACTATCACCCATACTGAAACATCCAAATATACCCATGTCCGCAAAACGACAGATAATAAATAGCATATTCACACCAACCCTATGCTACCAATGTCAAACGTGGACGTTATCCAAATCACACTTGAGCAAAATCAACACCCGTGAGATTAGATGCTTGAAGAGAGCTGCCAACTTAACTATCCTAGACCGAATATGAAATATTGTTATCTGCGAGACAGTGGGATCAACACCCTGTGGCACAGATATTGAAAGGTAGAAAATCAAATGGTTTGGCCATTACCTTAGAACGCAACACTGCAACCACAAGAGCTGGCGCTACATCAAAGAAGATCTGATACGAGAGCAAGAGGACGCCCGAGAAGAAAATGGATTGACGACATCAAAGACATTGTACAGTCACAAGGAATGACGCTATCCAATGCCATCCTTCCCACGACCCTTGCTAACAAAAGTGGAAGATGATGATGATAATGATAATATTTATGTTTTCACACAGCTTCTGATTCTTGTAAACAGTTCCTTAATGGGTTCTTTATTTCTTTGTCATATATTCCGTCTGATGATAAAGTATATATTCTAGATATCGAAAGCGATTGTATTATCTGATGTTAATCTGTCACCAGAACCTATCACAATCATCATGTGCCATGCAGATAAGCGTGCAAGGTCATGGTTCGCTATCTCACATGATCATCAATCATAGATCAGCTCTGTGCCCTTGTCTCGATATATAAAGTGGCTAAGCGATGCAGATATTTCTTTCTCTACCCTTTCCCCACCAATGTTTCCAGTTGTTACTAAGTGTTCCAGTTTATTTCTTCCCATAACAAGCTAAAAAAATCGTGTCTGTCTGCTTCTAATATTTTGAAACAGTGTACGGTTTTCATTTGTTTCTTGTAGGATATTCTCATTGTTTTTTCTGTTCGTGGATGGCATTCTTAGCATTTACCCTAGAAACCACATTTCCAATGCCATTAGATGTTTCTCAGCTGTCCATGATTCAAATTCATATAACAGTATAAGTTTATAATACTTCAAAACTCTTTTTCCCAAAAGCATATAATCATCACCAAGTTCCTTGCCAGGAGGTGATCATGTCTCTCCACAGATCTCGGTATTTGGTGTTGTGGATAAACTCTCCTAGTGATATTCATCCACACCCCTCAGTCCGTCCAGCATAATTTCTCTTGGTCTGCGACTGCCTCTCTTCCCCTAGATCTTTCCAGTTGTCACGATGTTCTCCAATGCCACTCTTCTGATCACTTGACCAAAGAAAGTTGTCTGGCTCATCTTTGCTGTTGAATATAATATCTAGTTTCACGAGTCTCTTTCAGGCAGTCGTTGTTAATTACTCTGACAGTCCAGGGAATTCGCAACATTCGTCTCAGGAACAAAATCTCCGTTGCTCCCAAATTCTTCCATATTTGTTCCTAATTGACGGAGACATGTGTTTGTGGGTGGGGGATGTGTGGTTGGGGGATGTGTGTTAGGCTGGGTGGTTGGGGGTGAGTGGGTGGAGGAGGCTATGTGGGTGGGTGATTGTTGGTGGGTAATGGGATGGGTGGAGAATGTGTGTGTGGGTGGGGACATGTGTGTAGGGGTGGATGTGTGTGAGAGGGGATGTGTGGGTGGGGGAATGTATGTGTGCCTGGGGTGTGGGTGGGTGGGGGATGTGGGTATGGGGGATGTGGGTATGGGGGATGTGTGGTGGGTGGGAGATGTAGGTGGGGGTGGGGAGATGTGTAGGTGTGGGGATGTGGGGGATGGGTGGATGGGTGGGGTATCTATGTGTTCCTGGGGTGTGTGTTTGGTTGGATGGAGGATGTGTGGGTGGGTGGGGGTTGTGTCTCATAACATGGTAATATGCATTGTTCATGTTTACAACATTAATTTGACAATGTTTTTTTTCCCCTACGTGAACGTATTATGCACTATTGATGAACGAAAGATGAGTGATTGGAAGAACCGAATGTAAGACGGGCCTACGTGCCCAATGTGTTACCTTTTGAAAATAAAGTCCGTTCGTCCGTTCTTCGTTCGTTCGTTCATTTACATTCCAAAATTAACTGCCATACAGTACAATATGCTCTATATAGCATTTCAACACTTTCTTTCTTACATTAAATGATAGTGACGTATTGCATAAGATACTTTTCATTTTCTGAAATGCAGCTTTTGCTGGCCCTGTTCTGGTCGTCATCTCTGTTGTGCATCTTCCATCTGATGTTATAAATGCCCTTATGTATTTACATGCTTAAGAATTTTCCCTTCTGTTTCCATTTCACAGTTTGGTGTCACCATTTTCTTTAATATCACCTTTGTTACTGTTGTCTTGATATTCAATGAGAGTCCTTTCTTTGCACTCCCTGTTACTACAATGTCCAACAATTGTTGCAGGTCTGTTGCATTTTCCACCATCAACACTGTGTCATCTGCATGGCGTAGATTGTTTACAGTATAACCTCCGATTACTATTTCTGGCTTTTCTTTGATCTCTCTCATTATTACTTCGCACACACACACACACACACACACACACACACACACACACACACACACACACACACACACACACACACAATCAGAGAGAGAGAGAGAGAGAGAGAGAGAGAGAGAGAGAGAGAGAGAGAGAGAGATCCGGTAATGATAATGCATATACTAGATATTGAAAAGGATTGCATTGTTTGATGTTCTGTCGGATTCTTTATACCAGGCAGAGTTTATTATTTCTAGTCCACCAGCTGTTTTCAATTCCAATGGTTTCTACCGTGAGTAACTTGCACACCGCTTTTTAATGTACATTGTTATCCATCTATCCGACTGGCTCTGTTATCTGGATCTGTTATCTCTGTTACCTGGCTGCCTGTCTATCTAGTTAAACACCAACTAACCCGCCTGCTTATCTACCTAGCTATCTGCATACATATCTTCTTATGAAAGTACTTAGCTAACTTTCCTCTCTATAGCTACTTACCTAATAAACTGCCTACTTGCCTACGTATTAACTTACATACCAATCTATCTACCTATTATTCTTTATGTCTCCTTACCTAACTACCTTCCTGCCAATCTACTTAAGTACCTACCTAATTACCAACGTACGTAGTACCTACCTATCTATTACCAACATACCTATCTACCTTCCACTCACCCTCCACCTACCTTACCTACCAACCCACCCACCTACCTACGTACCCACCCACCACCCACTCACACACCAACCTACCTGCCCACCCACCTACCTAACTACCTGCCCACCCACTTACCTACATACCTACTTTCCTGCCTGTCCACCTCCATGCCTACCTACCTACCAACCTACCTACCTACCTACTTCCCTACCTACCTACTTCCCTACCTACCTACCTACTTACATACCTACCAAATACCTACCTACTTTCCTACATATCTACCTATCTATCCACCCAACCAAGACCTACTTACCCACCACTCACCCACCCACCCACCTCCACGCAATCCTACCCATTACACTACAAGCCTTTCTACCTGTCAGTCCGTACGCCCTTTCGACCGCATCCTCGCTATTTATCTCTCCGCCAACATCGGAATATGATCATTTGCAAAAATAACCGAACACTTCGTGCTCTGAAGACCTGCGGCTGTGCCACGGCAATGACGTGGCCTCCTAAAGAGCATTAGCACCCACAAGGCCTCAATCAATCTGGCCTTGCTAGTATGTCATCGATTATTGTCCCGTGAGAGGTAATTGAGCGTGCCTGATCGAGTCCCAGCTATTCTGTTAACTGTCTTTTTCTGTGCATGTCTCTTTCTGAGTCTGGCTGTGTCAGCCTGTCTGTTTCTTTCTGTGTTTGTCTCGTTATGTGTCTGTCTGTTTGTGAGACTGTCTGTTTCTTAGTCTTATTCTGTTTTTTTTTCTTCTTTTCACTTCTGCCTTTCTGAGTGTATGCACGTTCATCATTTGTGTGTGTCTGTCTATGCACTTAATTTTTGTCTCTGCCTCTGTTTATCTTCCTGTCTGGCGCTGTCTCAGTCATATGAAAAAAACAAACAAACACATCTTTGGTCGTATTCCGTCTGCTTCACTTCCTTTCTCTATCTTTTTTTCTTCTCTCTCAAACCTTATATCTCGCTGAGGTGTCTGTCTGTGTCTCTCTATATTTACATATGTCTCCCGCTCTCCACCTCTCTCTCTCTTCTCTCTCTCTCTCTCTCTCTCTCTCTCTCTCTCTCTCTCTCTCTCTCTCTCTCTCTCTCTCTCTCTCTCTTGTTTCTTTACATCCTTTTGACAATGTTTTTTTTTTCCTATGTGAATGTATTGTGCACTATTGATGAACGAAAGATGAATGATTGGAAGGGCCGAATGTAAGACGGGCCTGCGCGCTCAATCTGCTACCCTTTGAAAATAAAGTCCGTTTGTTCGTTCGTTTGTTCGTTCGTTCTCTCTCTCTCTCTCTCTCTCTCTCTCTCTCTCTCTCTCTCTCTCTCTCTCTCTCTCTCTAACATGGTAATATATATTGTTTATGTTCACATCATACATTTGACAATGTTCTTTCTATGTGAATGTAACATGCACAATAGATAAATGATGTAGGAAAATCAGTCATTGGAAGGACTGAATGTAAGACGGGCCTGCGTGCCCAATTTGTGATCTTTTGAAAATAAAATTCATTCATTCGTTCACTCGTTCATTCTTCGTCAGTCGACCTCCTCTCTGTCTGACCACACCTCCTCTCTGTCTGACCACACCTCCTCTCTGTCTGACCACACCTCCTCTCTGTCTGACCACACCTCCTCTCTGTCTGACCACACCTTCTCTCTGTCTGACCACACCTGTGGAGGCATGCATCTATACTTGTATGTCAGTTTACGTCAACCCAGGCACACACCATTAAATCCCCCAGCAGATACCCTACAGTAACAAATAAAGGATCCGTCTTCACGTCTGAAGGCATATTGAGTATATGATGCCAGACCCATATTTGTATACACCAATATGTATGGGGTCTTTTTTTAATATGTTGCATATCCCTTACAGGACGTTGCAGTCAACACCAGCATTTTTCAGTTGCTGTTGATGAACTAGGCAAGATTACGCTCAGTAGTTTGTTTGTCATTGCTTTCTGAGCGACCGGCTCACATACCCCGTAAGTTACCAACGCGAAGAGAACCACTACCGATTCTCGCGCAGGTTACGTTACTCACGAGAATATACGCGATTACGGAGAAAGACGTTAACCCCTAGGCCAGGGATTCTAATATGGGTTCTGGGAAATGTCTGGCGACACAAAGGCAGTCGGTGTGATACAGATCACAACACCCAACCAATGCCGATTGGTCGATACAAATATGGATCAACCACTATATATCCAAGGCACATTAACGCTCCGTGGCGAAGGCGCTACGGACGCTGTTCGTGATCCCGCATACCCGTGTTCGAAACACAGCTGCGCGATTTGACCGTCTTGCGTTGGTATTTAACGAAATGGTATGGGTGCCGGTCGTTCAGAAAGCAATGGCAAACTACTGAATGTAAACTTGCCAAGAGATCACAACAGCATAAAATGCTAGTGTTGACTGCAACGTCTTGTAAAGGATATGTAACTAACTAAGGCGGGTAAAAAGTTTCTTGACTTTACTGTTTTGACTTTTATCAACACGGGCAATGGTTCTGTCATAAAAACATACATATTCATGCCAGTATACAAATAAGTATAAATTGATTGTGTTTGATTTTGTTTCATCATTTAAGCAGATCAGCAATATTCGTTTAGTATTCGTTCTCCTTCTAGACATGTCATAAACATCTGTTAGTTTATTAGCTTTCCTGTTATTTTCATTCCAGTTTCATGATAACATGGCGCGGAACTTCGTTGTTGGAGAATGAAAGCTGACGCAACATCCGTCTAGTAACAGCCCATTGCAAGGCTACACAATCGTCATCATACTGTCTTGTCAACCACAAAGGTAAGCTACAGCAGAATTTTGCTGCCAAGTCCCAAACTCATGGATGAGAAGTCAATATTTTTAGTCCAACTGACCGTTTATTATAAGACAATCCCAAGTGACAAAACGGACGTTGCGGCTTAAGCCTTCATCAACATATAAACAACACACATACATTGATACTACAATGTAACAGAGGGGATCGGGTACAGATCGTTGAAGTAAATAGGTCAGCCAGTACTATGGGGTAATTCATTCATTCATTCATTTATTCATTCACTTGTGGCATGTTCTCTGCAGAACCTCGCTCCCGTTACAGACTTTCGGAAAACTTCTCGATCACAAGCAAGATGTCCCGTGTCCGATACACCCATCTGGAGCTCATCCGCCACTTCCTGCACCCATCTTCTCTTTGGCCTTCCTCTTTCTCTCTTCACATGCATATACCCCTGCATTAATGTTCTCTCCAAACTCTCATGACGTTTCAAGTGACCACAATATATCAAATTTCTTTGTTTTATCGTCTTTGATAATAGGTCGAAGTATTAATAAGAAAACTTAAAATTTGGTAGGGGAACACAGGAAGTCAAACTGTTTATTACAGTAGTAATACGTGCGATACGCAACCATAAGTTGATTCGCGAACATCGTCCTGTCAACCTTGACAGAAAGATAACAGGTTCCAGAGCCCATAGCTAGTCTGGAACACGTCGGAAGACTCGAGTTGGGTAAACAACATTCCATCTCGAGAGTATAAAATACTTGAATTGTCAGAAAAGAAGAGTGGCTGGCGCTTCAACGGCGCAGATAGTAGAATGATTCAGCACAAAAATAGTAGATATTCAACAAGTAATCCAGGATGATTAACCTGATAAAAAAAAAACGCCCGCCGAAGACGGATGTGCAGGCCTAAGGGTGGGTGGTAAATAAAAACTGGCACAACGCAAAATCGTCCTAGTAAAATGTCCCTCGTGCTCGGAACAGCTCTGACTAGCTAGTTTTCCGATTGTCTGTCGTGCCCGGAACAGTTCTAACTATTTAAATTTTCAGGGCACAGCGACAAGCACAAGTTCGAACCGAAAGCTCGCTGTGTGGTACCGTCTGCAGACCGACCGGTCCTGGTTTTTGCGGGGAGCGGCCCGTAGCGAACGAAAGGCCCACTACACTGAAGTGAAGAATTAAAGCAACCATGAGCAGGACGTGACGATTCCCTCGGTGAGTCCAGCACCAGAGCGCTACATGTCGGCTCTGCAACTATGGAAGCCACCCTGGATGGCGGAAAATGCCCATGGACTGTCCCTACCTTCCCTTGAGGGCTGATCGAGAAGTATTCAACCGTTCCAACTTGACCAGCAGGGATGTCGACGGCAGCACAAAAGTGAGAGTCCCCCAGGAATGCTAACCCGGTCAAAAATGCACGCAAAAGTCGGATGTGTTGGTCTAATGGTCTAGGATCAAGAGTGCATAACAATACACTGCAATTACATCTGAAAAAACACTCCGGATGAACGCAGAAGAAGAAGAAGAAGAAGAAGAAGAAGAAGAAGAAGAAGAAGAAGAAGAAGAAGAAGAAGAAGAAGAAGAAGAAGAAGAAGAAGAAGAAGAAGAAGAAGAAGACAAGTAAAATTTTACGATCACGGATCCACGCAAACATATATTAATGTGGCATGTAGAAGCTTGAAAACAAGACGTCAGTAACCTTTGTGGCAGAACAACCAAGCGATATGGAACTTTCAGGTGTATTAATAAACGTTGAAGCACTACAAACGACGGTGTCTATATTTCTACAAAATACGATCGATTGTGTGGTCTTTATAAAGGCAGTCATAACTTTGTGTCCTCACATTGTTGATGTCCCAAGTGTAGTTAGTTACTCATTGTTTGCCTGAACAGTACTAGCTCCCCGGTTGTGCAACAACTACATGACAAATCTTCAGGAAAATACACACAAAGGTTACGCACCTGTAGTACCTGTGACGAAACGGATAAATATCGTAAGATCTCTGCATAACAGCCCTTTGAAGGGAGTGCCATGCGTTGGTCTCCCTTTAATTTAATGTCAATTAATAGGGGAGTTCCCTAGAAAAGTAGTGCGGGGGCGGAGCTATTCTAGTTATTTATAGAAGAATCTAGAATGTTCCCCCAAGTGCGTACGTGGTTTTGATCTCTAAGTTCACGAGTGCGTTGTGCAGCACGGGTTGGAGGAACCCATCGTGACTCTGGTTTTCTTCATGAATCATGAAAGTCACGCAGCCCGTGTAGGCGAGTGGAAGGCGGACTGACGTTGTCGGAGTCAGTCGCCCACCAGACCTCAGCGTGGAGAGATCATGGCCAGCAGGCTGATATAATTTTGATGTCAATATTCGCGGCCAGTGCGGACATCTACAGTCAAGGTTGTGATTCTTCAATCACAGGTTAGTTGAGTACTTATTCTATGATTTAATTGTTGTCGTAATGCCGTGCTGAGTTCCCGGAATGAATGAATTGCCATCGCAAAATTGAGTTGTCGCGTAGAGTTATCCATTACAGTTGGCGGTTGCATTTTTAAGTAGGCTTTATCGATCAGCAATGTAATGGGTTACCTGACGGAACAAGCCGTATTCCACCGCGAGTGGTGTGTAAATAACATAGGCCGAACGATGTGCGTTACAGTGTGTAGCAGTTACGGGTTTGGTTTATTCATTAAGCAGGCAAGGCGACAGTTTGTCCGTCATGACATCAACATGCTAGACGCTGTAAATGATAAGGTAGAGCTTATTATTAGAGATGTGTAAGGTGCTTCGTGCCATTAGAATGGTAACGTAATTGTTCTATCAGTGATGGTGATGTTTCGAGGAATCAAGGTGAAATCAGCAGTGGTGTATTTGCTGTGTGCAGATAGCACTGTTATTCCGCGTAAGCCGAATGGCGTTGCATCGGTAGGATAACAATTGATAATAAGTATTCATGATACTATTGTTACTGCTTGTTGTCATGTCCGTCCGCAAGGATGACCGTGCGTGTTCCATCTTACGTTTGTCTAGGCAGCGGGAGGTAGGCCGGTACCCCCAACCCGATCAGTAATAGGTCCGACCCAATGCAATCGTGCATGTGCAATGGATGAACATACCCGATCGAGGGTGATGCGGCGCTCCGTAATTCGAGGCCGAGGTGTCTAGATAGATCGAGGTTTGAACCTAACCATTTCTGTCTCTAATATTCTACTCTTCTGGAACCCTGACTCGGTTCATGGAGTACTTGGAGTACTGCCGTGAGGTAGTAGTTGGGAGGGGCATAGTGGAGTCTGGAGGTTTGCTACATTGGATGACGTGACTTAAGTCGTCACGGGACAAGGTACACGAGACCCACAGTAGCTGTGGGAAAGTGTAGTGGTGGATGGCCACCACAGCTGTGCTCGACCGGCACAGGGATGACTGACCTGAAAGATAGTCAGTGAATACAAGGGCAACTCAGGATCTGGGGCAGGGATCCCAGACCTGACACTATGGCTGTGATATGATTTTGTTAGTTAAGTGTAACAAGTCATGAGTTCTCCTTAGTTAATGCTATAGTAATGAATTATCAGGAGTATAATTCAGTATGGACATATAGTTATTAATGTGTGTAATTCATCAGTCCATGGGTTAAGGGATTGATGAATTGATGAGTCTGTCAGGAAGGAGATGTCCGACTGGACACCTTCTCGATACAGTAATCCCTACACTGAAAGGAAAGTAAGTGTATATGTTGATTGATGATGGGAGATGAAACCGGATTGGACTGGCACCAGGCGAAGGATGCTTGACAGAGTCATACAGTCGACTCTGGTGCTCGGGGTTATATGTAGCCCAGAAGTGTTACTTGACTGAACAGGTGTGCTATTGCTTTTTCTACCATCATTATGCCTATATATTATAGTGACTAGGTAGATCTATGATGTGATGATTTCAAACTCATGTTGGTAGACATGAGGAATGTCTGAGAGGCAGGTGACAGGGTGGAGATGCTGGTAGTCTTTGTTGTAGTTGAGTACTCACACCAACCTCTCCGTGTTTCAGGATCTGTTATTACTATACAGAAGAAGATTCGAGAGCTGCACCATGAGCTCTATGGGCCTACTCATTCCAGTGCCTATCCAGAAGTTGAGTGAGGCCATACTGGGAGTGGTTGTCTGATTCTGCGAGATCAATGTTGGAAGGAGCGGAGTGCTGAATAAGTCGGTAGGTCTAGGTTAGGACCTCCGTCAAGAGTCCGACGAGTGTCATCCGATCCTGAGAGGATCCAACACTGAAACGTCTGGTGATTCAAGCTAGTGAAGCACTGGTGACATTCAGTCTCTGTGTTAACCTTGGTAATTGCAAGGGAGTGACCTTTCAAGTTGTGCAGAGTGATCATTGTTACCGGTCGCCATGACCTGTGTTATATGCTTCTGGCCCGGCTGGGTTATGGGACACCATGTATTAGTTGATGCTTACATAGTGTTTTTACATTGGTTACCTTTATGAAGCCAACA
Source organism: Cepaea hortensis (assembly GCA_963921405.1). Taxonomy (NCBI): domain Eukaryota; kingdom Metazoa; phylum Mollusca; class Gastropoda; order Stylommatophora; family Helicidae; genus Cepaea; species Cepaea hortensis. Next base: position 93,217,440 of record OY992889.1, on the reverse strand, counting down.
TGTGGTCCAGTGAACTAGGACATTGATTACAACATTGGTGGAAACACCTGAGTGACATGGTTGTGAAGGTAGGGAGTTACCTCATGCCAACGTTATGAACTGTTGACAATGTTTGTGAAGGTAGGGAGCTACCTCATGCCAACGTGATGAACTGTTGACAGTGTATGCTAGGTTGTGAGTACTACCCATGGATCAGGGTAGGTACATAATACTGTGTGAAGATCTATTGTCCAAGGACCTGGAACTAAGGTGAAGTGTTTAGTCACCTGATAGACTTTACCAGTGACATTGTGTGTTCGTGTGGAGCAACCGCTTATTGTGTAAGTGACATATCAGTGTGTGGGTCACTGATGAGATAGAAGAGTGACCTGGCTCTTGTGTATTTTGAGACGGTGCTACATGTATTGTTTCTGCAAGTGGGAGACCGCTAATGTTCTAGGGTCGGCCCAGACTTCATCAGGAGTGTGACGAGGGAAATAGTACGACAGCAAGGAAGGATCCTTGTTCATCAGTGCAGTGTCAGTCAGGCAGTGGTACTGCGCTTGATCAGCCCTTGCTTGGTTCTCTGGGTGAAGAGGGAACTTTGGAGAGGCAGCAGACCTTGGAGTTCCAGTCCACTGGAGGAGCCTGGGTGAGTCGCTACCACGACTGGACAACCGCACGAGCTATCGTCCGCCTCCATGATGAATACTCATCTGCGTCTTTGATCTTGTACATAGTTCTTCTAGTCTGGCTTTCAGCCATCCTTCTCTGTGTTGTGGTTGACGTAGTTCAGAATTAAATTTTTGTTCTCTTAGCTATGACTTTGTGCAGTGATATGACTGGTGTCTGGTCCGAGCCCCCTTGGGGTTTGGAACCCTAGGTGAGGGAGGGAAGGTTAAGCTGTCCCGGCTTGTGTGGGGCCTGGTAGATGTAGAGTGCTATTGAGGTGGTTGGAGCAAAGGCAGGGGATAGTATCTATCGTGGCAAACCAGTCCAAGCCCCGGCGGTCTTGTCACAGTACCTCCACACATTCATGGAAGCCTCTGAGATGTGGTTTTATAGAAGAATGCTGACAATTAATTGGACAGTCAACATGAGCACCAATCTGGACATTTTGAGGGAAGCTGAGTCCCAAAGACGACTTATCACAAACATTAGAAAGAAGCAATCATTGTTTCTTGGCCACTTTATGAGGAGAGAAAACCTGGAACATGTGACAACAGGAAAGATTTGCGGAAAGAGAGACAGAAGAAGACAGCGGGAGAAGATTCTTGACAGTTTTGTGTCATGTCACGGAAGGGAGTCAACACACGAATTGATCCATGACGTCGGAGATCGTAATATGTGGAGAGGCATGATCGCCCACGCCAGCCGGCAAGGCACTGGATGGTGATCTGTAGTAAAGAGCTTCCTTGTTATGGACTCGCTACATGTGTAAATAATATTCTTATATTTAATAGTGTTGGAGGAATAGATAAATGTCAACAGTGACATTTGCATTTTCAAAAGTATGAAAGCTGCTGCTCATAGACAGCCAATGTGCATGTCAGGCATTTGTGTTAATGATTTCCTATGATCTGTTGTGATGTTGATTAGTGTGTCTGTTAATACAATTGTCTTTGTTCTACTTCTGTTGGTGCCGATCAATATCTGCATGTTTGGTTTTTCTAATGTTAAAGTGGCTACATTCTCACATTTGTTGTTGTTGTTGTTGTTGTTGTTGTTGTTGGTCTTCTTCTTCTTCTTCTTCTTCTTCTTCTTCTTCTTCTTCTTCTTCTTCTTCTTCTTCTTCTTCTTCTTCTTCTTCTTCTTCTTCTTCTTCTTCTTCTTCTTCTTCTTCTTCTTCTTACCTACCTTCCTACCTACCTACCCACCCACCCACCCACCCACCCACATACCTACTTACCTACTTACCTACCTATCTATCCACCACCCACCCACCTACCTACTTACCTAACTGCCTACATAACTACCTGCTTACCTACCTACCTACCTACCTACCTACCTACCTACCTACCTACATGTCTGTCTGTATATTTGTTGATCGTTCTGTTTGCCGGTTGGTCGGTCTGTATGTGTATTAGTCAGTACGTCAGTCAATCTGTCTGCCTATCTTGTCTACATCTCTATTTATTGTCCTGTATTCCTCCTTCTTTGTCTTTTTGCCTGGCGCCTGTCTTACTGATTGTAAGTCTGTACGTTTCCCCGTACGTCCTCGTCTCCTGAATCTGGGACATAGTACTCAACGTCTCTGTATACTAGGTGGCGAATCACACTGCCGCCATTTGTGTTGTTTTGTACGGTGGTCAGTGGTGTCTGTCTGTCCGGCCACCTTGCCAGTGTCCACCCACGTGATCCACGCACCCACACACAGTACAAACATCAGCGGTTACTTCAAAGGGCAGTCTGTGCCAACTTCACTGAACGGATGACAGTGGTTCTCAGCCGTTGGGGAATTCCCCCCCCCCCTCCCCCAGGGGGGAATTTTAGGTTTCCAGGGGAGGAATTAAGATTATTTCAAGATCGCGTTAATACAAGAACCGATTACTTGATATTGTTTTTCCCTTCATACTTTACGGGTCTGTACGTCTCGCCCTTGTAAAATTCATTTTATTAAGTAAGTAGACTCACAAATCACGTTTTATGTGGACGTCTAGACTTGTTTTAGTATGTGCTATTAAATTTAGCTTCCATTATTACGTATAATGTGTAGGGGCGGGGGTGGGGGGATTTTAGGTGGGAAATACAAAAGGGGGGGGGGGATGACGTTCTGAAAATATGCTGAAGGGGTGCACGGACCAAAAAAGGCTGAGAACCATTGACGTATGATTTCCGTGCGCCATAATAATTCACAACCTTGATGGGGTATTCAGCCGGAGATAATCTTTATTTTGTCAGTGTTTGTGTGAATATGTGTGTGCGTGTGTGTGTGTGTGTGTGTGTGTGAGAGAGAGAGAGAGAGAGAGTGTGTGTGTGCGCGCGCGCGCGTGTGTGTGTGTGTGTGTGTGTGTGCGTGCGTGTGTGTTTACGAAAAATGTGTGCAATTTTATCATTTCGTTCTGTGTGTTTTCGAAGAATTAGTTTAATATTGATCACATTTGGATATTTATTTGGAGATTTAAATGTGAAATATATTGACAATTGGCTTGCTTGCTTGCGTTCGCTGTTTGTGAACTCCAGCGTGAAATCCTATATGTCGGATGAAGACATCCTGTTGTCCAACATCAATGTGATGTCATACCGGACTGAGGTTTGCGTGAGTATCCGTTGTCCCATGTCTGGCTTATTGATGTGCAGACTGGTGGTTCCTCGCCGTGCAGGCAGATACTCTTCGACTTTGGAAGAATCAGCGATCTTACTATGTTAGCCACGACCCTGAAGGGACCTGTTGCCCAGGACGCACGGCGAGGACATGTTAGTAGATCTTGGCTAGTATAGAATCTGCCCTGGTGCCTTGGAAACACTTCCGCATCCCTGACAGTTGGCTGACATAGATACCGATTCTCTCGATCACTTGTTTATAAGTTATGTACGATAGTCGTCTCCGTGGCGAAGAGAGTTACGGACGTAGTTCGTAATCCCGCATACCCGCGTTCGAAACACAGCTGTGGGCGATTTGGCAACAGACCGACTTACGTTGGTTTTTTTTTAATGAAATGGCATGGGTGCTTGTCGTTCAGAAAGCGATGGCAAACTACTGAACGTAAGCTTGCCTAGGAATAATGAACAGCCAAAAAATGCTGTAGTTAACTGCTGCGTTATTTAAAGGGTATGCAACTAACTTTTTAACAATAGCCGGCTTTTCTGAGATCTGCCGTTATCGTCATTTATTTTATGATTGTTTATAACTATCGCCCATTCGCCTCCAACATATCCCTCTCTCCCTCGCTCTCGTTCCCCCTCTCTCAATCTCACTACTTACCTTTCTCTCTCACCTCTCTCACACTCCCTCTTCCTCCCTTCCTCTCTCTACCCCCTTCTCTCCATTCCTTCCTCTCTCTCATTCTCCCTCTCTCTCTCTCTCCCTATCTCTCTCCCGCTCTGACCCTCTCATTTCCTCCCTCTCTTATTCTCCCCCTCTCTCTCCATTTCTCTCTTTCCTTCCATTGATCTCTCTCTCCATCTCCCCCTCCTTCCACCTCTTTCTCCCTTCCTTTCTCTCCCTTCCCCTCTCTCTGCATCTCTGTCCCTCTCTTTTTTTTTCTCCCACTCTTTCCCCTCCCCTCTCTCTATACGCATACTTATAATCTGGCTAGTGATCTCAATGTTAATTAATTGCCATGTTAGTAGAGCAGTGGTGTTAGCGGGTGTGGTGGAGGAGGTAGACGCCTGTCTGCCGACCCAGTGGACATGGGTTCAAATCCGTAACAAGGCGAAGTTTTACAATTTAGCCTGGACTCTCAGGTCGTCCCTCTCTAGACTGGGTACCTAGATTGTGTTAGGAAGTAAAGGGGCCTGTTCGATTCTGACTTTATCGCTGACCGAGTGCCGATCGGACTATGCAATTATGAGTCTAGGATCATTTCCATAGTGACATTTAAGGCGTTTAAAAGTATAATGATTTGTTAGCAGAAATAAGGGGGCGGCATTTTTAAAGACAAAAACATGTAAGGGGCGGCATTTTGAAGACTTGCATCATACTGAGAAAAGTTACGTTAATTGGTATCTTGATCGATTTAACAATCATCATCATCCTGTACCTCATCGATAGGCGTGGGTCTCTTATCATGTAATATCACTATACAAGTTAATTGTTATCTTCTTGATCGGTTTAATACTTATCATCATCTTCCTGACCACACCGACAGGCATGGACGATCATGGTTCTTCATCTCATACAACCACCAGGGTCTTGAGTCACGTCTATGTTCTTGTTCTGATTGTGCTATTTTTGCTGATTCTATAACTAACAACTGCCCGTAACACAAAGAGTTAAACATATAACCGTGTAACCATTACCAGACAAAATACAGATTCCGTTTGTTTTGAGTGAAACGGATGGAGGCATAAAATTATCCAAACCTGGCCTCCAGACATTGCGTCATTGCAGCCGAGACACTTACTTGTGTGGTATTGGGGTTTTAATGAGGGAAACACATGATCGATGGGATCTTGTAGCGATTCATTGATTAATTATTCACTGAAATATCACAGCCTTGCAGACAAGACGAGCGGGCTGTAACACGGAAAGGTTGCCCGCCCGTCTGTCAGGGAATGCTCCAGAATGTGACTCATTTAGAATCGTTGAGTTATCAGTTTACACCTTGGCTTGACATGTTTACTTAATGTGTTTTTTCTAATTCTCATGACATATTCACAGAATGTAGATTTTCTACTTCTCATGCCATATTCACAGAATTTAGATTTTCTACTCCACATGACATATTCATAGAATATAGATTTTCTACTTCTCATGATATATTCACAGAAAGTAGAATTTTCTACTTCTCATGACATATTTAAAATGTGACTCATCAGGAGTTGAACATGGTGTAGATGAGCACATGTTGCAGATCACAAAGAAGAATAAAAAAAGATTCTACGAGATATGAAAGCAGAGAGAGAGAGAGAGAGAGAGAGAGAGAGAGAGAGAGAGAGAGAGAGAGAGAGAGAGAGAGAGAGAGAGAGAGAGATGCTAAAAGCTGAAAGGGAGCCAACCAGATCAGACCAGCAGAAGAAACGGGAAAGAACACAAAGAAACCGCAAGATGACACCCAACAAGAGACCGAGCCGGAACCGCAAGATAAAGCCAGCAGCCCAACCAAGGCACCCGAGACCTTTAATGAGAAATCAATATCCCGCCAGACATCTGAAGAAAACCGAGATGAGCACCCTGACGACGGCATGAAGAGGTCCCGGGGACCTACCTTGGAGGAGTGCCTAGAATCGGTAAGGATGGAGGCAATTAGACAGGAACTCGGTCGCAAGAAATTCAGAAGGCGCTGGGAAGAAAAAGAAAAGAAGTCCAAGAAACCCAGAGGGAAACCGATAAAATACCCAGATACACACTATCACTGTGAGTTTGGCTTCGAGTACTATATAGATGACGGAGAGATCACTAACCACCACTAAAGAAACCACCAGAGGAGACGGGAACTAAGGACTGCCGCCGACCAATCCCCCAACTGACGTCACAGACATAAACGCTTACATAACCAGTTCGAGATAGGACTTACTCATAAGAGCTCACAAGACAAGAAACAGGGTAAAAATACCCACAAAAACCACGGATCTCAACAACAACCAAAGCTGAGGAGGCAGGTTTAACGAGGCCGAATTTGGAATTTTTGTTTTGAAAATTGGAATTGGAATTGGAATTTAATAAAGTTTTAATTAAATTTATCACCAACCTTTCGGTGACGCATTTGGCATCTAAAAAAGGAACCATGACATATTCAGGGAAACAAAGGCGGCGGGGGTGACACTGACCACATCAAGCCCTTGAGGGTGGAATTGTTAACTGTAGTTACCTGCTGTGGGTCAGCGATATGATAGAGCCAGCATGTTTGTAGGCCTGGACGTACGGAGAAATAGAAGGACGATCTTTATCTCACTTTCGCAGGCGACCAGCCCAGGCGTGGAAAAGACGTGGGACCGTGCTCATGATATTAGCAGCGCAGTTGCTGTCAACTTCGCTACCAAGCAGGCTTGAGTTCTTATTCTTATGTCAGCAATTGCCGCATTCTATTCTTTGGTATATGTTGACTTCTATATTATTATTTATATAACTATATTGTATATGTTATGTTATCATCATCATCATCATCATCATCATCATCATCATCATCATCATCATCATCATCATCATCATCATCATCATCATCATCATCATCATCATCATCATCATCATCATCATCATGTACCATGCCGATAAGCGTGGTCGGTCTTGTTTCGCTATCTCACATGATTACCAGAGTCGTGGATCAACTCTGTGTTCTTGTCTCGACAATACTACGTAGCCAAGTCATCCAGGTATTTACTTCTCTGCCTTCCCTTTGTTCTCTTCCTTTCAATCTTGCTAGTTGTCACCAAGTCTCAAATTTATTTCTTTTAATATAACTGTTGTGACTGTTCCGAGATAATTTACGTGTCCAAAAATAATGGCTGTCTGTGTCTAATTTCTCTAATCATTTTACGGTTTTCGTTTGTTTCTTGTAGGACTTGGTATCTAGTTTTTCTGTCTGTCAATGGTTTTCATTGCATTTTCCTCAGAAACCACATCTCCAGAGCCATTAGATGTATTTCAGCTTCTCTGCTCATTGTCCACGTTTCACATCCACACAAAAGTACAAGTGTAGCATGTATGTAGCACTTCAACACTCTTTTTTCTCGTGCAGTTGACATCCTTTTATTGGTCAGTATGTTTTCCATCATGCAAAAGGCTTCGACCCCCCCCCCCCCCCCCCCACCTCCCAAATCAGATATTATGACTGTTCCGAGATAATTGTTGCGATTCACATGTTTAAGAATATTCCCATTTACCTGTATATTACATTGTGATATTTCCTTCTTCCTAATGACGACCATAATCTGTGTCTTCCTACAACGTAATTCCAATCCTAGTTATCAACTGTGTGCAACAACCGCATCTACTAAATTTTGCAGGTCCTGCTCATTGTCTGTGATCAGTGCTGCATCATCCGCATATCTAATGTTATTGATGTCATGTATTATTGATTATCTTTTATGCGTTTTAATGCTTATTGTTCTTTTGTTGTCAAAGATTTGCTTCATAAGAGATGAAGGAAAGAATGTATAAGAGGAAATAGAAAAGAAGGGCAGAATGTCAGACGGGCCTGCGTGCCCAATTCTAAACCCTTTGAAAATAAAGATTTTCGTTCGTTCGTTCGTTCTATGTTACTTCCCGCAATGACGATCCCTCCCATTTCTTCTAAATTTACACAACCGCAATATTAGACTGTGACTATCCGTGCATACACTAATAAATAACACACTCACGATACAGAAGTAGCACAATTTATTGGCGAAGGCAATAAAACACGAGGGGACGCCTGCAACTATGAACTAATATGTTTTTCTATATCAAAAAAGCTTGTGGGTGTAAGTAGGCCGCCATGGCACCGTGACTAGTCGCAAGTCGCTTGCGGGTGTACGTAAGCCGTCATGGTACTGTGACTAGTCGCTTGTGTGTATAAGTAAATCACCATGGCACCGTGACTAGTCGCTTGTGTGTGTAAGTAAGTCACCATGGTACTGTGACTAATCGCTTGTGTGTGTAAGTAAATCACCATGGCACCGTGACTAGTCGCTTGTGGGTGTAAGTAAGTCACCATGACACTGTGACTAGTCGCTTGTGTGTGTAAGTAATTCACCATGGTACTGTGACTAATCGCTTGTGTGTGTAAGTAAATCACCATGGCACCGTGACTAGTCGCTTGTGGGTGTAAGTAAGTCACCATGACACTGTGACTAGTCGCTTGTTGGTGTAAGTAATTCACCATGGTACTGTGACTAGTCGCTTGTGGGTGTAAGTAATTTACCATGGCACTGTGACTAGTCGCTTGTTGGTGTAAGTAATTCACCATGGTACTGTGACTAGTCGCTTGTGGGTGTAAGTAATTTACCATGACACTGTGACTAGTCTCTTGTGGGTGTAAGAATGTCGTTATAGCACTGTGGCTAGTCGCTTGTGGGTGTAAGTAAGTCACCATGGCACTGTGACTAGTCGCTTGTTGGTGTAAGTAAGTCACCATGACACTGTGACTAGTCGCTTGTTGGTGTAAGTAATTCACCATGGTACTGTGACTAGTCGCTTGTGGGTGTAAGTAATTTACCATGACACTGTGACTAGTCTCTTGTGGGTGTAAGAATGTCGTTATAGCACTGTGGCTAGTCGCTTGTGGGTGTAAGTAATTCACCATGGTACTGTGACTAGTCGCTTGTGGGTGTAAGTAATTCACCATGACACTGTGACTAGTCGCTTGTTGGTGTAAGTAATTCACCATGGTACTGTGACTAGTCGCTTGTGGGTGTAAGTAATTCACCATGGTACTGTGACTAGTCGCTTGTGGGTGTAAGTAATTCACCATGGTACTGTGACTAGTCGCTTGTTGATGTAAGTAATTCACCATGGTACTGTGACTAGTCGCTTGTTGGTGTAAGTAATTCACCATGACACTGTGACTAGTCGCTTGTGGGTGTAAGTAATTCACTATGACACTGTGACTAGTCGCTTGTTGGTGTAAGTAATTCACCATGGTACTGCGACTAGTCGCTTGTGGGTGTAAGTAAGCCGCCATGGCATTGTGACTAGTTGCTTGCATGTCAGTCCAGTTGTCATGGGTTCGAATTTCATCGAGCCAGATTGGTGAAACTGGCCCGGACTCTCAGATCGACCCAACCTAAAATGGGCGCCAGGAAATGCCATCGGAAGTGAAAGCCTCGTATTGATCACATGACCCTTGACATACAGATTGGTCTGTAAAAATAGATCTAGCTTATATGCTAAATTCGTTTGCAGACGTCTAGAAAAGTGTTTTATTTTATTTTACTTGCTGTATGTACCAGGAAATGTCTTGGGGGGTAAAAGTGATCGGCGTGGTAGTGACCACATCCCCACTGTAGTCATGACTGGTTATACAAATACGAGGATAAGTTAATAAGTAAGTCACAAATGGCTGTAGAAAAATAAGTAGCTTTGATAACAACTTGAAACTAGCTTATTTTTATACATATATTGTCTCTTTATTTCTCACCATAATTTCCACCAACATTGATGCATTTAACCCATCGTTTTATCAGTCCTCCGAAACCAGATGCATAGAATTGCGTGCTTCGTTTTCATTTACCTGCCATCCCACATAACTGTGTGACTTACTTATTGACTCCCTCTCGTAACTTTTTCTGCCCAGCTATGCACCGCTTTACGGGAAATCGCCAGGGGCTAAGTCCACTGAAAACCCACCTTGGCGGGAGACATTTCGCGACTGACGCCGAAATTGAATGTAAAGTGAAAACGTGGTTTAGAAAACAGAGCACACAGTTACACACATATTTAGTTATTTTTCTACAGCCATTTGTGACTTGCTTACTGATTTACCCTCGTATGAGTCTAGCAACATATCCCCAATAATCATCAGGGCTGTAAAAGGGTCATGTATTTTATTTAGTTGGTGTCATTGGGTGCATAGAGGCAAACGATTAATAATTCACAATTCACCAACAGCTAGCTTCCGGGTTTATTACTGATTTCCGATAATCTTGACATAATATACCTGTGTTCATTTTAGAAGGTTACGTACAAGTTTCTATTCATCTTCTTTTAGCACAAGGCCACAACTGTTTATCGTCGGACGATGGACGCGCCCGTAGTCAAGATCTTCTAATATTCTTACATTCTTATATTTACCACAACGCATAATGGCAGTCGCAATCAACCACAACATATTTTGGGCTGTTTGTGATTTCTTGGCAAATTTAAGTTCATTAGTTTGCCATTGCTTTTTGAACGACCGGCACTCAAACCATTTTACTAAAAAAAACAACGCAAGGCGGTCTGCTGCCATATCGCCCGCAGCTGTGTTTTGAACGCGGTATGGGGGATTACGAACTGCGTCCGTTACCCCTTAGCCACGGAGCAGGTATTAAGGTATATGCATTTATGTGGATCTTGATGTGAGCAAAGTTGAGTCACGACAGACATCACAAAACTAGGGACAATCCCATACGTTCTTCGTCCTCATCTGCAACAGCCAGGGAAGAGTACCAAAACTAACAGTATCATCTGAAGTTTTCTTATGTGTCCGTCTGGCCTTTCATTGGAGTATTAATTGTCGGCCAGATGCTCTGCTCACTCCCTTGCTGCACCATTGTGGCTATGATGTTCTATCTGTTGTTCCACACTATCACACACTTGATCCCGCATCTGCTTAATCGTGCACCAATACCTACCTAGCGGTGCAGTTTAAGCCTGCTCGTTTGGCAACACACCAGCCTGTCCTGGGGGAAAAGACACTTGTCCTGGGTTGGTTTATTAACCTCCTTTGGCTTCCTGAATAGTGTACTTGTCTGGCCACACCTCTTTTAACCTGTTGTTCTCAGAGTCTCACCATGGGTGTAACTTCAGCCATTACATGACGTAGCGGACGCGATAAGAAGAAGAAGGAGAAGACGAAGAAGAGGAGGAGGAAGAAGAAGAAGAAGAAGAAGAAGAAGAAGAAGAAGAAGAAGAAGAAGAAGAAGAAGAAGAAGAAGAAGAAGCAGCAGCAGCAGCAGCAGCAGCAACAGCAGCAGTAGTACTAGTTAGGTCGTGGTATAATAAATATGCTATTCTAGTTGACGCATCAGTAACTATTTATTGCCCGGTAATGTTTAGTTGCGCTAATCTATTAACTTGTCGCGTTGTCGTTATTTACGGCACTCGTATTTCTAGTTGACAGACGCTTTTCTCCAGGGGGAATTATCCTCAGTTTGTGTGTATGATTTTGGAATAGAATGCTGTTAGGCTACAATGATTGCTGTTGAATAGCACGGATAGAATTGTGTGTAACCTGTAAATGGGAAGTTTGAATCGAATCATGCAGTGCTGCGGTTTTCATTGCATGAACGAAGATACTTTATTTTCAAAAGGTCACAAATTGGCCACGCAGGCCCGTCTTACATTCGGCCCTTCCAATCACGCATCTTTCGTTCATCAATTATATTGTTAGGAGTAGTATTGGACTATTTATTAGTGTTGATGCTGTATTGTTAAGAGAACTACTGGACTATTTATTAGTGTTGATGCTGTATTGTTAAGAGAACTACTGGACTATTAGTGGTGATGCTGTATTGTTAAGAGAACTATTGGACTATTTATTAATGTTGATGCTGTATTGTTAAGAGAACTACTGGACTATTAGTGTTGATGCTGTATTGTTAAGAGAACTATTGGACTATTTATTAGTGTTGATGCTGTATTGTTAAGAGAACTACTGGACTATTAGTGTTGATGCTGTATTGTTAAGAGAACTATTGGACTATTAATGTTGATGCTGTATTGTTAAGAGAACTATTGGACTATTAATGTTGATGCTGTATTGTTAAGAGAACTATTGGACTATTAGTGTTGATGCTGTATTGTTAAGAGAACTACTGGACTATTCGTGTTCGTGCGGTATTCAGAAGAGAACTATCAGACTATTTTTGGGCAGCCGTAACAGAGATCACTGGTCCACAAACTACAAAACTCGTCTACAGAACAAGGTTAAACGTTTCTTTCCAAGTGTGCATGTAACGATACCACACGCTCCCGTGTTCTCTTGGGTAGTGAAATTATATACTGAGTCCTCTCGGATAAAGGCGTAAAACAGGAGGCTCGATGTGCAAGTCGCGCACGTTAAAAATTCCACGACAGTCAGAAATCGCAAAGAGTAGGCCTTTAGACAGCCGTCCAGGCAAATGTTTAGGAAAGAACACCTACTCACGGGTAGATTGAGCTCGTTACCTGAGATGGAATCTGTCTAGAGAAAACAAACCTCACAAATGTATGCTGAAGTAGGCCACACTGAATTTTGAAGTGCATAACTAGTGTGACGCACTTCCATAAAAATAAAAAGCATGAAAAAACAAACAAGCAAATAAATAAACAAACAAAGAAGAAGAACAAATTATTATCTTGTCCAATGTGTCCTGTTATCTCTACCTAATTCCTGCGAGTGCTAATCAATAACACTAAGTGTATTCCCCCTCCCCATGTTATTTCTGTAGCCTTAATCTTCACCGGGCAATTGTTATTCACCTGGTATTAGGTGGTAATTGACGATTATTGTCAGGGAGACAACATGTTCAGTAGTGTCATGTCTGTGTGGTTTATACGTATGCAAATTAACCAGGCCACTATACTACCTGCAGTCTGCTGGTAGTCAGACACCTGATAGAGCAATTACCTGCACCTTGCTACCTACACCAACGGTAGATTGATTACGTAGCAGCTGTTAGTTTTACCTGGGAAGCATACGGTGTGCACAAATCCCATATGTTGCTTCGGCATTTTGGATTCAGTTATTGTGACTTGTGTACGGCAGGTTCTCTTAACGAAGGTAATTTTGTAATGAATTTTATTGTTGTTTGCCCGTTTTGAATTCAAGCGTTGTCCACACACCTGCTACTAATTCTAGTGCACTAGACTAATTTTTGCTTGTGAATTAGCTTTCCTTATTACCAGCGTCCCCCCGCCATCAGACGAATCCACGTAGGTCAGCATGTGCGAATGGATAAGAACATGTGTTCTTAAACATCCGGTGTGCTGATGGCGAGGTAAGGGATTCAACTCCTACACCGGAAAGTTTGGACAAAAATGTTGACATATCGTCCTGGACTTGGTGACGTAAATGACAAGTACCTCTGATGTCGGAGTGGGTTCGCCTGATGGCGAGGGTCACTGTTAATAGGGAAAGCTAATTCACACGCAAAAATCAGTCCAACTCTACTAGAAGTAATGTGTATGGACTACGCTTGAATTAAAAGCAAGCGAGCGCAAATAAAAAGACGAATCCACTCCGACTTCAGGTGTACTTGTAATTTACGTACCCGAGTCAATGACGAGAGGTCAACATTTTAGTCCAACTGACCGATGTAGGGGTTGAAACTACTACTTCGGCAAACACACCCACAGTTTATCCATTCGGTCACGCTGACCTCCAGTTCGATTAAGGAAATCCCTGAATGCCACTACTGTAGCCCAATCAGCACGATTTCTCTCTGTCTGCGTGAACCACTGGCTCCGTGGCAAAGGCGTTACGAAGGTAGCTCATAATCCCGCATACCGCGTTTGAAACAGCTTCGGGCGATGTGGCAGCAGACCGCCTTGCGTTGGTTTTTAATAAAATGGTATGAGTGCCGGTCGTTCAGAAAGCAATGACAAACTGCTTAACGTAAACTTGCCAAGAAATCACAAACAGCCAGAAAATGCTATGAAGTCCTGTAAAGCAGGGGACACCAAACCACGGCCCGTGGGCCGGATCCGGCCGGCGACGACAGTTCATCATGCCCGCCGAGGGTACTCGAATTTGCTTGATAAAATGTAAGGAACACGAGACGTTGTGATACAATTTAAATTTAAATATTATGTTTAAGAATACTAGAAGATCTTTACACGTGCGGGGACCTCCTTGCTGCTGTATGCCTTAAATTTACTATTTTAAATTTAAAATTATTGCATTTAGATTTTCTTCTTTATTGTAATGTTTTCATATTTCGCGCCATCCCAAGTCCTTCCCCGGCTCTTGGTAGCTCCGCCTACGCTCTGACGTTACCATGGTTTCCATAGCAATACACACAAACATGCATCTTTCCCGCCCCCAGATGCGTCCGGCTGCCAACACAGGTCCGACCCTCTAGAAATATTTACTTCTTTTTGCCTGTCATCCATTTTATAGGTATATAACAAGGATTTCTTTGTTTGGCAGTGAAAGGTAAGTGAACTACAAGTGTGAATAGAGGCAATAAAGTAGCAAAAATAGCATAAAAATACCACAGAAGCCTCGTGTTATTACGAAAGTATTATCCCCAACTCAGAAAAATTTCCCGGTCAAGGTGTTAATCGAGCTAGTCTCTAGGCCATTGTTTTTAAACCTTTCTGCTGCAGCAGATCCTTACGCACATGTTTAAGTTGTTCAAGGAACTCTGTGCGGTAATCCAAGTGTCTGTCGTACTTTATGTAATAAACCAGATGGGCAGAAATGTTGCATTTAGGCAATTTCGATCTGTTTCGGCGAAACGCCTGGCTGCCACTCGCGGAACCCCGGTTAGAAAACACTGCTCTAGGTTGTTTATTTAGGTTTATTCACCCTTCATTATGGCTACTAAGAAAAGAAATTTGGACTCCGAGTGTAGCGTTTTCAATGAAGAATGTGGAGTAAAGTACTTCTTTGTGGAAACAAAGAACCAGAAAATCAGTTGCGTAATGTGCCGCGAAAGTGTTGCCGCGTTGAAAGAGTACAATCTGTGGCATTTCTTATGTAATAAAACATCTATCAACATATTCAAAGTTTTCTGGAAAGTTACGCTCTGAGAAATATGAGTCCATGAAACGTGGGTTAGAAACGCAAAGAAATCTCTTCACGAGAAAGTTTGCTAAAAATGAATCTGTCACTCGTACAAGTTACAAAATAATGCATAAGATGGCAAAACGAGGAAAACCGTTTACTGATGGAACTTCAACAATGAGTGTATGATGGAAGCAGCAAATCACTTGTGCTCTGAGAAAGCCAATTTGTTTATAATTATCAGCCTATTGGCAAGTTTAGTTGTGCAGAGAACAGAAGAACTTGGAGAAAACATAGTGCTACAGATACGCGAGAAAGCTAGAAACTTGTTCTGGTATTCTCAGGTGCTGGATGAGTCTACTTATCTCTCGAGTACGTCACAACTTCTAGTGTTCATCCTTGGTGTCAATTTAGACTTTCAGATAGCGGAAGAGTTGGTATCCGTTTACAGCATGTATGAAATGAAAACTGGAAAAGACATTTTCGTGGAAATGCAAAAAATTGTGCAAGACTATAACATTCAGTGGAATCTGCTTCGAGGTGTTACAGTTGATGGAGAAAAACATGGCTGGAGTGATGAAGGGTCTGATGGGGCAGATCAGGACTCAATTGAAAGATTTGCAAATTCCGGGCGCTCTGTTCATACACTGCATCATACACCAGCTAGCACTCTGTGGGAAAGACTTAGCTATTTCTCGTGTACTGAAACCGGTGTTTTCTGCTGTGAACTTCATTCGGGACATGCACTCTATCACCGTCAGTTTCAGGCTTTTCTTGTCTGAATTCTGTGATTTGCCTTATCACACATCAGTGAGGTGGCTCAGCTGCGGTAAAGTTCTGTTTCGTTTTTACAAGCTCCGAAACGAAATAGATGTTTTTCTCACTGAAAAATATAGAGCTGAAGCCCAGCTGTAAGATCCTACCTGGCTGTCAAAGTTGTCATTTTTGATCGACATCACATCCCACATAAATGAACTGAACTTGAAAGTTCAGGAAAAGATTAACTTCGTCTGCGATCGCTACAGACTAATCAAAGGATTTCGGAGAATGCTGTCATTGTTTCCAGCACAACTGCAAGGAGAAAGTTTTCATTATTTCTACTGTTTCAAAGAGTTTTGCGCTATAATCGCCGAAGATGGCAACTTAGATTTTCCGAAAAATATCATTTGTGACTTGAAGAAGTATTGTCATTGTTTGGGGTGATTTTCAGATCTTGACAGAATTGAGAGTGACATTCTTTTATTCCAGAATCCGTTTGATTATAACCTTGATGTTGAACTACAGTTGGAGCTCATTGGAGCAAGAAAATGACTTGTTGAAAGAGAAGGACATAGAAAGAAAACTTGTTAACTTTTACCGCTGCTTACCTGTTGTTAAGTTTCCGAAAATGAAAAAAAATTTACCGCTGGTATGGCATCTGTGTTTTGAATAACTTACGTCTGTGAGCAAATATTGTCAAAAATGAAGTATGTGAAGTCAAAACATCGAACAAGATTGACTGATGAACATTTGAAAGCAATTCTCTTGATTGGATGCAGCAATTCCTAACCAGATATTGATGATATCTTGAAAGCCAAACGTCACAAATCTCACTAACCTTTTTTTGTTGCTTAGTTTGTGTGATTCGCATATGCACACACTAGATCTTTTTACTAACGTCGCCTTCTTTGATAACCCATTTTAGTAAATAAATATGTTGGTTGTCTTAGTATTTTGTGCATTGCACGCCACTCATCCATAATTAACACGGAATGCTAAACTTAGTTTTTCGTCTCCCCCCCCCCCCCCCGAGCTTTCTTTCTAGCGTGCAAGTATTGTACAAAATGATTATGCGGCCCGCGCTCGTCATTTTGTGGGTTATCCGGCCCACTGTGAAAAAAAAAGAAAGATTAGCGACGGGTGCTGTAAAGGATATGCAACTAACTTTTAACTGCGTGTACCTATTATGTCGCTCGTCTTCCTAGTCGTCACGATGTTCTCCAATTCCACACTACTCATTACAAGATCAAAGACCACCCCTGTCTTGTTCTTATTTAACAGATTCAGTGCAACAAAAAAAAAAAAAAAAGGTTTGGACAAACAAAAATTGGTGGCTGAAAATGGGAAGCAGGGTCGTGTCATAGTTATTTGTATACAAATTAAAGTGGTTGCACGAGGAAAACTACTGTATATAAGTCCATTGCAGATACGGAAAGTCTCTTAACACTATTAATCATCCCATGACACTTAACATATTCAGTGTCGGAGGATAATATATCGCCAAATGTGACCTGCCATTTGGACAGAAGGACGATATATCGCCTTACCAGGGTAATTGTGTTATTGGTTTAGTTTCGTGGTATCTTCCGCAATTTTTAAGTTCAGTGAACGGAAATTTACTTTACAATTCTTGTTCATTTGATTGTGCACTATGTTTGGACAAAACCTACTTTCTTGTTTAGCACCGAATCAGCTAATCAGATAATAGATCCTTCTTGCGTATAATGTTATGCTTTCATTAGCCCCTCCCAGGCAATGGTTGTTAGTTGCCTATGAAGGACATCATACCTTAGAGACATACATCATTATACCTGACAGACAAACATCATTATACCTGACAGACACACATCATTATACCTGACAGACAAACATCATTATACCTAATGGCCAAACATCATCATACCTGACAGTCAAACATCATCATACCTGACAGACAAACATCATCATACGTGACAGACAAAAATAATTATACCTGACAGACAAACATCATCATACTTGGCAGACAAATATCATCGTACCTGAAAGACAAACATCATTGTATCTGACAGACATACATCATTATACCTGACAGACAAACATCATCTTACCTGACAGACAAACATCATCATACCTGACAGACAAACATCATCATACCTGACAGACAAACATCATCATACCTGACAGACAAACATCATTATACCTGACAGACAAATATCATCATACCTGACAGACAAACATCGTTATAACTGACAGACAAACATCATCATACCTGACAGACAAACATCATCATACCTGACAGACAAACATCATTATACCTGACATACAAACATCATTATACCTGACAGACAAACATCATCATACCTGACAGACAAACATCATTATAGCTGATGGACAAACATCATCATACCTGACAGACAAACATCATCATACCTGATGGATAAACATCATCATACAAGATGGACAAACATCATTATACCTGATGGACAAACATTATCATACCTGATGGGAAAATATCATCATAGCTGATGGACAAACATCATTATATCTGGTGGACAAACATCATTATATCTGATGGACAAACATCATCATACCCGATGGACAAACTTCATTATACCTGATGGAAAAACATCATCATACCTGATGGACAAACATCATTATACCTGATGGACAAATATCATTATACCTGATGGACAAACATCATCATACCTGATGGACAAACATCATTATACCTGATGGACAAATATCTCATACCTGATAGACAAATATCATCATACCTGATGGACAAACATCATCGTACCTGATGGAAAAATATCATAATAGCTGATGGACAAATATCATTATACCTAATGGACAAATATCATTATACCTGATGGACAAATATCATCATACCTTATGGACAAACATCATTATACCTGATGGTCAAACATCATCATTCCTGATAGACAAAGATGATTATATCTGATGGACAAACATCATCATACCTGATGGACAAAAATCATTATACCTGATGGACAAACATCATCATACCTGATGGAAAAACATCATTATACATGATGGACAAAAATCATTATATCTGATGGACAAACATCATTATACCTAATGGACAAACATCATTATACTTGATGGACAAATATCATCATACCTGATGAACAAACATCATTATACCTAATGGACAAACATCATTATACCTGATGGACAAATATCATCATACCTGATGGACAAACATCGTCATACCTGATAGACAAACATTATCATACCTGACAGACAAACATCATCATACCTGATGGACAAACATTATCATACCTGATGGAAAAACATCATTATACCTGATGGACAAACATCATCATACCTGATAGACAAACATCATTATATATGATGGACAAACATCATCATACCTGATGGGCAAACATCATTATATCTTATGGACAAACATTATCATACCTGATAGACAAACATTATCATACCTGACAGACAAACATCATCATACTGACAGACAAATATCATCATACCTAATGGACAAACATTATATCTGATGGACAAACATCAATATACCTGATGGACAAACATCATTATATCTGGTGGACAAACATCATTATATCTGATGGGCAAACATCGTTATATCTGATGGACAAACATCATCATGTCTGGTGGACCTACATCATTATATCTGATGGACAAACATCATTACATCTGATGGACAAACATAATCATACCAGATGGACAAACATCATCATACCTGACAGACAAACATCATCATACCTGATGAACAAACATCATCATACCTGATGAACAAACATCATCAAACTTGATGGACAAACATCATCAAACCTGATGGACAAACATCATCATACCTGATGGACAAACATCTACATACCTGATGGACAAACATCATCTTAAGTGACAGACTAACATCCTCATACCTGATGGAAAAACATAGTCATACCTGATGGACAAACATCATCAAACCTGATGGACAAACATCATCATACCTGATGGACAAACATCATCATTCCTGATGGAAAAACATCATCATACCTAACAGACAAACATCATCAAACCTGACAGACAAACATCATTATAGCTGATGGACAAACATCATCATACCTGACAGACAAACATCATCATACCTGATGGACAAACATCATCATTCCTGATGGAAAAACATCATCATACCTGACAGACAAACATCATTATAGCTGATGGACAAACATCATCATACCTGACAGACAAACATCATCATACTTGATGGACAAGCATCATCATACCTGGTGAACAAACATCATCATGCCTGATAGACAAACATCATCATACCAGATACAGAAACATTACCATACCTGACAGACAAACATCATCATACCTGACAGACAAACATCATCTTACCTGACAGACAAACATCATCATACCTGATGGACAAACATCATTATTCCTGACAGACAAACATCATCATACTGATAGACAAACACCACTCATGATGTTCTCAACACGTGTCTCATAAACTATAGCACCGCTGTTCCCGAGCCCTTACTACCTGGCTCGTTCACATTCCTAGATTCATTGCCATACCGCAGAACCGCCCATAAACCATTTTCGTAATATCTTTCTGGCGTTCAATAAATGTGGCTTATTGCTTTGGGTATTTCTCAGCTAATAAAATTGCTTGGCTTATTAGGCTTTTAATATCTGTCACGCATGATCAAACCGGGTGTTATTATTAC
>OY992889.1:93144518-93192018 GCA_963921405.1 Cepaea hortensis | reverse complement strand
ATTAGGTGACTACCAGGCGGGTTTTAGGCAAAACAGATCAACAATAGATCAGATATTTATCTTACGACAAATAGCCGAGAAAAATTGGGAATATAAAAGAGATCTCCATAACATTTTTGTGGATTTTAAAAAGGCTTATGATAGTGTCCATAGGAATAGTCTATGGAATGCTATGCGGGAATTTGGAATACCAAGGAAGTTAATCAACATGACCAGACTATGCATGGAAGATACTTATAATATAGTAACATATAAAGGCAGGAAATCAGACCCTTTCCAAATAACATCTGGCTTGAAACAGATGATGTAGAAGATATAAATGGAATCAGCATTGGTGGAAGAAACATCAATAACATTAGATATGCAGATGATACAGTATTGATTGCAGACAATGCACAGGATCTTCAACAATTAGTAGATGCGGTTGTTGTACACAGTGAGCAGCTGGGGTTGGAATTAAATTGTAAGAAGACACAGGTTATGGTCGTCACTAGGAAGAACGAAGTACCACAATGTAATATACAAGTAAATGGGAATATTCTGCAACAAGTAAATCGATACAGTTATTTCGGAACAGTCATAACATCTGATGGGAGATGCCTTGAAGAGATTAGAACAAGAATCGCCATGGCAAAAGTAGCCGTTAGCAAGATGAAAGACATTCTGACCAATAAAAAGATGTCAATTGAAACGAGAAAAAGAGTGTTGAGGGGATACATAGAGCCTGTTCTTTTGTATGGATGTGAAACTTGGAAAATGTGCAGTCAAGCTGAAAAACATCTGATGGCTGCAGAAATGTGGTTTTTGAGGAAAATGCAAAGAATACCATGGACGGACAGAAAAACCAATGACCAAGTACTACAGGAGACAAATAAAAATCGTAGACTGATTAGAGAAATTAGACGAAGACAGTCAAAATTTTTTGGACATGTTATGAGAAGAAATGGATTGGAGAACTTATTGACAACTGGCAAGATCGAGGGGAACAGACCACGAGGAAGACCGAGAGGAAAATACCTGGATGGCTTGGCCACATGGCATGGACGAGACAGGAACACTAAGCTGATCCACGACTCCGGTGATCGAGTGAAATGGCGAGTCATGACCGCCCACGCTTTCCGGCATGGCACATGATTGATTGATTGATTGATTGAAACAAGGTGATGCACTATCGCCACTACTCTTCAATCTGGCTCTAGAGAAAGGTGTAAGGAGGGTAAAGGAGGAATGTGATATTGGAGGAACATCCAAGCTGCTTGGTTATGCAGATGATATAGATATTATAGGGGAAAATGAACAAAAGACATTGGAAATATTGACTCACTTAAAGGAAAAAGCCCAACAGATGGGGCTGGTTATCAACCAAGATAAGACAGAATATATGGTAATTTCAAGAGAAGGAATGGCTAAAATCTCTGGCCACATACAAATAGATAATATGACCATTAAAAGAACGGACACATACAAATACCTGGGTACAATCTTCAACTGCTCCAACATCATAAGGGAAGAAATACAAACTAGAATCAATTCTGAAAATAAGATATACTATGCACTACAACATCTACTAAAATCAAAGGCGCTATCTCGTAACACCAAGATCACAATATACAAAACACTGATCAGACCAGTTGTGCTGTATGGCTCTGAAACCTGGAGTACAACGAAAGGAGACGAAACCTTGCTACAAACCTTTTAGAATAAAGTTTTAAGACGCATCTGTGGACCCATTAGGGATACACAAAGTGGAGAGTGGAAAAGAAGAAGTAACAAAGACATTTATGATCTGTTTAAGTCCCCGCTAATCACTGGTATCATGAATGCTAATAGACTAGAATGGCTGGGGCATATAGAAAGAATGGAAGATAATAGGGAAACAAAACTTGCTTACACTCAGGAAATAAATGACCGTAGACCCCGACGTAGACCAAGAAGACGGTGGAGAGATAATATATATATACAGACCTGAAAGCACTTGGAATCAACGACTGGCAAGAGAAGGTCAACCAGAGAGACGAATGGAGACGGATTGTATCTGCAGCAAAGAACCTAAATAGCTCGGAACGCTGAAGAAGAAGAAGAAGAATTAAGCTACATTAAGAGACAAGATGGAGGCCGGCTTAGAGTAGCGTCTAGAAACTAATCTGCTGGTCCAGTTGTCTAAAGTTCGAATCCGCATTGAAACTGATTCGAATAAAAAAAAAAAAAATGACCCGCGCTTCCAGGTCGATCCAGTTTCAAACCTGCTACGCTGTTCTTGTAAGTTAGAAAGAGAGTTCTTGCATGTTACATAGAACCGATTTTAACATACGACTGCGAGTCCTGGACAATTAATAAACAGGCGAAAACATCCCTGAAATCCTTGGAGATGTGGTTTTATAGAAGAATGCTGAAAATTAATTAGACAGCCAAGGTAAGCGATCTGGACATTTTGAGAGAAGCTATGTCGCAAAGACACCTTATCACAAACATCAGAAAGAAGCAGTCATTGATTTTTAGCCATGAGAAGACAACAACTGGAACATGTCGTGACAACCGAAAAGATTTGGGGAAAGAGAGACAGAGGAAGACAGCGGGACAAGATTCTGGACAGTCTTGTGTCATGGTACGGAAGGGAGTCAACACACGAATTGATCCATGCCGTCGGAGATCGCAATATGTGGACAAGCATGATCGTTCATGCCAGGCACTGGAAGATGATGATGATGTGGGATTGTGAAACTCGTTCGCTACTCCCTAACCGCAGACGTTGGTTAGATCAGAGTGCAGACAGGAAGAGGTGACCTTTCAACAAAATGCCCTAACCAAAACTCCATGACAATATTAATGGTCTTATTATTGAATGAAATCCAAGCTAATTATATTTCCTTTTGTACGGGGTAAGATAGAATCAATAGTCATCTAAATCGCATCCATCCCCGACATGTACCACCATAGAGACATTGTTCACACCTTTATAAAGCCATCGACCACATTCGCCTCAAGTGCCCCGTAATCTCAAGCGGTAGGAAAAAGCAAGCACAGCTGTCACCAATAGTCACTAATTCATCGGATCAGCCCTTGAAACAGCTGCAGAGGAATTACAAAATGCATATTAGTGGCATTGAGGTGCAGTGAGTTGACAACACTGAGCTCAGCACCAATAATAGCAACAATAGAATAGTAAATAGTATGGAGAAATTAAATGTAGACAGTCAAAATGTTTTGGACATGTTATGAGAAGAAATGAATTAGACAACTTAGTGACAACAGGCAAGATCGAGGGGAAGAGAACAAGGGGAAGACAGAAAAGTAAATACCTGGATGGCTTGACCACATGGCATGGTCGAGACAAGAACACTGAGCTGATCCACGACTCTGGTGATCGAGTGAATTGGCGAATCATAACCGCCCACGCTTATCGGCATGGCACATGATGGATGGATAGTAATAATAAGGATATAATAATTGTTCAATGTCGAAGGATAATATATCGCAAATGTGACCTTCCATTTGGACAGGAGGACGATGACTAGGATCATCGTATTATTTCTTGTTTCGTGTTATCTTCCCGCAATTTCATTGCTCAGTGAACGTAAATTTATATTATAATACTTGTTCATTTGACTGTGTACCTTGTTTGGTGCATATATATATATATATATATATATATATATATATATATATATATATATATATATATATATATATATATATATATATATATATTGGAACTGGATCAGTTAAGCTATTAGCTATATACTTAAAGTCAGGATTTAGTCAGATATGACTGAGCTACCTTATGGCAGTAGACGGTACTACCTGCTTTCTGTTGGCGCCGATTGTTGGGCGCAATTGGGAGGGTACAAGCCATGCCCTAGTGTGAGAAAATGCAAGCCAACGACTAAATCTCATGGCAGTGCAGGCAAGGTCCTAAGCCTTGGTCGGCAACTGGTCTAGGATCGAATTTCCGACAGGCGAACAGTTAGTGCATTGCTTAGCGGATCCAGCAGCTTCTGCAGCTTGTCTTGTTTTAGACGTATTGTTGTTATCTTTCCTCTGGAGTAAACTAGGCAGGCCGAGAGAGGGATCATGCTGCATGGATAGCATATGGTCTCTAAATTCAGCCCAGGCTTTGCGCTATAGAGAGGTATAACTCCATTTTACAAACTAGCATCTATCAAGACGGCAAGGTGCCAGTCAGTCAGTTGTATACTAAAGAACAATCACGTAACTGTAGATACTATAAAGCACTCTATAACACAATCTTCCCACCAAATCTATGCTACCAATGCCAAGCCTGGACAATGACAGAAAAGTGTACATAAAATTACAAAAACGGAAATGAGATTCCTGAGAAGAATACTCAACGCATCAAGATAAGAGAAAACCAGAAATGATGAAATTCAGGACTAAAGTGGGGGTAATAGTAGCGCTAGATTTCATGAGAAAACAGCAAGTTAAATAGTTCGGACACATAAATAGGCTACCAACTAATAGTATAACATACCAAGAAATGATGTACAGACCAAACGAAACCAGAAGAAGTGGCCGACAATTTATGGACAGAGAGAATAAAAATTATTTACAGAGAGAATAACAGAGTCCATGAGAATCTCGATATAAAGCCCATAAACGGGCACTCTCCCGCTGTTTATGCTTCACCTCGACACCGCAACTGTCAAGAAAAACAAGATGCGATGAGATGATTGTATAATCTTGACCATTATGTGAACACAAAGTTAGTGACAGATAGGTCTGCTTGTATTACATTATTCACATGCTCAAAACAACGTATTCCCTTAGTGAAATCAAAGACAGTAGTCACAAACAATATGTTGCATGATTTATTGCCTGACATATTCGAACAATACCTGTAATTATGTGCTTTAATTGTTTCAACTTAGGTATTATTAATTTATTCACTTCATACGATATATAACTATAAAGAATGCACCTAACGAGATGCAGCGAAATATGTCGGGCAATAAATCGGCAACATATTGTTTGTTGCATCTGTGTGTATAATTCATATGGTTGTAACTCGTCTTATCCCACGTGGTTGTAATCGTTGCTCCTTTAGTGTCCCAGTGGGGCGATTGTGTGCAGTCGAGACTTTGGTACTAAGATGTACTGTTGTAGAGGGAGAGATAGAGAGAGGGAGAGAGCGGGAGAGAGAGAGAGAGTGGGAGAGAGGAGGAGGGAGAGGAGGAGGGAGAGAGGGGGCGAGTTGGAAAAAGCGTGTCCCAGTGGGGCGGTTGTCTGCAGTCGAGACTTTGGCACTAAAATGTACTTTTGTGGAAGGGGGTCTTCGTGAGTCTCCAGAGAGAGAGAGAGAGAGAGAGAGAGAGAGAGAGAGAGAGAGAGAGAGAGAGAGAGAGAGAGAGAGAGAGAGACAGAGAGACAGAGAGACAGAGAGAGGGGGAGGGTTAGGAAAAGAGAAGGAGAAAGAGAGGAAAAAGGAGAAAGGGGGAGAGAGATAGTGGGAGAGGTAAAGAGGGAGAGAGATGGGGGAAGACAAACAGGTGATACAGATAAAAAGAGACAGCAAGAGAAGAAGGATGAATAGGAAGCGGATGAGGATGAGTAAGAAAAGAAGAAGAAGAAGAAGAAGAAGAAGAAGAAGAAGAAGAAGAAGAAGAAGAAGAAGAAGAAGAAGAAGAAGAAGAAGAAGAAGAAGAAGAAGAAGAAGAAGAAGAATACTCGTAGAATGAGGAAGAAACTATAGAAACCCGAGACTATCATGTAACATAATTATTGATTACAACATGACTATGAAAAAGCACTGCATGCTTCTCTGTTAAACAGATCTGATGTTAGTTAGTTAGTTAGTTAGTCGCAGTTCCAACTTCACAGCAACGTCACCGCCGTTGTCACTGCCGAATCCCTTCAAATCTCTTGTCCTTCTGATGCACCTCTCAAACATATCTTTAACTTATGCCACCACTAACGTGATTTTCTTTTCAATTACAGGTCTGTCCCTGAACGAACCCCAGCTGTTTTCCATAAGCAATTATAAACCCAGAACGGTGCAACGTGTACCACTGAATGATGTCAGTCCAGTTTTCAAAGCCAGACCACAACCTAACACATTTAAACTCTATTTTATTGCTTGTCGCTATAGGATTAGCCCATTATCTGATTGTACCAAGCTGTGCCGCAGACGATTTCGTACGGTTTCATCGAGTTCCACCAATTCAAAACGCCACAAAGGATGCAGCTGTTTCGCTGAGTGGAAATGAACACAAGCCGGCGGTATGAATTTATTAGTTATAATTATTTTTGTTTGCCTGTGACTGTGTTTTTTTGTTCGTTGTCGTGTATTGCTCAAGGTTGGCTGATTGCTGTAGCATCTGTATTGAGTATTTATCATCATC
Organism: Cepaea hortensis; assembly: GCA_963921405.1. Taxonomy (NCBI): domain Eukaryota; kingdom Metazoa; phylum Mollusca; class Gastropoda; order Stylommatophora; family Helicidae; genus Cepaea; species Cepaea hortensis. The sequence goes on along the minus strand of OY992889.1, from coordinate 93,185,662 downwards.
ATCATCATCATCATCATCATCATCATCATCATCATCATCATCATCATCATCATCATCATCATCATCATCATCATCATCATCATCATCATCATCAGCAGCAGCATCTTCTTCTTCTTCTTCTTCTTCTTCTTCTTCTTCTTCTTCTTCTTCTTCTTCTTCTTCTTCTTCTTCTTCTTCTTCTTCTTCTTCTTCTTCTTCTTCTTCTTCTTCTTTCTGAATAGAAATTTAGTTGCATATCATTCACAGGACGTCACAGTCAACCTCAGTATTTTTACTGTTTTTAATCTCATGTCAAGTTTACGTTCATTAGTTTGCCATTGCTTTCTGAACGACCGACACTCATACTGACACAAAGTGAATGTTGACTAAGTGACAGATAGAGTGGCTATGGTTGTGTCTAGGGTATGTCCTTGTAACAATGTGATGTTGAACAACAGATTAACCAAGATGCATCACACCCAAACACCAGTCAGTGAACAAGCGTTACTTTGCGCACATAATATTCCTTTAATTATGAATTAACACAGACACATGTAGCATATAAATCCAGGAACAATAATTCTCTAAGAATATATCTCCATCCCCAATGGAACACTTCGAAGAACACTGCCTCTCAAGGCTACTAAAATCTCGTCCCACACGACAGGTATACTAGCCTCTCTCTAGGCCCGACTCAAAGTAACCCACTATGGGTCTCGAATTCCACTCACTATCCCTGGAACCCACAGTGCGGAGTTATCTTCCAAACTCCGTCACAATTCTTCACTTTCTCAGACCACGACCTTCTCCTGGTCCGGTCTAGACTCAACTCCTCTCAGCTCGGAGTCTACACATCAACTGCCCCGTCAATCTTTGTCCCTCTCAATTCAACAATTCTATCCCCCACAATGCTTCACACACAACACACAACCTCACTGCTCCAACTGTCTGCCTCTTCTTGCAGCCCCTCTACCTTACACCCTTCCCCGTTTATCTCCTTATATTTTCTTTCCGGTGAATGCCCTTTCACCTCGTGAACTGTTTATATTGTACGGCCACTCACCTTAATGCCACTGAAACACAGGCATGTGACACTACCCCACCCTCAAAAGAAAACATCGTTTTCAAATGTTGGGAGACTAATACTTATCAAATATGTGACCCAGACACATTGCCTGGGTAGCCCTAAGTATGGCTGCACCTTACTCTAGCTACCACACTACCTAATACATCAAATGCTCATAGTACACTCCCATATTCCCCACACATAAATACAAAACAACTTTCTATCTTGTGTACCAATGCATGAACTACTACATCACATAATAATAATAATAATACGTCATAGGAAAGCATTATACTTATGTACCCACAGGTCTCTTACTACTTCACAACCACACAATACTATTTGTGTACCGACCCTATATCAGGTGGTTCTGTTCTTGCATTAACCCACCTCTGATTCCTGTCGATGCTGTGTCTACCTTTCATGTACCCATGACTCATGGTACCTCTACAATTACAACATCTGTTTGCTATCCCTAACCCTGGGTCAGTAATGTCGTGAACACTCTTTAGACCTAACTCAACTTTTCTATCTGCATATTGCACCGTTACACTTGAGTCTCTGTTTAGTCTGAACTCTTTATTCAATCTTGGCCCATTTATTTGGCACCTTGCTTTCTGCTGCATATGCCTTATGCCTATGTGCCTTGCACATGCACTATCCTGAGCTGTTCTAGTATATCGGTCTCTATGTGCTAAAGGTACTGCTCCTTGCCCACGTGCAGTTCTGCTATCTGAAAACCGGTGAGTGAGAACATTGTTCTTCCTCTCGAAGCACCATCTACCTTTCTTTGACTGCCTATGTTCTACTCTCCTACACCCTTGGGAACATTTGTTCAGAGTAGTATCTTGTCTCTGGGATTCCCTACAGCTACATTTGAAATCCATTCTCACCTGCTCAGCTTTCCTATCCTTGTCCTGAGTTCCTGTGTCTACTTCAAGTGCATCTTCTACCTCAGCTATACTCTCTAATTTAGGTCCTCTTGTGGTAACTACCTCATTACTGCTTACACTATATTTTTGGTCCCAATAAACTACTTCCTCTTCTGTACAATCTTTAACTCCTATAACATTTCCTATGATCAAATCAGCCACTGGTGAGTCCAAAACACACGCTGTCACTCTTCCAGTGATATATGGTGTTTTTACTGTTATTATGGCTAGTGGGTAGAACTCTACTGTCCCATTAAATGTTATGGATCTAATCTTTTTTCCTGTATAATCCGAGGTATGCACTAAACTCTTTCTCACCCCGATGGACGTACATCCGGAATCCCTAATTGTTAACGCTGGCCTATCATTAACAAATCCATGGTGCATCTTCAGACTTCCTCCTTCATGGACTGCTGATCCTGCTTTCACTGTATGACCACATATTAAGACTGGCTGACCATCTTTTTCAAAAAGAGGTTTGCACCCACTACAATCTTCATTGTTGATAGTCTCAATTACTTGTGCTGCATTAGAATGCTCCGTTTCCCTCATCCTACAATGATGACTGACATGCCCCTTCCTTCCACATTTGAAACAAGTGATCTCCCTTTTACTGTTGTTCGTTGGTCCATCTGATGGTTGTGCATCACAATCTGCCATTTTGTGTCTCCAGCTCCCACAATTCCAACATCCGGCATAACTATTTGGACGTCTCTGAAAATTCCCCCTTTTGTATGGGTACCGTCTTGCTCTGCCAAAATAGTTGCCACGGGAACCATTGTCCTTAGGTTCTTGTTCCTCATATCTTTGTGTTAAATCTACACTTTTTGATCTTGGTCTAATAACTGGATTCTGGTCCTGTTTCGTATACGCTGCACAGACTATTTCCTCACTAATAAGTCTACCAATAGAACTGTTTGGATGTGCAGTCATGTAATTTTGCCCTAACTGTGACATTGTGTCTATGTCCTTTGGCTTCCGTTCCTCAAAGAACGCCACTAAATTAGAATTGCATGCAGATACTACCTTGTCTCTTAACATTAGATCTACTAATTTATTAAAATCTTTCCCTACTTCTGCAAGCTCCATCCATTTGTTAAATGTATTCTTTACAGTGTTAACAAAATCTGTGAAATCTTGATTTGTCTCTGGCACTAACTGTCTAAACTTTGTCCTATATCCATGTTCCGTTAGTTGGAACTTTGTCAGCAAACGTTGACGTAAGATAGTGTAGTTGTTTCTTTCTTCTACAGGTAAATTGAACATGGTGTCTAGTGCCTTGCCCGTTAGAAGCTCCCCTAGTCTAATAGCATACTGTTCTTCGGGGATGCCTAACACTTTCGCTGATGCCTGATATCTGTCAAGATAAGCTTCAAGGTTGTCTCGGTCCGTAAAGTATGGCAGTTTTAATCTCTGTGACGACTGCGAAGGTCTTCTACTTTCCTCACTTTGACCCTTCGATGCAAATTCTAACTTTTTAATAGCAATTTCCGCTTCCATCTTAATCTTCTCTTTCTCGATTTCCACCGCATTTGTTTGTTTTAACTTTTCAAGTTCCAGTTGTGTCATTTCTAGTTTCAATTGTGTCTCTTTCTCTTCCTGTAGACGCTTGTTTTCCATTTCAGCTAACTTTACTTCCTGTAGGCGTTGGGCTTCAGCTACCTTTTCTTCCTGTAGGCATTTTGCCTCGAGTTCTGCCTGTCTCTGTTCTCTTTCGGCTTGTCTCTGGTCTCTTTCAATCTGTTGTTGTTCTTTTGCTTCGGCATACTCCTGTAACTCTTTACCCTTCAAGCCTATTCGTTCACCTGCTTCAATATATTCCATTAAAGTAGGCATCTTGTACTTGTGGACACGTTGCTGTGAATCAGCCAACTATAAATGTACAGACTCTGCTGTTAGTCTTTGTGTCACTTCCCTAAGTACACCCGCACTCCCTGTGTACGTAAATCCGTAGTGCTACAATATCACTCTGTACTCACCCAGTCACTCTATAAGCACTAGGTAGATGAGGTGGGAATATTAACTATACTCCCTCGTATATATATATATATCAAATAACTGTAGAACAATTCCTGGAAATAGTTTTAAACATACATATACATACACAAATGCATGATACACACTCAGTGCCAACTATTAAACGCTAGACGCATAGGCCGGTGAAACGCAGACGGATGATTACATAGAAATAAAAACCACTGACATAAACATGCCCATGAAAGACCATACCGTGCGCATAATGTAAACTGACAAATACCATCTAGATAGAAGCTATATTAACATAAGAAATACACCAATACCATATATCCAAAGAACTCAAATATTATATGTAACAGTAAAGAGAAAACAGTAAAAAGAACAAATATAAAATGAATAATGTACATAGATCTGACGTAGACACTTGGACACCGTGTATAAAGTCGAGACGACCCAATGCCACAGCACGAAACAAACTGACTCGTCAGCTGTCTCTCAACAACATACAATATGTACCTAGACAATTTCACCTTTGCGCCGTCTCCCGCATTTCGAGAAACAATGCAAAAATATCCTACTTATAACGAACACTGGACCACATACAAATATTTACGTAACGCACAACAACAACAATACTTAGGACGATGAGAACAACAGAAGCAAACAAGGGTTGCCGCCACCAATGTGATGGTAGAATCTTACAAAAGTCCTTAGTTTGTTTTTAATAGTGTCCGAAAATCGCCTGGAAATGTCTGTCCGTTACTGTTTTGAAAAGATTACGACTTTATATTCCCACAATGAATTAATGTTCTGATGCGTTGTCACTTTTTGTTGACGTGGTGACACGATTTTCGACTGTCGTAAAAGTTGAAGATGATGATAATTATCCCAACGCCTTGTCTCTATACAGTCCGTAACGTTTTTGTAATCCTCCCTGTAGAGTTGGCCTGTGATTGTATAATGTATGTGAACGCTCTTGTTTTGCCAGAAATATTGGGTTTTCGTTGCGTTTTGGGGAGCCGAAAATACCTTTAAAATCAATGAATGTTTATCTGCGTAGTCACTGTCGCTTTGAAGTGATGGTATGGTTTCACTGTTGCTGACCCGGTTAAACCAACGAATGGCAGAAAATGATCACGCGCTTTAAATCCGCTTTGCAAGTCTTTTTTGGTGAAGAAATGCGCTCATACGTGCGAAGACGGCACCTGAATGACTGTTGTGGTTTGTTTGCCGATGATGACACACACACACAAAGACGTTAAACGTAAATCCTAGTTTCAGTAGAAACCCAACGTGTTATTCTCAGTGGAAATTTTTCCGTCAAATTCCCTGGTTCTCGGCCTTGACTCACAAGGTCATCTCTGTTTCTCTTTATCACAATAATCCGTGTAGAAACTTTTACTTTTCTGTGGAGCAACGATTGTCACCTTTGAGTGTTCCCCACACTTTACTCCTATGACTCCCCTCCTCCTGGCGAGTTTTTAACCATGAATTACCCTCGTAATTCCCATGGCGCCCCTTTCCGTCTTATTATCTGCACCGAACTCTGAAGACGCCGTACACACACACACGCTGTCCACAAGTTCACCTGACCTTCACCTTTGGCGCCTGTCTATTTTTCGTGGACAACCTGTCCTAAACAGCGCCGACTTTTTCGCCTGCTGTCCGCCAGACGATTCTCTCCGCAGCGCACTCCTGTCCGTGTACTGTGCGTAACCCCCCACTGTCCCCTTTCCCTCTCAGGGTGGGCAATGGTTTTACCTGTGGTGGCTTTCTCGTGAAGTGAACTCTCTGCTACCCAGTTCCCGCACGAAAAAAAACCCAGTGTTTATCCCGTGGACACGCTCCTCTGTCCACCCTCTCTCTCTCTGAGTGAGAAGTGTTATTTTTATCTGGTTTCTCGTGGACTCTGTATTAATTCTCCGACACTTTTGAAATGCGCTGTCTACTGAAAATGGTGTTTATTCTTGACAGGAGAGCCCTCAGAAATCTACTCTGACACAAAGTGAATGTTGACTAAGTGACAGATAGAGTGGCTATGGTTGTGTCTAGGGTATGTCCTTGTAACAATGTGATGTTGAACAACAGATTAACCAAGATGCATCACACCCAAACACCAGTCAGTGAACAAGCGTTACTTTGCGCACATAATATTCCTTTAATTATGAATTAACACAGACACATGTAGCATATAAATCCAGGAACAATAATTCTCTAAGAATATATCTCCATCCCCAATGGAACACTTCGAAGAACACTGCCTCTCAAGGCTACTAAAATCTCGTCCCACACGACAGGTATACTAGCCTCTCTCTAGGCCCGACTCAAAGTAACCCACTATGGGTCTCGAATTCCACTCACTATCCCTGGAACCCACAGTGCGGAGTTATCTTCCAAACTCCGTCACAATTCTTCACTTTCTCAGACCACGACCTTCTCCTGGTCCGGTCTAGACTCAACTCCTCTCAGCTCGGAGTCTACACATCAACTGCCCCGTCAATCTTTGTCCCTCTCAATTCAACAATTCTATCCCCCACAATGCTTCACACACAACACACAACCTCACTGCTCCAACTGTCTGCCTCTTCTTGCAGCCCCTCTACCTTACACCCTTCCCCGTTTATCTCCTTATATTTTCTTTCCGGTGAATGCCCTTTCACCTCGTGAACTGTTTATATTGTACGGCCACTCACCTTAATGCCACTGAAACACAGGCATGTGACACATACCATTGTGTGAAAACCAACGCATTCGGTCTGCTGCCAAATCGCCCGCAGCTGTGTTTCGTACTCAGTATGCGGTATTAGGACTTGCGTCCGTAACTCCCCTCGCCACAGAGCGTGTATGAATAAATAAAAAGACAGCAGCAGTCACTTTAAGCTTGCTGATATCCCCATAGAGTTTATCATTAAATGGAGCGGATGTCGGCCAAAATACTTTTTCCCTTTTCCGGAATGTGTTGGACCATCTTACAACAAATGTGTGGCTGTCATTTGACCAGTTCCACAGTTATATTCATCAGTATCGTCTATCTTTAGATAAGTGAACATGTTGATATTTCAACCTTTTGTTGCATGTCCGTAGTCTGAAGATTGTAACTTGTTCTTTTCGGTTGAGTTGGTAATATGCATCATCTTTTAATATATATGACTTGGTCATTTCTAGTTTGTATAATGTCTTGATGTGCAACCATCACTCAGTGAATAACTCGATCTCTGTGTTCATACAATGGTATGAGTGACGGGCGTTCAGAAGCAATGACAAAACTACTAAACTTAGTTTGCCAAGAGATCACAAACAGCCAAAAATGGCTGGGGTTGACTGCTCTGAAATTAGATATCAGAAAGCCAATATTTATCGTGCTTGTGGTTGTATCTTCCATAACATCTGAAAAAGAAGGAAACAAAAAAAAAAAACAGTGAGGCATGATTCATTCAACCGAAAGCTTTTTCAGTCCACGATTCATGCTGATTATATGCGTCCTTGAATTTTGTTAGTATTACCATATTGTATTACTTTACAGCATTTCCATTCATCAAACTGTAAGATGTGTATGTTTTAAATATATAATTTCTACTACAGCTATGTACATGCACACGTTTCCATGTGTGTGTGTGTGTGTGTGTGTGTGTGTGTGTGTGTGTGTGTGTACACCCGTATTCTACCTGTTTGTCTATATATCCGTCTGCAGAAATGATAATAATAATAATAATAATAATAATAATAATAATAATAATAATAATAATAATAATAATAAGAAGAAGAAGAAGAAGAAGAAGAAGAAGAAGAAGAAGAAGAAGAAGAAGAAGAAGAAGAAGAAGAAGAAGAAGAAGAGGGAGAAGAAAAATAAGAAGTAGAAGAAATGGATATCCACTTCACTACAAACGCATTTAAATAGTGAGTGATATTTAAAATTATGAAATTATATTGCGGTGTTTCATTCCAATATTTCAGCACGACCAGGCTTTACAGCCTGTGAACGAAGCAGAGCAGAAACATCAAGAGATCCCGCTAAAGACACAACAACAACAGCAGGGACAACAACAACAGCAGGGACAACAACAACAACAACAACAACAACAACAACAACAACAACAACAACAACAACAACAGCAACAACAACAACAACAACAAAAGGAGCAGCAAGCCGAGACTGCAGGAGCCAAACCCGCAAATGGAACTCACACAATTTCGGATGATGAAGCAGATTCTGTGGGGCTGCCACGTCCACCCAACGTCAAGCATGGTTCTGACTTTGGGAGGCACAACAAACACGAGCGTGAAATTAATAGTCAAGAAATCAATTTACGGAGACAAATCAACAACAATACACATGGCAATATAAGCATTCAAAATAAATACCCGGATGGTAAGGTGGGACGTAGTCACCTTAACAGCACCAAAATCAAACAGGAATCAGCAGTACGGGATCCCAACATGCTTTCCGATGGCAGATCGCTTGGCCAAAATAAGAATGTTCAAGAAAATGAAATAAAATCCGTTGCTCAAGATATACAACCACAGACTCATAATGATTCTATTCCTGTTATCCCAGCACACGCTGATAGTGTTTCCAACATTGGTGATTCTCAAAGACAAAACAATAATATAGATATTGTTAATGGTCTTCGCGGCAACGAAATACCTGGGTCAGTTAATATGAGGAATATTAGCAGTGGTACACAAGTGGAGATAAGCAACCTTCCGAATGTACATGAATCAGGCAATGGAGAACGTAAGCAAGAGGGGAGATTAGAATTGGGTAATGTCCAACAGCTGCCACTGGAGATCGACCAACAACACCAACAGCAACAACAACAGCAGCAGCAGCAGGGGCAACAACAACATCAGCTACAACAACTAAACCAACAGGGGCAAGAGCAACTGCAACCACAGCAGCAAGGGCCACTACAACCTCAGCAGTTACAACAACAGCAGCTAGATCAGATACGACAACAGCAGCAGCAACAGCAGCAAGTACAGCAGCAGCAACAAATACTGCAACAGCAGCAGCAGCAGCAACAGCAGTTCCAGCAGCAATTCCAGCAGCAGCAGTTTCAGCAGCAGCAGTTTCAACAGCAGCAGTTTCAGCAGCAGCAGCAGTTGAAGCCACCAGGAATCGGAGGCATCAGCGTCACCTGGGACTGGGAGGACTTTTCCGTCATGTTCAAGTCGTATGGTGGTGCAGAGATGAAAGTGAGAAGAGCACCGCATGCTACTACCGGAGAGCCATGGCCCTTACCACAGTACTACACGAAGAAAGATAATAAAGTTAGTAGCACTTTCATCGTTAGTCACTTCCCCAGTCTGATTTCGTTTGTGGTTTGTCCAACATCGCCAAGTAGAATACACTTGTTGAGTTTGTCATTTGTCCATCATTGCCCAAGAGAGCGTAGTCGCAATGTTTGTCCATCATTGCCCAAGAGAGCTTCCTAGTAGTGTTTGTTCATTATTGCCCAAGAGAGCTTCCTAGTAGTGTTTGTTCATTATTGCCCAAGAGAGCTTACTAGTAGTGTTTGTTCATTATTGCCCAAGAGAGCGTAGTCGCAATGTTTGTCCATCATTGCCCAAGAGAGCTTACTAGTAGTGTTTGTTCATTATTGCCCAAGAGAGCGTAGTCGCAATGTTTGTCCATCATTGCCCAAGAGAGCTTACTAGTAGTGTTTGTTCATTATTGCCCAAGAGAGCTTCCTAGTAGTGTTTGTTCATTATTGCCCAAGAGAGCGTAGTCGCAATGTTTGTTCATCGCTGCCCAAGAGAACATAATTGTACTGTTTGTCCATCATTGCCGAAGATAACATAAGTGTAGTGTTTGTCCATCATTGCCGAAGAGAACATAATTGTAGTGTTTGTCCATCATTGCCGAAGAGAACGTAATTGTAGTGTTTGTCCATCATTGCCGAAGAGAACATAATTGTAGTGTTTGTCCATCATTGCCCAAGAGAACATAATTGTAGTGTTTGTCCATCATTGCCGAAGAGAACATAATTTTAGTGTTTGTCCATTCGAACCCCAAGAGAACGTAATTGTAGTGTTTGTTCATCATTGCCGAAGAAAACATAATTGTAGTGCTTGTTCATCCGAAGCCCAAGAGAACATAATTGTAGTGTTTGTCCATCTGAAGCCCAAGAGAACATAATTGTAGTATTTGTTCATCATTACCCAAGTGAACATAATTGTTGCGTGTGTCCATCCGAAGCCCAAGAGAACATAACTGTATTGTTTGTTCATCATTGCCGAAGAGAACATAATTGTAATTTTTGTTTATCATTGCCGAAGAGAACATAATTGTAGTGTTTGTTCATCATTTCCCAAGAGAACATAATTGTAGTGTTTGTTCGTCATTGCCGAAGAGAACATAATTGTAGTGTTTGTTCGTCATTGCCGAAGAGAACATAATTGTAGTGTTTGTTCATCATTACCCAAGAGAACACAATTGTAGTGTTTGTTCATCATTTCCCAAGAGAACATAATTGTAGTGTTTGTTCGTCCGAAGCCCAAGAGAACATAATTGTAGTGTTTGTTCATCCGAATCCCAAGAGAACATAATTGTAGTGTTTGTTCATCCGAAGCCCAAGAGAACATAATTGTAATGTTTGTTCATCCGAAGCCCAAGAGAGCGCATGGAGTCTGGAACATGGAGTCTGCTTTCAAGAACTGTAAAAAAATCAGAAACAAATATTATAATGGGTGATTTCAAAGCAAAAGTAGGTAATCAAGGCAATAGATGCCGTATGGGCAACTATGATTTGGGAGAGCGAATTGAAAGAGGAAACAGACTGGTAGAATGGGAAAAAGAACAAGAAATGGTTGTAGGAAACACCTGGTTTAAACAGCATCCTAGAAGATTATGGACATGGAGGAGTCCAGACAGCAGGATTAAAAATTAGATAGATTACATCCTGATTAGCAGAAGGTTTCGAAATGCGTTAACAGTCGTAAAAACAGTTCCCAATGCAGACTGTTACAGTGATCACAGATTAATTACAGGCACATCCAGGGTAAAGTTGAAGTATACAACAGAAAACCGTAAATATGATTTGTGCAAACTGAAAACTGACAAAGAATTACAAGATAATTTTAACATAGAAGTAAAGAACAAATTTGATATATTGTCTGATCTAGAGATCCTATTTCAAGATGGTGATGATCAATGGGAAATGTTGAAGAATTCAATCAGTCGTGCTGCAGAAAAAAACTATTCCAAAATTAAAGAAAGTGGGTAGAAAGACATAGTTGACTGAAGAAATTTTACAACTATGGAAACAAGAAGATGGAAAAATCATAATAGAAAAAGCTCAGATGTTACATGTATGTTCAGATTATGTGAAAAACCTTCATGATGATAACAGAGAAGAACAGTATAATGTTCAAAATAATAATGAAGGACCATCAATTTTAAAGATGGAGGCTCAGAATGCTCTTAATTAATCATATTAAAACTGGCAAGACCCCCGGTTCAGACAACATCACAACAGAAATGATTAATGCTTTAGAAGAATATGGAATAGATAAAGTTACCAGACTGACGAATACAATATATGATACTGGAAATATACCTCATGAATTATGTAACTCTGTATTTATTGCAATCCCAAAGACATCAGTAGCCTTGGAATGTGATCAACATCGAACAATTAGTATAATGAGTCACATCACGAAGATTTTGCTAAGAATTATCATGCAAAGAATTAGGAAGAAAATACAACCCGAAATAGGAGAAGAACAATGTGGGTTTGTAGAAGGCAAGGGTGCAGTAAATGCAGTGTATATATTGAGAAAAATAATTGTACGTTCTATAGAAGTAAACAAAGATCCACACCTTTGCTTTATTGACTATACAAAGGCTTTCAATAAAGTGAGACATGTCGACATGATAAGGATGCTTGAAGACCTACAAATTGAAGAAAAAGACCTTAGACTTGTAAAAAACATATATTGGAAACAACAAGCTGCCATAAGAGTTGATAATGAAGTAGGGAAATATCAGACTATTAAGAGAGGTGTGAGACAGGGATGTGTAATGTCTCCAGATCTTTTGTTCCCTGTACAGTGAAAATATTTTCAGAAATATAGAAGATATGGAAGGTATCAATATTGGGGGACGATGCATCAATAACATTAGATATGCAGATGATACAGTCTTGATTGCAGACAATGAACAGGACCTGCAACATCTAGTAGATGCGGTTATTGCACACAGTGAACAACTAGGGTTAGAACTGAATTGTAAGGAGACACAGATTATGGTCGTCACTGGGAAGAAAGTAATACCACAATGTAATATACAAGTAAATGGGCATATTCTTAAACAAGTGAATCGATACATCTGCAGGGCCGAATTGATAAGAACCCTCGTTCTTAAACATCCATGTGCTGATGCCGAGGTAGCGGGTCAGTTGGATTAAAATGTTGACTTCTCGTTCTTGACTTCTTTTTTATGCATATCCTATTTACAGGACATCGCGGTCAACACCAGCATTTTACTATTGTTGTTGATATCTTAACAAGTGTACGTTCAGTAGTTTGCCATTGCTTTCTGAACGACCGGCTCCTATACCAACTTGTTAAAACCCAGCGCAACGTGATCTTCTGTCAAATCGGTCGCAGCTGTGTTTCGAACGAGGGTAGGGGGCTTACAAATCACGTTCGTAAGGCCTTTGCCACGGAGACCGGCCGTTCTTGACTTGGGGACGTTAATTACAAGTACCTGTGGGATGTGGATTTTAATTCCTGAGAATAATTCGTTAAAATGTCTAGGGGGTATTATTGATTCTCTGGTCACTGGTAAGAATGCAGGGTGATCAGGGATATTTACCACAAATCCCAGGAAGAAAGAGCTCAATCCTTGAAACAATGGCATCTGTGTGTAGGTTTCCCTTCCCACTTCATCACCCTTTAAATTAACTATAGATGCTAGAAGGATATTGATTGCTCACAACATATAAACAACCACTTATGTGACACCACATTTACTTGATGTACACACCACTTTTGGACAAACAGTTCAGGTATTAACTCAAGATCTGCATTTACATATATATATGTGTAATAAACACTATGTATTTTCAGACAGGCATGGGAATTCTTGCATTAATACAATATAGTACCCAGTGACCCCAGAAAAAAACAAGGTTATTACAAACAACACAACAACCACAAATTGGTTCTGCTAACTTGACTCATTGTACCTAGATAAAATCACACTGGTCTAGGTGCAGAAACCCAACATTTATTTCTGACACCATGTACAATTCTCATATTTAAAAATAATGAGTTGATGTCAAAATACTATTTACCTTAACCATCATTGGTTATACCTCAATAACACTGTATGTCATAGAAGAAAAAAACACACATGAAAACAGTTGATACTAATAATTAAATTAATTAATTATAGTGTTCATTTAGGCCTTGCGGATGGGTATTCTTCTCCCGTGCAAAGCAGTTAATGTCCATAATTATCCGTGACAGCAATAAATACTCACAGTCATGTATTAATGTCCACTGAAGTTTGTTGCGGAACTTATAATCCTTATTATGAAATAAATTCACCACATATCTCCTCCGTGGAGCTGAATTCAAGAATCTTCTTTGCGAACGGCTCGGTGTCAGTGTGAAATTGAGGCCTGGGTTGGTCATACCTTCAGGAGATGCATCTTTGGTCTTGGACTAAGGTTCTTCCCTATATCACCATATCTGATGAAAAGGATGCCTACCTTTCAGTGTCTCGGCTTATAATATCCGAATCTCAATTTTGTTCCCACAGATTTTTCACCCACCTAGTCATCAGTCTATAACCTATTCCACCGTTATTGGCATTTAGGCTGACATGGGACCAGCACAGAGTTCTGATTCATTATTTACTTTCAGTGTAGACATACAATTCTGCTTGTTATTCATTTGGTTCATCTGGAATTAATTCCAGGATTCTGCTGCAGGCATGGAACTGAAGAATATTGCTCCAACACATATCCAGGGTTGCAGGCCATCAGGTGATTCCTGTGGTTGCAGGCGTAGAGGCATTTACTCCGCTAACTGCTTTCATATGGTCTTTTATCTGATGGTGTTCAGGGTTTGGAACCTTGAGGTAATCTGGTTTCGTAGTTATGTTTCAGATGATATTCCGTTTGTACCTTGGTTGTATTGGCTTATGTGGTTCAGTGTCTTCTCCCCATTTGATTGAGCCAGAACTTAGTGTTGAATAGCTGAATTCCATGTTTGACTGTTGCAGCTGTGAGACATTCTTTCGAAGACTTATCCATTGTTGGATATTAACTTGGTAACCCAACCAACAGTTGAAGGGCTTTCACTGTTGCTAGTTTTAGTAACTTGTAGGATTGTCCCATAGTTTCACTGATTTTGCTGAGTGATAAGGCTTATAGGTGATACTTCTCAGACGTAAAGCAGACGATACACTGTTGTCAGTTACTCTGTTGATCTTCATCTTTGTAGATTATTAGATCTTGAAGTCCACATGTGGGATGTTCCTACTAAAATAGGACTTAATCACTCACCCCGTCAGTTGTCTTCTAATTTATCTGTTGCTCGCTATGGAGCTATTGAGCGCCGCAGTAAACATTGAGGTATTGCTAGATCCAGACTATGGTTTGGACATTCACTTTATGGCTGTTGACCCAGGATCCAGTGTTAGTGATATAGTCCCACCAAATTCAACCACCACCTGCTTCTCTTCTATAGAAAAGGGATGACAAAGAATACAACACTAGCATTAACCTACTGTGTTATGATAAAAGGTTTACAACACAATTACAAACACAAATACAAAACAACAAGGGGAGAAGGGGAAAGGAGTGGGTGTCCATGTTCCACTGTCCCTCATTGCTGAGTAGAGCCATTCTGACTCTTCATAGTGAGTAAGGTATTTTCTCACTTATATTTTGTTCTGTTGTTACTGGGACTATTGGATGGGTGAAGTCATTCTGTCCATCCAACATGTTGATATTGTCTCTCTCATTACTTGAAGAGAATAGCCTATACAGAATCCCTGTGGTTTCTAATGCCGCGTCTTCATTTCGGCACTATAATCATCACTAGGTCAAGACTATTCACCATTGGCTTCTTAAGTACTGACATACATATGTATTCTTACATCAACATCCTCTAATCCCAAGGTGCAACATTAAAATGTATATTCCCACAGTAAAAAGTAACAATCAGAACAAAGAAAATTCTCATACCAGAAAAAGACATACATGTACATTTCTCTGATATTAAGTACATGATACTCATACATAATAATTAATCATAATGCTGATGCAGGGAGCCTTTGTTTTTGGGTTTTCTCAGGGGTTAATCCATAACTTAAAACATACATTGTTTTCCCCCACTGCGTACAGCAGATGAGGATAGTAGTCGCTGTGATATATTTTGTCAAGGACTGCTATTATTCAAGCAATTTATTCACATCAATCTTCGCTTCTGTTCCTACTACAGTGAGGTGATGCGGATTGAAGGTATCCGAACATGCCTTAACATCACGCGTTTAATTGTTCATGAATTTATATTCAAACATGGCCTGTCCCTAACACTATTTTATGAAATGATTATATGTTCACCCTCATATGGAGTGGTTACTAATCTGTTAACAAAAGGATGGTACTAAAATTTAACACTATAGTTCCAAGTTACAGATTATGATGTGGCAAAATATTTTATCCCCTGACTAAGTAAGAGTCAGGAATATGCGTAATCATTTGTATGTCCCCGCATGGATAAAACAAGTTCAGAGACATCCTTACCAGTGCATTTACACTACATAGGATATTTGAAAGTGGCAGACACCAGTTCTCTACTTGTGCAGTATGAAATCAAGAGTCTGCTCCTACCTTGAGAAAATGTTTCTTTAAAGTCCAATCTCTACAGTACATAAATTATTTGCAGATTTCTAAGCATCGATAGGGATATATAGTTCCATTGCATAGAAGTTATTTTTCATAGGACTATGAAATTGGCAGAAACGAGTTTTCTTCTCTGAAGTATGAATCAGGAGTCTTTCCTAAATTGAAAAGAGTTTCTGACATGAGAGTTGATACTCTATGTGTACTACAGTACACATACTATTCATAGGTTATAAACACTATTTAGTTAGATATAAGTTCATAATGCCTATAAAAGATATTAACATAGGGATTTGAAGACATAGGAAAAATTACAGCGTGGCGCCCACCTGTGTTTCCTTAGTAAACATCATCCAGCCTGGTTTAAGAGAATTGTAACTAATTCTTATTTAAACATACTGGTCTATGTAATACATAAATATATCTTAATAATGTAGATAACATACCAATAGCTTGAATAGAATCATGTTTTTAAGGCAAACTACCTTCTCCCCGAAGGGAAAGGTCGACTTTCTTGTGTGTTCTCTTGACTAGAAATGGCCGCTTCAGTCTTTGTTTTCCCCCTCGCCAGGATTGGCCAGATAAGGGAGAGAAAACAAGCCAAAATAAATTTAGCTGTGCCACGGTCTGTCTATCGCTGTTTTATTTTCTCCTACATTAAGTAAGTTACTTAAACAGTAATTGTAAGGGTTTGTTTATTTTTAAGGGAGTCCATAAATAGGAAAGGGTAAGGACGTTTTATTATACCACAGTACCTCATTAGCCGGAGTAGGTTCGTCTGATGGCGAGGGAAACTGGTAATAGGGAAAGTTAAGTTAATTCACACGCAAAAATCAGTCCAGTACACAAGACGTAGTAGCACATAAACTACACTTGAGTTCAAATCGAGTGAACAAGCAAAAAATCATATATACATTCGATTGACTAATCGCAGATTTTCCGACTGAGCAAAGATCTGAAGTTTGTTCCTATTGGCGTCACTTGTGACATCCTTGAGCAAGGTTTGACCCGGCACCTACAGCGGGTACTGCGAGGCTCTGTGGAAGATATGTACGACAACCTTCAGAATGCTGACGGGACCGCATACGAAGACCCTGCCTCCAGGTACACACAGGATCTCTTTCAGAAGGCACCTGTCATCAGCAGGGTGGACGTGAGAGTGAAGATGCCTTGCACGAAATATCCCAGTCTGGATTCCGACGAATCATGTAATGTACCTGTTTGTTATGTTTCAGTTAGGACGGTTATTTTGATGTACGTTCTGTTTTCACAAACTGTTGGTGAACTCTGTGCTTGAATACAAGTTATGTATTTGTCCTCTACAGGACGTTGCCAGAAACCTTAGAATTTATTGACTGTTTTTGATGTCTTGACAAGTTTACGTTCAGTAGTTTGCCATTGCTTTCTCGACCAAGGTCTTCTTCCCGAGAGTCAATGTGGCTTCAGAAAAAAAAAAAAAAAAAAAAAAAAACGAAGAACTGTTGATATGATTTTCACTGCAAGGCAGTTGCAAGAGAAATGTCAGGAACAGAAATGCGAAATGTTCTCAACTTTAATTGATCGTACCAAGGCTTTTGAAACAGTCAGCCGAGAAGGGCTGGAAGATTATGGCGAAATATGGCTGTCCACGAAAGTTTGTGCAAATAATGCGGTTATTTCACGATGGTATGCAGGCGAGAATACAAGAAAATAGTGAACCTTCTGAGCGCTTTCCTGTCACCAATGGGGTGAAGCAAGGATGTGTCCTATCACCAACACTGTTCAGCCTTTGGAATACATTGGAATAGACGTCAAATAACGCATGGATTGAAAGTTGTTCAATCTCAGAAGGCTGAAAGCTAAAACCAAAAATATCAGCGACATTGTCAGAGAGCTCCTGTTTGCTGATGATTGCGCTCTATATGCCAACTCAGAGGCAAACATGCAACACAATGTTTTAACTTTCTCATGTGCCTGTGTCAACTTTGGGCTCAATATCAACCACTGCATGAAAACGAACGCAAGGCGATCTGTCGCCAAATTACCCGCAGCTGTGTTTCGAACGCGATATGCGGGATTACGATTTGCGTTCGCCACGGAGCCGGCTATCAGTATAAACCCACAATTAATCATCCTTCTATGAGTGACATTTAATATCTGTGAATTTATTTCTCTGTGTTTGCAGTTTGTCGATAACGAGTAGTTCGTTGGTGTTTTAAAGAATCACTTTCAATGCACAATGACATCTCTTTAAGTGTCAGAGTCTCCTCCAATAGACTAGACACGGGGAATCTCACCAGCGTGTACGGACTCCGCAGCACCGGCGAGAATCCAAATGTGTTTACCAGAACAACGCATGCTATAAATATTCTCTTGTGAATAAGTTTTCTCATTTTGAAATGTTTACCTAATTAGCTGCTTAGAGGGCCTGCTTTTTCCGATGCCCAGCTATCGATGGATTTTGAGCGTCGGCAACGTGCACAGGTTTCTCTGAATTTTGTGCCGTGGTCGGAGAAGACTAGTAGAGCGATGCACTAACATAACATAAGCGGGAAGTATAGCATCCTTTTATTGACAATCTAAAACACCCAAACAGCGATTCTATAGTTAGTCGTCAAATTATACCCACAGCTCATGGAACTATGAATCAATAAGTGATCAGATCCTCACCTCAGTATCTCCTTTATCGTGTGGCGACGGACGATATCAGCTCCATCATGGATGGCTATTCTTCTCTGGCGCTCTTGCCTGGCATCACCCATTTTGCTTTGATGTTACTGCATTGGAACCATATCTGCAATACTTCTAATCCCCCAGTTAATGAGCAGTTTATAGCTTCTTGATTCATATTCCCCTGTCGATAGTTGATGGTCATGGTCTCAAGTTCGCTAAGGTGGACAGAGGATCTCTTTATAGAGGTACTATACTATCCCATTTAACATACTATCCAACTTAACATACTATCCCACTTACAATACTATCCCAAGTAACATACTATCTCAGGGATGGATAACATATTTATTATATGTGATTACATGTGACTGCATATTAATCTTCATGGTCTATACTTCTAGATGACCTCGTGGTGAAGAAGAGGAAAGTACACATCTGGGCTAATGAAATCTGGGGAGCTCTGAGAGGCCTTGAAACATTCGGTCACCTAGTCTGGACGGGATTGGACGACTCTGTAAGTTAGCTTATTTGAAAGATAATATATGGTGTATTTGTATTGACTGTGTAGTGTTTGAAAATATTGCCCGCCCAAGTTTTGTATTCACCCTCTGTAAAGTTCATGCAACATAATAGGTAAATACAAAACTTGGACCGGCAATATTTTCAAACACTGCCCAGTCATTAAAATACACCCTATACTTTTTCTGTCACCTTTCATCCCCTATTGGGACATAAGCCCACAATCAACTCACCCCAAGCCCACTTACCTTTAACTATCTCATGCAGCTACCTCCATGCCCTCCCCACATTATTCATTTCTGTTTCAACTTCTTTCCTCCATGTAGTTTTTGGTCTTCCTCTATTTTATTTGCCTTGTGAATTCCAAACAGATATCTTTCTACCCATCCTACTGACTGGTTTTCTCAGTATATGTCCTATCTAGTGCCAGCGTGTTTTCTTCATCTCTAGGTTCACTAGTATTTGTCTAGTTCTCTCTCCACGAGCTACATATTATAACAATTAGAATTAGAGCAATATAAATACAATTAAAAAATGTGTTACGTATCTCAGAATCCCAGGCTGTGATAATAAAATGAACCTTGACATTGATACTCTTGTATAGACAGACGTGAGAGTCTGTGGTCTTATGTCAACAAGGGTAAGGGACGGTATCTGTTCAGCGAAGATTCCAGGTAAATGCGTGAAAGTGGTACAAGAAGACGGGGAGGAAGGTAAGGCGGGAAACAGAGGAAGACCTGGAGATACGATGCTGGGCCGAGAGTGAAAACTACGAAGGAGTGGCCCTGGTGAATGTCCATACAATGCATGAATGTTTGTCAGTAATGGGTGGGCCATTGTAGGCGAATGTGAACGAATAATGAAATGAGCACCTACGTATAGTTAGATAGTTGGTCGCGGTTCCAACTTCACGGCAAAGAGTTTGCCCCATAATGCTCCTTCCCTGTGTCAGTGAATGTCATACAGAATGATCCTCACTGTCCCACGGGAAAAGTGGAACAAATAGGAGTCTCGACAAACCAACAGTAAGGAGAAATCGCAAAGAGGTCGAGCCACGATAAGAGCGACATTCTGCAGAGGAGTTTCTTGCTGCTGCTGATGATGATGATGATGATGATGATGATGATGATGATGATGATGATGATGATGATGAGATTTATATCACTTGTTTAAAAAACAAATAGGGGATTATGATCAGCAGAACTGGCAAAATGACGGCTAAACATTTGATGGAGGCGTGTCCGACATACATAACAGAAATGGTTATCCTGGACAAAACCGCTATATGTGAGGACACATAATCTATGGAAACCACAACGCATTCCATTTGAATGCTGATATCTTCGCATATATTCAGGTTATCCTTTGAAGGTGTACGATGAAGAAGAAGAAGAAGAAGGAGGAGGAGGTGCAGGAAAAGAAGAAGAAGAAGAAGAAGAAGAAGAAGAAGAGAAGAAAGAAGAAGAAGAAGAAGAAGAAGAAGAAGAAGAAGAAGAAGAAGAAGAAGAAGAAGAAGAAGAAGAAGAAGAAGAAAAAGAAGAAGAAGAAGAAAAAGAAGAAGAAGAAGAAGAAGAAGAAGAAGAAGAAGAAGAAGAAGAAGAAGAAGAAGAAGAAGAAGAAGAAGAAGAAGAAGGAAGAGGAGGAGGAGGGTAGAAGAAGAAGAAGAAGAAGAAGAAGAAGAAGAAGAAGAAGAAGAAGAAGAAGAAGAAGAAGAAGAAGAAGAAGAAGAAGAAGAAGAAGAAGAAGAAGACGAAGAAGAAGAAGAAGAAGAAGAAGAAGAAGAAGAAGAAGAAGAAGAAGAAGAAGAAGAAGAAGAAGAAGAAGAAGAAGAAGAAGAAGAAGAAGAAGAAGAAGAAGAAGAAGAAGAAGAAGAAGAAGAAGAAGAAGAAGAAGAAGAAGAAGAACAAGAAGAACAAGAACAAGAAGAACAAGAACAAGAAGAACAAGAAGAAGATTAATAACAATATAACTTTCCAGCACCTATGTCTCCGTAATGAGATGGTAGATGACCTTGTGTGGATACAGACCACATGAGCGTTATATACCTCCAACATGTTCATTTATAATTGTGGAGTCACGAAGTGGGCAGGCACCCAAAAAGAAGAGACAAATCTGCTGTCACACAGGAGCTAGAGGCAGTCAAGGCTAGTGGAATAACCAGGCGTTAAGTTAAAGTGAGGAACGGAATAACATAGAGTTAATTGGGAACTTGTGACAGGGCCAGTTATATTATTATTATTATTATTATTATTATTATTATTATTATTATTATTATTATTATTATTATTATTATTTAGCAGTTTTAGTCAAGTCTTAGTCAGACATGTCGGTAGACGATACTACCTGTTTTCTGTTAGCGCCGAATACTGGGCAGCAATCACCAAACCCGACACATCACATTATACCAACGGCTTTGGGCGGAGGAGCGCAACTGGGAGGGTACAGGCCTGATCCCGGTGCGCAGAAATGCACACCAAAAACTACATGTTATGGCAGGTTAGACCAGGCCATACCGAGTTCAGACCACGAGAGCAATTTTTCTGATGACTTCTGGGAGGGGGGGGGGGGGGGGGGGTTATCGCTGGAGCTACGGAATTTGTGCTTTGTGTGATACTATCCGTAAGTGGCTGGCCGTTCTGCAGAAAGAAACCGAGTCAGCTGAGGTAAAACTCGGTGCAATGAATCCAACCCTCTCAAATTTAGACTCTAGATATATTTGTGTTTATTTCCCATCCCTGCAGCTCTACATCAAGGAGACGGTCATCAGCGACTACCCCAGGTTTCCACACCGTGGCCTACTTATTGATTCCTCCAGGCATTTCCTGTTTAAAGAGGTCATTTTGGATATTCTGGTGAGTAGTGACATCATTCATTCATTCATTCATTCATTCAATTAATATTTCGGTATTTCTTCTTGCAATCAATAAAGGAAAAATGCACACACCATTTTGGGAACAATGCAGACAAAAATAGGGGAACAAACTGGGATTTTAAAATACGGATACAACAGGCTAGAGGAACTTGCATAGCACTGGGAAACTTGTCGAAGTCAAGTAAACTTGGCAGCAAACTTAGAATTTGTAACTCCAGTGTTAAATTGGCACTTATGTACGATTCAGAAACACGGAGCACCACTAACAGAATTACTAATTAAGTAACTATAAGATAATTCACTAATACACTGTCTGTGCAGATCAGTAGAAAAGATGTTATGACACAATCGCTCATAGTAGGGCAGATCTGACCCTAAGAATTGTTCGGCAACTGGTCTAGGATCAAAGCTCTGACAGGTTGATAGTTAGAGCATTGCTATGCTTATCTGGCAGCTTCTGCAGCTTGTCTTGTTCCAGATGTATTGGTGTTATTCTTCCTCTGGAGTAAAATAGGCAGGCCGAGAGGTGGATCATGCTGCATGGGCAACACATGGTCTCCTCAATTAATCCCAGACTTTGTGCTATTTGTGAAGCAAAATGTAAAAAAATTATTGTCTGTCAAAACGACAAGGTACCAAAAGGTTCAGAATTAATACAAGACATTCAGACCATGACTTATATTATTTATATCCTTCATTAGTGTACTGAGATGAACAAAATGACTGTAATCCACTGTACAATACTTAGGTCATTATGCATATTATTTATATCCTTCATGCTTTCGATCCCCAACATGGCGGACGGGCAATTGCACCGTTAAGGCCTCTGTAGTGTTTATGCTTGTGGCTAGGGTTTGCATTCGCATTTTCCTCATGTTGGACTGGTTATGCATGGTTCCGTCGCCCTGCTACTAAGTGAGTGCGTGGCGCAACACTGTGAGCTGTGAATTTCGTGTGGAATGCTTTTACATCTGTCCGCGCTAGTTTGTAGCGTGAACTGCATGTTCGGAACGACGGCGGCTGACTATTGCTGAAATGACTGGTTTTCCTTTTCTGTTCACGAGTGCATATTTCAGGAGACTCCTGGGGAGTCGTTGCTGGAGCTACGGAGTTCATGTATTGTGTGGCGCTTTCGGCAGGTCGCCCTGCCCCTGCCGAAAGAGACCGAGCCATATTAGACAAAACCCGGGTCAATGAAATCTTTCTGGTGACTGCCGATTCCATCGACGATGAAATGTATTTGTTGTTGTTGTTGTGTGAAGGACTTTTGTGTTGGCATTCTGGCGATGACTTTATGCAGAGAGTACCTGTGCGGGCAGTTGGTTTGTCGAGACTCCTGTCTGTTCCACTTTTCACATTTAGCAGTAAGGAGCATTTTGTGTGATATTCACTGGCACAGGAACGGAGCATAACGGGGACGGCCCGTTGCCGTGAAGTTGGAACATCGACTAACTAACTATTTATATCCCTCATGAGTGTTCAGAGATGTACAGACTGTCTGTACTCCACTGAATATACAACATTTAGGTCGTAAAGTATATTATTTATATCTTTCAGGAGTGTATGGAATTGAAGACGATGAATATAAAACACTTAGGTCATAACGTATATTATTCATATCTTTAGGAGTGTTCAGAAATGAACAAACTGAAGGTACTCCAATGAAAGCACAGCATTTAGGTTATAACATATATTATGAATACCTTTCGGCAGTGTATGGCGATGAACAAAACGAATGTACAACACTTAGGTATATTATTCATATCTTTCAGGAGTGTATAGAGAAGTACAGATTGACTGTACTCCACTGAATGTACAAAAATATGTATATTATTCATATCTTTCAGGAGTGTATGGAGATGAACACTATGCAAGTACACCACTAGGTATATTATCCATATCTTCGAGGAGTGTATGGAGATGAAAAAAATGAATGTACAATATTTAAGTCATAACGTATATTATTTATATTCTTCAGGAGTGTATGGAGATGAACAAAATGAATGTACAATATTTAAGTCATAACGTATATTATTTATATTCTTCAGGAGTGTATGGAGATGAACAAAATGAATGTACAATATTTAAGTCATAACCTATATTATTTATATTCTTCAGGAGTGTATGGAGATGAATAAAATGAATGTACTCCACTGGCATATTGTGGACGATCAGTCTTTCCCATACAAAAGCCAGGTGTTCCCAGAGCTGAGCGGCAAGGGGGCCTTCCATCCCACATACGTATACTCGCTGGAGGACATAAGCGAGATCATTGAGTATGCCCGTCTTCGTGGAATTCGAGTTATGCCGGAATTTGATACACCAGGTGGGTTTCGTATTTCTTTAGGTGTTGTTTCTTAATGCATGTTATATTTTGTACCCATTATATCCCAAGCCTGTCCTGTTGTGTATCCACCGTGTCGTGATTGTTGGGCTTGCGGGTTCCAAGGACCCCAAGAGCTATGCCGGCGGTAGCACAGATTGATTGATTTAGGAACCGACATCACAGCATTCGGGAAATTCCATAAGCGCTCCGTCCCCATCCTCAGCAGCCAGCGAAGAGTTCCAACGGTAGCACAGTTACTGGTAGGGTCTTCAATGTCGGACACATCAAGGGATGGAAACCAGGCAAAGAGAGACACGAACCTGCTGCCTTGTAGCTTCTGTGCCGAAGGGTTTACGAAGGCAATTCGTAGCGCGTTCGAAACACGGCTGCGGGCGATTAGGAAGCTAACAGCCGTGCATTTGTTTTAATACAATGGTATGAGTGCTGACCGTTCAGAAATCAATGGCAAACTACTGAACGTAAACTTGCCAAGAAATCTCAAACAGCCAACAAATGATCGAGTAGATTGTGATTGCCTGTAATGGCAAGCATCTAATCATTACGCTACCGCGAGCTACTCTTTGTATTTATTTAACGCGTTCTCTGATCGATTGATTTTCTTTTTTTTTGTTTGCGCTCGTTTGCTCGCTTGATTACAAGTACCTCTGAAGTCGGAGTGGTAATATGAAAAGCAAATCTACACGCAAAAATCAGTCCCGTGCACTAGAAATAGTAGCACGTGTATGGACTACACTTGAGTTCAAAGTGTTAAAAGTTAATTCCATATCCTTTACAGGACGTAGCAGTCAACCCCAGCATATTTTGACTACTCGTGATTCCTGGGCAAGTTACGCTCTCTGAACGACCGGCACCCATACAATTTCATTAAAAAACCAACATAAGATGGTCAGCTGCCAAATCGCCCGCAGCTGTGGTTTGAACGCGGTATGGGTTCACATGCGTTGTGAACATAAACAATGCATATTACCATGTTATGAGACAGACAGGCAGGCACACATACACAGACACACACACACACACACACACACACACACATGCATAAACATATACATAGACGCCTACATATATACTTACATGATTTACACAAACAATAACACTATGCACCCACTCAGTGACACATAAATACACATTCCCTCGCATACACATATACCTACTCCCTCGCATACATATACACTCACTCCCCTACATACACATACACTAACTTCCCCACATACACATATACTCACTCCCCCCCACCCCACCTCAACATGCACATATACTCATTCCCCCTAATGCACATATACTCACTCCCCACATACACATATACTCACTCCCCCCCCCCCTCCCCCATCCCCGCCCCACATATACTCAAAATCACACACCTACTAACAAGGGACGCCAAATGTCTTCACCTTTACTCTGACGCATCCATATTATTCTGCCGTGCCCAGGTCATACTTATGCTTGGGGACTTAGCCGACCCGAACTGTTGACCCAGTGCTACTCCGGAAACAGCCCGGTGAAAGGATACTTTGGGCCGATTGACCCCAGCAAAAACTCCACGTATCGCTTCCTGCAGTCGCTGTTTGAGGAGATCATTGACGTTTTCAAGGATGACTACTTGCACCTGGGCGGGGATGAAGTGCCCCTGGGATGTTGGTATGTGACGTCTTCACTGGTTAATGGGGCGGGTTGTAATTATAACATGTTGCTATGATATCATTATGATAATTATCCTCGCCATTACCACCATCACCATCATTATCATCACCTTTATGGTCATCATCATTATCATCCTCATCCACCTCATCCTCCTCCTCCCCCTCCTCATCATCATCATCATCATCATCATCAGCATCATCATCCTCATCGTGATCATCATGATAATCATTATACTTGATTCTGTTCTTCTGCAGGCAGTCAAACCCTGAAGTAATGGCTTTTGCTAGGGACCTCGCCAGACAGCCTCTCCCCCAAGGACAACAGGTTATGGGAGGCGGTGTTTGGAACAACTGGTCTGACGACATTCGCAGAGTCTACGAATACTACGAGAACAGGTCAGCGAGACATGTTCTGGGATTGGTATAGTTTTGAAAAAGCTTTACTTCTTCCTCGTCTTCTTTTGTCCTACTGATTTTCCCGCTAAGCGTCGCAGTAATTAGGCAGATGCCATTATCCGTTTATCGTTTCGCTTGTTGCGTGTGCTAAAGTCATCTTTGATTTCTTCACTGTTTCTTTAACGCCATCAAGCCATTTCTTCCTGGGCGTTCTTGCGCCTTTTATCTCGATGTTCTCATTTAGAACGCTCTTGCCACTGGCGGTTCTTTTTGCAGTCTAGTCACCAGGGTAAGTCAATAAGTAACTCACAAATGGCTGTAGAAAAAATAACTAAATATGAAAACAACTTGAAACCAGTTTATTTTTATACATACATAGTCTCTTTATTTCTCAACATAATTTCCACCAACATTGATGCACTTATCCCATCGTTTTATCTGTCCTCCCAAACCGGCTGCATAGAATTGCGTGCCCTGTTTTCTAAACCACGTTTTCACTTCACATTCGACTTCGACGTCATTCGCGAAATGTCTCCCTCCTCCAAGGTGGGTTATCAGTGGACCAAAAAGGTGGAAATCGCTAGGGGCTAAGTCGGGGCTGTAAGGGGGATGTTCCAGAACTTCCCATCTTAGTTGGTTAATTTTCTCCTGAGTTAATCTAGCTGTATGTGGTCTGGCATTGTCACGAAGAAGCAAGACTCTCTAGTCAGCAGTCCTGGACGATTTCTTCGAAATGCATCGTAAAGTATCGATCGAACTTCACAGTGCGATTCAGAATTCATATTGTCACCTTTCTTCTTGAAATTAGTTACAAGCACTTCTTGATAATCTCAGAACACTGTCAGCATAGCCTTCCTTGCTGAAGGCGTAAATTTGATTTTTTGGACACAAGGCAAAGAAGGATGTTTCCATTGCATTGAAGCACGCTTTACAGAACAAACATTTGTCAGCATAAACAGGAAGCATTTCATTATATATGTCCTTTGCAGGCAGTCCTTTTGCCCACAAAAACGCACAACAATACTTTGGTTGTATACTCCATAAGTACAGTCGCCATTTTGTTTATGCGCTGCACATGCGCATGAGACACCTAGCGCACCTGATGAACGGGAATATAAAGTTCTATGTTGCTTGTCACATAATGACACCTGTAGAAAACACCAACTACATTTACCTGCCATCCCACAGAACTGTGTGATTTACTTATTGACTCGCCCTCGTAAATGTCCGAACTATTTAATTCTTTGATGTTCTATAAAATCAGCAATAGGTGTTTACACTCCCCACACTCGTCCTCAGTTTCTCGTTTGTTTCTCTGGCCCTTCTTAATTTTTCTAGCAGCGTTTCTTATGATTGTGATTTCACGTTTGAATGTTTGCTGAACTGACCATGTTTGGCATTGGTAACATCATCTTCCATCTGATGTTATAAATGCCCCTAAGTATTTAAAATTATCCACATGGTTAAGAATTTCCCCTTATGTCACATTTAGGTGTCACCATTCTCTTTGATATCACCATTGCCACTGTCTTCTTGATATTCAAGGCGAGTCGTTTCTTTGCACTGGCTATTACTACAATGTCCAACAATTGTTGTAGGTCTGTTGCATTATCCGCCACCAATACTGGGTCATCTGCATAGCGTATATTGTTTATATTATAACCTCCGATTAGTATTTCTGGCTTCTGTTTGATCTCTCTCATTATTACTTCGCTATTCTTCTTCTTCTTCAGCGTTCCGAGCCATTGAGGTTCTTTGCTGCAGATACAATCCGTCTCCTATCGTCTCTCTGGTTGACCTTCTCTTGCCAGTCGTTGATTCCAAGTGCTTGTAGGTCTGTATATATATTATCTCTCCACCGTCTTCTTGGTCTACCTCGGGGTCTACGGTCATTTATTTCCTGAGTGTAAGCGAGATTTGTTTCCCTATTGTCTTCCATTCTTTCTATATGCCCCAGCCATTGTAGTCTATTAGCCTTCATGATACCAGTGATTAGCGGGGACTTAAACTTCGCTATAGAGGGAGAAAAGATCTGGTGACAAGACACACCCCTAACGTACACCGAGCATTATCTGTTCGTAACTACCCTCTTTATTTCCCATTTTAATTGCTGCTACAGGGCGTGCGAACGCGGTTTGTGAGCCCGTATACCCGGGTTCGAATCACATCGGTGCTGGTGTTTTTCGAAAAAGGTATAGGTGCCGGTCGTTCAGAAAGCAATGGTAAACTACTGAACGTAAAATTTGCCCAGGAATCACGAACAGCGAAAATGCTAGGGTTGACTGCTACGTCCTGTGAAGGACATGCAACTTAATGTTTTTTTAAAAACTTGGTTCCAGTAAATATTCTTTATTATTCTTAAATCACCCCCATCAATGTTGATATCTTCCAACATTTTAATCAGTTCATCATGTTTTACTTTATCAAAAGCCTTAGTATAATCTATGAAGCACAAATATATGTCTTTCTGTTTCTCTATTGACCTTTCTATTAGTGTCCGTAATGTATATATTGCATTGTTTGTGCCCTTTCCCTCCACAAATCCATACTGTTCTTCACTAATTTCCATTTTTATTTTCTTTCTGGTTCTTCTCATTATAACTCTGAGTAGAAGCTTAGTGACATGGTTTATGAGGTTAAATGTACGAAAATCTTCGCATTCAACTGCTTCTGGTCTTTTTGGTATAGATATAAATAAAGATTTCAGCATATCGCTGGGTAAATATCCACTACTGTAAATATCATTCAACATTTTGGTTAATATATCTACTCTAAATTCTCCCAACACTTCTAATTCTTCTATTGTGATTTCATCTGGCCCAGCTGTTTTTCCTTTCTTCATACGTTTCATAGCATCAGCGACTTCTTCTTTTAGAATAGGTGGGCCTTCTAAGTTACTTTCGTCTGTTAATCCCTTTCCCCATCATATAATTCTCTTATATACTCATTCCACCTCTTCATTATAGCACCTTCCTCCGATTATATCTTTCCTGTTTTTGATTTCAAACACCCTGTATTTATTCTTATTTTTCTTCCCTTGAGCTCACTGATTTGTCTGTGAATATTTTTGTATCTTTAATTAAATTTAATTCAATTTCTTGACATTGCTCGCTTAACCAACTTTCTTTTGTCTTCACACATTTATCTCTTATCTATTTATTTATCTTAGCATAATTCTTGTTAGTCATTTTTATTCTGTTTCCTTTTGTCCATCAACATTAAGATTTCTTCATTCATCCATTTTTTTTCTTAGCTTTATGGCTTCTCTCTAGTGCCTGTTGATATTTGAATGTTTTATAATAGGTTTTTACTTATATTCGATGTTTGCTTTCTATATTCTCCTTTCTATTTCTCTTTCTAGTCTTCCATACTCCTTGAAGACACTGCTCTGATACTTGTACTCTCTTTGAAAAAAAATGTTCCAGAATGAATATTATGAGAATAGTTAAGTGTGGCTCTACTTCAGGGATTGGTTTGATTTCGAAAAGTCTTGTCTTCATTGCAAACAGACCTCATTGGAACCTTCAGAAACTTGAGTACATGCAAAGAGTGGATGTTACTGTTGTGGGTAGTGGAAGTCTCCAACATTTGGTCTCTCTTTTCCTGGCTTTACCCAAGGCCTAGGATGTCATTAGAGGGAGCGTTAGCATAATCGCTAGGAGTTTACGCTGATAATGTCATTGAGGGTGGTTGGGCGAGGATGTGACACCTGCACTTGTCCGTTTAGAGATGGAAAGACTGACTTCTCATCTTCCGTGTATTCAGGCCTCATGATGGCCCTAGCACTTCACAGGCGGATAGCTTGTTCCTACTTCGGACTTTAAAAAGTAATATTGTGACTCGTTAGAACATCTGATTTTCACTTCGTACTGCCCAAAATAGTATTAGCAGCAGCAGAGGCAGCAGCAGCAGCAGCAGTAGAAGTAGTCGTGATAGTAGTAGTAGCAGCTGAACTAGTGCTACAACTACAATTACTACAACAACAACTACTACTACTACTACTACTACTACTACTACTATTACTACTACTACTACTACTACTACTACTACTACTACTACTACTACTACTACTACTACTACTACTACTACTACTACTACTACTACTACTACTACTACTACTACTACTACTACTGGCAGTAATAGTATAGCTATAAATATATATATATATATATGTCTCTTGGGTATTGTGTATTTTACACTTTCTATACTTATGAATTAGTTTATTGCTTGATATATTTTAGGTTGATAAATATCACAAGTGAGATTGGAAAGAGGAAAAAGAAGAAGGTCAAATATGTTATGTGGCAGGAGGTGATGAATAATAATTTACAGGTAAGTGCTCTATGTCAGGCGTTTTAAACTGTGCCAGGTAAAAATAAAAAGAGTTAGTTGCATATCCTTTACAAAACGTCGCATACAACTCCAGCATTTTTTTTTTAGCTAGTTGTGATTTCTTGGTAAGTTTACATTCGGTAGTTTTCCATTGCTCTCCGAGCGACCGGCACTCATACCATTGTATGAAAACCAACGCAAGGTGGTCTACTGCCAAATCTCCCGCAGCTGTGTTTCGAGGGCGATATGGGGGATTATGAATCGCGTCCTTAACCTCTTAGACACAGAGCCGGCATGCGAGCTATAAGGAGTCGCAAAGGTTAAGGAACTATGGGTAAAGGAGGGTTTGGCGTATGATATCAGGACTTCCAGCATGAGAAGTTAATTCTGTAACAGCGGGGTTCCGATGAATAGGGGTAATACAGAAGGACTTTTGTTTGTGACGCACTCGCACAGCATGCTTCGGAAAATAGAAACTAATATGTTCCGCGTGGAATGGCTTGCATCGCCCGAAAACACCAAGTTCAAGAACATATGATGGGCTCACATCCCTATGTTGCTACAGGAAAACACCAAGTTCAAGAACATATAATGGACTCACATTCCTATGTTGCTACAGGAAAACACCAAGTTCAAGAACATATAATGGACTCACATTCCTATGTTGCTACAGGAAAACACCAAGTTCAAGAACATATAATGGACTCACATCCCTATGTTGCTACAGGAAAACACCAAGTTCAAGAACTAGCCATCCGACCTTAATTCCTCAGGCTCAAGACCCCCTTATCCTACACCGCAAGGTACTATAGGCAGTAAATGACAGTTTTTCCCCCGCAATTGCAGTGCTCAATAAATGTCAATTTACATGACAATACTTGTTCATTTGATTGTGTTCATATTTGGTTCAAACCTACTTTTTATGTGGCACTGAATGAGATACGGGGTAAAATCAGAAAAGCTTATCCCATCGGTTTCAAGACTTTGTGAATCATCAGCTGCTCTCTTCACCAGCTTCCAAATGATACCATCATCCAAGTGTGGATGGGAGACTCCAATGATGTCCTGAAGGCAACTTCCATGGGCTACCAGGTGATCTACTCCACATGCTGGTATATGGATCACGTAGAGTATGGCACCAAATGGACCAAGTTCTACAACTGTGATCCTGTGAGTCAAACCTACGGTAAGATCTTGTTTATGCCTCATTCATGAAAATGCCCTAGTAGAAGCAGCCTTTTATAATATCAGGTAACATCACTACTGACTTACGGTAAAGAATAATCACAACATATGACTGGCCCGTAGCACTATACGACGCTAAAACATGGACAAAACTATGACAGACGAAATGACAATGGATTATTTTGGGATGTGTAGCGCTGGTTATAGATAATGAGTGGGGAATAAAAGAGGTCAAACAAACACATTCTTCACCGATTTAGTGTCGAGGGATAATATAATCGCCAAATATTACCTCCTAGTTGGACACAAGGGTGATATAGGGTCATCGTGTTATTTGTTTCGTTTCGAAGTATCTTCTGCAATTTTAATGGTCATTGGGCGGTCATTTACATGATAATACTCGTCGTTAATTTGATTGTGCACAATGTTTGGTCTAAGGCAGTGTTTCCCAACGTGGGGCCCACGCCCCACAGGGGGGCAATTTGACTGTTAAGGGGGGCAATTCGAAAATGGAAGAAATCGGCTGAATATAACAAAACGGGGAGACTTGAGACTGAAGTTAACTAAATTGGAACCTGACATAAGATCTCTTTGCAGCAAGCATCAAGCGCAAGGATCTCACTAAATTTAAATAATAAATAATTACTAATAATTAAAATAATATAGAAAAATCTTGCATTAAAATTATTTTGTACTTGAATTTCAGTTCTCCATTATATGTTTTGAAAATTTACTTACTGTGTTTGCTCAATAATTACCTAGTGATTTCTTCCTAAAACCTATCATTCAAGTTTCTTTAGTGAACATTTCAATTTTTGAATATTAAAAATAATGTATATGTTGAGGGGGGGGGGGAGGGGGGCAATATGAATTTTAGAAAGGCTTAAGTGGGGCACGGCACAAAAAAGGTTGGGAAACTCTGGTCTAAGGCGTCTGTTCAGCACTGAATAAGTTAACAACACTGGTGGGAGGGGGGGGGGAGAGAAGGGAAAGGGGGCTATAACTATTGACATGTTGTCACAATATGGGACAATGAGATCTACTACTGGAGGGCACAGTCTAGAAGAAAAGACCAAAAGAGGATGTGCATAAAACAACTACATCATACAGCCTTGCTTGCTTGTTTGTGTTCGTTGGCTTGAGCTCCAACGCGAAGTCCTGTATGTCGGATGAAGGCATCCTGTTGTCCAACATCAGTGTGATGTCATACAGGACCTGAGGTTTGCGGGAGCATCCGTTGTCCCATGTCTGGCTTATTGGTGTGCAGACTGGTGGTTCCTCGCCGTACAGGCAGACACTCTCCGACTTCGGAGGAATCGGCGATCCTACTGACTTTAGCCAGGACCCCGAAGGGACCTGTTGCCCAGGACGCTCGACGAGGTCGCGTCAATAGGTTTTGGCCAGTATATAACCCGGCCCTGGTGCCCTGGAAACACTTCTGCGTCCCATACAGACTTGCAATAAACAACTCAGCTGGAATAATTTGAACGCAGAAGTAATCTAAGAAACGGATCATGCCTAAATGTATAATTGCTATAAATAGTGTTAACTTAGTATAAGTACAGGCACTCAAACATCGAGGCTTGTAAAAATGTTCACATGTTAAAGCTGGCAGAGGCAATTGCCATTCATTTACAAAAACCAAACTGTGTGCAAACAAAGAGACATGATAGTCAGTTGAAAATTACCTTGGTAGACAATTGTGTCAGGTCTTGTGTCAGGTCTTAGTCAGATATGACTGAGCTACCGTATAACAGTAGATGGTACTACCTGCTTTCTGTTAGCGCCGAACGTTGGGCGGCGGTTACCAAACCCGACACCCCACATTGTGCCAACGGCTTCGGGCGGAAGAGCGCAATTGGGAGGGTACAAGCCTTACCCTGGTGCGAGGAAATGCAACTTAAAGATAAAGTGTCATGGCAGGTCAGACCAGGCCCTAAGCCTTGGTTGGCGGCTGGTCTAGGATCGAATCTCCGACAGGCGGACAATTAGAGCATTACTTTGCTGATCCGGCAGCTTCTGCAGCTTGTCTTGTTCCAGATGTAGAGGTGTTACCTTTCCTCTGGAGTGAACTAGGCAGGCCAAGAGAGGGATCATGCTGCATGGGCAACACATGATCTCTATATTTTAGCCCAGGCTTTGTGCTATAGAGAGGCAATAACTCCATCCCTTACAAACTATCGTCTGTCAAGACGGCAAGGTGCCAATGATGGTATACAATTCAAATTATTGTGTGAATCTGTGTGTTGTATATTTTAGCTTGAAGGATTTATCTTATTGCTTTAGTTTATGTTGTGTGATTTCTGCACCACGTACCTGACAAGATGCAGCGAAATATGCTAGGGAATAAATAGTCCACAAACTATTGTTTGTGTCTTGGTTATTCAAATATACAGTTCATTTCCTTAGAAATATGTTCATTTCCTGATAATTGTCAGTCAGCTCACTTAATTGTTTCAATGCCGAAGAATAATATATCGACACATGAGACTTCCCATTTGAACAGAACGAAGATATATCCCCATACTATAGCGATGGTGTTATTTGTTTTGCTTCGTGTATTTTCCACAACCGCAATGCTCAGTGAACGGAAATGTACATTATAATACTTGTGTGTGTGTGATTGTGTGCCACGTTTGGTCCAGTTATACTTTTTATTTGACCATGAATCAGTTTAGATGATTGTAAATACTCTTGTCTGTCCTAGGTTACGCTATTGAAGAGAAGAAAGTTCTGGGTGGCGAGGCAGCATTTTGGTCAGAATATTTCTCCAACGAAAACCTCATTCCCCTGATGTGGTAAGAAGAGGTAGTCATTTATTCCTGCTACTATCTACTGAAATTACATTTAGCTGCATATCCTTCACAAGACGTCGCAATCAACCCAGCATTTTGAAAAGCTTTTTGTGATTTACTAGACAAGTTTACGTTCAGTAGTTTGCCATTGCTTTCTAAACGGCCGCCACTCATACAGTTGTTAAAAATCAACACGGCGGTCTGCTTCTAAATCGGTTGCGGCTGATTTAGAATTTGGTCTGTGGAGTTGCGAATCGCCTTCTCTACTCCTTCGCCACAAATGATGGTCTCTACTGAAGTAGCATTATAAATTAAGTGTTATTGTTCAGCTCGTTGTGGCTAAAGTCAGTCAGTAAAGTAAATCAGTAAAGTAAATCAGTAAAGTTAGCCAGTAAAGTCAGTCAGTAAAGACAGACAAGAATGTCATTCAGATGGGTCAGTCAGTAATGTCAGGCAGTAAAGTCAGTCAGTAATGTCAGGCAGTAAAGTCAGTCATTAAAGTCAGCCAGTACAGTCAGTCAGTAAAGTCAGCCAGAAAAGTCAGCCAATAAAGTCAGCCAGTACAGTCAGTCAGTAAAGTCAGACAGTAAAGTCAGACAGTAAAGTCAGACAGTAAAGTCAGACAGTAAAGTCAGACAGTAAAGTCAGTCAGTAAAGTCAGTCAGTAAAGTCAGACAGTAAAGTCAGTCAGTAAAGTCAGTCAGTAAAGTCAGACAGTAAAGTCAGACAGTAAAGTCAGATAGTAAAGTCAGTCAGTAAAGTCAGACAGTAAAGTCAGACAGTAAAGTCAGATAGTAAAGTCAGTCAGTAAAGTCAGTCAGTAAAGTCAGACAGTAAAGTCAGACAGTAAAGTCAGACAGTAAAGCCAGACAGTAAAGTCAGACAGTAAAGTCAGTCAGTAAAGTCAGACAGTAAAGTCAGTCAGTAAAGTCAGTCAGTAAAATCAGTCAGTAATGTCAGACAGTAAAGTCAGACAGTAAAGTCAGTCAGTAAAATCAGACAGTAAAGTCAGATAGTAAAGTCAGTCAGTAAAGTCAGTCAGTAAAGTCAGACAGTAAAGTCAGACAGTAAAGTCAGTCAGTAAAGTCAGTCAGTAAAGTCAGTCAGTAAAGTCAGACAGTAAAGTCAGACAGTAAAGTCAGTCAGTAAAGTCAGACAGTAAAGTCAGACAGTAAAGTCAGTCAGTAAAGTCAGTCAGTAAAGTCAGTCAGTAAAGTCAGACAGTAAAGACAGCCTGTAAAGTCAGACAGTAAAGTCAGTCATTAAAGTCAGTCAGTAAAGTCAGTCAGTAAAGTCAGACAGTAAAGTCAGACAGTAAAGTCAGACAGTAAAGTCAGACAGTAAAGTCAGTCAGTAAAGTCAGTCAGTAAAGTCAGACAGTAAAGTCAGACAGTAAAGTCAGACAGTAAAGTCAAACAGTAAAGTCAGACAGTAAAGTCAGTCTGTAAAGTCAGACAGTAAAGTCAGACAGTAAAGTCAGACAGTAAAGTCAGTCAGTAAAGTCAGACAGTAAAGTCAGTCAGTAAATTCTGTCAGTAAAGTCAGACAGTAAAGTCAGACAGTAAAGTCAGTCAGTAAATTCTGTCAGTAAAGTCAGTCAGTAAAGTCAGACAGTAAAGTCAGACAGTAAAGTCAGACAGTAAAGTCAGTCAGTAAATTCTGTCAGTAAAGTCAGACAGTAAAGTCAGACAGTAAAGTCAGACAGTAAAGTCAGACAGTAAAGTCAGTCAGTAAAGTCAGTCAGTAAAGTCAGTCAGTAAAGTCAGACAGTAAAGTCAGTCAGTAAAGTCAGACAGTAAAGTCAGTCAGTAAATTCTGTCAGTAAAGTCAGACAGTAAAGTCAGACAGTAAAGTCAGTCTGTAAAGTCAGACAGTAAAGTCAGACATTAAAGTCAGACAGTAAAGTCAGACAGTAAAGTCAGTCAGTAAAGTCAGTCAGTAAAGTCAGCCAGTAAATTCAGTCATTAAAGTCAGCCAGTACAGTCAGCCAGTAAAGTCAGTCATTAAAATCAGCCAGTACAGTCAGACAGTAAAGTCAGACAGTAAATGACCCTTTTACACCCCCTGAAGCGCATGGTTCGTTTGATGCTAGACCCATATATTTCTAGACCAACCGGCACTGGGTGGCTGGTGCGGTCTATACACCGCCTGGTTCTCACCGTAGGCTGGGTAGGACTGGCAGTCGAAGTCAAGTTTAACCATTTGAGTTTGCCTCCATAAGAATCCAACCGGAAGGAAAACGTTGCAGCACTGTCCTTGGTCTTGGGCCGAGAGAGAGAGAGAGAGAGAGAGAGAGAGAGAGAGAGAGAGAGAGAGAGAGAGAGAGAGAGAGAGAGAGAGAGAGAGAGAAAGAGAGAGAGAGAGAGAGAGGAGAAAAGCGAGGAGGTGGAGAATAAGGAATAAGGAGGGGGAAATAAGAAATACGAATTGCAACAAAAGTGCACAAGTGTCATTTGTTTGTTCTCCAACAGGCCAAGAGCATCGGCAGCAGCAGAAAGGTTATGGAGCAGCAGGGAAGTGAAGAATATAGACGAAGCTGCAGTACGCCTGTCAGAACACAGGTGTAGAATGCTGAAGTAAGGATTGTATGTGAGAACACAGGTGTAGAATGCTGAAGTAAGGATTGTATGTGAGAACACAGGTGTAGAATGCTGAAGTAAGGATTGTGTGTGAGAACACAGGTGTAGAATGCTGAAGTAAAGATTGTATGTGAGAACACAGTTGTAAAATGCTGAAGTAAGGATTGTATGTGAGAACATAGGTGTAGAATGATGAAGTAAGGATTGTATGTGAGAACATAGGTGTAGAATGATGAAGTAAGGATTGTATGTGAGAACATAGGTGTAGAATGATGAAGTAAGGGTTGTATGTGAGAACATAGGTATAGAATGCTGAAGTAAGGATTGTATGTGAGAACGCAGATGTAGAATACTGAAGTAAGGATTGTATGTGAGAACATAGGTGTAGAATGATGAAGTAAGGATTGTATGTGAGAACATATGTGTAGAATTCTGAAGTAAGGATTGTATGTGAGAACGCAGATGTAGAATACTGAATTAAGGATTGTATGTGAGAACACAGGTGTAGAATGTTGAAGTAAGGATTGTATTTGAGAACGCAGTTGTAGAATGATGAAGTAAGGGTTGTATGTGAGAACATAGGTATAGAATACTGAAGTAAGGATTGTATGTGAGAACACAGGTGTAGAATGATGAAGTAAGGATTGTATGTGAGAACACAGGTGTAGAATGTTGAAGTAAGGATTGTATGTGAGAACATAGGTGTAGAATGCTGAAGTAAGGATTGTATGTGAGAACGCAGATGTGGAATACTGAATTAAGGATTGTATGTGAGAACACAGGTGTAGAATGTTGAAGTAAGGATTGTATGTGAGAACGCAGTTGTAGAATGATGAAGTAAGGGTTGTATGTGAGAACATAGGTATAGAATACTGAAGTAAGGATTGTATGTGAGAACACAGGTGTAGAATGTTGAAGTAAGGATTGTATGTGAGAACATAGGTGTAGAATGCTGAAGTAAGGATTGTATGTGAGAACGCAGATGTAGAATACTGAAGTAAGGATTGTATGTGAAAACATAGGTGTAGAATGATGAAGTAAGGATTGTATGTGAGAACATAGGTGTAGAATGATGAAGTAAGGATTGTATGTGAGAACATAGGTGTAGAATGATGAAGTAAGGGTTGTATGTGAGAACATAGGTGTAGAATGATGAAGTAAGGATTGTATGTGAGAACATAGGTGTAGAATGATGAAGTAAGGATTGTATGTGAGAACACACGTGTTAAATGCTGAAGTAAGGATGGTATGTGAGAACACACGTGTTAAATGCTGAATTAAGGATTGTATGTGAGAATGCAGATGTAGAATATTGAAGTAAGGATTGTATGTGAGAACACACGTCTTAAATGATGAAGTAAGGATTGTATGTGAGAACATATGTGTAGAATGATGAAGTGTGGATTGTATGTGAGAACATAGGTGTAGAATGCTGAAGTAAGGATTGTATGTGAGAACGCAGATGTAGAATACTGAAGTAAGGATTGTATGTGAAAACATAGGTGTAGAATGATGAAGTAAGGATTGTATGTGAGAACATAGGTGTAGAATGATGAAGTAAGGATTGTATGTGAGAACATAGGTGTAGAATGATGAATTAAGGATTGTATGTGAGAACATAGGTGTAGAATACTGAAGTAAGGATTGTATGTGAGAACATAGGTGTAGAATGTTGAAGTAAGGATTGTATGTGAGAACATAGGTGCAGAATGATGAAGGAAGGATTGTATGTGAGAACGCAGGTGTAGAATGATAAACTAAGGATTGTATATGAGAACACAGGTGTAGAATGCTGAAGTAGGGATTGTATGTGAGAAAACTGGTGTAGAATGATGAAGTAAGGATTTTAATGTGAGAATACAGGTGTAGAATGATGAAGTAAGGATTGTAGTGAGAACACAAGTGTGGAATACTGAAATAATGATTGTATGTGAGAACACAGTGTAGAATGCTGAAGTAAGGATTGTATGTGAGAACACAGGTTTAGAATGCAGAAGTATGGATTGTATCAGAACATTGCAGAACGATGAAGTATAATAGTATGTCAGAACATAGGGTAGAATAATGAAGTCAGAATTGTATGTCAGAACATAAATTTAGAATGTAGAAGTAAGAATTGTATGTGAGAACACAAGTGTAGAATACTGAAGTAAGGATTGTATGTCAGAACACAGGTGTGGAATAATAAAGTAATTATCAGCTTTGTCCTAATATTGCTAACCGTCAGACGTCAAATATCTGTTTATAGCATATGGAGTTTGTAACTTTAGCGCTCTCTATCCATAGTAGTATCAATCATTGCCTCAATATACCATCTTCCACGATTGTTGTCAAGCGTAGTGGGGCGGGATAATTGTTTTCCAGTGCGGATGTGTGGAACTGTGTAGTGTTGTTCTGTGAGATTCTGTGCCTCGTATCCGATCTTCGTTAGTGCGGCTCTAGTGTTGATAACTGGTTGTGTTGCATTCTGGGGAGATGGCCGAACCATTTGATCTTTTGCCGTTCAATATATGTGTCACAATGTGTTGATCACACTTTCTATCTGATAACATCATTTCCTTCTCGGACTCGGATGGTTAATTTGGCAGCTCTTCTCAGGCACATCATCTCGCAAGTGTTGATTGTCCGTATGTGTTAACGTTAAAACAATACACGCTTGTTTCTGAATTATCTATAGAGGAGGGGTGGGGGTGCGTTTGTGTAACGGTTAGAAAGTTTCCTGACAGTAACATAAGCACGATAGGACGAGGGTTCGATTCCAGCACTCGTGTTCGCTAAGGTAGGAAAAGATTCGCCACCTATATCTCCGTACACTCAGACCTGAAAATGTGATGGTCCCAACAATTCACATACCCGCAACAGATT
The DNA here is from genome assembly GCA_963921405.1 of Cepaea hortensis. Classification (NCBI taxonomy): domain Eukaryota; kingdom Metazoa; phylum Mollusca; class Gastropoda; order Stylommatophora; family Helicidae; genus Cepaea; species Cepaea hortensis. The sequence goes on along the minus strand of OY992889.1, from coordinate 93,145,665 downwards.
CCTGCCTCCGGATTTGTTTTATTTATGTATTTTGATCTGAATGATCTCTTAAAAACATTTTTATAAATATTTAAAGTAGCCATTTAAGTAAAGGGAAGCTAATGCAACGGTCTGGTATTGCAAAGGGAGATAATTCTATTATTTAACTTTGCTGATCCAGTAAATACTCCGACAGTCCTTTGGATAATAGCGATCGCTCATAAACTTCCGGTCCGCTGATAATGAGTTAGAATTTTAATCTCCGGCACCAGGATTAAGCTGACTTCTCGTTCAGAAAGCAATGGCAAACTACAGAACGTTCAATTGCTTAGACAATATAATCTGGGATGGATAGCAACATCCTGGAAAGAACATGCACTTTTTTAAAATTTAGTGTCCGGCGTGGCCGAAGTGATAAGAGCGCCCTCGCTCTTAGACTTCTGATACGCTGATGACGAGATAGGGGGGGATCGTTTCCTACAGGCGTTAGTTTGGACGTCAACGTTGATTTATCGTACAGAAAGCAATGACAAACTCCTGAACGAAAAATTGCCTAGAAAACTCAACCTAGGGTTGGGGTTTATCTCTACGTCCTGCAAAGGACATGCAATTTTTAATTCCAGTAAACGTATCGTGAGATTTACAGACGTTTTACAGAAAGGTTTAGTTCCAGTAAACGTATCTTGAGTTTTACAGAAAGGTTTAGTTCCAGTAAACGTATCATGAGTTTTACAGAAAGGTTTAGTTCCGGCAAACGTATCGTGAGTTTTACAGAAAGGTCTGGTTCCAGCAAATGTATCGTGAATTTTACAGAAAGGTTTAGTTCCAGCAAACGTATCGTGAGTTTTACAGAAAGGTTTAGTTCCGGTAAACGTATCATGAGTGTTACAGAAAGGTTTGGTTCCAGTAAACGTATCGTGAGTTTTACAGAAAGGTTTAGTTCCGGCTCTGTGGCGAGGGAGTTACGAATACAATTGGCAATCCCACATACGGCTTTGGAAACAGCTGAAGGCGATTTGAAAGCAGACCGTCTTGCATTGATTTCCATACAATGGTATGAGTGCAGGTCTTTCAAAAACAATAGCAAACTACTGAAAGTAAACTTGCCCTGGAATCACAAACAGCTGAAAAATGCTGGAGTTGACTGTCATGTCCTGTAAAAGATATA
>OY992889.1:93092018-93139518 GCA_963921405.1 Cepaea hortensis | reverse complement strand
TAAGCACTTTATGAAAATGTGTGAGCTGATTGCCAAAGTAAAAAAAACCTGAGTTTTTCTATAGACAAATAGCTGACAATCAAGGAGGTTTAACAAATCAATTATATTTATTGTTTACTAACTTGTTATTAACATGTTATTGAATTGTTATGGACTTTTATTTTGTTTTGACTTGTTATTGGTGAATAATTTGTGATGTATTAGAGTTGAATATGTTAGCTGTGTGATTGTTCTTGTGGTTGTTCAGCTATTATACAAGAGACAGCCTGGGTTATGTTCTTGTACAAGAGACAGCCTGGGTTATGTTCTTGTACAAGAGACAACCCGGGTTCTGTTCTTGTACAGAAGACAGCCTGATCTAGATGTCAGAGCAAAATAAACAGTGTTGTTATTTTGTTTCGTACTGGTTATCGAAACAGCAGCAATTAACATGGAAAATAAAGAAGGAAATTATGAATACATCAAGTTGGGAGTAAGGCAGGTGTGTGTTTTGTCACCAGATCTATTCTCCCTCTATAGCGAAGTAATAATGAGAGATATCAAAGAAAAGCCAGGAATAATATTTGGAGGTTATAATAGAAATAATATACTCTATGCAGATGACACAGTATTGATAGCGGATAATGCAACAGATCTACAACAATTGTTGGACATTGTAGTAACAGAGAGTGCAAAGAAAGGACTCTCCTTGAATATCAAGAAAACAGTAACAATGGTGGTATCAAAGAAAAAAGTGACAACCAAATGTGAAATAGAGATAGAAGGGAAAATTCTTCACCAAGTGGATAGTTTTAAATATCTAGGGACATTTATAACATCAAATGAAAGATGCACAACATAGATCAAGAGCAGAATAGGGCAAGCAAAGGCTGCATTACAAAAAAATATGAAGACTTATGCAATAAGTCGCTATCATTGAATGTAAGAGAGTGCTGAGGTGCTATATAGAACCTATTTTGTTGTATGGCTGTGAATCTTGGAATATAAATGAACAAATTAGGAAGAGATTGGAAGAAACAGAGATGTGGTTCCTTAGACGAATGTTGCGAATTCCTTGGACTGCCAAAGTAACTAACGACGAATGCCTTAAAGAGGCTGGCGAAACTAGAACATTATGTACAACAATAAGAAAGAGACAAATAGCTTTCTTTGGTCATGTGATGAGAAGAGAAGCGCTGGAGAAATCATGACAATTGAAAAGATCGAGGGGAAGAGAGTCAGAGGCAGACCACGAGAAATGATGCTGAATGGATTGCGACGGTGGCATGGAGGGTTATCAATGACAGAGTTGATCCAGAAAACCAAGGACAGAGATCTGTTGAGAATCATGAACACCTACGCCAGTCCGGACGGCACTCGATGATAATGATTGGTTATCGGTAAACGGAAAGTTCTACATAGAACCTGTGACACAATGAAATAAATTACACAACGACTGTCAATTGCTCTTCAAAGACTAAAATAACTTAATAAATTATGGAGTGGGACAGATAGAACTACAACAATTATATTTTTAAGAGCATTGCATCTTTCCCATTGCAACATACGCCTGTGAGACCGGGACACCTACTAAACAAGCTGAACAGCGCATAAATGCTTTTGAATATAAGTGTTATAAACTGGTTCTAAGAATATCTTGGGTAAAGAAAAGAACAAATGCATCCATACTTCAAGAGCTGAATATTGAAGAAGGTTGGCTATTGAAGACGTTAAAACAAAGAACTTTGATATGTTTTGGTCACTTGAAACGTCACGACAGTTTGGAGAGAACAATAATGGAGGGGTATATGCCTGGGAAGAGAGGAAGAGGAAGGCTAAAGAGAAGATAGGTGCAGGATGTAACGGATGATCTCCAGATGGGTGTATCGGACGCTGGAAATCTTGCTTGTGATTGATCGAGAGGTTTTCCGGGAACGAGTTTCTGTAAAGGACCCCCCCCCCCAAAAAAAAAAAAAATCAACACAAATCAGTTTTAGACTCATATGTTTACAGACCAATCCGTACTCGGGGAGAGATGTGGTCAGCTTCTCGTGGGGCGCCTTGACTCTCCATGACAATTATTTGCACCTATTTTTAGGATCTATGTTTAAAACATCCGCCGTAATGGAGATTCGAACTCATGGCCACCGATCCAGTATATTAGAGTCTAGCCATTATTTTACCGTAGTTGAGTTGGGTTGAGTGAAGAACCGACGTCACTGCACTCGGGACATTCCCATAAGTGCTCAGTCCTCATCTTCAACAGCCAGCAAAGAGTTCCAATACTAATGGTGTCCGTTGCGATCTGGTTATACTTTCGTCTTGCTTTACCTCTGAGTGACGACTGTCGACCAGATCCTCTGACCACCCCTTGCTGCTGCATTCTTTCTCGAACATGATAGTCTATCATCTGGTCTACTGCATTATTCACATGCTCCCAGAGGGCCTTCACCACATCTGCCTTATCATTCATCAAATCACCCCTCAATGATGCAGCACCAGCCAATCTGTCTGCTTGTTCATTTCCAACCACACCAGAATGTCCTGGAGAAAAGATCCAGCGAAAGCTCACAACCCGCCACCTCTGAATCGATGCATGTCATTCTGCACGAAGCATGCCAGTCTTCACCTTTGTCCGCTTGCTTTGTAAATCAGTTACAATCACAACATGTGTATACAGTTTGCAGAAACTTTGCCGTGGTTCTCAAGTCTACCATTGGTACAACAACCTTATGCCATCAATCCTTCCAGTGCAAAACCGTTATCTGTGATCTTTCTCTTTGAGAATATAACATTCCTATTGTAATTGTAATATATGTACAAATTATCACACTGTGTTTATTATCATACAACTTCTAAACTTTGCGAGTCTCGTTCTTATGATAACTATGTTTTTATTATTATGTATATTACTGTGAATGGCAGAACATCACTAAGCGAATGTTGGTGTTAAGGAAAGAGATAATGTGTTAACCTTTCTTGATAAATTGTTCTTGTAATAGGTGGACGGGAAATAACTACTGCGTAAAGGATGGTTTAGGGATCAATGAATGAATTATGTCTCTTGATAAATTATTTTTGAATTACAGTGAATGGGAGATGAGTACTGCATGAATAAATATTAAGGAACAATGGATGAATTACATCCCTTGGTAAATTATTCTGATATTACTGTGAAAACGAGATACATATTTTGTGTTAATGATTGTAAAGAGAACACCGAATGAATTGCATTTGGTAAATTATATTTGTACTACCAGTAAAGGATGGCACGTGATGATTAAAGGATCATTGAATGGATTATACATCTTGGTAAATTGTTTTAAATTGCACTGAGAGAGAGAGAGAGAGAGAGAGAGAGAGAGAGAGAGAGAGAGAGAGAGAGAGAGAGAGAGAGAGGGGGGGGGGTACTGAATACTGAATGAATCAATGTTCAGGGAACAATGAATGAATCATATCTCTTGGTAAATTGTTCTTATATTACCACGAAATGAGGTAAACATCTTGTGTTAATGATGGTAAATAGAACAGTGAATGAATTACAGCATGTGGTACATTTTGTATTACATTGAAAGGATATAAATGCTACTTGAATGATGGGGAAAGAAACACTGATTGCATTATATCTCTTGGTAAGAACAATGAATGAATTAAATCAATTGGTAATTTGTGTGTTACTGTGAAAGGAGGAAAATTCGGCCTTTTGGCTAAGATTAAAGTGTACTATCTACACTTGATCTGGCCGGGGTCTGCAACAGAGGCGGTCATCCAAATGACACACATGGACGTGGGACCTCATTGGGCTGCGCTGGCCCCTGGGGAACGGTAAGCCCTTGAATAAAATGGAGCATTGAATGAACTACATCTCTTGGTTAACTATACTATTCAAAACAATATATTCTCTTAGTGAATTTAACACAGTAGCCATAAACAATACAATTCATGATTTATTGCCAGGAAATTTTCGTTGTATCTCGTCAGGTGCATAATGCAGTGTTATATGTCATTTGAAGTGGATAAATGACTATGTTTCAATTATTTCAGCTAAAGTTTTATTCATTTATTCACTTCTTATTATATATAATTCTGCATTACGCACCTGGCGAGATGCAGCGAAGTATGCCAGGCAGTATATCGTGCAACATATTGTTTATGGCTTCTGTGTATAACTGTTATATTGCACTGAAACCCTTGATAAATTGTTCTTATACCGGATGTTTGTAAAGTCTCACTACACTTTGTATGTAGAACAAACTTGAAAAATGAAGTACATGACGTCATGAAAAAATGTGCTCCACAGTCCATCGTGAAGCAATATGCAGAGAATGGTTGTCGTCTGCTGGAGTAATTCTTTGCATACCAAACAATGAATACATCAGTGGTACTTTCCAGCTTCCCCAAAACAGCGTTAGACCATAGCAATGACTATTTTAAATAATGTGTTGCCTTTTTTAGCCCATTTTTATGACATCATGTACTTCATTTTTCTAATTTTTCTACATATAAAGTGTAGTGAGACTTTACACACACCCGGTATAACTGTGAATGGGAGACACATACTGCGTGAATGATGGTTGAGGGACAACTGAATGAATGACATCGCTTAGTAAATTGTTCTCTTCCCCTGACTATATACTTGTTACAAAGTCTCAACGTTTTACCGCGTTCTGTTATATTACAAGACGTGTGTATTTCCAAACAGATATTATTGTTTGTTAATTTTATCGTGGTTATATGTATTAAGTCTGATTCACGTGAATGGCCTACGATTGTGTGTGTGTGTGTGTGTGTGTGTGTGTGTGTGTGTGTGTGTGTGTGCGTGTGTTAGTGAATGAGTGAGTGAGTTAGTACATGAGTAAATGTTTGAGTAAGCAAGTAGGTGTGTGAATGATTGATTTATTTATTGAGAGAGAGAGAGAGAGAGAGAGAGAGAGAGAGAGAGAGAGAAAGAGAGAGAGAGAAAGAGAGAAAGAGAGAGAGAGAGAGAGAGAGAGAGTGAGGGAGAGAGAGAGATGTGAACAAAAAACAGATGAGTTGAGTTGAGTTAAGAATCTATATTACAGCACTCGTGCCCATCATCAACAACCAACGACGAGCCTCAACAATAATGGCGCCCGTTGCGGTTTGATTATGTCCGCCTGGCCTTTTATGAACAAACAGGGAGATTGTCACATGCCTCCGTGACGTCAGGATGTTCGTGACGTCAGGTACACACACACACACACACACACACACACACACACACACACACACACACACACACTGGTTCAGCCCGCTTTCACAGACTGATGCCCGATGGCATTCACAGACTGTCCGATGGCATACACAGAATATCCGATGGTATACACAGAATGTCCGATGGTATACACAGAATGTCCGATGGCATACACAGAATGTCCGATGACATACACAGAATGTCCGATGACATACACAGAATGTCCGATGACATACACAGAATGTCCGATGGCATACACAGACTTCCCGATGGCATTCACAGAATGTCCGATGGCATACACAGAATGTCCGATGACATACACAGAATGTCCGATGGCATACACAGATTGTCCGATGGCATTCACTGACTGTCTGATGACATATACAGACTGTCCGACAACATACACATAAGTGACAGAACTCGTAGTAGGCGATTAAACATTGATTCCTCTCGCACAGCACCACGTTGTGCAAGGTTGTCCTCACACACTCCAAGGCCTGACATCCACCATCCTGAGTGTATCGTGAATTATCCGCGGGCAACCCGAGGAAACTGGAACTATTCTCCTATCACCAAGGAACAGACTAATATGCCAAAGAGACGGTAATGTCCTTTCTGTCTACTTCAGCGGCCTCATCGCCTCTTCCAGTCGGACACTGTGACGCCTATACACATTCCTGCTCTATTTCTAACAGCCTACAATGCTGATATTTCTTGTCGTCTGTCCGTCAATAGCGAGCGCCGAGGAAGTCTGTTCCAAGCCAGTTCTTTAGCCCTCCATCTTGTTCTCGTTTTTGCCAGGCTATCGTCTTTCGCTTCCCTCAACCTATAATGTCAGTTAACCTTTGTCCGATCAAGCGTCGTCGTCTCATGCGAGCATTTGTTCACAGGTAACGTCATTTATTATTAGCATTTAACCCTTATTTTGTGTTGTCTCTCTTCGCACTTGTTATTAACTATATCTATTATCTATATGTAATAAGCCGGCTTACTGGTCTAGAGGTTAGCGACTTTTCTCCGTAATCTCGTATGCTCTCGTAAGTAACGTGACGACGGTGAGAATCAGCAGTGGTTCGAATCGTGTCGGTAACTTACGGGGTATGTGAGCCGGCTGCTCAGAAATCAATGGCAAACTACTGAGCGCAATCTTGCCAAGAAATCAACAATCAGCTGAAAGATGGTGATGTTGACAGCGATGTCCTGTAAAGGATATGCAAACATTTTTTTTATTTATATGTAATAAGGAATGTAAGAATCACACTTGATGCAACATAACCCCACTACATTCTTCTCCCGTCATTATGTCATTTTCATTTACCATTTACAGTTATGCCACTACCCGTACCCTTTCAACCTCAGGAGAGAAGTTATAACAATTCTGTGACCGAGTCATTCACAAAAAGGATATTAATTTGAAGGTGATTGTTGTCCAAAGAGGGTAATGGTTTGTTGGTGTTTCTTGATAAATTGTTCATGCAAAAGATGAAAGCCAAAAGACTGGAAGAGAACTGTGTTCATTCCAATGCCAAAAAGTGGCAACTTGAAATTATACATCAACTATAGAATATTATTAAGGTTGAAACGTAATGAAAGTTTGGAGAGAACAATAATGAATATGTATATGCCTGGGAAGAGAGGAAGAGGCAGGACAAAGAGAAGATGGGTGCAGGATGATCTCCAGATGGGTGTATCGGACGCGGGACATCTTGCTTTTGGTCGAGAGGTTTTCCGAATGGTTGTTATGGGAGCAAGGTTCTGCAAAGGACATGCTGCTGAAAGAATCAATGAATGGATAGAGCTGTTGCCCTGATCAGTCATACAAGTAAAATTCTACTAAAAAGTCATAATTGGAAGACTTCGTAAGAAAATGGAAGAAGAGATTAACTTGGTTCAACCTGGATTTAGACAAGGAAGAGGAACAAGCGATCACATACTCAATATGCGTTTAATAAAAGAGAAGTTTAGAGAATTTAATGTGAACCTATTCTCATGTTTTGTGGATTATTCAAAGGCATTGACTGTGTACAACATCAGAAACTTTGGAAAATGAGGGAAATTGACTTTCCATCACAAATAGTACAACTCATAAAATGCTTTATCTAGACCAACAAGTAGCGGTTAGAATAGATGGCGAGAAATCAGATTGGTTTAACATCAAGCAAGGAATCCATCAGGCCTGTGTGCTGTACCCTTATTTGTTTAACCTGTGCGCTGAAAATATAATGAGAAATGTTAGAGATGATATAACAAGGAGCAATATGATGACCTAAATATCGGTGTTCATGAAATACCAGAGATTCTATATGCTGATGATACAGTATTACTACTACATCACAGAATGGAATAGAACAACTAAATAACATATACCCCCCCCCCCCCCCCCCCCCCCAAAACAAAAAAATAAAAAATAAAAAAATAAATAAATAAATAAATAAATAAATAAAAAATAAAATAAAAATAAAAACAAAACAAAACAAACAAACAAACAAACTTAAAAATCACAATTTATATCTCAATATTGCAAAAACAAAAGTAATGCATACAGATAAAACTATTATAGAGAAAGAAATATATGTTAATGAGGAACAACTGGGGGTGGTTGCAAATTTCGACTATCTTGGGTCATTAATTACCAACAATGGTGACACATTGAAGGACATTAAAAGACGAATATCTATTGCTCTTCAAAACCTAAAACAACTGAATACATTGTGAAGCGGGACAGATAGAATTTGAAAAAAAATTAGATTGTTAAGAGCATGCATCTTTCCCATTGCAACATACGCCTGTGAGACCTGGACATTTACTAAACAAGCTGAATAGGGCATACATGCCTTTTGAATATAAATGTTATAGACGGGTTCTAAGAATATCTAGGATACAAAAAAAAAAAACAAATGCATCCATACTTCAAGAGCTGAATACTGAGGATGGTTGAATACTAAAGACGATTTAAAAAAAAAAAAAAAAAGCAAATAGAACTATTTTAGGCACTTGAAAAGTCATGAAGGTTTGGAGAGAACAATAATGAAGGGGCAAATATCCTGGGCAGAGAAGAAGAGGAGGGCCAAAGAGAAGATAGGTGCAGGATGTGGCGGATGATCTCCAGATGAGTGTATCGAACGCGGGACATCTTGCTTGTGACCGAGAAGTTTTCCGTAGGGTTCTTATGGGAGTGACTTATGAGAGTATGGAGCCGGTCGCTCAGAAAGTCGTGGCGTGCTGATGAGCGTAATCTAGCCTAGGAATCAACATACAGCTGAAAGATGCTGGTGTTGACCGCAATATCCTGAAACAGGATGGAAACGCGGAAAAAAATTTATTATTATTATTGTTATTTTTATTATTAAGTGGGAAGGTATTCTGAACTTAGGCATGGTTTGAATGTTTTGCGACTCTATGTGAGAAAAACAAAACAAAAAAACTACCCAGATTAACTAAATGTTACAAAATCAACTCAGCCACAACTATCACATGCTTGACCGACAGGGGCCAATAACCTTTCTTAAATTCACAAAGGGACATAACAGACTGAATAAATAAATACATGCACGGGCTTTGTCTGACTGCCTACCAACATGCACGTATGGACTAAGCAAGAACACTGCTGAGATTGTTCAACAGGAGTGTCCTCTCTATAGTTATGAGAAACATGTACTGACCCTCTGAAGCGCTTAGAGAAATGCTCTAACAACAGCCAAGTTCATAGAGACCTCGTCTGACGGTGTCATCATCAAAGATAGTGTTCTCAAGGTGACACTTTCTCATTTCTACGTCTTCCACGAGTACGATCTTCTCCCTCTCCCTCTAGTAAAATCTTCTTACCTCTCCCTCTAATACAGTGGTTCTCAACCTTTTTTTTTGGCCCATGCACCCATTTACCATACGTTCAGAACGTCACCCCCTCCCCCCTTTCGAAATTCCTTCCTATTAACCCCCCCCCCTCCCTTACACAGTATACGTAAAAACGGAAGCTAAATTTAATAACACACCCAAGAACACGTCTAGATGTCTACATAAAACATGATTTGTGGTCTACTTACGTTATAAAACGAATTTCAGAAGAGCGATAAGTATGGAACGGTAAAGTATGGAGGGAAAAACGATATCAAGTAAGGATGTGTGAGGCAAGGAACAATAGAAGTAATAATGAAGAAGTGTGAGGCAAGGAACAATAGAAGTAATAATGAGGATGTGTGAGGCAAGGAACAATAGAAGTAATAATGAGGATGTGTGAGACAAGGAACAATAGAAGTAATAATGAGGATGTGTGGCAAGGAACAATAGCAGTAATAATGAGGATGTGTGAGGCAAGGAACAATAGAAGTAATAATGAGGATGCGTGAGGCAAGGAGCAATAGAAGTAATAATGAGGATGTGTGAGGCAAGGAGCAATAGCAGTAATAATGAGGATGTGTGAGGCAAGGAACAATAGAAGTAATAATGAGGGTGCGTGAGGCAAGGAACAATAGCATTAATAATGAGGATGTGTGAGGCAAGGAACAATAGAAGTAATAATGAGGATGTGTGAGCCAAGGAACAATAGAAGTAATAATGAGGGTGCGTGAGGCAAGGAACAAGAGAGGTAATAATGATGATGCGCGAGGCAAGGAACAATAGCAGTAATAATGAGTATGTGTGAGGCAAGGAACAATAGAAGTCATAATGAGGATGTGTGAGGCAAGGAACAATAGCAGTAATAATGAGGATGTGTGAGGCAAGGAACAATAGAAGTAATAATGAGGATGTGTGAGGCAAGGAACAATAGCAGTAATAATGAGGATGTGTGAGGCAAGGAACAATAGAAGTAATAATGAGGATGTGTGAGGCAAGGAACAATAGCAGTAATAATGAGGATGTGTGAGGCAAGGAACAATAAAAGTAATAATGAGGATGTGTGAGGCAAGGAACAATAAAAGTAATAATGAGGATGTGTGAGGCAAGGAACAATAGCAGTAATAATGAGGATGTCTGAGGCAAGGAACAATAGAAGTAATAATGAGGATGTGTGAGGCAAGGAACAATAGAAGTAATAATGAGGATGTGTGAGGCAAGGAAAAAGAGAGGTAATAATGAGGATGTGTGAGGCAAGGAGCAATAGCAGTAATAATGAGGATGTGTGAGGCAAGGAGCAATAGCAGTAATAATGAGGATGTGTGAGGCAAGGCACAATAGAAGTAATAATGAGGGAAGCCGTCGGAACTTTTTCGTCACGATGTAATGAGAACCACGTTCTGAAGAGTTAGTTAGTTAGTTAGTTAGTCGCAGTTCCAACTTCACAGCAACGGGTCGTCCCCATTATGCTCCGTTCCTGTGCCAGTGAATATCACGCAAAATGCTCCCCATTGCCCAATGTGAAAAGTGAAAAAGACAGGAGTCTCGACAAACAACAGCCCGCACAGATACACTGTGCATAATGCCGCCGCCAGAATGCCAACACAATAGTCCCCCACAAAACACCCAGTTCATTTCTGATGGAATCGGCAGTCATTTTCCCATCTGGATGTTTCCTAGATGTTCACCCACACAGTCCACGAAATACAGTTCATCGTCGATGGCAGTGGCAGTCAACCAGAAGTCCAGCAGCTACGCATTTCTGCATAAGGCAAAAACCGGTCAACTCTGGGACATAGCCATCTGCCATCACTCCGAACATAGAGTGACGTACCAAAAAACCTCGGGCAGATTCAAAAGCACTTCACACGAAACTCATAGCTCACAGTGTCGCGCCACGCACTCACTCAGTAGCAGGGCGACGGAACCATCAAGCCTCCTTAGTCGCCTCTTACGACATGCGTGGTAGGCTGCAGTGTTGCTATTCTTTGCTTCCCTTATGGGCCCCGGCAACACACGGGAGACGTTCTGAAGAATATCTGCCAATAGGGACATTTCTCTAGCAGACACGACAACTCGCCCAATAGGGACATTTCTCTAGCAGACACGACAACTCGGCCAGTAGGGACATTTCTCTAGCAGACAGGACAACTCACCCAGTAGGGACATTTCTCTAGCAGACAGGACAACTCGCCCAGTAGGGACATTTCTCTAGCAGACACGACAACTCGCCCAATAGGGACATTTCTTTAGCAGACACGACAACTCGGCAAGTAGGGACATTTCTCTAGCAGACAGGACAACTCACCCAGTAGGGACATTTCTCTAGCAGACAGGACAACTCGCCCAGTAGGGACATTTCTCTAGCAGACACGACAACTCGCCCAATAGGGACATTTCTCTAGCAGACACGACAACTCGCCCAGTAGGGACATTTCTCTAGCAGACACGACAACTCACCCAGTAGGGACATTTCTCTAGCAGACAGGACAACTCGCTCAGTAGGGATATTTCTCTAGCAGACAGGAAAACTCACCCAGTAGGGACATTTCTCTAGCAGACAGGACAAATCGCCCAATAGGGACATTTCTCTAGCAGACAGGACAACTCGCTCAGTAGGGATATTTCTCTAGCAGACAGGACAACTCACCCAGTAGGGACATTTCTCTAGCAGACAGGACAACTCAACCAGTAGGGACATTTCTCTAGCAGACAGAGATTGCAAACTAGTGAGAACTAATGCACCGAAAGTCTAAACTGAAGCAATAACTCAGGTTTGAGAAACTAGCACTTAGCTATGCGCTCAATAAAGAAAAAAAAAAGAAACCAAAAAAGCTATTTTTTTGCCAGCTTATTTCAGGAAGTAAATGTGGTACACAAGGTTAGTAGTAGTCTTGTGAAGTGTAATGTTTCAGTTTGACTTGTAACGGGAAATTGTATGCCGTGTCAAAACATAGATTACCAATCTCTCTCTCTCTCTCTCTCTCTCTCTCTCTCTCTCTCTCTCCCTCATACACACACACGCGCGCGCACACACACACACCATTCAAGATGCACACACACATACATTCACGCACACACACACATATACATGCACGCATATAGGTAGGTGCACATATATGCCCACACACAGACGCACACACAGACACATACATACAGACACACACACAAACACACAGATACATACACACATAGACACACTGTCACTTGTTTTCCCGGGAGGAATGTGGAATCAACAAGCACATCTTCAAACTTATTATCTGTTGGGATTATTGACTGACTTCTGTCTACACTCCTCCCTTCTGTCTTCCCTTCCATATATCTATTTCTTTCACTCTCTCTGTTATTCCCTCAACACATACTCCGACAACAGTTCCTTTCAACGATAAATAAAAGATTTATTAATAAAAACTATGTCTGGTGTATGTATGGACTGTGTAAGCGTAGTTGATAGTGTATTCTATTGTTGGTGCCAGAATGAACTCTGAATGTCTAGCAGCGGTGTCACATCTCGCCCACTCATTATGCAAAACCACAGGACAGCACATCAAACAGGAAAGCTCTCACCCTGGATGATCCGTATGCTTGAGTCTGACGGTAAATCCGTTATTGAATGAAACAAAACTGTTCACCGCTATATCACTGTACAGTAATAATAATCCGGTCAGTTTATGACTTCGCCCGAGTATGTTTCATGAAAGTATTTATCCGACATTGAAAAACACCACCTCACCACAGTTCAGCATATTGTCTCTATGAGTAGCAATGTTTTTACTTGTCTATTGTCTATGCCTACAAGACGTAGGTATTTTTTTTTTTGCTTTGTTTTCTGCAAACTTATATTCCTTTTTTCCTTATTACGTTAGTTATCTGGATCTTCTTTTTCAAAGTTTCTTTAAAAGTATAGTTTATTTCTTCTTTGATCCTGTCTAATTTATTACTTGGTTTATTGGGGTATTTGCTCTCCCCACAAATGAAATGCCTTTTGTTTTATCTTCAAAGCTTTTCCAGCACACACGAAGTATGTGTCTATCTTCTCGTTATATCCGGATAGGAGTTGAACCTGTGAAAAGTATAACAGATCCAGTGATAAGTGTCTGCCACTTAATACTACTTATGCAAGTGTCCTTCTCCAGCCATAATGACAAGGCTTCCGAAGTAAACACCCACATAAGACATATGAATTCATCAAAGTCTAACTTATTCACTAATAGAAAGCAATGATAAACGCTATGCTTACACATCTATGGTCCTATGCTAAACTATTACTCTAAAGTATTACTACCTTATATATGCACTTATCCTCCTGGAATCGAAATACACTAGCGAATAACACACTAATATCCCATCTTCTTTAAACCATTAGGGACGTGTATTTCTTTCCCCACTCAGGAGCATATCTCATTCAGCCCAGTTTGGAACACACACTAACTAGAAACCTCAGTTGCTACTATTTATAACAAGTGTCCAATCCTACGCTGATTGTTTGATCTACAATCAAATTCGCCGTATCCTTCCCCTCAAAAAGCGGTGAAATCACGTAGTGGTTAGTTGTTCGTTTCTCTCCGTTCTTGCGCTGTTCTTCCGTTCATCACTGGTCGCACTTCAAAGAAATCTATGCTTTGATCACCGTCTTTCTGTTCCCAGTTTTTCTGTCCGTTCGTTTTCCCGCCGGCCGATACGAGCGGCAGCCACTGACCTCGGCACGTACCTGTATCCTATTTTTCTATTCGGAGGTCAATGATCTATACTTTATTCTTCCTCTCAGAATGAAGTACACAATTGTTAACCCTCCTCCTTCATTGCATTTTCATATGTAAGTTATCAAGGAATCACTAAACTGCAGTTTCGTGACATTAAGAGAGTTGACCGCGTCGACTCTTCATCAATGTAGTTTTGATTCCCATGATCCTCCAACTTATTCCTCTTCCTCTGGAGTTGGATGTCTAGATAAGAAATCCGCTCCTACATTCTCGTTACCATGGATCTTCCACTGTGAAGTTGTCCGGTTGCCTCAACAACGACCATCACATCCACCGTGCGTTGAGCTTCTGCGAAGTAGCTATTAACATCACGCGTTGATGATATGATTGGATCCTCACATGGATCAACCCCTCATCCAATAGGCGACCTCATATGCACCCTACCATACTACTCATGACTGAAACTAGTGTTGACTCATCGCTCCTGTCCGTCCTGTCGACCTCCTTTCGACTTGCTTAAGCGACGGCTCACAATACAGACGGATTGTCCCATCCTGATTGTAACACTGCTTCCATGTCCTCTTGGTTTCCCCCGGCCTTGCCTCTGGGGTTGTTCCGCCTCGTCCGCGTTGGACCGAGTCGTCTTGCCCAAACATCCTGGACTTGTGCTTCCAGAACCATCTTGGACGATATTGGATCTGGTCAGCCCCTCTTCGGTTGGAGTCCTGGGTATTTCTCGCCTTACCCGACGTTACCCACCCCTTCTGAACTTGGTTACCGGTGAAACTTTCACTCTGGTCCTTTCCCTGACGTGTGATTTCCCTCCTCCTTTCGTTGGGTAAATCTGACCTATCATGTACTGTCCCATAGGCTCTCCTATGTTGTACTGGCGATCTCTGGTCTTCGTCTGGACTGGTAACTTTTGTCCCAATGGCTGCCATCACCATAAATTGCGAAGCTTTGCTCCCGGATCTCTCCTCATATTTCCTAATGAGATGCCTAGGGAGATTTTTCTGCTCTTCCCCGATCCGGATTTTGTAGATGTTCTTGGACACCACCTTTTCCACAGGATAAGGTCATTTCCATCCTACTTGGAGTATATTGGTCTCTGCTGGACCCCACACGTCCACTTTGTCTTCCACTTTAAGAGCTATGTTACTCTTAGTCCGCTTGTTGGGTGGTGCGTTCTGGCACTCCGAACAAGACTTCAACCACCGGCGTACATCTCCAGTCATTCCTGGCCAGCAATAATGGCCGGACATTTGCTGCAAGGTCTCTCTGACACCCATATGTCGATTCTCGCCTATGATGTGTCCACTCTGAAGAATGTGAGGACGGTGGGTCTCTGGAACCACCCACTGCTCGTGCAGATTGTCTCCCCTCCCAGCTCTCCGATAGAGTAGTCGATTCTTCAGAAAGTACTGTCCCCGTTCTGGTGGCTCAGCACTTCTTTGCAGCTTCCTGTAGCAAGGACGCAACGTAGTATCCTTCCTCTGGGCAGTATGCAATTCTCCTATCCCTGAGTTGTCGCATAGTGTCTCTGCCTCTTTTTCCTTCCCTTGAGATCCACTGACTACTGTTCCCTTGTGGGCTGGCTGTTTGGGCATCCCCAAAAAGACATATTTCGTGCCAATGATCATGGGAAATAAGGAGTCAGATAATACAGCAGCTGGAATAATGTCAAAGAAATCTATGCTTTGATCACCGTCTTTCTGTTCCCAGTTTTTCTGTCCGTTCGTTTTCCCGTCGGCCGATACGAGCGGCAGCCATTGACCTCGGCACGTACCTGTATCCTATTTTTCTATTCGGAGGTCAATGATCTATACTTTATTCTTCCTCTCTTCATTGCATTTTGATATGTAAGTTATCAAGGAATCACTAAACTGCAGTTTCGTGACACACACAGACACACATATAGACACAAAGATACACATACGCAAACACATATACAAACACAGGCACAAATACACATACACACAGAAAGAGACAGACATAAACACATGCACATGCACAAACACTCACACACACAGCCACACACAGACACACTCATACACACACACACACACAGAAACAAACACACATACATACACACACAGACAAACAAATACACACACATTAAGACACATATATATATATATATACACACACACACACACACACACACACACACACACACACACACACATAAAGACACTCACATACATACAATTTGCACTGCAGACAATATCTTATGAAATGAACTCACGACGGCTAAATCATGTTTTAATTGTTTGCAGACTGTTATTTTCCAGTTCACAGGTGGCGCTACTTGACACTGTAACAAGCCAACGACTGTATTTTATAAAAATCTAAATTGTTCATGATTAGCATGTAAACCTGTATTATTTACCTCTTAAATAAAAGTTGATTGATGTCTTTGACATGACGTCACAATCAGCCCCTGCTATTTTCGTCTGTGACAAACTAGGCAATTTTTAGTTTAATTATTTTGCCATTGCTTTCTGAACGACTGATCCTCGTGCCAGCGAAATCAACGCAAGGCTGTCTGCTTCCAAATTTTCTGCGGCTGATTTGGAACCCTCGACTCGGTGTATCGGGGGATTGTGAAACTCGTTCACTGTTCTTAAGTCACTGTGCCAGCATCAATTTACACACAGAAATGTAAACGAAATATCGTAGGAGATAAAGCAGTGTAAATTAGGTGTCAAGCGCCTTCTCATTATGACTTCTTTGGTATTCAACTTTCTCCATCTGTCTCCCTTTATGACTTCTTTGTCATCTCATTTTCTCAATTTTTCTCTCATTATGACTTAATTTATGACTTCCTTTGTCTCCCACATTCTCCATCTTTCTCCCTTTATGACTTCCTTTGTCTCCCATTGGTTCCATCTGTCTCCCTTTATGACCTCCCTTGTCATCTCATTTTCTCAATTTGTCTCTAATTATGACTTAATTTATGACTTCCTTTGTCTCCGACTTTCTCCAACTGCCTCCCTTTATGACGTCCTTTGTCTCCCACTATCTCTAAATCTCTCATTTTCTCCACTTAATTTCTCTTTCCATCGCTCGCCTTCATCCTGTCTCTTCATTCCCACTTTTATTTTGAGTTTGCACTCTTTGAACCCAAGCTCTAGTCCACACGCGTACTACTAATTATAATGTACTAGTCTGATTGTTTCGTGTGGATTAGCTTTCTCTGTTACCAGAGACCCTCGCCATCGGCCGAACCAACTCCGACTTCTGTGGTACTTGTAATTTACGTCACTAATTCAAGGGCGAGAAATCAACATTCCAGTCCAATTGACCGGTGCAGGGGTTGAACTCGCTACCTCGATATCAGCACACCGGACGTTTAAGTACAAGCGCTCTTATATATTCGGTTGTGCTGACAGCCTTCATTCTCACTTCTTTCACAACCTCTTTTTCTTTGTCTCTTATGAACTCACTCCCTCTCAAACTCTCTTTGCCCGACAGGCTACCTTCTGTTGCACCCCATCTCTTTTTATTTTGGTCATATCCCTCTCTGTTCTCCTAGATTGCTTCCTTTCTCCGTGTTTATGCCCTTCTCCTTTCTTTGACTCTTCCATCCACCTTTTTATCCGTCTCTACTCTTTGCTCCACCTTTTTCCTTTTTCTGTCTCATTGTTTTCGTTCGTCTAACAACTTTCTTTATCCTTCATCTGTCTCCCTCTCTATCCTTCCTTTTCTCGTCCCCATTCTCGATCACCTCTGCTCTCTCTCTCTCTCTCTCTCTCTCTCTCTCTCTCTTTCTCGTTCTCCATCTCTCTCTTTATAAAAAGTCGCTTAAAAGTCGACAGAGTCGACTTCGTTGCACCAGGTTTTTATCCCCTATGGCTCAGTCATTTTCCGCACAAAGCACGAACTCCGTAGCTCCAGCGACGACCCCCAGGAGTCTCCGAAATATTTCACGCGTGAACCGAAGGACGCGGCCCGGAATCGAATCCACAATCTTCCGAACCCGAGTCGCGCAGACTCCCTAGAAATATCGCTTTTAATTCCCTCTCGCGTATTCTCACCACATCTTCCTCATCTTCCACAAGAAATCAAAGACACCACCAATCATTATACATACATTCGCAACCTGTTTGAACACTACCTCAGTACAGACTACATTCCCCCATAAACAAAAACACAAAAAGACAATAATAATAGTAACTTATCTCAAACGACAACTAGCCAAAAACATTGCCATATGTATGGCACGTTACACCCTCCTTAGGTATTTATAATTCCCATGTTAAACACTGCCTCAATGA
Source organism: Cepaea hortensis (assembly GCA_963921405.1). Lineage (NCBI taxonomy): Eukaryota > Metazoa > Mollusca > Gastropoda > Stylommatophora > Helicidae > Cepaea > Cepaea hortensis. The sequence continues at coordinate 93,121,510 of OY992889.1, read as the reverse complement.
GTCATTTGTTACTGATTATTTTTCATGCGTTTTAATGCTATTGTTCTTTTGTTGTCAAAATTTGCTTCATAAGTGATGTTGAATGAAAGAATGTATGAGAGGAAATAGAGAAGAAGGGCAGAATGTCATACTGGCCTGCGTGCCCAATTCTTAACCCTTTGAAATTAAAGACTTTCGTTCGTTCGTTCGTTCTCTATATCTATCGCGTCCAATATCTCTATTTTGTATCCTGTCACGTACCTACTCTGCTTAAATCTTTCATTATCTATATTTCATTACAACCCCTCTCCTCTCTCTCTCTCTCTCTCTCTCTCTTGCTCTCTCTCTCTCACTCTTCCCTCCCTCTCCCTCTTCTCTCTCTCTCTCTCTCTCTCTCTCTCTCTCTCTGCCCCGGTGAAAATAAAATCCCATCCTCAGTTCATTCTTTCTACCCCCTCCCCCTCCACCCTCGGTCTCTCACTGTCCTCCGCTGCTGTATTCACGCATGCAGCCAGCCCACAGCATGAACCGCAAGGGAAAACACACACAAAAGAGCGAGGCCATGGAATGCGGAAGTATTTGCACGGCTCAGAGAGAAACCTGTTTAAAATTAACCAAACGTCGATATCCACCAGACGACATTGGCATTCCTGAAGGATGTTGTAGAGGTCGCAGAGAAGGCGGGAAATAAAGAGAACAGCATTTTGTTTCTACAGTAATAAGGCAAATACATATTTTGTAGCACCATTGATTATTTCAGTTTCAAACATCTGTTAGTTAAGTCCGCTCTACCCCACTTCAATTTTGTCAGACATCTGCTAGATTAGTCCGCTCCACTCCACAGTTTTGTTAAACATATGGTAGTGTAGTCCGCTCTACCCCCACGCAGTTTTGTCAAACATCTGGTTTCACTGATTAAGTGCCATGGGATGATTAACTAATTCTGTGCCAAACAAAAAAAGCCGGTTTGGACCAAACATGGTGCACAATCAAATTAACAAGTATTTTAATGTTATTTCTATTGACTCAGGATTAAAATTGCGAAAGTACCGCGAAACGAAACAAACAACACAATGACCTTAGTACGGCGATATAACGCCCTTCGGTCACAATGGTAAGCCGCATTAGGCGATATATTATCCTTCGGCATTGAATCCGTTAATCGTCTTAAGCGACTTCCTGTATCTGCCATGGACTTATATACAGTAGTTTTCCATATGCAACCCGCTTTAATTTGATCTATAATACCTATAATACAACATGTCTGCTACCATATTAACACGTTTTAAGTCATAACTGTGAGACACCCATATTTCCTATTGTCCGCCATCCATTTATAGTTGGACCAAACTTATTTTCTGTTTGGTACTAAATTTGTTAAACAACATAAGAGATGACTTTACACACGAAAATGCTATAAAATGAAAATCATTCAATCAAATTGACAATGTACTGCCTAATGATTTAGAGATGAATTGATAATGTTGAATGCAAGACAATGTTGAATTCTTCTTCTTCTTTGCGTTCATCCGGAGTGTTTTTGTTTTTCCAGATATGATTGCGGTGTGTCTGGTTAGGCACCCTTGGGCCGAAATCCTTGGGCCAACACATCCGACTTTTAGCGTGCATTTTTGACAGGTTAGCATTCCTGTGGGACTCTCGCTTTTGTGGTATCGTCCATATCCCAACTGGTGAAATTGGAACGGTCGAATACTTCACAATCAGCCCATAGGGTGGCTTCTATAGTTGCAGAGCCGATACATAGCGCCCTGGTGCTGGACTCACCGAGGGAATCGTCACGTCCTGCTCATGGCTGCTTTAATTCCCCACTTCAATATACTGGGCATTTCGTTCGCCACAGGCCGTTCCCGCACAACCAGAGCGTTCTGCAGACGGTATCCACTCAGCAAGTTATCGATTCGTACATGTGCTTGTCGCTGCGCCCGGGAACAGTATAGTCACAGCTGTTCCGGGCACGACGGACATTCGGAAAACTAGCTAGTCAGAGCTGTTCCGGACACGAGGTGCATTCGGAAAACTAGGTAGTCAGAGGTGTACCTAGCACGAAAGACATTTCACTCGGACGTTTTATGCGTTGTGCCTGATTTATTTGCACCCGTAGGCCAGCACATCCGACTTCAGCAGACATTTTTACGGGTTTGCTTTCCCAGGGTTTCGAGAGACGTTAAGACTTTTACTGCTTTGGTGTCGCCAACATCTCAGCTGATCAAGGTAGAACGGTCAAAGACATCACGGTTAACCCTAAAGGAAAGGCAGGGGCAGACTTTGGGCATTCCCCGTTATCCAAAGAGGCTTCCATAAATGCAGAGCCAGCACATAGCGCTCTGAGACTGGGCTTACCCGAGTAGTCGCCACATTCTGCTCGTAGCTGCTTTAATTCATCACTTCCATGTATTGGACATTTCGTTTTGCCACTGGTCGCTCCCCATACAAACCAGAGACAGGCAGTCTGCGGACGACATCCAATCATCAAGCTTTCGCTTCGGACTTCCACGTGCTGGATTCACTAGCCAAGCGTTCCATTTCGTGTTTTTGAGACGTTTTTTCCCCCCTTTGACTACGCTCACTCTATGGGTATAGATACTGACTTTCATCGTAACCACTTCGTGCGACTAAGCCGCTTTGCCATTTGCCACCTTAAGTACCACTCACGAGGTAGGCTACATATGCTGCCGGCTCAGCACCTTACCTCCGTGCTTCAGTGAGCGAAAAACGGCCAGGCCCTCTCATCCGGGGATCCCTCATATCCCCCAGCTGAGAACCTTCAAACAAGTATCTGAACTAAGCATGTAGCGTGCTCAGCATCTCGCCTCCAGTTTTTGGTAGGTGGGTATCGGCCCGTATCTCACATCAGAGTGTTTATAGCTGAGAGGCGTTCAGCCATATCCCTCAGCTGAGTGCCTTAAAGTATGTGTCCGGACCAAAATTTAGTGGCATCGTGCGCCTGATTTAGACTGACTGCTATGTTCTTAAGCATATGAAAGCTGGCAAGACCCCCGGTGCAGATAACATCACAACAGAAATGATTAAAACTTGATAAGAATTTGAACTAGATCAAATCACCAGACTGCTGAACTCATTATATGATACTGGATATATACCTTCTGAATTATGTAACTCTGTATTTATTGCAATCCCAAAGAAATCAGGAACCTTGGAATGTGATCAACATAGAACAATTAGTATAATGAGCCACATCACAAAGATTTTGCTACGAATTACCATGCAAAGAGTGTGGAAGAAAATACAACCTGAAATAGGGGAAGAACAATGTGGGTTTGTAGAAGGAACGGGTACAGTAAATGCTGTGTATATGCTGCGAACAGTTATTGAACGGGCTATAGAAGTAAACAATGATATACACCTTTGCTTTATTGACTACACAAAGGCTTTTGATAGAGTTAGACATGTCAACATGGTAGATATGCTTGCAGATCTACAAATTGATGGGAAAGACATTAGACTTATAAAAAAAAAACATATATTGGAAACAACAAGCTGCCATAAGGATTGATAATGAAGTGGGACAATATCAACCTATTAAGAGAGGTGTTAGGCAGGGATGTGTAATGTCTCCAGATCTGTTTTCCCTATACAGTGACCATATTTTCAGGTATGTAGAAGATATAAATGGAATAGCATTGGATGACGAAATATCAATAACATTAGATATACAGATGATACAGTATTGATTGCAGACAATGCACAAGATCTACAAAAATTAGTAGATGCAGTTGTTGTACACAGTGAGCAGCTGGGGTTGGAATTAAATTGTAAGAAGTCACAGGTTATGGTCGTCACTAGGAAAAACAAAGTACCACAATGTAATATACAAGTAAATGGGAATATTCCTCAACAAGTGAATCGGTACAATTATCCCGGAACAGTCATAACATCTGATTGGAGATGCCTTGAATAGATTAAAACAAGAATCGCCATGGCGAAAGAAGCCTTTAGCAAGATGAAAAACATTCTGACCAATAAAAAGATGTCAATTGAAACGAGAAAAAGAGTGTTGAGGGGATACATAGAGCGTGTTCTTTTGTATGGATGTGAAACTTGGATAATGTGCAGTCAAGCTGAAAAACATCTGATGGCTGCAGAAATGTGGTTTCTGAGGAAAATGCAAAGAATACCATGGACAGACAGAAAAACAATGACCAATTACTACAGGAGACAAATGAAAATCGTAAATTGATTAGAGAAATTAGATGTAGACAGTCAAAATTGTTTGGACATGTTATGAGAAGAAATGGATTGGAGAACTTAGTGACAACTGACAAGATCGAAGGGAACAGACTAAGAGGAAGACCGAGAGGAAAATACCTGGATGGCTTGGCCACATGGCATGGACGAGACAGGAACACTGAGCTGATCCACGACACTGGTGATCGAGTGAAATGGCGAGTCATGACCGCCCACGCTTTCCGGTATGGCACATGATTGATTGATGTCACACGACATGCGTGAACTTAACTCTCTCTCTCTCTCTCTCTCTCTCTCTCTCTCTCTCTCTCTCTCTCTCTCTCTCTCTCTCTCTTTCTATAGTTGCTCTATCACTTTCTGTCTCATACTCACTCTCTCACTCATACTATTCCTCACTCACTCTCTCACCCATTCTCTCATTCACTCACACACATAAACACACATACAGACATACTCACACATACTCACACGTAGACACAAGCACACATACATGCACATAAACATACACACATACATTCATACATACACACTAAGACATTCACACACACATACACACTTACACACATATACGCACATACACACATACCTTCAAATACCCACCTGTACATACCTACACACACATACAAACTCATACACACATATATAAATACACACATAGACACACCACACACATCACATATACACACGCACATACACACATACAGGCATGCACACACATAAACATACATGCTCGCATATACGCACTTATACACACACACAAGCACACACACAAGCACACACAAAAGCACAACACATACCAACACAAACACACACACACAAGGACACTGACATACACACATATACACACACGTGCACACACATATACCCACATACACATAGACACTCATACACACATATACACACCCACACATCCACCTACACACATATAAAACACACCCATAGAGAGACATATACACCCCCACCCATCCACCCACACTCATACTCACATATCTAGACACATACACGCTGGCTAACATGTTTACTAAATCTAATATGAACAAACTCTCACACTTTACACACACATATGCACTGACGATTATCGTGAGCATCCTCACAAAAATGGACAAACTTGTGGGAAAATGGGGGGGGGGGGGATGGTGAAAATGAAAACAATATGCTTTACATTGTGTAACGAACAAAAATAGTGATGCAATTCAATAAATAATATAATTACTGGAATTGACATAAGCATTATGAAATACGCAGTGCATATATTACATGTTCAAATCAAGTAGCAGTGAAAATGATAATATGAAAGATGAGGATACAGAAACAAATATGGAATAGCATGTCACATGATATTCGTGCACTAAACTCTCTCTCTCTCTCTCTCTCTCTCTCTCTCTCTCTCTCTCTCTCTCTTTCTCTCTCTCTCACACACACACACACACACACACACACTAACTCTCTCATTGTATCTCTCTCTCATTGTCTCACTTTGTCTCTCACTTTCTCTCTCTCACCCACACTCACTCTCTCAAACTCTCTTTTACTCTCTCTCTCTCTCTCTCTTACTCTCTCTCTCTCTCTCTCTCTCTCTCTCTCTCTCTCTCTCTCTTTGTCTCATACTTATTCTCTCACTCACTCATTATCTTACATGCTCTCTCACACTCTTGATAAATAGGCGCAAGGGCTGACTTGTGCTAACTATCTTTCTTCCGGTTTCCGGTTACGAGCGGATGTGTTTTCACAAGCTCTCCCAATTTTTATAGAATTTATCAAAGTTTTACCTATTTCAGTCGAGACGCTGTGTATATAATTGTGTTAGTTCTAAAACTGGATCTAATACGAATTAATATCTTAAGTTTATGTGACTGGTGTTTAGTGAAATGAGGATTTCTTTGATAAATGGACGGTAAGGTCATTCAATTTTGAAATCTACAAATTATCGATAAACGACAACGTGTGATTAAACCATGCGTGACTAGCGCGTGGTTAGTCGCCAAGCACACACTATCGCAAGTCCCTGATCAGTTCTGTGTTCTTGTCTCAATTATCAAAACAAACGAACCACAACACATGACCTCAAATTGCCAGCGGCGCGCCTAGATTACAATGAGTTCGCTGCATTCTTCAAACATGATGCAGTAATGTCATCGATAGGAGAGGCCTCTCTGGAGGTGACTGGTGTTAAAACAAGATCCGGTTTACGATTGGCCGTGAATAAACCATACACACTAAACAAAGAGAAGGCGGTGAAGACCAAGCTAGCCAGGTGTGTGAACCCAGTCGGCCGAGTCGTCCAACAAACCAACAGCCAATGTGTTACAGTATCCTTTAACAATACACTCCATTATGAGGCATTTCGAACGTGCCTCATCAATTATGACAAGCTTGACCGAATTCAACACAGACAAGATAGGAGCGGGGCCTACGTGGAAGACCTGATTACGACGCCAGTCCTTACAATATACTTGTATCACTCGAAGAACAAATTATTAGCTCAGGGCAGCGTTGAAAACATTAACTCTTGGCTAAAATTAGGCTTTGTCGAGCTGGAGAACTCAATACATAAATTCACGAGTAGAGATATATCAAAGACACAAGATATCATCAGCATGCTCGTCTCGAGCTAGGAATTAGAATCTACACAGCCCACAACTACCGCTGTGGACATCACAGCAGACAATGTTTCTCAACTAACACATACAATGAATGAACAAGACAATACCATCAACACGAGGCCAGCTACCCCATCAGTGCTCATGGCCATTGAATATCCAATGGAGCACCTCCAAAACAACGCAGAGACCAACGTAAGAATAGCAGAAGAAATACCAGTCTTAGATAACACGCCAACTATCAATGGACAATCGTGCAATTGTCATAGGCGCATTGAAGTAATAGAACCACCCTTAAAGGCGCTCACTGCTACTGTTACAGCGAACATTGAAGCTAATAGAAAGACCAGCAGTGACTACACTGCTCTCAAAGCAGAAATCACGCTCCTGAGAGAGGAAAATCTGTTGCTAAGAAAAACAATAGAAACTTTACAGCATGAGTCCACCACCAACCCAACTGAACAAGAGTGTAAATTCTAAGCAGCTGTATCAACTTCGGAGAATCTTGAAGCCCAGTTTCACCAAAAACAAATAACTAAACAAGACGCGAAAAAACCTTAATGTGCAGAGGAAGATAAAACGCATTTATCTTCCTATACGTATTTATAATGCTCATGTTAAACATTGCCTCAACGAGTCATGTATTATTGATTATTTTTCATGCGTTTTAATGCTTATTGTTCTTTTATTGTTAAAGAATTGCTTCATAAGAGATGTTGAAACAAAGAATGTATGTGAGGAAATAGAAAAGAAGGGCAGAATGTCAGACGGGCCGGCGTGCCCAATTCTTAACCCTTTGAAAACAACGATTTTCGCTCGTTCGTTCTTTAACTCAAACATACATTGTGTTTGATTGATATACATAGTGAAAAATGATAACAGCAGGTGACTTATGGGGGCGTATAGTCAGTATGGAGTAAGTATTGAAAGAGTTTTCGGTTAAATGTGTAGGGACTCATTGGAGTTTTCAGATCTGTAGGAATGTCATTCCATAAGTGGGCACCAGAATACGCAAAGCATGTTTTATACAAGTCCAATCTAGGTTTAGGAACATATAATAAATTTAAGCGCTTGCTGTTCATTGCATGATATTGAATCAACGGTTGAAGATATTATGGGCTATTTTGACATATTACTTTGTTAACTAATTTGGCTTTATTAAAAAGGAAACGCTTTCGAAGTGGTTGAAGCCTTAGATGCTTATATAAATTATTACTTTCAGTGTGCTTTGTGCCAGAAACTAGTCGTATAGCCCGCTTTTGAAGGGAACAAAGTCGTTTCATATTAGATTTATTGCAACCATCCCAGACTGTGGAACAATAATCGAGATGTGATTGAATATAGGAGGTATATAATAACTTAATCACACATAAATGTGAATATACAACACACATAATCACACAGTAATGTGAATAAAAATATGCTTTTAAGGAGAAAATAAAAGAGGTTTAAGAAAAGTAGACATAAATAAAAGATAATGTAAAATCAGATAATGGCATTCAAGAACGATACAAAGTGATTGTGAGAAACTACAATGTTAAATTTAAGATGCACAGCACGACTGAACAATGGGACATGCTGAACAACTCCGTGCATTAAACAAGCAAAAGGATATTGTCGGAAAGAATATCAATAAAGAAGGAAAATATGGATGATTAAAGCAAATTTAAAACTGGTCGATAAAAGAAAACAAAGTAACAATGCGAAAGAATAATATGAGAAAATAAATCAAGAAACATGACATAAATGCATTAGGGTAAACGAAAAACAAAATGGTTAAATGAAAAGTGCAACAAAACTGAATTAAATTATATTAAAGATACAAAAATATGCACTGAAGAATCGTTGTTTTTAGAGGCAGAAATCTTAGATTAAACAACTGGAGCTTCAAAATTTACAGTTTGAAGGCAAAGGATTGGTAATAACGGAAAAGATGCAATGATAAAGAGAATATGCAAGAGAGTTACATAATGGACAAAGTATAGAATTAACGTAAGAAAGTAAATTTTTTTTGGGGTGGAGGTGGGGTGGGGGAGTGGTTGTTTTGTTAGTTTTCAACATCAAGTTCAAACCTCTGGGATATAATTCGGACATATACCATACGTTGTATAAGGCGGCGTTCATTTCAAATCCGTTCGTGCCGCACCGAGTTTAATTGCGTGTGATTTTGTTGCACGATAATGCTCGTCCGAATGTCGCAAGGATTGTGCAGGAAGCATTAGCAAGGAAGAAGTGGGAAATTCTGTAACATCCAGCCCATAATCCTGATTTGTCACCATGTGATTTTCATTTGTTCGGACCTCTAAAAAAAGCTCTCAAGGGCAACGGTTTTACACAGTTGCAGACGTAATGAATGCGGTAAACACTTGGTTCAGTGTGCAACCACAATCCGTTTTTTGCGGACGGCATTCGCCGCCTATCTACGCAATGTGATGCTTGCCTGAATGCCTACAGCAACTTCTTCTGACCAACCCATGGTGCATAATTCATTCAAAATGAATGCTTTGTTTAATTCTACCATACCTGTTAATGTTTCTTTCATACTTTTGTAATAAACCAATTGGAACGGGTTTCAAATGAACGCCCCTAATACATTGGTTAGCCTTCTTTTTTTGTGTATAGTTTTTCCACATATAGTGTTTTTCAACAGATGTTATATTTGCCTTTAGTGCATATACAATGAGACTCTATCATATGGTTGAGAATGTTTATACTGATTGTCACATATTATATATAGTTAAGCATTTATATTTGATATAATCGGACATAGAAATTAATTTTCAATATTTGTTTTCTAAATGTTGCATATCCCTTACAGGACGTTGCAGTAACAACAGCATTTTTCAGCTGCTGTTGATGTTCTTGGCAAGATTACGCTCATTAGTGTGCCATTGCTTTCTGAGCGACCGGCTAACATACCCCGTAAGTAACCAACGCGACGCGATCCGCTGCCGAAACTCGCGTAGCTTTGTTCCTCGCGTGGATATACAGGATTACGGAAACAAGTCATTAACCCCGCGACGGAGACCGGTAATTTTCAATATACGTTATATAAACATTTTATAAACGGGAAAACGGGCTAGGCCAGACAGTAAAGGAATGAGAGGAGTTAAAATCGGTTCGTTGTTTGTTGGTTGGTTATTGATTGGTTATTTGTTGGATGGATGATTAGTGGTTGGTTAATGGCTGGTTATTGGTTGATTGATGTATGGTTATTGGTCGGTTATTTGTTGGTTATTGATTGGTTATTGGTTGGTTATTGATTGATTGATGTATGGTTATTGGTCGGTTATTGGTTGGTTATTGATTGATTGATGTATGGTTACTGGTCGGTTATTGGTTGGTTATTGGGTGGTTTTTTGTTGGATGGATGATTAGTGGTTGGTTAATGGCTGGTTATTGGTTGGTTATTGGTTGATTCATGTATGGTTACTGGTCAGTTATTGGGTGGTTATTTGTTGGATTGATGATTAGTGGTTGGTTAATGGCTGGTTATTGGTTGGTTATTGGTTGATTGATTTATGGTTACTGGTCGGTTATTGATTGGTTATTGGGTGGTTATTTGTTGGGTGGATGATTAGTGGTTGGGTAATGGCTGGTTATTATTTGGTTATTGGTTGATTGATGTATGGTTATTGGTTGGTTATTGGTTGATTGATGTATGGTTATTGGTCGGTTATTGGTTGGTTATTGGTTGATTGATGTATGGTTATTGGTCGGTTATTGGGTGGTTATTTGTTAGATGGATGATTAGTGGTTGGTTAACGGCTAGTTATTATTTGGTTATTGGTTGATTGATGTATGGTTATTGGTCGGTTATTGGTTGGTTATTGGTTGATTGATGTATGGTTATTGGTCGGCTATTTGTTGGTTATTGGTTGATTGATGTATGGTTACTGGTCGGTTATTGGTTGGTTATTGGGTGGTTATTTGTTGGATGGACGATTAGTGGTTGGTTAATGGCTGGTTATTGGTTGCTTATTGATTGAATGATGTATGGTTATTGGTCGGTTATTGGTTGGTTATTGGTTGATTGGTGTATGGTTATTGGTCGATTGATGGTTGGTTTTTGGTTGATTGATGTATGGTTACTGGTCGGTTATTGGTTGGTTATTGGTTGATTGATGTATGGTTACAGATCGGTTATTGGTTGCTTATTGGTTGATTGATGTATGGTTATTGGTCGGTTATTGGTTGATTATTGATTGGCTATTGGTTGGTTATTGGTTGATTGATGTATGGTTATTGGTCGGTTATTGGTTGGTTATTGATTGATTAATGAATGGTTATTGGTCGGTTATTGGTTGGCTATCGATTGGCTATTGGTTGATTATTGGTTGATTGATGTATGGTTATTGGTCGGTTATTGGTCGGTTATTGATTGATTGATATATGGTTACTGGTCGGTTATTGGTTTGTTATTGGGTGGTTATTTTTTGGATGGATGATTAGTGGTTGATTAATGGCTGGTTATTGGTTGGTTATTGGTTGATTGATGTATGGTTATTGATCGGTTATTGGTTGGTTATTGGTTGATTGATGTATGGTTATTGGTCGGTTATTGGTTGGTTATTGGTTGATTGATGTATGGTTATTGGTCGGTTATTGTTTGGTTGATGGCTGGTTATTGTTTGGTTGACAGATGGTTAGTGTTTGGTTTCTGGATGGTTATAGGGTCTTTGACTGTTGGTCATTGTTAGGTTGATTGTTGGTTAGGGTGCTTGGCAGATAGTTATTGTTTGGTTGATGGCTGGTTATAGGGTGTGTGATGGATGGTTATTGTGTGGTTGATGGCTGGTTATATGGTGTTTGAAGGATGGTTATTGTTTGTTTGATGGTTGGTTATAGGGTGGCTGATATTTGGTTATCGTGTGGTTGAGGGATGGTTATTGAATGGTTGGTGGTTGGTTATTGAATGGTTGATGGTTGGTTATTGAATTGTTGATGGAAGGTTACTGGGTGGTTGATTGATGGTTATTGATTGGTCGATGAATGGTTATTAAGTGGTTGATGGATGACTACTGGATTATTGATGAATTAGACGTACCAAGAAAATGTGGAAGAGAAGGATTAATTTAACTGATCAATCATATTTACAACAGTGGATAAATACCTGTTTGCTTATATGCTGAAATATATATATATATATATATATATATATATATATATATATATATATATATATATATAGCTTTATCCCTTTAGCCAAGGGGCAATTGATTGTAAAGAATTTCAAACAATTAGCCACATAAACCACGTCACTAAACTTCTGTTAGAAATTATATTTAGAAGAATAAGAAGGCAATAGGTCTGCAAATAAGTAAACAGCAGTATTGATTTGTGCAATGGAAGGCACAGACGGTCAATATTTGACACGATATGAGAAACAGTAAACTAGAGAACTTGGTGACAACTAACAAGATTGAGGTTAAAAGACCAAGGGGAACGAACGAACGAACGAACGAACGAAATAATTTTTGAAAGGATCACACATTCAGAATTATCTGGATGACTTAGCCACATGGCATAATTGAAACAAAAACACAGAGGTGATCCACGACTCTGGTGATCACGTGAGATGGCCATTCATGACCACCCTTGCGTATCGGCATAACACATGATGATAATGATGAATGGAAAGGCAGGCTTTCAACATACGAAATTAGTCCATACACGTGTTACTGCTTCTACTGCAGTGAACAGACTTTTGCATGTGGATTAGCTGTCCCTATTACCAGTGCCCCTCGTCAACAGGCAAACCCACTCCGACTTCTAAGATACTTGTAATTTACTTCTCTAAACCAAGGGTGAGAAGTCAACAGGCTGGCCTCCCACAGTTATTTACCTTGCAACGTTTCTATTTGTGTTGTCTTTTGGTTATTGATGTGGCTACAATATTGATCCATCAACGCTGTAATAAACCCGACGCCAGCAACAACCACTTCCGGGTTCAGCTTCACATGTGTGGACACATTTTTTATTGTCTGCCACGGAGGAAAATTCCCCACCAAAACAATAATTCTTGTTTGGCCAGGGAAAGGTTGGCGAGTGGGAGCTGAAAAACGACTGTATTATTTAGAAATGCCACGGCTGAATTCTGCAGCCTCAGATGGTGACATTAAAATCTGGCAGGGATTAACATTTTAGATGTATAGTAAAGATTAATGCCACTTCTTCTTCCTTGTTCATTCTTTTAGATGGTATTTCTATTTGGTGGTATTTCTATTAGGTGGTATTTCTATTAGTTGGCATTACTGTTAGATTGTATTTCAATTAGGTAGTGTTTTTATTAGTTCTATTAGGTGGTATTTCTATTGTCTAGAAGTTCTGTTAGATGGTATTTCTCTTAGTTGGTACTTATATTATGTGATATTTCGATTAGGTGGTATTTCTGTTGGGTGGTATTTCTATTAGGTTATATTTCTATTAAGTTTTATGCCTATTAGGTGGTATTTCTGTTAGTTGGTATTCCTATTAGGTGGTATTTCTATTTTGTGATAGTTCTGTGGGGGTGGGGGTAGATGTGTGTGTGTGTGTGGGGGGGGGGGAGGGGATAATTCCGTTAGGCGGTATTTCTGTTAGTTGGTACTTCTTTTGTGGTATTTCTATTGGGTGGACTGAATATTGCGCGTGGATTAGCTTTCCCTCATGCCAGTGGCCCTCCCTATCAGGCGAACCCACTCCAACTTCAGAGGTATTTGTAATATACATCCCCAAGTGAAGGACGAGAAGTCAATACTATAGTCCCACTGTTCAATGTAGGGGTTGAACCTCTTTACCTCGGCATCCGCACACCGGATGCGCGTTTTCATCCATTTGGCAAGGATGACCTCCATATGATTATATAACCTAGACAAGACGAAATAGTAAAAGTATCAGTCAGAAAACATGTATTATATATATATATATATATCAACTTCAAATGATAATGGGTGGAGAGTCATCAACCTGGCAGAAGCCAAAGGACTGCAGATTAGCAGTACCAGACTACAAAGAAAGGATATACACAAACAAACTTGGAAATCATGTGACAAGAGAACCTATAATCAAATAGATCACATTTTAATTAACAACAGAAATGCATCAAACATACAGCAAGTCAGAAATTATAGAGGAGCTGAGTGCCACAGTGACCACTTCCTCGTTGGAGCAAAATTTAAAATAAAACTTAAGACAGCTTTCTATACTAAATTACAAAGATTACACCCAACATATAACAGAGAAAAACTGCAAGACATTACAGTCAAAGAGAAATTTACAGATGAAATAAAATGTAAACTTGAAACTCTGCAAAACCCTTTGGAGGAAAGCGTTGACCAAACTTGGTTGAACATCAAGAATACAATTCAGTCTACCGCAGAAGAATGTCTCGGTGTGTTAACCACGCATAGAAAGAACAGATGGTTCAATCAAAAATGTGAAGAAGCAGTCATTAGGAAGAAGAATGCCAGACATGTATGGTTAAATGACACCAATAACATCCAAAAGGAAGAGCATTATAGAAATGAATGTAAAGAGGCTACAAAAATAGTCAGACAGCAGAAGCGAGAATATATGAGTAATATAATCAAAGATATGGAAACTAATCACCAGAAAAATGAATCCAGAAAATTTTTTAAAGAACTGAAGTCAATGAAACGAGGGCACCAACAAAACACATATGGTTTAAAAGACAAAAATGGGAATATGATAAATACCAATGAGGAAATGTGCAACACATGGAAAGAATATTTTATTGAATTACTAAATTGTGAAGCTCCAAGTCACATTTTCCCACAGGAAGAGGTTCTAACATGCGAACCACAAATTGAAGAAACTACATTTGAAGAAATCCTATATGTAATCACACGACTTAAAAACAATAAGGCAACTGGCACTGATGGAATTGCTGCTGAATTTATAAAGGCAGGTGGCCATGCATTACATCTAAAGCTATACGAACTAATAATAAAAATCTGGAGGACAGAAGAATTACCCCATGACTGGAAAGAGTCATTATTGATACCTATCTTTAAGAAAGGAGACAAGTTCCAATGTGGAAATTATAGAGGAATATCACTACTGTCCACAAGCTATAAGATACTATCCGCAGTATTACTAAATAGACTAAAACCATATTCAGAAGACATATTAGGTGACTACCAGGCGGGTTTTAGACAAAACAGATCAACAATAGATCAGATATTTATCTTACGACAAATAGCCGAGAAACATTGGGAATATAAAAGAGATCTCCATAACATTTTTGTGGATTTTAAAAAGGCTTATGATAGTGTCCATAGGAATAGTCTATGGAATGCTATGCAGGAATTTGGAATACCAAGGAAGTTAATCAACATGACCAGACTATGCATGGAAGATACTTATAATATAGTAACATATAAAGGCAGGAAATCAGACCCCTTCCAAATAACATCTGGCTTGAAACAGGGTGATGCACTATCGCCGCTACTCTTCAATCTGGCTCTAGAGAAAGTTGTAAGGAAGGTAAAGGAGGAATGTGATATTGGAGGAACATCCAAGCTGCTTGGTTATGCAGATGATATAGATATTATAGGGCAAAGTGAACAAAAGACATTGGAAATATTGACTCACTTAAAGGGAAAAGCCCAACAGATGGGGCTGGTTATCAACCAAGATAAGACAGAATATATGGTAATTTCAAGAGACGGAATGGCTAGAAACTCTGGCCACATACAAATAGATAATATGACCATTAAAAGAACGGAAACATACAAATACCTGGGTACAATCTTCAACTGCTCCAACATCATAAGGGAAGAAATACAAACTAGAATCAACTGTGGAAATAAGATATACTATGCACTACAACATCTACTAAAATCAAAGGCGCTATCTCGTAACACCAAAATCACAATATACAAAACACTGATCAGACCAGTTGTGCCGTATGGCTCTGAAACCTGGAGTACAACGAAAGGAGACGAAGCCTTGTTACAAACCTTTGAGAACAAAATTGTAAGACGCATCTTTGGACCCATTAGGGATACACAAAGTGGAGAGTGGAAAAGAAGAAGTAACAAAGACATTTATGATCTGTTTAAGTCCCCGCTAATCACTGGTATCATGAAGGCTAATAGACTACAATGGCTGGGGCATATAGAAAGAATGGAAGATAATAGGGAAACAAAACTCGCTTACACTCAGGAAATAAATGACCGTAGACCCCGAGGTAGACCAAGAAGGCGGTGGAGAGATAATACATGTACAGACCTACAAGCACTTAGAATCAACGACTGGCAAGAGAAGGTCCACCAGAGAGACGAATGGAGACGGATTGTATTTGCAGCAAAGAACCTCAATGGCCCGGAACGCTGAAGAAGAAGAAGATATATATATATATATATATATATATATATATATATATATATATATATATATATATATATATATATATATATATATATATATATATATATATATAAAACAGAATGTATGTCCGGATGTTATTTATGCATTCGCTAACGGTCAATCCGATTGAGATGAAATTTTCTACACGTCTTCTTATCATTCCCGTGCAGCCAACTGTCATAGTTTGTTAGTTTACAAACAGCTATTTACGTAATAAAATTTAATTTCGTAATTTACATTATAATTTATATATAGCGAGGGGTCTTAACTTAAGAATAGTTATATCAAGGGACATAACTTTTAGTAGCATTGCTATATAAATACAATTAAAATAGTTGTTGCATATTTCTCAAATATGTGGATCTTTTCTCTACAGTTATCTACAGGGATATGCGTTATAATGTATAATGATAAAATCTTTAAGGTATTTTCAAAGTTTTCATAAAAATAATGCATCTATTTAAATAGTGAAAATTTTCTAACTCGTCTTTTTATGTTTAAAGATGTTATCTACAGTCATGTAGATGATTAAAAACAGTTTTCATCAGATACGTTAGATTTTATTTCTGTACTAATTTGGGAGAGAAACGTTTGAATTAATCGCAGGATTTGTTTTTTCCGTTCGCTTGGCCGGGAGAAGGTCAGTACACAATTCGAACTTGCATAATATGTGTATATGCTTTATTTTATTTTTTGGTTTTTTAAAAAAAGGTTGGCCGTTCAACATCGGGTTGTTCATTCAATGTTGTGGGTGTGAAAGAGAACACATGGTGTGTGGAAGGACATTTTTTTCTTCATACTTTATGCATACTACTAGCCATACTATGTAAATATTCATTTGATGTTTGAACGCCCTGTTAAACAGACCTACACAAATACCATACACGCAGCACGCCTGGTAAAATACTAAAAGGACATTGTTTTTGTATACAATTAATGTTTTTAGTGAAACAATAGTTGGCCGCGTGTGCGGTGTGAAAGAGAACACATGGTGTGTGGAATGACATTCTTGAGTAAGTTTTTTTTTTTTGTTATATGAATTTAATGAGACTCTCCCCGCCAGGAGCTGGGCGAAACGGGCCGGGTCAGATAGATAGACAGACAGACAGACAGATAGCCGGGAACGGGAGCTTATATGACTACTTATACGAATTAAATTAGCTGCTCCCACCAGGGACTGGGCGAAGCCGGGCCGGGCCAGACAGACAGACAGACAGACAGACAGATAGACAGACAGACGGACAGATAGTCGGGAACGAGAGCTTATATGCCTACTTATATGAATTAAATTAGATGCTCCCCAATAGAAGCTGGGCGACGCCGAGCCGGGTCAGACAGACAGACAGACAGATTGACAGATAGACTGACAGATAGTCGGGAACGGGAGCTTATATGACTACTTATATGAATTAAATGAGATGCTCCCCACCAGGGACTGGGCGAAGCCAGGCCAGGTCAGACAGACAGACAGACAGACAGACAGACAGATAGTTGGGAACGGGAACGGGAGCTTATATGACTACTTATATGAATTAAATGAGATGCTCCCCACCAGGGCCTGGGCGAAGCCGGGCCGGGTCAGACAGACAGACAGACAGACAGATAGATAGATAGATAGATAGATAGATAGATAGATAGATAGATAGATAGATAGATAGATAGATAGATAGATAGATAGAACAAACTTTATTTTCAAAGGGTTAAGAATTGGGCACGCAGGCCCGTCTAACATTCTGCCCTTCTATCACTCTCTTTCATACATTATTTCATTCACACATCGTTCAAGGCTAACAAAGAACAGTAACAATATAAAAGATATGCATTATAAAGACATGTTCAAAATGCGAACATCAAAACTACACGACTCAGTAATATTAGATAATGGTCTGAAACTTGTTATTAGCCATGTGGAATATACTGGCCTACCAAAAGGGGACTGGCTGTTATACTAGGGTTTTGTTATTAATATTATTATCTCTATTATTAAGGGGGAAGGTAATCCGTACTGAGATAGTGTTCGAATAATTTGCGATTACATGAATAGGGATTGGTGATGTCTTTGATTTCTTGTGGAAGATTGTTCCACAGCTGAGCTGCAGAGTACGTTAAGCTTGTTTTGTATAAGTCAATCCTAGGCTTCGGAATGTGTAATATATTTAAACGTTTACTGTGTCTAGAATTATATTTAAACAATGGCCAAAGGTAATTTGGGGCATTCCGATGCAGGATTTTGTGAATTAGTTTAGCTTTATTGAAAAGCAGGCGTTTGCGGAGTGGTAGTAACTGAAGACGTTTATACAGGCTATGATTGTCAGATAAATGTTTGCTATAAATTAGACTCATGGCCCGTTTCTGGAGTGAGTAAAGTCGCTTGGTGTTTGAATTAGAACAACCGTCCCAGATTGTAGAGCAGTAGTCAAAGTGTGTCTGTATATGAGAAGTATAGAATAGTTTCCTTGTGTCCTCATCAAGGAAGTTTTTAATCTTGGCGAGTTGGTAGACTTTTTTTCGCTGTTTGTTTAATGAGCGCTTGAACGTGGGAATTAAAGGTTAGGTTTCTATCAATGATTAGGCCTAATGTTTTGTGCTCAATTACACTTTCTACTGGCATGTTATCGATGTGAAGTTGAAGTGATGTGTGTGAGCTTAGAGTTTGAAGTCTTTGTCTGGTTGTTAATAACATTGATTATGTTTTAGTGATGTTAATTTGCATACGGTTTGAATAGCTCCACCTAACCACATTATTTAATTCTTGTTGTAAAGACGACTCCAGTAAAATACAGTTTTCAGCGTTTGTGTACACTGTAGATCGCAGGACGACGAAAGATGCAAAGGTAGATCGTTAAAATATATGGCAAATAATAGAGGGCCAAGAATAGAGCCTTGTGGTACTCCAATATTGAAGGTAGTGGTTTGAGACAGAGATTAATTATGTGATACTACTTGCTTTCTGTTTGATAGAAAAGATGATATTAGAGTGACTACATTAGGGCCAATTTTCATTGTCTCAAGTTTTTTAATTAAAATAACATGGTCTATCATATCAAATGCTTTCTTGAAATCAATAAACACAGTTCCACATAGACTGTTATTGTTTATATTCTGGTGCCAATTTTCTATCATGTTTGTTAGGGCCGTATGGCAAGAATATTTTGGTCGAAATCCTGATTGGTTGTCAACAATAAGCTTGTTGCGAACTAAATACTGTAATGTTACTTTATGGATGTGTTTTTATAGTGGCTTAGATAGTGATGATAGTAAGGAAATGGGTCTGTAATTGTTCGGGAGACCATTGTCCAATGAACCAGATTTAAGAAAAGGGTACACTTTAGCGATTTTGAGAGCTGATGGAAAGTGGCCTTTGGTGAGACACTGATTATATACATAGGTTAGTGAAATACAGATCACTGGCGCAGCATAACGGAGAATCCGGTTGCTGATTCCATCTAACCCAGATGAGGTTGTGTTTTTTTAGGTTACTGAGGTAAGTGAATACTTCAGTGATTGTCATTAGCGGTATGTCGGAAACAATATCGCGGGAGCATCTATTCTTGCAAAACGATGACAGTAAAGATATGTTGCAAGGAGAATTAGGTATTGAAGCCTTCAACTGGTCTATGTCAGTTTGAAAAAAATTACTGAATTTGTCGCATGTAATATGATTTGATGGTAAAGAATTTCGGAAGTTATACTTGTTTGTCAAGGTGTTAATTGCCTTCCAAATATCCTTACTATTTGTTTTATCCATTACTAAGTTCTTAAAGTAATGTTTCTTTTCCCGTCGTATGGTATATTGAACTTTGTTTCTAAGAGTACGGTACGTGCTGAGTTCCCGCTTTTTATGTGCTTTATCTCTGTCTCTCATAATTTCAAGTATTTCCTGGGTGATCCAAGGTGGCTTGACGTGGTGTTTTACTCGAACTTCCTTGATTGGCACATGTCTATCATAAACATCAATAAAGGTATTCATCCAGAAATCCAGAGCATCACCCGGGTCATGAAGCTGATAAACATTGTCTAGAGGTGAACTGAGCAAGTCCTGTAAAAATGCGTTTTGGTTGAAATTTTTGTAACTTCTATATTTTACACTAATGTGTTTATGTTTAGGAGTTTTAATTCCCTTTTTAGACCACGTGCAGCATATTGGGTAGTGATCGCTCATTGCACAATTGGGTACGGTGCATTCTAAGATGTTGTCTGAGCAAGTTACACAAATGTGATCTATGACTGTTGAAGATGACTTTGTTACTCTAGTAGCTTGTTGTACTATTTGTTGGAAATTGCATGATGCAATTATATTTCCCCATATTATGTTGGATTTGTTGGTGTCAATGTTAAAGTCTCCGAGTAGTATAATTTCCTTCCCGGAAGCGAAAACCACATCCATCATGGTAGTGAAGTTTTCGTACCAGACGTGTCCAGTACTGGGATTTCGATAGAGGTAGCCAATTATCAGGGGTGTGCGGTTTTGAAGTTTTAGCTCTAACCAAATACATTCTATTTCGCAAGTTTCAAAGTCTAGCCTACGGTGAGCATTTAGTAACTTAGAAACATAGGTTACTATGCCTGTCTCTTGTTTCCTACTGGGATCCCTTCTAAAAACTTTGTACCCTTTAATAGAGATGTCCTCATCTGAAATGTTATCATTATGCCTACTTTCACTAAGGCCGAATAAATGAAAATTTTGATTAAGAATAGAAGATAACTCTGGTAGCTTGTTAAATAAGCTGCAAATGTTTAAGTGTCCAAGGCGTATTCCTGACTTATTGAGCCAGTGTTGCCACTTCTCAGACATTTCATCCATAAAGAAAGTGTAAATTAGTCAAAGTTAAGCAAAAATACAAGATCATAAAAAAATCACAATTACATTAACTTACAAAATATCAGTAATACAGATCGATAAGTAAATGACAATATTATAACGATATAACTAATTAGACCAACGAATATAATGCAAACAAGGAACAAAACGAATTAAAGAAAATACAACAAATAATTAACCTGAAAAAAACTACTTCACAAGCAAATAACCAACTGTTATCCAAAAGAATTAATAAATGACTATACAAGTCAATGTCTCTGTTTAAAGAGCGGTATCCCACACGGGAAATAAAACGTTAAACAGTAAGCAATTAAAGTTCAAGGAGGAAGCTCTGTTGCTGGTATCAACGCATATAGGGTTCCGTTTTTAATACGTATCCTATCTCACAGGTCTGTATTGTAGAGACATCATAAGGGCTTGATTCAGTGCGGCAGGACTAAATTGCATCAGGTATAGAAGTTCTGGACTCCAATGATGCGGAATCTGTTGTTGTCCGCTTGGTCGCTCATTACTAGCGTGAACTTGGTGATGCGGAACCTGTTGTTGCCTGTTTGTTCGCTCATTGCTGGCGTGAATTTGGTGATGCGGAGCCTCTTGTTGTCTGCTATGGAGCCCATAGCTGTCTTGAGCTTGGTGTGCCAAGGTGGTATTACTACCATGCGTGTGTACCGCTGCTTGCAACGAGGGTTCGTTGGAAGTGAGGTTAGGGAAATCTTCCTGGTAGTTATTTCCTTCACGTGTGAGGGTGGGGGTAGGAAGGAGAGGTGGATTTATTCTTGGTAGTATGTGTGCACCTTGAATGGTAGGCGTTCGGGGGTCAGACGTCAGCAGACGTTTATCTGGGGTGATGGGGGTATTTCGACTGGCTTCAGTAGTCAATGTTCGTCGTGTTTGTGTGTTAGTCATGTTTTGTGCCCTCTCCGGATACTTGATATTTTTAGCAAGGAAGCTATTTCCTAATGTGGATGTGTGGATCTGGTCACTGTTTTGTCGTTTCTTTGGCGCGCCTCTTTGAGATGTAAAACATGGTGTGTTGTTGATAAAGTGTACATTATACTGAGTACATAATTTCTCTAGGGTGTTGTTGTTTATGTCGGCTAGTCGACGTTCGGGTCCATAACATGGTGGTATGATGGAAGAGAAAAGCACTTTAGAATTTGGAAAATTATGGCGTAATAAGTCTAATAGTTTTCGTAACTGAGAAATGGTGATATTTTGGTTTCTCATAGTGCCATTAATTCCTATATGTATTGTAATCCTCTTAACGCTTTCGTTGATTTCAATTCTACGTATATTGTTTGTTAGACTGTCTAACCCTGCACCTGGAAGTGGAATTTGTTGTAGCTATATCGGTGTGTGATGAGAACATACGATCACTGTATATGCCTTTCATCAAGGAGTCGCCAATTATCAAGTGGGTGCAGTCAGTTGGTAGTCTCTGTATGTATTGGCTTCTGGTACGTCTAGCACGTTGTTTCTGCCATTGATAATTATCCGGCTCTGGACTGCCTTCTTGCAGGTTACCAGCCGTTTCTTGAATAGGCAGATTGTCTGTCAGCAATGTCTCGTCGTACTGACTGTCGTTTACCAATTGCTCTTTTGGTAGTTCAAATCGATTACTGACTTTTACTTCTATGGGAAATGTCGAGTCCTGTTCAATGGCTTTGTCTGTTTGTTGATGTGTATTCGTTGGCTGTATAGTTGGCGCTCCCAAGGATGGTTGTGTTGTTTCGAAGCTGTTAGTCTGTGCTGCCTGATCAATAGTGTGTTTCAGAATATCATTTTCCTCTCTCAGGAGAGCGACCTCTGACTTGAGGTTGATATAGTCATTAGTGATCCTGGCGATCTTGTCTGTGTTGTCGGAGGCGGCGTCTAGAAGTACCGTCAAACTTGCCTCTAACCTTTCAATGTGCTGCTGACAACCGCATGAGTGTTGATTTGTAGCTGGGCTTTCACCTAGTACCGATGGTGCAATCTCAATTTGGTTTGAATTGTTTTCATTTGGTTGTATACTGTCCCCTAGGCGCCTCATGGGGTATTCAATGGCTAGCAACACTGGTTGGTTAGAAGAAGCTGCGTTCGAGCTGCTGCTGTGTTGAGTCGTGGCATGTTGGAGTATGTTGTTACTATCGCCTGATGCTGTAACGACTGCCTCTGCAGGCTGTGTTGATTTTATGGTACTGTCTGACAATAGCGTGACCGCTGTAGGCTGTGTTGGTTTTATGGCAGACACTAGCGTGCTGAAATCGGCAGGTGTGTTTAGCGAGTCACTTGTCAGTTTAAGTGCTGCCTGTTCAATTTCAACGAATTGTGTCGCGAGCCACTCAGACATGACGGCGTTTGCTACTTGTATTAAAATTTTATTCTGCGTGTGTTACAAATGTAACGTGTGTAGGGGAGATGATATTTTGACTTCCACCTCCGCTCCTTGTCGGTCTTTTCTATAATCAACTTTGGCTTCATGGTAATAATTGATCAGGCATGTTCGAAATGCCTCGTAATGTATTGTATTGTTGAATGTGATAGAGATGCATTTACCGTCATCCAGACAGCGATGGCGAGCTAAAGCAGTTCTTAAGTTTGCTTTTCACTGACCGTTCTTTGTTGAGTGTGTAGTTTCTTGTTACTGCAGATAGTAATCCCCTCCTCGACAGACATGATATTTACATAATATTACGTTTCAACAAACACGGAAACATTGTAGCGCTGCCCACGGTTTAAATCCAAGTGATGTGATTGGCTAGTTCAAGCTATCACTAGATAGATAGATAGATAGATAGTTAGATAGATAGATAGATAGATAGATAGATAGATAGATAGATAGATAGATAGATAGATAGATAGATAGATAGATAGATAGATAGATAGATAGATAGATAGATAGATAGATAGATAGATAGATAGATATATAGATCCCCGCCAGGAACTGGGCGAAGCCGGGCCGGGTCAGCTTAGTATGAAATAAAAATCATCAGTTAGGGCCTTACCGACTGGCGTGGGTGAATTTGCGTTTCCACATCTTTTATATTTCCAGCCCCATGTATTAAATCGCATGAAGCAATCTCTCCGTGCTTTGACACTGTCTTCCTTTATCTCTCTTCCCTTAAATCTTTTCAGTTGCTACAATATTTTCTATACTTTGTCTTTTCATTAACAAACAAATAAACAAATGATTTTTGGCCACAAAAAGATAACACTCTTTTTGATGTTTGTGATAAGCTGCCTTTGTGTTTAAATCTCTTTCAAAACGATTAGAATGCTAGGTTTGTCATTAATGCCTTTAATACCTTGCAGTGCATAACAGGAGAGTGGAAATGGCGGGTGGGGGAGGAGGTAGGTGCCTTGCGCCTTACGATTTAGGCCGTCTGGTCAGTGTAGTCGCCGCGAACTGTGCAGGTTAGGGGTTTTTTCCCCGCCAGAAAAAAAATCCACACTTTACTGGGGATTCGAACCCGGGTCCCCCGAATGACAGCCCGGCAATCTACCCAAAAGGTGAGAATACCACTCCAATTAGTTCTCAGCATGAAATAACAACAGACAATATGGAAAGAAATTCCATAGCAGGAGATTATTAGGATGTGTCAAGTATTACGACCAACGCATTATGTCGGGGGAATACGTGGTTAGTTTTTCCCCTCTTGTAGCGAATGATGAGCGCAGGCTTTGAACTCATGTCCCACAGCGTTGATGCCATTGTCAGCGCAACGCCCTGACTGTTACACGCAATATGCACTATATATCACAATTATAGAATTCGATGTTGTCGAAAGGAAAAGAACCCTCGATCTCAAAGTTACAGTGAGCTAATGACGATGCAGCGGGTTCATTCCCCACCCAGGCAGTAAGTTGGGCTTAAAAGGAGGACTTCTCGTTTAGAAATGTTAAGCTTAATTTTAAATGTTGCATGTCAATTTGCAAGACGTTACCCAAGAAAGCCCAGGTTAATTTTTCCAAGCAATTTTACATTCAGTAGTCTGCCAATGCCCATCTCCCTGGCGAAGGCGTTAAGGACACTGTTCGTAATCCCGTATACTCACGTACGAAACACAGCTGTGCGAAATTCAGCAGCGGATCGCGTCGCTGTGGTTTCTTATGGAAAGGTATGTGAGCCAGTCGTTCGGAAAGCAATGAGAAACTACTGAACGTAAAACTTGCCAAGACATCAACAGCAGCTGAAAAATGCCGGTGTTGACTGCAATGTCCTGTAAATAGGAAATGAAAATAAAAAGTCTGCTAATGCTTTCGGAACCAGAAGTCAACATTTAAGTCCAACTTAATCAACGGCGGACTGATTGGCTCCTTGCCATCCTGACAGACGATTGATTAATTGATTGATTGATTTAGGAATCGACATCACAGCATTCGGGGCATTCCCATAAGCGCTCCGTCCCCATACTCAGCAGCCAGCGAAAAGTTCCAACACCAATAGTACCAGTAGCAATCTGATTATATGTCCCTCTCGCCTTTCCTCTGAGCGTTGAGCGTCGGCCAGATCCCCTCGTCACTCCTCGCTGTCACATTCTTGCCAGACCATGGTAATCCATTTGCTTCTCCGAGGTGTACACGTGCTCCCACAAGGCCGCAACCACGTCTGCCTTGTCATGTATCAATACTCCACCAAGTTCTGCCGAGCCAGCCAATCTGTCCGCCTGTTCATTTCTCAGCACACCGGCATGCCCCGGAGAAAAGATCCAGGCGATGCATTCACCCGTGACCTCCGAAGCGAAGCAAGCCACTCCGGACGAAGCCTGCCCGTCCTCACCCTCGTCAGCATGCTTTCTGAGTCAGTTACAATCACGATGTGTATGGGTGTCGTATTCTCCATCCAGCGGAGAGCCGCAGTGACTGCCTCCACCTCCATTCTTAAGCTGGATGTTGTGGTAACAGACGATAGCTTGTCAAATGGAGTTATACTTCTCCATAACACAAGTCCGGGCTGAGTTTAGAGACCATGCGTTGCCCATGCAGCATGATCCCTCTCTCGGCCTGCCTAGTGTGCTCCAGAGGAAAGGTAACACCGATACGTCTGGAACAAGACAAGCTGCAGAAACTGCCGGATCAGCAAAGCAATACTCTAACTGTCCGCCTGTCGGAGCTTCGATCCTAGACCAGTTGCCGACCATGGTTTAGGGTGCCCTGCCATGACATTTAGTCTTTAGGTTTCATTTCCTCGCAACGGATGGCGTCGCGTTGGTTACTTACAGAGGGTATATGAGCCGGTTGTTGAGAAAGTAATGGCAAACTACTGAACTTAAAAACTTGCCAAGACATCAACAGCAGCTGAAAAATGCTGGTGTTGACTGCAGTGTCCTGCAAAGGATATGCGAAAAACGGGTAACTCTTGCACCCTCCCTGTTGTTTTCCTCCGCCCGAAACCGATGGCAAAATGTGGGGTGTTGGGTTTTGTGTGCGCCGTCCAACATTCGGCGCTAACAGAAAGCAGATAGTACCGTCTACTGTCATAGGGTAGCTCAGTCATATCTGACTAAGACCTGACACAAGGAAGGCAAACTTTTGAACGAACAATTGCCTCGAATATGAACCTGAGCTTGATCACAACGTCCTGTGAAGTACATCCAACATTTTTATTCCAATTATAAACCCCGAAGAACTGACCTAGTTAATGTTGGTATCAATACAATACATTGCGTTTGTGTTATTTGCAAAGAAAGACTTCCTGGTTTACTTCTGTCCTTTGCTAGGGTTGCGTCTTGATTGACATTCGTGTATTTACAGCTCTCAGCTGTTGAGCGGGGCTTACAATCTGTGTACGATGTCGCCATTGTGAGTTCATCTTATTTTCTTGTGGCTGTTATAAAAAGCTAGATTTATCCTTTCGTTTCTTCCGTGATGGAGACATATTTCATGATGAAATGGGGGGACATAGCTTCATTGATCTCATGTTGCATAGCAGAAGTATTCGAATGGTAACTTTAAGGGAAATATACACAGGGGGAGAGAGAGGGGAAAAGAGAGAGGGGGAGAGACATGAGGGAAGGGAGAGGGAGTTGAAGAGGGTGGGGGAGACGGGGAAGGAATGAGGGGGGCGATGGGTTGAGCGAAAAGAAGGGATAAAAGAGAGTAAAGCGAAGTAGGTAGAGAGAGCGAGAGATAGATATATAGAGAGAGAGAAAGAGAGAGAGAAAGAGAGAGCAAGAGAAAGAATGGAAGAAGAAAGAAAGATAAGGAGAGAAGTGGGAGAGAAAGAGAGAGAGAGAGAGAGAGAGAGAGAGAGAGAGAGAGAGAGAGAGAGAGAGAGGGGGGGATGGAAAGAGAGGGAGGTTGAGATAGAGGTTATGAGGAGATGAGAAGTGTAAAGGAAGGGAGAGAGATGTAGACAGACAGACAGACAGACAGAGAGACAGACAGACAGCCAGACAGACAGACAGACAAACAGACAGACAGAACGAACGAACGAACGAACGAACGAACGAATGAACAAATTTTATTTTAAAAGGATAACAAATTGGGCACGCAGGCCTGTCTTACATTCGGCCCTTTCGATCACTCAAATTTCATTCATCAAATGTGCGTGTTACATTTACATAGGGAAAAAAAACATTGTCAAATGGATTTTGTAAGCATAAACAATGCATATTACGCATGGTACATTCACATGGGAAAAAAAAAAATTGTCAAATGAAAGTTGTAAACATAAACAGTGTATATTGCAATGTTGTGAGACACATCCCTCATTCACCCTCACACCCCGCAGCCACCCACACATCCCTCAGCCACCCACACATCTCCCACGCACCACACCCCCATCCACCCACACATACCTCTACGCACTCACACAGACTAAGCAAACATACATGCCGTGACCCACCCACTGATTCCCCCACCCACACACATTTCCCCACCTACACATACATCCCCCTCCCATCCCATAACCGACACACACACCCACCCACATATTCTCCACCACCCACACACCCGCAACCACCCAGCAAAACAAACATCACAAAACCACACACACATACCCCCGTCAACCCACACTTCCCGCACCTATCCACACATACATCCCGCACCCTCACAATTTCCCCCACCCACCCACACACACATCAGCCAACCTACACCCACTCACTCACCCAATATCCGCCACCTCTCAACTACACATCCCCCACCTATACACACATCCCCACCCACAAACACATCTCCCTACCTGCCCACACATACCCCTCTCCCACAAACACCCAAAAAACACACACCTCCCACCCACACACACCCCACCACCCACATATACCCCACCCACACACATCCGCCGCTCACACACATCTTCCCACAAACACACACATCCCCCAACCATACAATCATCTCTCACACACATCCACCACATCTCCCACCTATACACACATCCTACAAACACATCTCCCTACCTGCCCACACATATCCCCCACCCATAAACATCCAAAAAACACACACCTCTCACCCACACACACCCCACCACCCACATATACCCCACGCCACACACATCCGCCGCTCACACTACATCTTCCCACAAACACACACATCCCCCAATCATACACTCATCTCTCACACACATCACCCACTCGACGTACTCATCCATCAACCACTCACACCCACACATCACCCACACGCCCATCAACACATGCGTCTCTCATGTACCCTCCCACCCACACACACCCCAACCACCCAGCCAAACACACATCCCCCATCCTCACATACATCCATCATCCACCTGCAGCATCCCCCACCTCTCAAACATCTCCCCTCCCACACAAACTCCACCCATAAACACATTCCCCTCGCACACACATCCCCCACATGCATTCCTCATAACACATCCCCGCACATTCATCTCTCACCCACTCACACATCGCACCACCCACCCACACATCCCCCACCTACAAACATCCTCACCACCCACACATACATCCTCCACCCACTCACACTTACCCTATCCACACTCACACACTCCCAACCACACAGGCATATCCCATTCACAGACCCCCCCCCCCCCCCCACACTCATCTCCCACACCCATTACACACCCATCCCAGAACCCACACAATCTCCTACACACCCATTCACCCACCACCAAATACACATTCCCCACACACACCCCCGAACTCACCAACACCCACATACTTCCAATAATCCTCTCAAATATCCCCCCCCCCCCCCACACACACACACATCCCTCACACACACATACATCCCCCACCGACTACACATCCCTTCACCCATCCACACATCACCCATACACATCCCCCACATAAACCCCTCCACACATACATTCACCACACCCCCACACACATCCCTCAAATACACACCCACACATCTACACACATACATGATCACTGAAACTAATAAGAAGAAACTCCCATACTTTACACACAGTTGAGACTCTGATGATTGTCGTGAGCATTCTCGCAAAAATTGTAAGATGTTAGGGAAAAAATTGTACATATACATTGTGTAGCGTAAAAATTAATGATGCAATTCAACTCTCTCTCTCTCTCTCTCTC
>OY992889.1:92994518-93087018 GCA_963921405.1 Cepaea hortensis | reverse complement strand
TATGTAATCAGTAGACCAATCAAAGGACCCAGCTATGTAATCAGTAGACCAATCAAAGGGCCCAGTAGATCAGTCAAAGGGCCCAGCTATGTAATCAGTAGACCAATCAAAGGGCCCAGCTATGTAATCAGTAGACCAGTCAAAGGGCCCAGCTATGTAGTCAGTAGACCAGCATTCGGTCTTACTTCCCAAGACAGAGTCGACGTGAATGAAAGGATAAGAGCACTCTAGCACTTAAAGTTTCGATGCGCTGACGGCGTGGTAACGGGGAGCGTACACCGGTCATTTTGACTTCAACCTTCTTCAGAAAGCAATGAACGTAAAATTTCCTAGAATATCATTTCATGGTTTTGGTAGGTAGCAAGGTCCTGCAAAGTACGTTTTTAAAAAAAAATGTATATCCTGTTTACATGACATCGCATTCAACACCAGCATTTCTGCAGCTGTGATCTCTTGGCAAGTTTACGTTCAGCAGTTTGCCATTGCTTTCTGAACGACTGGCACCCATACCAACGCAAAACCAACTCAACGCGGTCTGCTGCCAAAGGGCGCGCAGCTGTGTTTCGAACGCACGTATACGAGATTACGAACCGCGTCGGTAAAACCTTCGCCACGGAGGTCGGCCAAAGTAATGTAGCGTTGGTTATTTAATTATAGGTCAGGCAGACCTGGCAGCCTGGTCAATGTTTAGTAATCCGACTCCTCTCCGATGATGTGTGAACCCAAGACTACCGGGCCTGCAGGTGAGCGCCTGGCCACAGCCTTACCGCGGTTCCCAATCGCCATCGTACTAATTAATGTTTTCTGTGCGCGTGTACAACTGTTCCTTTCTCGTTTGCTTGCTTGCTTGTGTTCGTTGGCTGTGAACTCCAGCGTGAAGTCCTGCATGTCGGATGAAGGCATCCTGTTGTCCAACATCAGTGTGATGTCATACAGGTCCTGAGGTTTGCGTGAGTATCCGTTGTCCCATGTCTGGCTTATTGGTGTGCAGACTGGTGGTTCCTCGCCGTACAGGCAGACACTCTCCGACTTTGGAGGAATCGGCGATCCTACTGACCTTAGCCAGGACCCCGAAGAGACCTGTTGCCCAGGACGCTCGACGAGGACGCGTCAATAGGTCTTGGCCAGTATATAACCCGGCCCTGGTGCCTTGGAAACAGCTCGTTCCTTTCTCTATTGCTGTCTCTCTTTTCATTGAATGAATCAGCCAAAACAAACACCACCACACCCCCCCCCCCCAAACCGCCAAAAAAAAAATGCAAAGAAAAAAAAAAACATTCAGAAGTAGAATCGGTAAGCTTCACTACAGCACGATCGCAAGTTACAAAACTAACGTTGCGGGAAAATTTTTTGTCAGCAAACAAACCGAAAATACGCACCTAAACAACTGCATATATATATATTCAGGACAAAGCAGTCAACACCAGCATCTTTGTATAAATATGTGGATTATATAGCATCTCGTTATCCTATGTGTGAGTTATATTGCATCTCATTATCCTATAATTTGATTATATGGCATCTCATTGTCCTATATGTGGATTATAAAGGATAGTATTATCCTATTTATGGATTATATAGCATCTCATTATTCTATATATGGATTATATATCATCTCATTATCATATATGTGGATTATATATCATCTCATTATCCTATATATAGATTATATATCATCTCATTATCCTATATATAGATTATATATCATCTCATTATCCTATATATAGATTATATATCATCTCATTATCATATATATGGATTATATAGCATCTCATTATTCTATATATGGATTATATAGCATCTCATTATCCTATATATGGATTATATATCATCTCATTATCATATTTGTGGATTATATTAAAAATAAAGCGGCAATTCCAAGCCACGACAGAGCAAGAAAACACACTTCCTAGTCATAAATATACTCCTTACATTTGGGAGGTCAGCGTGGCCGGATAGACAAGAGCGCTAGCTCTTAAACTTCCGGGGCGCTGATGGTGAAGTAGCTGGTTCAACCCATACATCGATCAGTTGGACTAAAATGTTGATTTCTCGTCCTTATCCTTGACTTGAGAACGTAAACTACAAGCACCTCAAAAGTCGGAGTGCGATCGCCTAATGGCGAGGGACACTGGTAGTATAGAAGGCTAGCCCACACGCAAAAATCAGTCCAGGGTGAACTACGCTTAAGTTCACAACGCGAGAACGAAAAAATAAAACACACACACATATAGACATTGTCAGTCATTCCAGCAGCGCCCCTGTCTGTCTAAACATAGAGCAGAGTCCAGTTTTAAAATTAAAAAAAATTGTCCCGAAGCAGCTTGTAGCAAAGGGTCTGTGATGCAATTGCGATATCACATTGTTTATAAGCCTGAGAGCCAGGAGGAATAGGTGACCAATCGTTCCCTCACTTTCGCAAGCGAAAAGCCCAGGCATCAAACCCGCATCCAACCGTGCTCATGACATTACCAGCGCAGTTCACTAACAACTCCGCTGCCGCACCCACCATAGTTACGTGTACACGTTCATAACGACTAAATCGAAAAACGAAAAACGAAAAACGACCTTCCCCTACAAGTGGCTCCAGTCTCCGGCATGCTCATTCTTCCAGGAGGAACCAGTTGACCATGAAATACCTCAAGCCTGTAGAGAACACGTCACCAGACTTGGCCTTCTCTCGACCATCGTGTCAGTTCAGTGCTGTAGCATGACTTGGTTACATCACAATGTACCTCTTCCCTGATGTCATGTTGCAGTACCACTATTGCCAACCCCGCTGATTGAGTGGTTTGGAGAGAGGAAGGAGAGTTCCTCAGCACAGTCTCCGTGTAGATGACACTTTGGTACCAGACTCAGAGGACAGTCTCTATGATAACCTAATTTTGATAGATACAAAACCTGGACAAGGCCTAGA
Organism: Cepaea hortensis; assembly: GCA_963921405.1. Lineage (NCBI taxonomy): Eukaryota > Metazoa > Mollusca > Gastropoda > Stylommatophora > Helicidae > Cepaea > Cepaea hortensis. The sequence goes on along the minus strand of OY992889.1, from coordinate 93,084,101 downwards.
TGGCGTGAACCAACCAACCAACTAATCAATTAATCAACAAACCAATCAACCAACGGACCAACCAACCAGTCACAAATCAATTAATCAACCAACCAACCAATCAACCATCCCACAAATCAACCAAATAACCAATTAACCAATCAATCAATTAATCCCCAATCAATCAACCAATCAATAAATAAATTAACCAACTAATCAACCAATCAATCAGTCAACTAATCAAACAACCAATCAACCAACGAACCAACCAACCAGTCACAAACCAATTAATCAACCAACCAATCAACACATCGACCGACCAATCAATCAATCAATCAATCGGTCAATCAATCAATCAAGCAACCTTCCAATCAAGCAATCAACCAATCAATCAATCAATTAACCAACTAATCAACCAACCAATCAACCAGTCAACCAATCAAACAAACAACCAACCAGCCAACCAACCAATTAAGAGGTGTGCTAATTGTTTTCTTTCTCTGTCATAAAAAGGACTGCCATCTAATGCCTATAGTTCCTTGCGATGAAGGACAGCGGGGTCTTGAGCCTGAAGAATTAAGGCCGCCTGGCTAGTGCAGTCGCCGCGAACTGTGCAGCAGAGGTTCCCAAAACATGGCTCGCGGGTCACTTGTGGCCCGCCAGCTGTCAGAAAGTGGCACGCAAGGCCTCGAGCAGTCATTTTCCTCAATGACCGTTATAAAAAAAACAAGCCACGTTCCAGACTCACCGACAGCAACCTAGCTGCGCTTATGACTTTGGGCACGACATATTTGTGCCCAGACATTGATAAATTGGCATCTGAACTTAAGTAATTGGTTATGAATAACAGTTACAATTGTAAATTAATTACATTAATAGCAATTTTCGAAACTGATTGAAAATTTAAATTAAGAAAGGTAAGAATGATATTGGACGACTTTTATAATTGTATAACGTTGTGGCCCGCTTAACTATTGAAAATAGTAGATATGGCCTTCTGCTTGAAAAGCTTGGGAACTACTGCGTTAGGGTTTTCTTTTTCTTTTTCTTCTTAAGTAAAACATAAGAATCTTTTACGTCACGTGTCGGGTATATACAGTTCTAGCGCCATACTTGTATAGTCCAGTCAGCACTCAATGGAGCTTCTACTTCTTCTCTTCCTCCAGTTACCCCAGTAATTGTTGCGGGGAGATCTAAGATCTCTTTGTGCGCTTCCGCATGCGCTTTGTGAGTTGGTGTTCATTTCTCTAAGATTGTTTTCTTGATACCACCATTCCATCTTTTACGTGGTCGGTACCCTTGCTCTGATTCGAGTATATTTCTTCAGTGTGGCTCTTTGTGGCAGATGGTAGCAGGACATTCTTGTGAGGTGGCCAAACCATTTCATCTGGTGTTCTGTAATTTCCTCATTCCTAATTATATCTCTCACGGTTACTACCACAGCTCTTCAAAGGCACCTCAAGCCTACTATCAAGCAGTTTTATCTCCACGAACATTTCCCGAAATCTATTTTCGACTGGACCTGCATGGAAGCCACCCAGAGACTGTGGCTTAGTGGATAGTGAGAAGCACAGATCCAATATTCCCCGACATACACAGTGAAGGGTTCGAAATCAGTCGCTTTCGGTTGAATTTTTTTATGCTATGGGGCTTCAACCGTTCAAAAAGCAATGGCAAACTACTAACATAAAACTGTCTAGTAAATCACAAATTGTCAATAAATGTTGGGATTGAATGCAAAGTTATGTTTTTTTTGCTCTCTCACTTTGAATTCAAGTGTAGTCCATACACACTACTTCCAGTAGTGCTAGACTGAATTTTGCTTGTGGATTAGCTTTCCCTATTAACAGTGTCCCTCGGCACCAGGCGAACTCACTCCGATTTCAGAGGTACTTGTAATTTGCGTCCCCAAGTTTAGGACGATGGGTCACCATTTTAGTCTAACTGTCAGGTGTAAGTGTTGAACCCCTTACCTCGGCATCAGTACACCGGATGTTTAAGAACACACGTTCTTATTCATTCGGCCAAGCTGACCTCAAACATCATGTAAAAGGCATGCAACTAACGTGTATTTACATGAAAATCCAGGTCAGTTATTACAAGTTGGCTTTACTGGGGTTTCGAACATACGAACACCGGCCGGCAGGCAAGCATGCACGCAGCCACATCAGACCCCTCTATCCACTGAACCAGGCAAAATCCGCACTATTTTGATTTGGTGAGCGTCACCGTTGAGCCTGCTATCCGCCATCACATGTCGGGGTAACACGCGCAGTAACTTGGCGAACTAGCTGATCGATAACGCCCCGTACAGCACACAATCTGGGGATTCCTGATCAACATCGCTCATTCTTATGTTGTCTCACACGCAATCACAACAGACAACAAATGTTTCTGTGGCTAGTGCAAGTTTGAACAAACGTACGTACGTATATATAAACCATCAATAGCACGTTAAGTTAGTTGCATATCCTTTATATGAGGAAGCAGTCAACTCTAGCTTTTTAGGCGAATTGTGATTTCTGGGCAAGTTTACGTTCAGTAGTTTGTCGTTGCTTTCTAAACGACCGGCATCCATACCATTATGTGGAAACGAACGCAAGGCGGTCTGATTACAAAATCTCTCGCATATATAAGTGCGTGCACGAAACAAAACGCGCACAATGAACATTTTAAAACACAGCATTGGTAATTCGCGGCTAACAGGTATGAACGAATACCTGCAGATAGCAGTTGCTCTTTCAATAATTTTGTGTGTATGATATAAATAATAAATTTTTTGAAAATACTATCACTTAATTGCAACTTTTCTGTGTACCATTAATTCAATTATTATTTCTGTAGTTACGTTTTCTTTGTTTTCTGTGCGGTTAGATGTGCCGTTAAGATATATTTGCATTGCGGCACTTCGTCTTGTTCTAATTTGTTCTTGTTCTTCATTGTCGTCATGTTTTTTTTTTTTTTTTTGTTCATCTTTTTTGTTACTTTTCTTGTTTTTCTTGTTCATCTTCTTCTAGGTTGTGTTATTGTTATTGTTGTTTCAATTGTAACTGTTGTTGTTGTTGTTGTTGTTGCTCTTCTTCTTCTTCTTCTTCTTCTTCTTCTTCTTCTTCTTCTTCTTCTTCTTCTTCTTCTTCTTCTTCTTCTTCTTCTTCTTCTTCTTCTTCTTCTTCTTCTTCTTCTTCTTCTTCTTCTTCTTCTTCTTCTTCTTCTTCTTCTTCTTCTTCTTCTTCTTCTTCTTCTTCTTCTTCTTCTTCTTTTGTTTTTTGTTTTTGTTTTGTTGTTGTTGTTGTTATTTTTGTTTTTGTTGTTTTAATTGTTGTTGTTGTTGTTGTTGTTGTTGTTACTCTTCTTCTTCTTCTTCTTCTTCTTCTTCTTCTTCTTCTTCTTCTTCTTCTTCTTCTTCTTCTTCTTCTTCTTCTTCTTCTTCTTCTTCTTCTTCTTCTCTTCTTCTTCTTCTTCTTCTTCTTCTTCTTCTTCTTCTTACGTCCTTGTCTTCTTCTTTCCTTCCTTCTTCTTCTTCTTCTTCTGCCTTGTATCTTCTAATAGAACAGTCCCCCAATCGACTCACGTCCTACCCTTCTTATAATTTCCTCCCTCGATGACATCCTCATATTACCCATTCTCTGCCTAATTCTCGACTCAGTGTGACTTTCAGTCTCTATCTGTCTGTCTGTCTGTCTGTCTGTCTGTCTGTCTGTCTGTCTGTCTGTCTGTCTGTCTGTCTGTCTGTCTGTCTGTCTGTCTGTCTGTCTCTGTTACCCTTTGAAAATAAAGTCTGTTCGTTCGTTCGTTCGTTCGTTCTCTCTCTCTCTCTCTCTCTCTCTCTCTCTCTCTCTCTCTCTCTCTCTCTCTCTCTCTCTCTCTCTCTCTCTCTCTCTCTCTCTCTCTCTCTCTCTCTGTTCTCTTTCTACTCTGTGGGTTCCTAGAGACTTACATCCTAGTTGTACTGTTAACATATTTTTCCCAGAGCGTGTGTCTTGTTCAGTGCAAGCGGGTTTTCCCCATTTCTTGGTTCACCGGAATATATTTAGTTGTCTCCTGAGTTCTACACTGGTTGGTTGTTATGTCATTTTAGCCCTGTTGTACACAGGCACTAATGAATATTTATTGTTTTTTTTTTTGGTAATTGTTTTAGACGTTCGCCATGTTTTTAATTAATTTAACAGTAATGACTATTTTAAGTCTGGCGCTAGGATTCATTTCTACAGATTTCCCAGAGATATGAAAGTTCTTATTGCCTATTACCTATATTCTTATTTTATTATCTCTAAGTCCACCAGCTTTGTCTATCTTGCCACCTAATTATGTGCATGATACCGCCTCTTGAAATGTGGTTTCAAAAACAGAAAATCGGGTTATATTTGCTTGATTTATTCTCATTATGCTTGTTTTTCGCTGGTACATTTTAAAACTAATTGTTTTCACTTCTTATTAAGTGTGTTTAATTTGTCATGCATATGTTTTCTTGTTTGGGACAAGGGGAGACTGTTGGCAACGCCTCAATTTGTGGTTGCACTTACCGCACCAATAATGTCCACGCATGACGTATAGTTACCTACAGATGTTTTGTTGTAACGGACATTAGTCGGGCTGGAGCCTCCACTGGAGGTAGGCGGTGGTTCGTGGAGCAACACCCGACCTAGCGTAATAGAATCCAGTCTAAGCTTCTGAAGGAAAGAGGCGGGGGGTTCTCTGGAGGGATCCACCAGCCTAGTATATTTGCTCGGGTAGTCACTTGGTATGTGCTGTTGTCTATGAAGACAGTGCGGTGTGCAATGTCGGAAGGATTCAAACGATTCAGCGGGAAAAGAAAGAAAGGAGGTAACTGCAAGTTTGTGGCTGAGAGAGCACAAAGATACTCTTAAACGTGTATTGGTTATTTGAGGATTATTGCAAGCTATGAATGGCTGCAGGAGATATATACACTTGGAGCAGAAATTATCAGCAGGATCTCGAATATTAACGAATTGCTACGATCGTATAGTTGAATAACAGTGACGGACTTCGTTACTGATCTAATGGTTTATCATGGATGTTCAATTTGTGGATGAAATGTTCCGCGACTACTGTGTTGAACATTATCATTGGACAGTCTCAGTTGGAGATCTTTCATGTTTGCTTATTGGGGAGCCATATGGTTGATATAAACCCTTAGACAATTGGTCGTGACAAGCGCGTCACAAGGACCATGCCGTCATTGAAGGCCAGACCATCAAAATGCACTGGAAGAGTCTTCATTAATTCATTGGCATATTGCCATCTTGACTTACTAGATAGTTTGTTACATTGTGCTTCAAAACGCCATAATAACTACAACCGATGGCGATAGCGAATGTCACTGATCAGACCGATTCGCGCTGTAACTGTTCGCCCACGATGGATGCATGTGAACACATGGTGATTTCCACCATCACGCACCATCTTACGTCTCACACGCTCAGCAGGTGACCTATCTGCAATCACTTTCTCCTTTGTCATGGGAGAGTCCATTGAACTCCATATCTGATGGTGAAAATTGTTGTCCAGTCTGAGGTGAATTTTTTTTTTTTTTTTTTTGGGGGGGGGGGGGTTAGCATATCCCTTACAGGACATCGCTGTCAACATGAGCATCTTTTAGCTAATTGTTGATTTCTTGGCAAGATTACGGTCAGTAATATGCCTGTGGTGAATACGAATAATAAAAGTGACACAGAGCATCCTAGCCACACTCCTATCATTTTTTACTAGCGTATGTGTTAAATCTTGTCTTGTTCCAGATGTATTGGTGTTACCTTTCCTGTAAAGTAAACTAGGCAGGCATAAAGAGGAATCATACTGCATTAACTTTTATTATTCATTATTGTATCCCAACAATTCCAGATTAACGTTTAGTATTCACTCTCAGAACCCGACAATTCCAGATTACCTTTTAGTATTCACTCTCATAACCCGACAATTCCAGGTTAACGTTTATTATTCACTCTTTTAACTGGACACTTCCAGATTCATCATCATCATCAAGTGCCATGCTGGCTAGAATAGGCGTTCATGACTTTCCACAGATCTCGGTCTTTGGTTTTCTGGATCAACTCTGCTGATGATACTCCTCCATGCCACCGTCTCAATCCATCCAGCATCATTTCTCTTGGTCTGCCTTTGCTTCTCTTCCCCTAGATCTTTCCATTTGTCACGATGTTTTCCAATGCCTCTCTTCTCATCACATGACCAAAGAAAGCTGTTTGACTCTTTCTTATTGATTATTTGGTTGTTTCGGGATTTGAAATTTAAATATTGAGCACAACCCACTACTGGCAACGCTGATCATACTCCGGTATGAACCTAAGGCCCATCCACGTCAATATGGAAGCACTATACTCGAGTTTCGCTCTCGTTTGAGCTCGTCAGTAGTGCATATCCCTGACCGGATCCGGAAACAAGCCCCGGATCACTGGCATGTGAAGCGGGTGTGTAACCACGCGGCACACGCTGGACACGCCAAATTATCATAACAGAATATCTTTCTTATTGTTGTATATACTATTCTAGTTTATACTATTCTAGCCTCTTTCAGACAGTCGTTGTTAGTTACTTTGGCAGTCCGAGTAATTCGCAACATTCGTCTTTGGAACCACATCTCTGTTGCTTCAAAGTTCTTCCTATTTTCCAAATTAACTTAGTATGAGTATATTTCAGCTTGAAGGATTTGTCTAATCACATTAGTTTACGTTGCGTAATTTCTGCAGTATGTACCTGACAAGATGCAGCGAAATATGCCAGGCACTGAATCGTGCAATCTATTGTTTGTGTCTTCGTTATGCAGTATACATACTTCAAACTGAAATCAGGTAAGTGTGACTTCTGCGAACAAGGGAGAGATAATTAATATATACATGGTGTACATACCTTAAAATGGAAACAGGTGTGTGTGAATCTTGTGAAAAAAGTGTCTTGTAACAAACGCAAAAACGGTATTCACACCTTTTAAGATGTACACTGTGTCACAGATTGTAAGAATTGTGTGGATTTTTTGCCCTGGCCATGCGGGCGTGCGGGGTGGGGGGTGGGGCGGTAACAGACTGATAGGCTGGCAGGGAATGCACCCCTTGGTTGTCGATTACCTATGGACAAGGGAGAGGTGGTAGAGCGCCTGTGGGACCAGGTGGAGAAGGTGGGGGAACAGATTGAGAACCCGTATGTGGAAAGGGTGAGATTGCAGGGTATTGGCAGGGGTTCTGGTAGAATCTCAATACTGAGAGGGAAGACCATGAGAACTTTCAATCAGATAGCGGTGGGAACGATTAGCAGTGAGACTCTTCGCTGGCTGTTGAACGAGGGGACGGAGCGCATATGGGAATGTCCTGAGTGCAGTGATGTCAGTTCGCAGCTCAACTCAACTTGACCTAAGTCAACTTCACACTGTGTCCGTGTTTAGTTAGTTAATTAGTCGCGGTTCCAACTTCACGGCAACGGGTCGTGCCCATTATGCTCCGTTCCTGTGCCAGTGAATTTCACGCAAAATGCACCTCACTGCCCAATGTGAAAAGTGGAACAGACAGGAGTCTCGGCAAGCCAACAGCCCGCACAGGTACACTGTGCATAATGCCGCCGCCAGAATGCCAACACAGAAGTCCTCCACGAAAAATACAATTCATCGTCGATGGAATAGGCAGTCACCAGAAGAACTGCATTGACCCGGGTTTTATCCCACAATGCTCGGTCTCTTTTTTCGCAGGGCGAGCCGCCAAAAGTGCCGCACAAGGCACGAACTCCGTACTCCAGCGACAACTACCAGGAGTCTTCTGAAAAATATACTCGTGAACCCAAAAGGCAAAGTAGTCAATTCAGCGACAGCTGGCCTTTGTTCCGAACATGCAGTTCACTGTGAAAAAAAAAAAACAGTGGACAGGTGTTAAAGCATTCCACACGAATCTCACAGATCACAGTGTCGCGCCACGCACTCACCCTGTAACAGGGCGACGGAACCATATACCACCAGTCTAAAAAGAGAAAAATGCCAATGCCAACCGTAGCCACAAGCATAAACACACCAGAGCACTTAATGGTTCAATGCCTAACCGCCATGTTGGGGACCGGATTTATTTTTCCCCCGTGTTTATTATCTCTCACTTTTTAGCAGGAACCACAAATACCTGTTTTAAGTTTGTGTTATACGGCTCTAGGTATATGTTTGTACAGACAAATAAACACTCAATGAGTGATGTGGTAATTAACACACTGGTCGCTGTTACTTCTTATTACATTTCCCGCTACCAAAATTTTAGGCTGAGTCGACCTGGCTTTCCAGATCATAAAAAAAAAAAAACTCACAACAACGGAGATTCGAAAACATGTCAACCGGCTGGCAGCCAAGGGAAATAGAGACCTTAACGTGTGGCGACGGTAAAAATACTTATTTTAATCCTCATAATATTATACTCTTTGGGCGTCGAGTAGTCCATAAGGCAGGGGCATTTGAATTTGCGACTTCTGTTCAAATCCTGGATACTGATTCCAATTCTCATACTAAGAAATAAAATAATTCAAAACAATGTTTTCCCGTAGTGAATTTGAATAACGAAGACACAAACAATAGATTGCACGATTTATTGCCTGGCATATTTCGCTGCATCTCGTCAGGTACATACTGCAGAAATCACACAACTTACGTGAAATTAACTAGATAAATCCTTCAAGTTGAAATATACACACACTTCAGCTTGAGTAATCCATCTAATCGCTTCACAGTTGGTAATGGGAGGCGACGTTTGAGAAATTCAAAATAATGTTTTCCCGTAGTGAATTTGAATAACGAAGACACAAACAATAGATTGCACGATTTATTGCCTGACATATTTCGCTGCATCTCGTCAGGTACATACTGCAGAAATCACACAACTTACGTGAAATTAACTAGATAAATCCTTCAAGGATTAAATCCTTGAAGGATTTATCTAGTTAATTTCACGCAAGTTGTGTGATTTCTGCAGTATGTACCTGACGAGATGCAGCGAAATATGCCAGGCAATAAATCGTGCAATCTATTGTTTGTGTCTTCGTTATTCAAAATAAAATAATGTTTATTACTGAGGAGTAAAAGCATGTTTAAGAAATGGAACTGGGTAAACAACTTCATTAAACCTCTATTACGCATATTAGAAAATAGAATGTAACACCCCTACCATAGTTTGTGACATGGCATCGCCCCTGCTTTACAATATTCTTGCGCACAAATAAAGAACCTCAAAATAAGCTCCATTACAAGATGGCTGTGAAATTAGTCTTCATGTCTAGACAACCGAACAAAGAAAGTTCCATTTATTCGAGGGGAACGTACACGATAAGATTAATGAAGTTAAGTATCAGATTAAAAGATTAAGGTAACTGATGTAGAAACATCCCTTGTTGTATAATCGTGAAGAACTACTTCCTCGTCTTATTCAACTTTTTATGGGACTTGTCATTGTGGATATTGTATAACATAATGTAGTGAACAGAATAATTTACACATAGTTAAATTATTCTATTCACTATATTATGTCATACAATTATTAACATCTTTGTCATACAAATATTATCATCTTTGTCATGTTCGAGATTCTTCGTGGTGAAGTGGTTATTGCGCATATCTCGGGGGCCGAAGGTTGTAGATTCGATTCCTGGCTACGTTATTCGGTTAATACTTGCAAGTTTTTCGGAGACTCCTGGGGGTAGTCGCTGGAGTTCTGATTTCGTGCTTTGTGGGACGCTTAAGACAAACCACTCTGATGAAAGAGACCGCGTCGTGTGGGATAAAACCTGGTGCTATGAAGTAGATCATCTTGCCTCAAACTCAGTTTGTTTTCCATAGCAATGTCTTTGAATAATGAAGATACAAAGTATATATTGCATAATTTATTGTCAGGCATATATGCCAGACATATATTGATGTACCTTAACAGTTGCATACTTCATAAAAATGTTCAATATATAATGAAGCAGGGAAACGCATCTTTTTAATGGATATAAACAAAACACATTTTCAGTTATTTAAACGTCACCACGGTAGTTTTAAAAAGACCATCTGCTCACATAATTGTGGTTTACCGTAGTGAATAACCGACGACTCGACATATCTTAGAGACTTTATGTTATTTGTAAAATGAAGTACATTACGTCATCAACAAATGTGCTCCACAGTCCATCTTGAAGCAATATGCAGCAAATGGCTGACGTCTGCTGGAATAATTCTTTGCACTCCAAACATAATGGTGTTTTCAACGGAAGAAAAAAAAATTCGTTAAACAAGTGGTTGTTCAAAGGTTTATAGCTAGATTTCTTGATAAACAACCTCCTCATCGCATTACAGTTATAAATGGGTTGAATAAGTTATAATGAATACTTCATTGGTACTTTCCAGCTGCCCCAAAACAGCGTTAGACCATAGCAGTGACAATTGTAATTAATTTAATGAATTTTAAGCACATTTTTTGATGACGTCATGTGCTTCATATTTTAAATTTGTTCTACATACAAAGTGTAGTGAGACTTTACAAACGCCCGGTATGGTGTACGTTTTTCTGTAGTAAGCACATTACGAGATACAGCGTATTATGCCAGGCCTAAAGTGTTCAATATAATGTTTGTGTTTTTCTTATTCAGATTCACTACGGCAAACCATTGTTTGAATTTGACATGTCTGATCTAACCACAAGAGTCTTGGATTAGGTCTGCGTTCTTGTCTCAATTATGCCATGTGGAAAGGAAATCCGTATATTTATCTATCTTCTTGTCCCATCAATCTTCTCAGTTGTCACTAAGTTTTCGGGACGCAGAGGTGTTTCCAAGGCACCAGGACCAGGTTCTATACTGGCCAAGACCTATTGACGCGTCCTCGCCGAGCGTCCTGGGCAACAGGTCCCTTTGGGGTCCTGGCTAAAGTCAGTAGGATCGCCGATTCCTCCGAAGTCGGAGAGTGTCTGCCTGTACGGCGAGGAACCACCAGTCTGCACACCAATAAGCCAGTCATGGGACAACGGATACTCACGCAAACTTCAGGTCCTGTATGACATCACACTGATGTTGGACAACAGGATGCCTTCAACCGACATACAGGACTTCGCGTTGGAGCTCAAGCCAATGAACACAAGCAAGCAAGCAAGCAATACCCTGCGGCATGCCCCATGCACATGAAGACATCTAAACGGTTCCTTTACTTAATCTTACACGAAAATTAGTTGCAAATCCTTTGCATGACGTGGCACTCAACCCCAGCATTGTTTGGCTATGATTTCTTGGCTAGTTTATATTCAGTAATTTATCATTTCTTTCTGAGTGTCTTATAACATTGTATGAAAACCAGGGTTAGACGTTCTGCTTCCAAATCGCCCGCAGCTGTATTTCGAATGTGTTATGCGGGTTTGCCAATTGCGTTCGTGGGCATCGACCATCTTGTTTGTTTGTATGTTTTTCGTGTGTGGGTGCAATGAGCTTTAATTAATGCAAAAGGTTTTTTTTACTAACTTTTAGTAACTTAATTCTTAATGTGTGCATATCTACCATCTTGGTTTTGTTTCTTTTCTTCTTCAGGGAGCCTTCTTCTATCAACATGTATCAGGCATTCGTATCTATCATGACCTTTGACATCTAGCCAGGTAATGCCTAAATATTGCGTCTGAAGCCATTAGAAAATATGCCTGATTTTGTGGCCACACAAGAGGACCTAATGGTCGTGTCGATAATGGTTCATCTGTGTGTCCTTCTGGAACTACTGGCCAACAGAATGGTGGGGTGGCTACTGCCTTTGTTCACCGAAAGATCCTCAATTGTGAGAACGTTAATAAGTCTGCACAGAATAAGACCTGGCTTGCTGGCAAAAATGTAAGTTTAGATTTGTTGTCCGCATCCTTTTTGCTCTTCCTTATTGCGTTCACCTTTTGGCGAGGGACACTGGTAATAGGGAAAGGTAATACACACGCAAAATTCAAGTCAGTACTGCAATAGGAGCACGTGTATGGGCAACGCTTGAGTTCAAAGCAAGGGTGCGAAAGAAAAGGCCAAACTTATATTTTTCTAAAGTATAGAATGACCACAAGAGGAATTTTGAAAATAATGTTTTCCTGCAGTGAATTTGAATAACGAAGGAAGACACAAACAATAAACTGCTTGATTTATGGCCTGGCATAAACGTTGTGAAAACAACGAGACATGATAATCAGTTTAAAATTGCCGTGGTAGCCAATTCAAATTACTATATGATTATGTATGTTGTATATTGCAGCGTGAAAGATTTACCTAATTATTTTAGTTTATGTTGTGTGACTTTTGCAGTATGTATTCCATGAGATGCAGCGAAATATAACAGGCAATACATATTGCAATCTATTATTTGTGTCTTTGTTATTCAAACAATAGGAACTGTTTATAAGAAGTCAAATTTAGAACTAGCCTTAGCCAAACAGGAGTTAAAAAGTAATACTAGCCTGTGACAGCAAACAAGGAAACAAATTAAAGTTAAATGTTTGGGACAAGTTCGTTTACTGTGAATGTGAATGATGGGACATTTTACAACCACTACAGAAGAAAATCAGAAGACGAGATCGAATATAAATGTAATAAGGCAAACCAACTCATTGGACAAATGGCACCAATACTAAAGAACTAACGTGTATGAATAGTTATTAAGAAAGCACTCTAAAACACAATCTTCCTACCAACTCTATACTACCAATGCAAAACCTGGACAATGACAGAAAAAGAGGAAAGAAACATTACAACAAAGGAAACGAGATGCCTGAGAAGAATACTAAATAAATCAAGAAGAGGAAACATCAGACATGAAGAAATCAGGACTAACGTTGGGTTATAGCAGTGATAGATATAATTTTAAATTAAAAAAACAAGTTACGGGGTTTGGCCAAATAACATGGCTACCAAATAACAGTATACAACAACAAGCAATGATGTACAGACCAAATGGAAACAGAAGAAAAGACCGGCCATGTAAACGATGGAAGAGGTAATAACAGAATTCATGGGAATCTCGATACATAAAGCCCATAAACGGGCACTCTCCCGATGTTTATGCTTCACCTCGATACAGCAAGTTATAAGAGGAACGAGATGAGAAAGGACAGAAGAAAATTGGGCTCTTGGACTTACATTTCACACAACAATTGTTAGCATAACTTCAATGTTAGACCATGATAAATATATTTAAAGGTAGACCATGATAAATATATTTAAAGGTAGACCATGATAAATATATTTAAAGGTAGACCATGATAAATATATTTAGAGGTAGACCATGATAAATATATTTAAAGGTAGACCATGATAAATATATTTAAAGGTAGACCATGATAAATATATTTGTTTTATCGCTCGCTCGCTTTGAACTCAACCGTAGTCCACACACACTACTTCTAGTAGGCATCTCTGGACTCTCTTGTGCACGTAAATTAGCTTTCCCTATCACCAGTGTCCCTCGCCATCAGGCGGACTCACTCCGGTTTCAGAGATAAAATATAAGCATGAGACCACATCTGAAGATCAAAAAAAAAAAAACATCTGGTAGACAAACGGCGCCATGTCTCAATGGCTTGGGAAGCACTGTGTTGATGGGCGTGGTTCCTGGAGGAAGTGACAGTGGTCGACCAGTACGACGATAGACATAGGACATTGAAGACACGTTGAAACAGCATATGGCAGAAGAACTGGCTAATGATCGAGAATATTTTCGATGGGCTGTTGTGCAATGGATCTGATATAAGTTCAGTTCAGTCGCGGTTCCAACATCGCAGCAACGGGTCGTCCCCATTATGCTTCGTTCCAGTGCCAGTGAATATCACATAAAATGTTCCTCACTGCCCCATGTGAAAAGTGGAAAAGACAGGAATCTCGACAAACAAAAACCCGCTCAGGCATATTGTGAATAATGCCGCCACCAGAATGTCACCACAAAAGTCCTCGACTCAACATTCACCCTTGATTCAAGTGGTAGTCACTTTCCACACCAGATGTTCACCTACAAAGTCTCAATGTTTCTAGATGTTGGTGTTCCGTTTCTAGATGTTTTCTAGCCAGCTACGCCATTTTATCTCCGAAATGCAGTTATGATATATGATTGATTGATTGATTGCTTGATTGATGTGTGGTTTATGCATTAGTTATTATGTCATGTTCTGAGGTGAGAAACATTGGAACATTGAATAGCTGCAAGATTTATAGCAAAGGGTGTAGAAAAACCAAATTAAACTGTTAGAGAAAGCGAGGTAAACAAAAACTTTAACATATTGAATAGATGAAAAGATATATGGGAAAGGAAGTAGAAAATGCTTGGGAGACAACCCCCCCCCCCCCCCCCCCCCATCATCCTAAAAAAATAACTTGAAAAATTTGTTGGCAAACAGATAGAGGCAGCGGGGAAGACAAAAAAAAAAACTGGATCATATTGAAGAAAACTAGAACGATTTATGGAAGGAGAGACTGAGGAAACGTGGAGCAGAAAATCCAGAATATATTCTGACAAAGGGGAAAATTTACAGAAAGAGGGGTCGAGGAAGCTTGGAGTAAAAATATAGAACATTTTGTGACAAAGAGGAAGATTCATGGAAAGGGAGATCGAGGAAGCGTTCTAGAACATATTGTGACAAAAGGTAAGAATAATGGAAAGAGAGATCGAGGAAGCGTGGAGAAAAGATCTAAAACATATTGTGACAAAAGGGAAGATTCCTGAAAAGAGAGATCGAGGAGACGTGGATAATAGAATCTAGAACATATTGTGACACAAGCCAGGATTTATAGAAAGAGAAATAGAGAAGGAGAGGGAAAGAACATTTGTGAAATCTTTTCTTGTTGACATCGAGAAATCGCAGCATACAAATTGATAGTCTGTTGGAGATCACAATATGTGAAGAATCATGCCTTCCCACGCCAGTCAGCAAGACACCTGATGATGATGACTGTGTCTTCTTATTTTTAATTATCTGTTACCCCTGAGACTGCCGATCTTTAACCTGCAATTGTATCCATCCTGTCATTTTAAAGTCCTCGGTGACTCCTAGCTGTTGAATTAAGTTTCTACTACTACTACTACTACTACTACTACTACTACTACTACTACTACTACTACTACTACTACTACTACTACTACTACTACTACTACTACTACTACTACTACTACTACTACTACTACTACTACTACTGCTGCTGCTACTGCTGCTGCTACTACTACTATTACTACTACTACTACTACTACTACTACTACTACTACTACTACTACCACTACTATTACTACTAATACTACTACTACTACTACTACTACTACTACTACTACTACTACTACTACTACTACTACTACTACTACTACTACCACTACCACTACTATTACTACTAATACTACTACTACTACTACCACTACTATTACTACTACTACTACTACTACTACTACTACTAATACTACTACTACTACTACTGCTGCTGCTACTGCTGCTGCTACTACTACTATTGCTGCTACTACTGCTGTTACAGTAGTAGTAGTAGTAGTAGTAGTAGTAGTAGTAGTAGTAGTAGTAGTAGTAGTAGTAGTAGTAGTAGTAGTAGTAGTAGTGGTAGTAGTAGCAGCAGCAGCAGCAGCATTAGTAGTAGTAGTTGTAGTAGCAGCAGCAGCAGCAGCAGTAGTAGTAGTAGTAGTAGTAGTAGTAGTAGTAGTAGTAGTAGTAGTAGCAGCAGCAGCAGCAGCAGCAGCAGTAGTAGTAGTAGTAGTAGTAGTAGTAGTAGTAGTAGTAGTAGTAGTAGTAGTAGTAGTAGTAGTAGTAGTAGTAGTTGCAGAAGCAGCAGTAGTACTAGCTACATCAACATTAGTAGTATTTGTAGTAGTAGCAGCAGTAGTAGTATAGTAGTAGTAGTAGCAATAGCAGCAGCACCAGTGGTAGTAATAGTCGAGGAAGAAAAAGGGAGAAAAACAGGAGATTTAAGCAGAAGTGATAAATGAGAGGTATACAACTAATAATATGAAACGAACTCTACCAGTAAAATAATAGAAAATTAATAACTTATAGAAACGCTTAAGTTTAACTGATTTCTGTGTTTTTCTAATTTCATAGCCTCGTGGAACAAACAACATTGTGGAGTATAATTCTGACAATAATGGTAGCTTTGTCCTACACATCATTGTCCGCAACACCGTTCAGCCATCAACCGCATCCTTACCCGAAGTTCCTCATCCGCGTCATCCTCAACGCCAGCATCGCCCGATTCAGCGTCATGGCAACCCGCATTGTCCTGGTCAGAGATCTCGTTATCGGCCAAAACCAAAGTACAGCAACACCAGGGCAATCTGGCCACGCCATGGTGGACTTTGTTTACTGTGCATACAGCGCGATCAACAACCTTGTTTGTCTTTACTACCACGAGAATCTACTCCTGGGGGTGACCTCGAGTTTCATGGAAGTCAGCTCCACGCCTGTCGAATGCTGCCGTCTCATCGAACTGTCGAATAAAGCTGGTGTGTCCCAGTCTTACCGGAAAACATCAATTCTTACTTGTGCCGTGTGTTTTATCTGTCGAATAATTCTGCCATTACTATTTCTAATTTTAGCAGTTAAACAAGAGTCACCATTCTGCATGAACGAGGCACCTCTTGTTAACTTCTTCATCAGCGGAGCATTTTACATCATGCTCAACGCTTTATTTATGTCCCAAAGTATTCGACGATTGCGGGATTCTTCACAACAACAACATCCCCAGTCGTTTATAAATTCGTCTTCACCTCCGGTGCCATTCTCTATTCAAGTGTTAGCAAATGAGACAACGCAATCGAAAGTAAATGATAACCATGAACAGTCCCACCTCAACGATTTCAATTACAAACTAATGGACTCCTGTAATAGCAAAACTTCGTACTGTAATGGTAATTCCTACGAAGTACACAGATGTAATGTTATAAGGAAGGACAATTCAAAACAACCAGTTGTAAAAAAGATAACAAAAAACTCTAATGGAGACATACTTGGCAGATTTCATTTCAATAGTTACACGGGTAGGCCAATGGTGAAAAGTCACAGTTATGATTTTTTGCTCGGCAGCCAGGATCTAGTTTTCGAAAAAGAAGCTGGGATGTTTGTGATTGGAGTAGACAACGAAAGTGGTAGCTATGAACAGATGGACAAAGAAGAACATGAGGCAATATGTGAAGATCAAATCTGTTCGTCCTCATGTTATAGACATCCTCAGTTAGATATTGTCTGTGATACTGTTCTGAGGTCAGACACAAGGAGACGATTGTGTTCTAGTGACGAAACTGTTAATGAGATAGTGCTGGAGACAGTATAGAGTTTATGGGTATCTAGACAGGCAATGAGAAAGTTCCGGTGAAAGTATAGAGGTTATGGTTATAATCTAGACACAGCCAAAGAAAAAGTGGTGGTGACAGTATAAAGTTTATGAATATCTAGACATAGTCAATAACAAGGTGCTGGGGACAGTACATAATTTACGGATATAATCTAGACACACTCAATGAGAAAGAGCTTGAAATAGTATATTATGGATATAATCTAGACATAGGCAATGAGAAAGTGCTGAAGAAAGTTTAGAGTTTATGGATATCTAGATACAGTCAATGAGAACGTGTTGGAGACAGTATAGATTTTATGGATATAATCTAGACACAGTCAATGAGAAAGTGCTGGAGACAGTATAGAGTTTATATATATCTAGACGTAGTCAACGAGAAGGTGCTGGGAACAGTAAATAATTCATGGATATAATCTAGACATAGTCAATGAGAAAGTGCTGAAGACAGTTTAGAGTTTATGGACATCTAGATACAGTCAATGAGAACGTATTGGAGACAGTATAGAGTTTGTGGATACAATATAGACACAGGCATATATATTTAAATCCCGAAACAACCAAATAATCAATATAGACACAGTTAATGAGAACGTACTGGAGGCAGTATTTAATTCATGGATATCTAGACATAGTTAATGAGAAAATACTTAAGACAGTATAGGGTTCATGGATATCTAGACACCGTCAATGAGGAAATACTTAGAGAGTATAGAATTTATGGTTATAATCTAGACACAATCAGCGAGAAAGTTCCGGTGACAGTATAGAGGTTATTGTTATAATCTAGACACAGTCAATGATAAATTGATTGAGATAGTACCGAGCATATGGATATAATCTAGACATAGTCATTGAGAAAGTGCTGAAGACAATTTAGAGTCTATGGATATCTAGACACAGTCAATGAGAACGTGTTGGAGACAGTATAGAGTTTATGGATATAATCTAGACATAGGCAATGAGAAAGTGCTGGTTAAAGTATAGAGTTTATGGATATCTAGACACAGTCAATGAGAACGTGTTGGAGACAGTATAGAGTTTATGGATATAATCTAGACATAGGCAATGAGAAAGTGCTGAAGACAGTTTAGATTTTATGAATATCTAGATACAGTCAATGAGAACGTGTTGGAGACAGTATAGAGTTTATGGATATCTGGACATAGTCAATGTGAAGGTGCTGGGGATAGTACAGAATTTATGGATATAATCTAGACACATTCAATGATAAAGTACTGGAGACAGTATAGAATTTATAGTTATAATATAGACACAGTTAATGAGAAAGTGCTAGTGACAATACAGAGTTGATGGATATAATCTAGACACAGTCAACGAAGGAGTGCTGGAGACAGTGAAAACTTCCTGAACATTATGTAGACACAGTCAATGAGAAACTTTTTTTCAGACAGTATATACATTATTAACAATAAGTAGACACAGTAAATGGAAGAGTGGTTGAGACATCATACATTTTCTGAACATTATGTAGACACAATCAATGAAAGAGTGCTTGAAGTAATGTAAATTGTATGGACATCAGGTGAACACAGTCAGTTGAGACAGTTTGAGGCAGTATAGACATTATGAACATAATGCAGACACAGTCAGTAGACAGGTGTTTGAGATAATGTAGACTTTCTGAACAGCATGTAGACACAGTCAATGGAAAAGTGCTTTAAACAGGATAAAATAGGATGAATTCTGATGTCCACATTATTAGTGCTATTTTTTACTAATTCATTTATACTTCTAGCTGTGTAGAGTTTCTGGGCATCATGTGGGCATAGCCAATGAACAAGTGCATCAGACGGTACAGATATTATGAACATTATGTAAACAGTCAATGAGAAGTGGTTGAGACGTATACACTTTTTGAACATCATGTTGACACAGTCAATGAAGGTATTTGAGACAGATTTGAATATTTGAATATCATTTAGACATAGTACATGAAAATATGTTTCAGACAGTATATGCATTATGAACATTGTGTTGACACAGTCAATGAAAGAATGCTTCAGAAAGTATAAACCTTCGGAACATTCTGTACATACAGTGGATAAAAACAGTGCTGGAAACAATAGAACAAGGAAGAGTTCTACTGTTCACATGGCCACAGCGTTAGCGCAGCTTTCATTAACACTTCAGACAGTATACATTACATGTCTGAATATTACGTAGACACAGTCTATGACTTGGAACCAAGCAGCAGCAATTAAAATGGGAAATAAAGAGGGTAGTTACGAACAGATAAAGCTAGGAGTACGACAAGGGTGTGTCTTGTCACCAGATCTTTTCTCCCTGTATAGCGAAGTAATAATGAGAGAGATCAAAGAGATGCCAGGAATACTAGTTGGAGGTTATAATATAAATAATATACGCTATGCAGATGACACAGTATTGGTGGCGGATAATTCAACAGACCTACAACAATTATTAGACGTTGTAGTAACAGAGAGTGCAAGGAAAGGACTCAACTTGAATATCAAGAAAACAGTAACAATGGTAATATCAAAGAAAATGGTGACACCAAAATGTGACATAGAAATAGAAGGGAAAATCCTTAACCAAGTTGATAATTTTAGATACCTAGGGGCATTTATAACATCAGATGGAAGATGTACAACAGAGATTAGGAGCAGAATAGGGCAGGCAAAAGCCGCATTTCATAAAATGAAGAGTATCTTATGCAATAAGTCACTGTCACTGAATGTAAGAAAGAGAGTGCTGAAATGCTATATAGAACCAGTTTTGCTGTATGGCAGTGAATCTTGGAATGTAAATGAACAAATTAAGAAGAAATTAGAAGCAACAGAGATGTGGTTCCTGAGACGAATGTTGCGAATTCCTTGGACTGCCAGAGTAACTAACGACGACTGCCTGAAACAGGCTAATGAAACTAGAACATTATATACAACAATAAGACAGAGACAAACAGCTTTCCTCGGTCATGTGATGAGAAGAGAGGCATTGGAGAACATCGTAACAACTGGAAAGATCGAGGGGAAGAGAGGCAGAGGTAGACCAAGAGAAGTGATGCTGGATGGATTGAGACGGTAGCATGGAGGAATATCAGCAGCAGAGTTGATCCAGAGAACCAAAGACCGAGATCTATGGAGAGCCATGAACGCCTACGCCAGCCGGCACGGCACTTGATGATGATGATGAGTCTATGACAGGGAGCTTTTGGCAGTATGACTTTCTGAACATCACGAGCATAGTCATTAAAAGAGGACATGAATACATTTTCTGAATATCATGGGAGCACATTCAAAAGAACAATGCATGAGACAGTACAGATTTTATGAACATTATGCACACATAGTCAATAATATAGTGCATGAGACAGTATGGACTTTGTGAACGTCATGTTAAGACAGGCAATAAAAACATGAAGCAGTTTGTAAGACATGTTTACTGAAAACACGTTTACTGAAAATAGTTTTACTGAAAAATCGTTTACCAACGTCTGCCAAAATATTACATGTTAAATATTTATTTACGACTTTATACTTTTCTATCTCGAAAATAACGCACGTAAATGTAATGTATTAAAGTAAAACCATTAAAGTATGGTCATCATCATGTGCCATGCTAGTAAGTGTAGGTGGTCATGTTTCGCCATCACACGCTACCACCAGAGTCGTGGATCAGATCTATGTTCTTGTCTCGACCATGCCACATGGTCAAAGCCATCCAGGTATTACTTCTCTCGCTTCATCTTATTCTCTTCCCCACAAATGTTGCCAGTTGTCACCAAATTCTCCAGTTTATTTCTTCTCATAACGTGTCCAAAAAATTGTGACTGTCTACGCCTAATTTCTGTAATCATTTTATGGTTTTCATTCGTTTCTTGTGGGATTTGGTCATTGGATTTTCTGCCTGTCTACGGTACTGTGTGCATTTTACTCAGAAACCACATTTCCACAGCCATCAGATATTTGTCAGCTTGTCTGCTCATTGTCCAAGCTTCAAATCCATACAAACGCACAGGTTATAAGTAGCACCTCAACACTCTTTTTCTCGTTGCAAATAACATCTTTTTAACGGTCAGAATGTTTTTCTCCATCTTGCAAAGGACTACCTTTGCCATGACAATTCTCGTTGTAATCCCTTCAAGGCACCTCCCATCAGAAGTATGGCAGATTTTTATTAATATGGCGCCGACCGCCCTCGCTTTCCAGAACATTTCCTGGTACCAATATTAGGCCAGATAGACATTCTCCTTCTCCTACTTCTTCTACAACTGCTGCTGCCAATGCTACTTCTGCAGTCAGGGTTCGAAGTGGATATTTAACTTTTTCGGATAAGGGCGAAAAATTTGTGCACGTTAAAAATCCTATGAAGTTAAAATGTCAAATAGTAGGCTGTAATGTCGCTACTCCACTGGCAAATTTTATAGGAAAAATAAACGTACAAACGGGTAGATAGAGCCCGTTACTTTGGATGGAATCTAACAAGACGAAGTAAACTCCATACAAACGCTTTTTGAAGTTGGACATACCCACTGTCATAGACCCACTTTATGACCTAGTATAGCCGAAGGAGCCGGTCTCTCTGGCCGAGGGGTTACAACACTTTCTCCGTAATCCCGTTTATCACGCAGAGTCTCGTAGCGGGCGAGAGCTGGAGGCGGTTCGACCCCCGCTGGTGACTTGCGGGATAACTGAGCCGGCCGCTCGGAAAGCAATGGCAAACTACTGAGCGTAATCTTGCCAAGAAATCAACAGACAGCTGAAAGATGCTGCTGTTGACAGCGATGTCCTGTAAAAGGATATGCGAATTTAAAAAAAAATAGCCGAAGGAAGTACTGACTAGACACTGGACGGAAGAGACATGTCAGTGGTGGGGGCAGTAAGGCAGTAGCAACAGGTAGTCAGGCCAGGTAGGAAATTCAAGGTTGGTTGTGTCCAGTACGGGTTAACAGGTACTAGGGCCAGACCCGTGTCCAACGGACCACACCAAGCAACTCCGGTTTCACGAGATGTAGGAATCCGTGATCCGGATGAGTGTACCTGTTTTAGGCAGACGGGTTAGGAGACTGTGACACGGACGGACGTAGGGTTGTGGCTGTGGTTCCCGAATGTATCGTTTTGGTAGCAGGAGTGCATGAGCTATAGATTTAACTGTGGTTGAGATGGCGAGAATGAACAGCGAGTGCGTTGTACATACAGTCAGAGTGTGAGAGTGAGGTTACGATATTTCACTGTGATTGATACGTGGTGATAAAGCGCAATCTCTGCTAGATTGCTTATGTGTACATTATTATTGATTAAAAGTATCTTGCTTTGAACCGACTGTTCGTACGAGTGATCTCTTGGAAGCGTGCGCTTGTTTACCTCTGTCTCAAACTGCGAGCCAAGATTTACAAGTATGTGAGAACATGACCACCTTTCAGTTGCATAACTATGTGTTTTATTTGGGGGGGGGGGGGGTGTGGGGGGGGGGGGGGTTGTTCTGCTCGCTTTGAACTCAAGCGTAGTCCATACACACTATTTTGTAATTATGATGGACTGAATTTTGCGTGTTCGGTAGCTTTCCCTATTAACAGTGTCCCTCGCCATGAGGAGAACCCACTCCGACTTAAGAGGTACTTGTAATTAACGTCCCCAAGTGAAGGACGACAGGTCAACATTTTAGCCCAGCTGTTCGGTGTAGGAGTTGAACCGCTTACCTCGGCATCAGCACACCGGATGTTTAAGAACACGCATTCTGATCCATTCGGCCATGTGGACCTGCATAGCTAGGTATGATGCCCTCCACTCGAAAGAGGCGCGCAGACAAAAATGACGATAAAATAGCAGTTTCGCTTAGTGCAGTTGTCCCCCTTGGCAGAGATTGCTAGGCTATTTTAAGCAGTTACGTCCCTTAATTTGGTTGCGATAGAAGTGTTCTTTGGACTTTGACAGCGACATTAAATCTCGGAGATCGAAAGATGATGAGAAGCATGATCGGCCACGCCAGTCAACATGTCACATGACGATGATTATGATGATGATGATGATGAAGAAATTATAAGTACACATGGAAGTAAATACAACTGCATACTTATGAATAATTTTTGTATGGTTTTGTGCAATGGTTGAATAAATTGTTGGAAACCCGTGACTTCTCGTTATAATTCTTTTCATCTAAATAACTGTTTAAATATATAACATTTAAATTCTAGGGCGCTTCACGGCCTTTTGGCTAAGATCAAAGTGCATTTGCTGCCCCCCCCCCCCCTCCAGTAGTGCGCTTGGTCTGGTCGGAGGCTGGGATGATCCTTCTCGGGTAGTGCGCCTGGTCTGGTCGGGGGCCGGGGTGATCAAACCACCTCACATAGCATCAACTGAAATGTGGGCCCGGTGGACCACTGTGGGCAATAGCTCACAGTGAGACTAAGGGTTCACGCCAAAAAAAGGGGGAGGCGGGGGAACCAGCTGGTCTGGGGTAACCACCAAAACCACAAGCCTTTTGGCTAAGATCAAAGTGTAGTTCCTGCACTTGATCCTGCCGGCGGCCGAGATGATCACCCAACACAACCAACACACAGAGACGCGGGACCTAGTGGGGCGGCTCTTGCCACTCTGGGAACCGTGAGCCCTTATACAATAAATAAATAAATAAATAAATAAATAAATAAATAAATAAATTCTAGAGAGTTGAATCAATATCCGATATTACATCATTCGGGACATTTCCACATATGCTCTGTTCTCATCTTTAAAAGCCAGAGAATAGTCCCAATTCTTAAGGTATATGCTGCAGTCTGGCTTTTTCACGAGGAACTGAGTTTCGGCCAGATTCTCAGCTTTTGGAAAATGTATTCTCTCTCTCTCTGTATCCCCCTCCCCCACACACATACACCCACCCACACACCAACATACATCCACCCACAACCCATCCACACATCTATCACCCACCCACAGACACCTACCACACGCACCCACCCACCAACCTTCCACTCCCACATACACATCCATCTACCCGACTCATCACCCACCCTCACCCTATGCAGTTCATACAACGCACATCCACCCTCCCCCACACACACACACCACCACCCACACACCCCACACACCCACTCCCACACACACACACACACACACACACACACACACACACACACACACATATATATATATATATATATATATATATATATATATATATATATATATATATATATATATATATATATATATACTTAAGGCGTGAGACAGACCACCTCACTCCGTAGAAATCTTAGCATCAGAATTCAAACCAATCATGAGCCAGTTTAGAAACCGCTTGGCGTCAGTTGATTGAGATGTTATCTTCCATTGGACGATGAAAGGTGTACACAGCTGTTACGTGTGTGTGTGTAGTGTATATATGTATGTTTGTGTGTGTATTTGTGTGTACACCTGTTTTTCTCTATCCATCTCTCTATCCATCTCTTTTTGTCTCTTTGCAGGTTTCTCTCTTAAACATCACTATTTGTCTCTCTATATCAGTGGTTCTCAACCGGTGGGGAATTCCCCCCCCCCCCCAGGGGGGAATTTTAGGGTTTCCAGGCGGGGGGGGGGGGATGAAGATCATTTCAAGATCGCGTTAATACAAGAACCGATTACTTGATATTGCTTTTCCCTTCATACTTTACAGTTATGCACGTCTCATTCTTCTAAAATTCATTTTATAAAGTAAGTAGACCCACAAATCACGTTTTATGTGGATGTCTCGACCTGTTTTAACATATTTACCTTCCATTTTTACGAATACTGTGTAGGGGTGGGGTAATTTTAGGTAGGAAATATGAAAGGGGGGAATGACGTTCTGAAAATATGGTGAAGGGGGGCACGGGCCAAATTTTGATAAGAAGTGGGGGGGGGGGGGGGATGACGTTCTTAAAATATGGTGAAGAGGTGCACGGGCCAAAAAAAGTTGAGAACCACTGCTATATATCTTTCAATATTTATCCTTGTATCGCTTTACATCTTCTCTTTCACTCACCGTTGCCATCTATCTACTTGCCAATTGCAGCTCACTCTTTTGGTTCTACCTCTTTTCTCTCACCCTTACTGCGACATTTTTTTAATCGTCACCCTCTCTCTGTCCCTGTCTACCTGCTCCTATTTTACATTCTCTTTATCTGGTTATTATTTTCTCTTCTGCCTTTTCTCCCTTACTCCTCCACTCCCTCACTCTATCTCTTTAAGACTTTTTTTCTCTATCTTTCTATTTATAGTGCTCTCTCTCTCCTCACACACACAGACACACACACACACACACTCTCTCTCTCTCTCTCTCTCTCTCTCTCTCTCTCTCTCTCTCTCTCTCTCTCTCTCTCAAGCGTTCCCCGTGTGTGTTCTATTCAGATCCAGCGTCATTTCTTCACCTCTAGGTTCTCTGGGAATTGATTCCAGACACTGTGCTCATGTAAATATATGGAAAGCGAACTGGCGAAAGATGGAGAGTTATCCCTGCGACATGTTATAAGTGGTGCACGCTGCTGAGGGCTTGCTCCGTGATTATGTTTTCATGCTTGGAATCTAGCTACTATTTCTATTACTGAAAAAAAAAAAACAACAACACAGCAACAAATAAATAAATAAAAACTTTGAGAATGTATATCAGTCTCAATTAATTTATTCTTTATTATCGTCTTTTAGCTCGATAGCTTAACTGTGCAGTGCCAAGCCAAAAGTAGTTTTGGTCCAAACAGGCGCACAATCAAATGAACACATATTATAGTGTAAATTTCCGTTCACTGAGATTTGAATAATGGTTAGAAGACGAGACAGAAGGTAGTGGACAGACCACCATTACCAGTACCACACAGCACGGACTACAAGAGAATCAAGCATAAATTGAAAACAGAGACCACAACCAAACCACACCAAAAAAAAAAGGTTTGGTCATCTTATAAGCTTGACACCTGATCAACTACCGAAGAGTGCACACATCCAAACAAAGATCTTGATACTGAGCCAGAAGAAGATCAAGAAAGCGGTAGGAAGAGAACCACCAGACCCTTTGTGCTACCGAGGCTCGTAAGGAAAACAAAGAACAGTAACACTGTGATCTGCCGTGCAAGGCGTCTGAGGGCGCTGGCGTTAGATTGACTACCTTACCCCGTTGACATCTTTAGCTGCAAAATCCTTTCGATCTTTGACAAATCTTCTCGGCTTAGGTTAGTCAAGGGCATTTGCTACATTGGGAAATGAAAGGCAGCGGGGGGGGGGGGGAAGAAGAGAAAGATCAATAATACTATACCTAAACATGCATGTGACGCAATAAATGCAACACATCTGGCCTACACATAACATCACAGGTGAATTAGTAAAAGAGACATTAACCATTTGGTGCACGACAACGAATAACAGATTACAGCTGGGATTATAAATCCAAAGACAAAACCATAAAACTCGAACATGCAAAAGGAATGTAGAGTCTAATCCCTGAACTCAACATATTCCACCTGTAGAGCAGCCTCGTCGCCCTTCCATGTGGGGAGCCAATCATTACGAGCATTCCAGAAGTCCATGTTGGCATGTGGAGACGAGTTTGCCCAGGGCTTTTTCGCCGGCCAGTTGACCGTGTCCGAGAAGTAGCCGTTGATGCCTCCAACAGCCACGTTCAGGATGAGGTAGAACTGAAATTTACAAACAGGATTCATGATTATCAAGCCTCATTAAAACTATTCTTTTCTTGGACTTTTAATCAATTTCAATCCATCCATCATGTGCCATGCAGATAAGCGTGGGCGGTCATGTTTTGCCATCTCACTCGATCACCAGAGTAGTGGATCCGCTGCATGAATCTATATCGACCATGCCACGTGGCCAAGCCATTCAGGTATTTACTTCTCGGTCTTCCCCTTGGTCTCTTCCCCTCGATCTTGTCTGTTGTCACCAAATTCTCCAATTCATTTCTTCTCATAACAAGCCAAAAAACATTTTGACTGTCGACGTCTAATGTCTCTAATCAGTTTAAGATCTTCATTTGTTTCTCGAAGGACTTGTTCATTGTTTTTTTTTTCTGTCTATCCATGGCATTCTTTGCATTTTCCTCAGAAACCACATTTCCACAACCATCAGATGTTTTTCAGCTTGTCTGCTCATTGTCCACGCTTCACATCCATACAAAAGTACAGGTTCTATGTAGCACTTCAACACACGTTTTCTCGTTAAAATTGATATCTTTTTATCGGTCAGTATATTTTTCCATCTTGCAAAAGGCTACCTTCGTCATGGCAATTCTTGTTCTAATTTCTTAAAGGCATCTCCCATCAGATGTTTTGACCATGATAATTGTACCGATTCACTTATTTAAGAATATTCCCATTTACCTGTATATTACATTGTGGTATTTCTTTCTTCCCAGTGACGACCATAATCTGTGTCTTCTTACAATTAATAAAATTTCTACCTGAATAATCAGTATGGTGAACTCTCCTGTGGCTTTTAAAGAAGGGACAGAGCGTTTGTGGGAGTGTCTCGAATGCTGTGGTGCTTACATTCAGTATTCAGCAATCTCTTTTCTTGAACTCAAATAAAATAACGTTTACAGACTAAATCACGTGTCAACCAAAAACAACAATAAGTAATGAAGAAACTAAAAATGCCACACACTTTGATTCAACAGACTCAACAACAATAGAGAATATTCAGAAGCCAGGCCTAGATGGGACATATCACGCAGAATTAAACAGTGGCGTCACTGGGGTTGGTGTCACCCAGTGCGGTAAACTCTTGGTGTCACCCCTCTAGACTTTCTTCCGAGTGTTCCTGTACCATATATAATCGCATATAGTAATGTTTGTAAAATAAGTCAAAAAGTTAATAAGGACATAAGAAAGAAAACAAATTGAACAATATAACTTCAATACTTCAGGTAAAACATAAATAAAGAACTTCGACAAACTCGGACAAAGTTAAATTTTTGTTATTTAACATTAAAATTTCTAAAATTAACAATGAACGGTTATGAAACCCGACTAGACAGAGCTATGTCTGCTTTGTCAAATTTGCAATTTTTTTATTTTGGTGTCACCCCTTGATGGTGTCACCCGGTGCGGCCCGCACCCCCGCACCCCCCTAGTGACGCCCCTGGAATTAAACAGTAGTACGAGCCCATAGAACAATATCAGCGAGAAAATTACAGTAAAAATGTGTTTTGAGAACACGAATTTTTCTGTCTGGTGATTTACGGTTATGGAACATTTCACAATAACTATTATTGATTATTGATTATCTACACGGATGGGTCGGTGTTGAGAGGTAGGAGAAGTGCCTGGGGGTTCTTAGCAAAAGCTAATGGTCGGCGTTTGGTGCAGGAGAGCCTGGCGTATGACGACACAATATCTAGCTTCAGAATGGAGGTGGAGGCGGTCAGTGCAGCTTTCCGCTGGATAGAGAACACGATACATACACAATTTGTGATTGTAACTGACTCAGAAAGCATGCTGAGGAGGGTGAGAACAGGCAAGCTTCGTGCAGAGTGGCTTGCTTCGCTTCGGAGGTCACGGGTAGCAAGCATCACCTGGATCTTTTTTCCGGGGCATGCCGGTGTGCTGGGGAATGAACAGGCGGACATATTGGCTGGCTCGGCAAAACATGGTGGAGTATTGATGCATGACAAGACAGATGTGGGTGCGACCTTGTGGGGGTACTTGTACACCTCGGAGTACACCAAATGGATCACCATAGCCTGGTAAGAATGAGACAGCAAGGTGTAACGAGGGGATCTGGCCGACGATCGACGCTCAGAGGAAAGGCGAGACGAACATATAATCAGATTGCTACTGGAACTATTAGTGTTGGAACTCTTCGCTGGCTGCTTAGGATGGGGACGGAGCGCTTATGGGAATGTCCCGAATGCTGTGATGTCGGTTCCTAAATCAATCAATCAATCAATCAATCACAATAACTAAAGATGAAAATCAAGACTTTAAAACATAAATATGACAATAACGTTTTTAAAATACAGTGGACCAAAGACAATAAAAATACTGACATTATACAAGATCTGAGCACCAAAGAAAACTGACAAATAAACAATAGCACATTTTTGGTTCTCCAGCATCTCTGGCATCTTGCCGTCAAGACAGACAATAGTTTGTTACATTGTGCTTAACTAAAAAGCAAAACAAGGTATAATAACTACAAATCATGGCGGTAGATATGTGACTGGTCAGACTATTACACGTGATGAATATTGTTCCACGTTAGATGCATGTGAACACATGGTCATTTCCACCATCATGCACCATCTAACGTCTCATGCGCTCAATTTGGACCTATCTGCAATTATTTTCTTCTTTATCTTTATTCCATTTCTGATATTTGCCCTCCATGCAAGACGTTCAGCCGCGACTTGTTCCAAAGGTGCAATATCAATGCCTGTATCAATCATGTCCCGCTTACACAGATCTTTGTACCGTAGTAGATGCCGACACGATACATTTTACCCATCTGTAATTCACCAAAGAAAGAAAATTTCATGTGGTATTCTACCATCGTGCGTCCTCCTAAAGGTGTGGAAAGAGGAGGAGTAATGAAATGCATGGTTTATGGAACTTTTAAGAAGAAGTAGGGGTCGACACACAGAGATGGGCACTGGTCATTGAGGATATCTTGGGCAGGGCAAATGGCAAGGAATCGATCATTTGAGGCACTGGGCATTGAGGACATCTTGGGCAGGGCACTTGGCAAGGAATCGATCATCTGGGACACTGGGCATTGAGGACATCTTGGGCAGGGCACTTGGCAAGGAACCGATCATCTGGGGTAATGGGCATTGAGGACATCTTGGTCAGGGCACCTGACAAGGAACCGATCATCTGGGACACTGGGCATTGAGAACATCTTGGGCAAGGCACCTGGCCCTGGTAAGTCGTGATGAGAGCGACGTTCTTCAGAAGACCTTCACAATAATGATTAATGGCTATCTATAATATTATAGAAACTATATTTTTGTATGGATGTAAATTATAGACAATGAGCAGACAAGATGAAAAACATCTGATGACTGTAGAAATGTGGTTTCTGGAGAAAATGAAAAGAATACCACAGATAGACAGAAAAATCAATGAGCAAGTCTTACAGGAAGCAAATGAAAACCGTAAACTTTGTAGAGAAATTACACGTAGACAGTAGTACGAGTACATAATGGATACAAAATTGTAAAATATGGTGACAACTGCCAAGACTGAAGGGAAAAGAAGAAAGAGAAGGCAGAGAGGTAAGTATTTAGATAACTTTGATACAAGTCATAATTGAGACAAAAACACAGAGTCGATCCGTTGTTCGTGTGAGATGACGAAACTTGACCGACCAAGCTTATCAGTACGGCACACGATGATGATGATATTATAATATTGATAATGATTATTGAAGATACTATTTAAAAGTTGACTGCATGCCATTTACAACACCCTGCAATCTACCCCAGCATGCACTGGCTATTTGTAAATTACTAGGCAATATTAGTTCAGTAGTCTGTCATTGCCAGCTCCGTGGCGAAGGTGTAAAAACATGATTCGTAATCCCGAATACTGTGTTCGAAATCACCTGCATGCGATGTTTGAATAAGACCGCTTTGCGTTGATTTTTAACACTGGTATGAATATTGGTCAATCAGCAAGCAATGGCAAACTACTGAACATACTCTTGGCCAAATCAAGGACGGGAAGTTAATATTTGAGTCCGACTGTGAATGCTCTCTGGAATCGGCTGGGGAATACTGACGGAAAGTTCGTATCTTGAAAGTCTTACTTAAAACGGAATGAGTTGAGAATCTGGACGATACTCGAAGTACATAGGAAAGGTCAGGCGTACATTTAATGAAATTGCTACTGAAATAATCAATAAATTCTTCAGTGGCTTTTAAGAGGTTACAAGTTAGTTGCATATCCTTTACAGGACGTAGCAATCTACCCCATCACTGTTTGGCTGTTTGTGGTTCCTGGGCATGTTTACGTTCAGTAGTTTGCCATTGCTTTCTGAACGACCGGCACCCATTTCATTTAGTAAAAACGACGCAAGGAGGTCTGCTGCCAAATGGTATATTGACGGTGCAAATATTGGCATGCCTAAGTGAGTGATGTCGATCCTTAAATTAAGTATTCAGTGAATCATCATCATTTCCCCGTTGCTGGTGACGATTCTCCATTGGTGCTAAACAGTGCGACGTGCTCTCTAGTGTACAGCAACAAAAGAAATCACTACTTACATCTTGGTCGAAGGGTGCAATCTTCGAGCCACTTGACCAGATGTTACTGCTGAGCCCACCGAGTTGCCAGAAGCCATTAGGAGGTGCGTTGACTGACAATATCACTTGATCATCAATGGAAGTCCTACAGAGAGAATCAAAGGTATTATTAAGCTCGTGAATGGTAGTACCGTAAGGCACTACTTAAATGTATACACATGGCAAAAGGTCAGGTAAGATATGTCAGACCTTAAATAAAAATAGTCGACAGGGTCGACTTCATTGCATCGGGTTTTATCCCATATGGCTCGGTCTCTTTCCGCAGCGCGGAAAGCGTCGCACAAAGCACGAACTCCGTAGCTCTAGCGACGACCCACAAGAGTTGGGGAATAGCCACTGGGTATGAATGATGATGATGATGATGATAATGATGATGATGGTATTGACGATAATGATGATAAGGACGATGATGTCTCATTATAATGACTATAATATACTTGACACAAGATAAAACCTCAAACTCCTCACATATCGCCAGGCACTGAACACAGTATAGCTCACACAGCTTCAGCCGGTCAGCGGATAGAGTTGAGCCAAGAACCTAGATTATAGCACTCGTCTCATCCACATATGTGCCATATCCTCATCTTCAACAGCCAGCGAAGAGTTACAGCTCTGATGGTATCAATAAATGTAGACCTTCCCTCGGAGTTCTGCGTCTCGGCCAGATCCTATGGTTACTCCCTGTAGCACCATTCTCTCCAGGCCGTGATGGCGGGTAGAAGCAGCAAGGACAATGACCAGGTAGTGACACTACTAAACCTGACTTACCTGATGTGGTCAGGGGTCCTCTCCACCTTCCAGACATGGAAGTCATCGTGCCAGGTCTTGCCAGCTGGGCTTGATCTGTAAAATCAATTTCAAGTAGGTAAACCATGCCTACAAATATCTACATCCTACCTACAAGTAGGTACACCGCGCCTACACATATTTACATCCTGCATACCAGTAGGTAAACAATGACTACAAATATCTACATCCTGCCTACAAGTAGGTAAACAATGACTACAAATATCTACATCCTGCCTACAAGTAGGTAAACAATGACTACAAATATCTAGATCCTGCCTACAAGTAGGTAAACAATGACTACAAATATCTACATCCTGCCTACAAGTAGGCAAACAATGACTACAAATATCTACATCCTGCCTACAAGTAGGCAAACAATGACTACAAATATCTACATCCTGCCTACAAGTAGACAAACAATGACTACAAATATCTACATCCTGCCTACAAGTAGGTACACCGCGCCTACAAATATTTACATACTGCATACCAGTAGGTAAACAATGACTACAAATATCTACATCCTGCATACCAGTAGGTAAACAATTACTACAAATATCTACATCCTGCCTACAAGTAGGCAAACAATGACTACAAATATCTACATCCTATATACCAGTAGGTAAACAATGACTACAAATATCTACATCTTGCCTACAAGTAGGCAAACAATGACTACAAATATTTACATCCTGCATACCAGTAGGTAAACAATGACTACAAATAACTACATCCTGCCTACAAGTAGGCAACCCGTGCTTACAAATATCAAGTGATACACAATGTCCTCAAATATCTAGTGCTAAACCATATCTACAAATATCAAGTAGTAAACCCTGTCTAAAAATATCTATATCCTGCCTTCAAGTAAATAAATCATGTCTATAAATGTCGTCGTCGTCGTCGTCGTCGTCTTCTTCTTCTTCTTCTTCTTCTTCTTCTTCTTCTTCTTCTTCTTCTTCTTCTTCTTCTTCTTCTTCTTCTTCTTCTTCTTCTTCTTCTTCTTCTTCTTCTTCTTCTTCTTCTTCTTCTTCTTCCACTTCTTCTTCTTCTTCTTCTTCTGTTTTTGCCATGAAGCGTCGCAAATAGAAAACAGATGTTGTTTGTGTGTGTGTGTGTGTTTGTGTGTGTGTGTGTGTGAGTGTGTGTGTGTGTGTGTGTGTGTGTGTGTGTTTCGCTGGTCTTATTGCTTGTAGTAACGTCATATTTTTGCCAGTGTATCTTTCACTTCAAGTAGCAATATTTTCCTGGACCGTCATCTCACATTGAATCCCGATGTTCCCAAGCAGAACGCCCAAGCCGCTGGTGTATCTGGTTCCATTCTAACTAGATGTCCCAACCATTTAATTATTTGGTGTTATATACATTTAGTACCTTGGCCAATGCGGCAAACGTTTGCATTTTGAGGTTTTCTAGGATAAACAAGAGACAGTGGCAGTAGTTCTTGACCTGGAGGATGCGTATAACAGGGTCAGGTATGATCGGTGGATATACATTCCGTGCGACATGGAGGTCTGCTCATGCTTTGTTTGATGGGTAGCGGCAGTCCTTATTGAGCGTAAGGTTGCATTGCCATGGGTTCCTGGACTTCTGACCCCTGTACTATTACAGCTAGGTTGCTAGCTGGATCTGCCATGTCCCTAGTGCTCTTTAATGTCTACGCCAGCAACTTCGCCACTATTGAGACACCAGGTGATGGTAGAATCTTGAATCTCTCATCGGTTGTGTGGTACTCCCTGGATAATCGGAGCGTGAAGACAGATGTCCCATGTATTTTATTGAATGGATGTACTCTTAGTAGAGAGAGTAAATTGAAGTACTTGGGTATCACCTTTGACATGTTTATGTCTTTTAACGATCATGTGGAGGCTTGGTGGTGAAGGCTGGTAGGGGACTTAATGCATTGAGGGCGATGGCAGCAACCGTGGTAGATCAGAGGGTGTTTCACATGCTCGTTCAATGGTTAATAATTTATGTCATTGAGTATGTTTTGAGACTACTGTCAGTATCAAAGAGCCAGCTTGAAAGGTTACAGTGCATACAGAATGCTGTCATGCAGGTAATCCTGGGGTGCACAAAGGACACACCAATTATATGCATGAGGCATATCCTTTCGCTACCACCAATGGCGGATAGGCATAGGGTCCTTCAAACCAAATGATACCTGAAAGTTGCTGCAGATAGGGATCACCCCCTGCACGAAGCCATGGATATGTTCAAGGGTTATAGTCAAAGACGAGGCAGGTTCTGGATGGCATAGGCAGAAATATATATACGTCAGGTGTGTGATCTAGAGACCACCAATCGTGAAAAAGAGCGGGCTGGAGTGGCGGAAGACATGACGGACTGCTACAATGTAATAGTAACAGTGGGTCGTGAGTGCAGAGAATGGGCAGCGGGAAGCACTAAATTTGAGTACAGCTGCGGTTCTTAAGCATCTCATATCCATCCATCCATCATGTGCCATGTCGCTAAGCGTAGGCGGTCATGTTTTGCCATCTCACTCGATCACCAAAGTCATAGATCAGCTCCATGTTTCTGTCTCGACTATGCCACGTAGCCAAGCCATCCAGGTATTTACCTCTCGGTCTTCCCCTTGGTCTGTTCCCCTCGATCTTACCAGTTGTCACCAAGTTCTCCAAATTATTTCTTCTCATAACATGCCCAAAAAATTGTGTCTGTCTACGTCTAATGTCTCTAATCAGTTTACGATCTTCATTTGTTTCTTAAAGGACTTGTTCATTGTTTTTTTTTCTGTCTGCCCAAGGTATTCTTTGTATTTTACTCAGAAACCACATTTCCAAAGCCATCAGATGTTTTTCAGCTTGACTGCTCATTGTCCAAGCTTCACATCCATATAAAAGTACAGGTTCTATGTAGCACCTCAACACTCTTTTTCTCGATTCAATTGACATCTTTTTATTGTTCAGTATGTTTTTCATCTTGCTAAATCTTGCTGGCGATTCTTGTTCTAATTATCTTATATCACATGATGTGATTTTACATTTGTGTGTTTCTAGGACTGACCATGTGTAGCATTGGTAACACAGCGTTGGGACTAATACAACATCTTTCAGCTTCTTATTTGTATGCATGTTGATATCTGGTTGTTGTAGGATAGGTGCTTATGTATATTTGATGTTTTCTTTCTGTATTCTCCCTATTCCCCTATCTATTCTTCAATCCACTGTGAACACACTGCCAAGATACTCTCTAGCTTGTTATAATGGTTCAGTCGTTTTAACTCCGAAAAGAACTTGCATCAATCTGACTGTGGTTGGTAGTGAGATTCTTCTCACAACTCCAAAGTTCTATTTCCACGGGAAATGTGTTGCGGAGCAATCATTTCCCCCCTTCAAGTTCATAAACGAGTAGGGTGTGCAAGCCCGCTGCTGGAACTTCACATGTTTTAAGAGCCATATTAGGATGTAACTGGGTCACGATTAAGCAAAGAACGAATGAACTGCCTGAGGTTACACTTATGGTAGCCATGTTTCTTCTGTGGCTTTTGAGTATTTGTTTGTCAACAGATTCCAACTCAATGTCTACCGTAGATGTTCATTCTTCTGAAAATGTTCTTCACAAATTTACTTTGTCTTCGTTTGTTGGTCTTTCGTTGTGCACGAATTTCTCCCTAAGAGATACAGTTTCCTCCCACAGATCAGAGAAGGGGAATCCCAGAGTACGATACGTATTCCTTATCGTATTTTTCTCAAGTATGAATTGGAACACGTTTACAATAATCTATTATATTACGTTTTCGATTTCTTCTTTCTTCCCTTTTCATTTTTCTAAATTTCCCTACTCCCAACAAATGGTGTACTATATTTTGCTTATCAAGCACAAACACCTGATTTTGTGCCCTAATTATCTTGTTTATCATTCACCGTTCATCTGTGTCCATGAACTAATTTCTGACTTCTAAGTCACGATATTGATCTTGATTAAGACCAGACGTACACAATCTCTCGGACTATCACGTGAAACAGATGGTCTGTTTGCCGTGCTGAGTATGCTATTTTAAAAAATAATCTGCGGTGTCAATTTTGACTTTTCACTCTATAAACTGTGCCTTGAAATGACCTTATCATTTTAGGAATTATCTGGACTATATCTTCTGGCTCTTTCTAATGTTGTTGTTGTTGTTGTTGTTGTTGTTGTTGTTGTTGTTGTTGTTGTTGTTGTTGTTGTTGTTGTTCTTCTTCTTCTTCTTCTTCTTCTTCTTCTTCTTCTTCTTCTTCTTCTTCTTCTTCTTCTTCTTCTTCTTCTTCCTTCTTCTTCTTCTTCATCTGCTATGCCTACAACAGCTAACATCTAATGCCACAACCACCACCACCACCAACACTACTACTACTACTACTACTACTACTACTACTACTACTACTACTACTACTACTACTACTACTACTACTACTACTACTACTACTACTACTACTACTACTACTACTACTACTACTACTACTACTATTACTACTACTACCACTACTACTACTACTACTGCTGCTGCTGCTGCTGCTACTACTACTACAACTATTACTACTACTACTAAAACTACCACCACTACCACTAAACAACAATAACAATAACTACTGCAATTACTACTACTACTACTCCTACTACTACTACTTAATAATACTGCTGTTGATGCTGCTGCTGCTACTACTACTACTACTACTACTACTACTACTACTACTACTACTACTACTACTACTACTACTACTATTACTGCTACAACTAATTCAACAACAACAACAACAACAACAACTACTACTACTACTACTACTACTACTTCTACTACTACTACTACTACTACTACTACTACTACTACTACTACTACTACTACTACTACTACTACTACTACTACTACTACTACTACTACTACTACTACTACTACTACTACTACTACGACTACTACTGCCGCTGCTGCTGCTGCTGCTGCTGCTGCTACTACTACTACTACTACTACTACTACTACTACTACTACTACTACTACTACTACTACTACTAC
The DNA here is from genome assembly GCA_963921405.1 of Cepaea hortensis. NCBI lineage: Eukaryota > Metazoa > Mollusca > Gastropoda > Stylommatophora > Helicidae > Cepaea > Cepaea hortensis. Next base: position 93,046,768 of record OY992889.1, on the reverse strand, counting down.
TACTACTACTACAGTGGAGTCTGGATAAGTAGAAGTCGCAGGGGCCGAAGCAATTTGTTCTACTTATCAGAAATTCTACTTATCCAGACTGCACACATATTTACACTAATTTACAGTAATAGCATGCAGTAGCATTGAGTAAAATGATTGTACCACTTAGGAAACACAGGTAGTGAACAAATAAATAGCAATACAATATCAGAAATGTTGAAATGTTTAGTTTTGAAAATTTCCAAATTAATTAAAGAAAAAGTCTGTGATTTTGCTTTGCTTCTTGACTTGTGAAAAATGTCTTCCCAATGCCTGTTTAAAGGCACAAAATGGTGAGACTGTATCATCTGAACATCCATTCTGCATCATGTAAATGTCAATTTTGTCAATTGATGCCAAAATATCCGACTGCGAAACAGGTTGTGTTTCCAGCCCACAATCATCCTCATCATCAGAGTCGGGGCTGGAAGGGTCTGTTGGTTGAATGACTGGCATACATAGCCCTATAATATCAGTGCTTGAAAGAGTGGCATAAGTAGAAACATCATTGTCAATGTTCACAAACTCCTCTGGATCAATCTTCAGCTCTTTATACAATCTAGCAAATAAAGGCCCCACTGAAATGTCAATAACATTGCTCAAACTGCTCGCTGATGGTGTAGAATTCTCATTTACAGAGACATCTACTGCAGGTAAGAAGCCAGACTGTCTAAAGCAGTTTGCAATAGTTGCTGGTAAAACTCTGTCACATGAAGATTTTAACATAAGAATAGCATCAAGAAGGGTTATCTTGAAATCATCACAAATTAGGTCAGCAAGCATATGACCCACAAGTGTTGACAACATTGTGGATCTATAAAGAACTTTCAGATTTTGAATGATACCTTGATCACAAGGCTGACGTGTTGATGTGGCATTAGGTGGCAGAAACAAAAGCAATGTTGCCTTCAGATTGTTAATTTTAGTGTGGGCTGAACAATTGTCAACAATTAAAAGAACTTTTCTTTGTTTACACACCATTGAATAATCAAATTCTTGTAGCCACTCATTGAACAATTATGATGGCATCCATGCCTTTGAATCGGCTCTGTAATTCACACACAATGTTTTCAGGCCTTTGAAACAACGAGGATTTTTACATTTTCCAATCACAAATAAAGGCCATTTTTCACTACCATCCATATTGGAACACCCAACCACTGTTATTCTTTCTTTTGATTTCTCTTCCCCCCCCCCCACCCCCCATGACACTTTTCATTTTGAAAGAAAATGTTTTATCATGTAGCAACCTCCAAAATAATCCAGTTTCATCGGCATTAAATACATCCGCAGAATTATATTTAGCTAAAGCATGTCTGAGCACGTCGTCTATCCATGAGTGAGTCGTGCTTTGTCGACTGACTGTTTCTCTCCACACACATTCTTGTAAGTGATGCAGTGTCGTTTTTTTTAAACGATCCAACCAGCCAGCACTACTATTCCAGTCTGCCTGACCTCCAAGACGTGCAAATTCTTCTGCTTTCGCAATAAGTAAAGGCCCATTTACTGGTACATTTGCCGATCTAATCACAGTGAACCATTTTAAAAGGGCAGCATCAACAAAATCGCACGCAGCAGTTCCTCTACCTCTCTGCCTATCACTGTCGATTTGACATTCGAAAAACAATTGTTTGTAGCGGTCTTTATGCTTTAAAATGCCGGACAGTGTTGATGTTGGAATACCATATTCTCTAGCTATATCCACTTTCTTCTTCCCACTCTGTTCAACCTCTTCCAACCGCTCAATCTTTCTTTTTAAAGTCAAAGTTTTAAGCTTTCGTCCACTAGCAGCCATTGTTGACATGTAGAAAGATATTATGTGCAAGATTGTTCTCCGGGTTGATTAAAAATACACATTCTTTCGGAAACAAATTTTTGTGGGTGGTGTGAAATGAACAGTTCGACTTAAACGTGGACATTTATATAGTCGGTAATTAATTTTTATGTTCGACTAATCAGAAAATTAGAGTTAACAGAGATCGAATTATCAGGAATTCTTATACAAAGATAAAGAAGGATCTCTAGTTATCCGAGTTCGACTTAAGTGGACTCGACTGTACTACTACTACTGCTGCTGCTGCTGCTGCTGCTGCTGCTGCTGCTGCTGCTGCTGCTGCTGCTGCTGCTGCTGCTGCTGCTGCTGCTGCTGCTGCTGCTACTACTACTACTACTGCTGCTGCTGCTGCTACTACTACTACTACTACTACTGCTGCTGCTGCTGCTGCTACTACTACTACTACTACTGCTACTGCTGCTGCTACTACTACTACTACTACTACTGCTGCTGCTGCTGCTACTACTACTACTAATACCACCACTACTTCTACTGCTGCTGCTGCTGCTACTACTACTACTACTACTACTACTACTACTACTACTACTACTACTACTACTACTACTACTACTACTACTACTACTACTACTACTACTACTACTACTACTACTACTACTACTAAGCTCTTCTTCGTCGGCTGTTTTTGTGTTTCTTTAATTTAACTTCATCCTGTGCAGTTATTTATCAACTTACTTTTCTCCATGAGTTAAGCTCCACTTGTTATTGTTCCAGGCATCTCCCCAATGAAAAGTACTAGTCACAGTTTCAACTCCCAGAGGTCCTGCGTTGCCTGGGGGTCACAATATACACATGCTTCATGAGCAGAGATTTCGAGGTTTCTCAGTTGAGCACTTGATGACTAGGGAGCCAGAATGTGAGCTCAGTAAAGGAAAATCAGTCATGGGATGTCAGTAATGGGATGTTAGTAATTGGGCATCGGTTATTGGAAGTCATTATTGGGATGTTAGTAATAAGAAGACAGTAACTGGAAGTCAGTAATTTGACAACACTAATTTGAAGTCAGTATTGGTATGTTAGTAATAAAAAACAGTAACTTGAAATAAGTAATTATTAGTTAGTAACGGGGTGTTAGTAATAAGATTATAGTAACTGGTTATCAGTATTTGGAAGCCAGTAATGTGATGTTAGAAAAAATAAGTCAGTAATGGGGTGTTAGTAAAAAAGAAGTCAGTAATTAGAAATCAGTAATGGAATGTTATAACAAAGAAGTCAGTAATTTGAAGTCAGTAATGGGATGTTAGAAAAAAGAAATCAGTAATTGGATGTTAGAAAAAAAAAGGGTCAGTAATTGGAACTCATTAATGCGAAGTCAGTAATGGGAAGTCAGTACTGTAATGGGAAATCAGTAATGGGAAGTCAGTAACGGAAGACAGTGACTGGAAATCAGTAATGTTATGTCAGTAAGGTTAATTGGAAATATTATGTCAGTAAGTGAAAGTTAGCAATGGCAAGTCGACATTAGGAAGTCAGTAATGAGACATAAGTGATGAGAAGTCAGTAATGAGACATAAGTGATGGGAAGTCGTTAATGAGACATACGTAATGGAAGACAGTAAAGAGACATACGTTATGGGAAGTCAGTAAAGGGATATACGTTATGGGACCTCAGTAATGAAACATAAGTAATGGGAAGACAGTAAGGAGACATAAGTAATGGGAAATCAGTAATGAGAAATAAGTATTGAAAGACAGTAAAGAGGTATACGTTATGGGAAGTCAGTAAAGAGGCATACTTTATTGGAAGTCGGTAGTGAGACGTAAGTAATGGGACCTCAATAATGAGACATAAGTAATGGGAAGACAGTAATGAAACATAAGTAATGGGAAGTCAGTAATGAGACATTAGTAATGGGAACTCAGTAATGAGACATAAGTAATGGGAAGACAGGAATGAAACATAAGTAATGGGAAGTCAGTAATGAGACGTAAGTAATGGGACCTCAATAATGGGACCTCAATAATGAGACATAAGTAATGGGAAGACAGTAATGAAACATAAGTAATGGGTAGTCAGTAATGAGACATAAGTAATGGGAAGTCAGTAATGAGACATAAGTAATGGAAACTCAGTAATGAGACATAAGTAACGGGAAGACAGTAATGAGACATAAGTGCTGGGAAGTCAGTAATGAGCAAAAAGAAATGAAAAGTCATTAAATTTAAGCCAATGGAAGCAACATTCATTCACAATAATGACTTTTGAAAGAAATAAAATAGCAACAACTAAAACAAGTGCAGACAATCAGTCTAACACAACGTTATGTACAAAATGCGCTTAAGTAGTGATGCAGGACATTAAGTAATGTAATTTTGAAGACACCGAAGAGCGTGGACATTTGGAATTTGAGCAGAATATCTTGGACAGAGATAATAAACATATGCTGATTCATTCAGCCTAGAAATAGATTATGGGAGTCGTTGTTGTGAACCGGCCTTTCCCCTAGAGCATACTGGTATGCTGGGAAATTACCAGGTAGACCAGCTGACTGATCTGCATCGCTGGGTGGAATGTTGGTGCACGGTAAGATAAATGCGGGCAGGGCCTTTTGAGATCCTGTGCATAGTGTTGAAGAACAGATACACCATCATTGCCTGGAGAGAATGATGCTTCGGGGAGTGATCAGAGAATTTAGCCGACACTCAGTGCTCCGGTAAAAGGCCAGACGGACACATAATCAAATTATAACGGGCACTATTAGAATTGGGACTCTTCGCTGGTTGTTGAAGGTGAGGACGGAATACCGTAGGAGAATGCCCCTAGTGCTGTGATGTCGGTTCTTGACTTACCACAGCTCAACTCAACTCAACTCATTTCAGCTCATATCAACTCAACCCTGTTGTGAACCATACCACTTGTTTCCATGATGTAGTTTCTTGACTCACTTCATCTGACATCAACTCAACACACCTCAGCTTAACTCAACCCACCTCAGCTTAACTCACCTCAACACACCTCAACTTAACTCACCTCAACTCATCTCAACTTAACTCACTTCAACATAACTCACCTCAACACACCTCAACTTAACTCACCTCAACATAACTCACTTCAACATAACTCACCTCAACTTAACTCACTTCAACATAACTCACTTCAACATAACTCACTTCAACATAACTCACCTCAACTTAACTCACTTCAACATAACTCACTTCAACATAACTCACCTCAACTTAACTCACTTCAACATAACTCACTTCAACATAACTCACCTCAACTTAACTCACTTCAACATAACTCACTTCAACATAACTCACCTCAACTTAACTCACCTCAACATAACTCACTTCAACATAACTCACCTTAACTTAACTCACTACAACTTAACTCACTTCAACATAACTCGCTTCAACATAACTCACTTCAACATAACTCACTTCAACATAACTCACTTCAACATAACTCACCTCAACACACCTCAACTTAACTCACCTCAACATAACTCACTTCAACATAACTCACTTCAACATAACTCACCTCAACTTAACTCACCTCAACATAACTCACTTCAACATAACTCACTTCAACATAACTCACTTCAACATAACTCACCTCACCACACCTCAACTTAACTCACCTCAACTTAACTCACTTCAACATAACTCACTTCAACATAACTCACTTCAACATAACTCACCTCAACACACCTCAACTTAACTCACCTCAACATAACTCACTTCAACATAACTCACTTCAACATAACTCACTTCAACATAACTCACTTCAACATAACTCACTTCAACATAACTCACCTCAGCACACCTCAACTTAACATAACTCACTTCAACTTAACTATCCTCAACATAACTCACTTCAACATAACTCACTTCAACATAACTCACCTCAACATAACTCACTTCAACATAACTCACTTCAACATAACTCACCTCAACTTAACTCACTTCAACTCACCTCAACTTAATTCTCCTCATCTCAGCTTAACTCAACTAACCTCCACTCAACTCACCTCAACTCACTCACCTCAGCTTAACTAAACTTACCTCAACTCACCTCAATTCAACACACTTCAACTCACCTCAGCACACCTCAACTCATCTCAACACAACTCACCTCAACACACAACAACTGACCTCAACTCACTTCAACTCAACATACCTCAACTCACCTAAACTCACCTCAAAACACCTGAACACACCTCACCTCAACACACCTCAACTCACCTCAACACAACTCAACTCACCTCAATTCAACATGCCTTTACTCACCTCAACACAACTCAACTCACCTCAACTCTACTCACCTCAACTCACCTCAACGTAACTCAACTCATCTCAACTCACCTCAACGTAATTCAACTCACCTCAACTCAACACACCTCATCTTAACTCAATTACCTTCAACTCAACCCATCTCACTTTACCTCAACTCACCTAACCACTGCTTAACTCAACTCACCTCAACTCACCCCATCTCACTTCAAATCAACTCACCTCAACTCAACTCACCTCAACTAAACTCACCTCAGTTTAGCTCAACTCAATACAACTCAACACACCTTAGTATAACTCACCTCAACTCAACACACATCAACTTAACTCAACTCAACTTAACTAACACAAGCCCTGTTTTGAACTATACCTCTTGTTTCCATGATGCCGGTTCTTACCTCAACTCACTTCAACTCAACTCAACTTACCTCTGCTAATCTCAACTCAACTCAGCCCTATTGTCAACCATACCTCTTGCTTCCATGATGCCGGTTCTTGCCTCAACTCACTTCAACTCAACCCAGGTCAACTCAACTCAACTTACCTCAGCTAAACACAACTCAACTCAGCCCTGTTGTAAACAATACCTCTTGTTTCCATGATGCCGGTTCTTGCCTCACCTCACTTCAAATCAGCTCAGATCAATTCAACTCAACTTACCACAGCTAAACTCAACACAACTCAGTCCTGTTGTGAACCATACCTCTTGTTTCTATGATGCCGGTTCTTGCCTCAACTCACTTCAACTCAACCCAGGTCAACTCAACTCAACTTACCTCAGCTAAACTCAACTCAACTCAGCCCTGTTGTCAATCATACCTCTTGTTTCCATGATGCCGGTTCTTGCCTCAACTCACTTCAACTCAACTCAGGTCAACTAAACTTACCTCAGCTAAACTCAACTCAACTAAGCCCTATTGTCAACCATACCTCTTGCTTCCATGATGCCGGTTCTTGCCTCAACTCACTTCAACTCATCTCAGGTCAACTCAACTCAACTTACCTCAGCTAAACTCAACTCAACTAAGCCCTATTGTCAACCATACCTCTTGTTTCCATGATGTCTATTTCTCCAGATCTGGGCCATGTACCATAGACACTGTTCTTGGGCATCATCCAAATGGCTGCAATTGAAAATATCAGTGACAAGTTAGTTGCATGTCTTTTGCAGGACCTTGTGTTCAACCCCAGCATGTATTGGCTGTTTGAGATTTACTAAGTAATTTGAGTTAAGTAGTCTACCATTGTTTTCTGCCCATGTTAAACACTGCTTCAGTGAGTCATTTGTTATTGATTATTTTTCATGCGTTTTAATGTTCTTTTGTTGTCAAAAGTTGCTTCATAAGTGATGTTGAATGAAAGAATGTATGAGAGGAAATAGAGAAGAAGGGCAGAATGTCAGACGGGCCTGCGTGCCCAATTCTTAACCCTTTGAAAATAAAGACTTATTATTATTATTATTATTATTATTATTATTATTATTATTATTATTATTATTCTGAACGTCAAATGCCTTGGAAATAAACGCCAGGCGGTCGGTATCCATGTCGCTAATTTCGAACCCTTGATTCTGTTTGACGAGGAATTAGTTATCCCCTGTGCCATAAGACGCCTGTGAAAATAAATATTGATACGTAAAAAGTATTTTATATCTTGCACGTATTGTGGCGTATTAGTATACAGTTCGAGAACCATTTGTATATACCAATCGACAAAAGATGTGTGATGTGACTAACACGTCTGCCGCATTTATTCCCCATAATTTTCCTGGTGTTCCCATTTAAGGCTAGATCGACCTGTTAGCGCAGGTTTTTACAAAAACACAAAAATTCGTATATACGACCATGGGGATGGCAGGCAAACATCCTATCCACATCGTTACCAAGGTTTCTGTATTGCTTGGTTCTCATGTTTTTTCTATGCTTGTTATTTCCCCCAGATTAATGTCACACATGTTTGACTTTGTCGTAACTTAACCACCCATACCATAATATTCTATGATGGATCTCTTACAGTCCTGGGGTAACTGCCTTGTGTGGAGTTTCTGATGATTACTAAAGAGCTGGGGCAATGGCTTCTATATTAAATCTAATACTGAGGTCAGCGTGGCAGAATGGATAGAACATTTGCTCTTAAACTTCCGGTATGCTGATGCTGAGCTGGCTGGTTCAACCCTTACAGCGGTCAGATGGACTAAAATATTGACTCCTCGTCCTTGACTTGGGGACGTAAATTACAAGTACCTCTGAAGTAGGAGTAAGTGATGGCGAGGGACACTGGTATCCTGTTGACTAAGCAGACAACAATGCTCCTGACTAACTCTTCTCGCTTGTCCAGACAGCCTGGATTTGCTGTCAATCCTTTCTGGACAGCTTTAAATGGTGTTACTAAAGAGGCATTGAGTCTCAAAGACAACTTATCACAAACATCAGAAAGAGACAGTGATCGATTTTGAGTCACACTATGAGAAAACAAACACTGGAACATGTTGTGACAACCGGAATGATTTGCGGAAAGAGAGATAGAGAAAGACAGCGTGAGACGATTCATGACAATCGTGCATCATGGCACGGAAATCATGGCTATAACAACAATATAGCACAGATACAGCAGATAGCAACTATAAAATTGAAATCTATGTGCTTCGCTTCTGCCCGTCTTGACAGATAATAGTCTGTAAAATTGAGTTATATCTCTCCTTTGTACAAAGTCTGGGCTGAGTTTAGAGACCATGTGTTGCCCATGCAGAAGGATTACTCTCCCGGCTTACATATTAGTAGTAATTTGTAGCTTGTAGATTATTCCAGAGGAAAAGTAACACACAATACATCTGGAACAAAACAAGCTGCAGAAGCTGTCGGACCAGCAAAAGCAGTACTCTAACTGTCAGCCTGTCGGACACCGGACCCCCCCCCCCCCCCCCCATACCAGTTGCCAATCAAAGCTTAAGATCAGCCATGACATTTAGTCTTTAGGTTGCATTTTTCGGCAGCTAGCAGAAAGCAGATAGTACCATCTACTGCTATATAGATAACTCAGGCGTATCTAAGACTCGACTTGTGAAATCTATAGTACACATACAGAGTGTTTGTAAAGTCTCACTACACTGTGTATGTAGAATAAATTTGAATACATTCTTTCTACCGTTAATAATACCATTCTGTTTACAGTGCAGAGAATTGCTCCAGCAGACGACAACCATTGGCTGCATATTGCTTCACGATGGACTGTGGAGCACATTCTTTGATGACATCATGTACTTCATTTTTCAAATGTGTTCTGCATACAAAGTGTAGTGAGACTTTACAAACACCCGACACAGTTTATACAAGTTCCCAGCCAGATTCGAACTTACCAGGCCACAACCAGTCTCCCCTGGGTATTCTGGCCTTAACCTCCACTGTCCCGAATTTAATGGCCGGTTGACTGGACACTTTGCCGGACATGACCGGGGGGAGCATGCCGTTGTTTCCACTTCTGGAGCACCCGTAGTCAGCGTCGTTGGTGCACACGCCCCATAGCTCTGTAATACGCAGAAGTATCAATTACCTGGGGTACCCTGAGGCCGTTACAATCACATGAAAAATAAAATTAAAAAGTATTGATCATCATTCATAGAGAGTGAATGGGTAGTAGAGACCAAAGAAAACACTAGAAAAAAATATGTTTGCATATCCTTTACAGGACATCGCTGTCAACATCAGCATCTTTCAGCTGATTGTTGATTTCTTGGCAAGATTACGCTCAGTAGTGTGCCATTGCTTTCTGAGCGGCCGGCTCACATACCCCGTAAGTTACCGACTCGATTCGAACCACTGCTGATTCTCACCGTCGTCAAGTTACTTACGAGAGTATACGAAATTACAGAGAAAAGTCGCTAACCTCTAAGCCAGGAAGCCAGCAAAGAATACACTAGTTAAGTAAAAAGCGGTAAATTATCAATTTAAGTCTCCAGGTCATTGATATCGCATGAGAAATAAATGCATACGTATTGATCGTCATTCATAGAGAGTGAATGGGTAGTGGAGACCAAAGAATACACTAGTTAAGTAAAAAGCGGTAAATTATCAATTTAAGTCTCCAGGTCATTGATATCGCATGAGAAATAAATGCATACGTATTGATCGTCATTCATAGAGAGTGAATGGGTAGTGGAGACCAAAGAATACACTAGTTAAGTAAAAAGCGGTAAATTATCAATTTAAGTCTCCAGGTCATTGATATCGCATGAGAAATAAATGCATACGTATTGATCGTCATTCATAGAGAGTGAATGGGTAGTGGAGACCAAAGAATACACTAGTTAAGTAAAAAGCGGTAAATTATCAATTTAAGTCTCCAGGTCATTGATATCGCATGAGAAATAAATGCATACGTATTGATCGTCATTCATAGAGAGTGAATGGGTAGTGGAGACCAAAGAATACACTAGTTAAGTAAAAAGCGGTAAATTATCAATTTAAGTCTCCAGGTCATTGATATCGCATGAGAAATAAATGCATACGTATTGATCGTCATTCATAGAGAGTGAATGGGTAGTGGAGACCAAAGAATACACTAGTTAAGTAAAAAGCGGTAAATTATCAATTTAAGTCTCAAGGTCATTGATATCGCATGAGAAATAAATGCATACGTATTGATCGTCATTCATAGAGAGTGAATGGGTAGTGGAGACCAAAGAATACACTAGTTAAGTAAAAAGCGGTAAATTATCAATTTAAGTCTCCAGGTCATTGATATCGCATGAGAAATAAATGCATACGTATTGATCGTCATTCATAGAGAGTGAATGGGTAGTGGAGACCAAAGAATACACTAGTTAAGTAAAAAGCGGTAAATTATCAATTTAAGTCTCCAGGTCATTGATATCGCATGAGAAATAAATGCATAGGTATTGATCGTCATTCATTGAGACTCAAGAGGTGGTAAAGACTCAAGAATACTCTCACCATCATCATCATGTGCCAAGCGTGGGCGGTCATGTTTCGCCATCTCACTCGATCGCCAGAGTCGTGGATCAGCTCCGTGTCTCTGTCTCGACTACACCACGTGGCCAAGCCATCCAGATATTTACTTCTCGGTCTTCCCCTTTGTCTCTTCCCTTCGATCTTGCCAGTTGTCACAAAGTTCTCTAAGTCATTTCTTCTCATAACATGCCCAAAACATTTTGACTGTCTACGTCTAATGTCTCTAATCAGTATACGATCTTCATTTGTTTCTTGAAGGACTTGTTCATTGGTTTTCTGTCTGTCCATGGTGTTCTTTGAATTTTCCTCATAAAACCACATTTCCACATCCATCAGATGTTTTTCAGCTTGTCTGTTCATTGTTCACGCTTCACATCCATACAAAAATATAGGTTCTATGTAACACTTCAACACTCTTTTTCTCATTTCAATTGATATCTTTTTATTGGTCAGTATGTTTTTCATCTTGCTAAAGGCTACCTTCGCAGTGGCAATTCTTGTTCTAATCTCTTCAAGGCATCTCCCTTCAGATGTTATGACTGTGCCGAGATAACTGTATCGATTCACTTGCCTAAGAATATACCCATTTACTCGTATATCACATTGTGGTATTTTCTTCTTCCCAGTGACGACCATAATCTATGTCTTCTTAATATTCAATTCTAACCCTAGTTGTTCACTGTGTGCAACAACCGCATCTACTAAATGTTGCAGGTCCTGTTCAATACGTGCAATCAAGACTGTAACATCTGCATATCTAATGTTATTGATGTATCGTCCCCCAATGTTGATTCCTTCCATATCTTCTATATTTCTGAAAATGTTTTCACTGTACAGGGAAACAAGATCTGGAGACATTACATATCCCAGTCTCACACCTCTCTTAATTGGTTGATATTAACCTACATTATTATCAATTCTGATGGCAGCTTGTTGTTTCCAATATATGTTTGTTCATTTTACAAATCTAAGGTCTTTTCCGTCAATTTGTAGATCTTCAAGCATCCTTATCATGTCGACATGTCTCACTTTATCGAAAGCCTTTGTGTAGTCAATAAAGCAAAGGTACAGATCTTTGTTTACTTCTATAGAACGTTCAATTACTGTTCTCTGTTTATACACAGCATTTACAGTACCCCTGCCTTCTACAAACCCACATTGTTCTTCTCCTATTTCGGGTTGTATTTTCATTGCATGATAATTCTCATCAAAATCTTCGTGTTGTGGCTCATTATACTAATTGTTCGATGGTGATCACATTCCAAGGCTCCTGATTTCTTTGGGATTGCAATAAATATAGAATTACATAATTCAGCAGGTATATCTCCATTATCATATATTGCGTTCAGTGGTGATTTGGTCTATTCCATATTCTTCCAAGGCACTGTCAATTTCTGTTGTGATGTTATCTGGATCCGTAGTTTTGCAAGTTTTGGTATGGTTAAGAGCATTCTGAACTTCCATCTTCAAAATTGATGGTCCTTAAAAGAATACACTAGCCAATTTACGTCTCCAAGCCATTACAGTCGCATGAGAAATAAATGCATAAGTGTTGATCATTATTCATAGAGAGTGAAGGTGTGGAAGATGCCAACTGATACACTGATCATCATCATCAACTGCTTTGCAAGCCGACGTAGGCGTTCATGATTCTCCACAGATCTCGGTCTTTGGTTTTCTGGATCAGCTCTGCTGATGATATTCCTCCATGCCACCGTCTCAATCCATCCAGCATCATTTCTCTTGGTTTGCCTCTATCTCTCTTCCCCTCTACACTAGCCAAGTAAAAAAGAGGTAAACGACAAATTAATGTATCCTGGTCATTGAAATCACTAGAGAAATCACACACACGGGTACTAATGGACATTCATAGAGCAGACAAACAAATGAGGGACCAGAGACACTGTAGCTTAGTAAAAGAAATGTAATGGACCGTTTAACATGCCTGGGGTCATGCATTTTAGCGTTTGTTCCGTTTGAACTCAAGCATAGTCATACACGTACTACTAATTCTAGTGCACTAGACAGATTTTTGCGTGTGGCTTAGCTTTCCCTATGACCAGTGTCCCTATCCATCAGGCGAACCCACTCCGATGCTAATAAAATAAATAATATTTGTTGAAAATTACTTATCCCAAACATTAAAAAGAGGCATTCATCATTTTTGGTAACATTATGAGAAGACACGAACTAAAACATATTGTGACAAATGGAACAATTTGTGGAAAGATATATAGATATGAAAACCAGTTGAGAAAACTGTTGCTTGCTTGCTTGTGTTCGCTGGCTGTGAACTCCAGCGTGAAGTCCTGTATGTCGGATGAAGACATCCTGTTGACATCATCAATGTGATGTCATACAGGACCTGAGGTTTGCGTGAGTATCCGTTGTCCCATGTCTGACTTATTGGTGTGCAGACTGGTGGTTCCTCGCCGTGCAGAAGACTGTTGAACTGTTATCTCACGGCTTGAATATGTTTCAGGGGATTAATTAACATGTGATGCTGGAGATGATAAGATATGGAGAAGCACGATCATCCATGCTGGTTGGCATGACACTTGATGATTTTAGTAATGATGATGATGATGATGATGATGATGATGATGATGATGATGATGATGATGCTGATGATGATGGTGGTGGTGGTGGTGGTGGTGGTGGTAGTGATGATGATGATGATGATGATGGTGATGATGATGATGATGATGATGATGATGATGATGATGGTGATGATGATTATGATGATGATGATGATGATGATGCTGATGCTGATGATGATGGTGGTGGTGGTGGTGGTAGTGATGATGATGATGATGATGATGATGATGATGATGATGATGATGATAGTGATGATGATGATGATGATGATGATGATGATGATGATGATGATGATGATGAGGATGATAGTGAAACACAAGAATAAATTACCAGCCACGTCCATTGTTCCAGTTTTGAGGAAATTCTCGTCAAATCTCGGATCATTCACAGTAGGGAACTAAAAACAGGACACAATGCACGCGATTTTTAAAATAAAGTTAATAAGAGGCGGCTTCAAATCAAAACCTTAAAAGTGTGAAGAAATTACAATAACCATGCCATTGTCTTGTAATCTGTCAATATTGTTGTTAAGGACATCAAGAGCATTTAGCACCTGAGATCTTGGTGCAGACTAACACGGTGACGTCATAAGGACAGTTTAAAGATGGCCGCCCCACTTTTGACATGCACCAAAGAATAGCAGCGTTCTTTTATCCGTTTTTTGGAACAGTGAAGGGGTGAAACGTACAGAAATCTATCGGCGAATCAAGGTCCAATATGGCGATGCATGTCTGTCAGTCCAGCAAGCGTATGAGTGGAGTAGGAAGTTTCAAAACTTGTCGGTCCGATCAAGAGTTGGTGCAAGAGTGGGTACACACGCGAGAAAGATAATTTTTTCTACAGGAATCCAAGCACTTTATCGGCGCTGGAGGACTTGCATTGAACGCAGTGGTGACTGCATCGAAAAATAAATATGCATGTTACTTTTTCAAAACACACACACACACAACACAACACAACAACCCAACATAACACAAATTAAAGGTTTTCACTTGAATCCCTCTCGTAATTGGATTGTCATATTTCGCTGTACTATTACTCACAGAATAATCAATTCTGCCAGCTGGCGTAGGCCTTCATGTCTCTCCTCAGATCTTGGTCTATCGTGTTCTAGATCAACTCGGCTGATGATATTCCTCCATGCCACCGTCTCAATCCATCCAGCATCGTTTCTCACGCCTCTGCCTCTTCTCTTCCCCTCGATCTTTCCAATAGTCACAATGTTCTCCAATGTCTCTCTTCTCATCACATGACCAACGAAAACTGTTGGTCTCTTTCTTTATGTTGTATATAGTGTTCTAGTTTCATTAGCCTCTTTCGGGCAATCGTTGTTAGTTACTCTGGCAGATCAAGGAATTTGCAAAATTTGTATCAGAAACCATATCTCTGTTGCTTCCAAGTTCTTCTCAGCCAGTACTAATAAATCATCTGTCACACTGCCATCTCCTGCCTATAGTACATTGCGGCGTAGTACAGATGGGTCTTGGGCCTGTGGAATTAAGGCGCCTGGCTAGTGCCGTCGCCGTGAACTGTGCAGGTTAGGGTTTACTTTTCGCCCCCGACAGACAAAAATCCACACCTTGTCGAGGATTCGAACCCTGGTACTCCCTAAGGAGAACTGGTCATTCTAGTCACTTGGCCAGCCACTCTTCAATAAATCATCAACGCGCATTAACTGTGTAGAGTAGAAGGACTAAACTGGTATAACAATATAAATGGAGTGGAACTCGTGAGCAGAGCTAGACAACATTCTATGAATTCAGAAGTTGAGTTCAGTCAAGAACCGACATCACAGCACTGGGGGTATTCCCAGTCGTGCTCAGGCCTCATTGTCAACAGACAGCGAAGAGTCCCAATACTTATGGTAGCAGCAGCAGTCTGATTATATGTCCATCTGGCCTTTCTTCGGAGTCCTGTGTGTCGACCAGAGCCTCTGGTCACTCCCTGCCGCATCATTCACTCCAGCTACATGGCACAAATGACACATGACACAGATCACAGAAGACACAGAGCATTAATGGTATAGATCAGTGGTTCTCAACCGGTGTGGGATTTCCTCCCCCCCCCCCACCCAGAGGGGAATTTTAGGGTTTCCTGGGTGGTGGGGGGAGGGGGGGGAAGAATTAAGATTATTTCAAGGTCGCGTTAATACAATAACCTATTACACGATATTGTTTTTTCCCTCCATATTTTACGGTTCTGTACTTCTCGCTCTTCTGAAATTCGTTTTATAACATAAGTTGACCCGCAAATCACGTTTTATGTTGATGTCTAGACTTGCTCTAGTATGTGTTATTAAATTTAGCTTCAATTTTTACGTATACGGTTTATTATTATTATTTTTTTGGGGGGGGGGGGATTTATGGGGAGAAAATACGAAGGGGTGGGGGGGGGGGTATGACATTCTGAACATATGATGAAGGGGTGCATATGCCAAAAAAGGTTGAGAACCACTGGTATAGATGATAACATAATATAAAGTATTGAACATTGCACAGATAATAACACCATAAATGACACATACCATAGATGACACATACTATAGATAACACATATCAAAGATGACACATAAATGACACATCACATAGACAGCTCACAACTTAGAAGACAAGCACCATAGATGACACATACCTTAGATGACACAGACATATGACATAGATGATGAATCGCATTGATGTCACATCACATAGATGGCACATGACATAGATGAAAAATTACATAGATGACACATGACATAGACGACACATCACATAGATGACACATCACATAGATGACACATGACATAGATGACACACGACATATATGACACATGACACAGCTGACAGATCACATAGATGACACATGATATATATGACACATGACATAGATAACACATGGCATGGATGACACATGACATGGATGACACATCACACAGATGACACGTGACATAGATGACACATGACATATATGACTCAAGAGATAGATGACACATGACATAGGTGACACATGAGATAGATGAAACATGGGATAGATGACACATCACATAGATGACACATCCCATAGATGACTCATCACATAAATGACATATCACATAGATAACACTTGAATAGGAGCACTTACTGGGTTCAAGAACAATTTTCCGTCACGGGTGAAGATGTTCTTGTTATCATTTGTGTAGACCTGAAACTCCCAGTTCTGTCCAAGGGAAAACGAGAACATTCTAGTGGAGAAATCTCAGCCGCAGGTGTGGAATACGGACACAACACCAGAGTGTAATTGTAATTGCTATGATAATAACTCATCATCATCATCTTCCACTTTTGCCTTCAAGGGTGGTGGGGAGAAAATAGTTGACGTTCCAGCACTCGATGGAACTTGTCCATTAGTGCTGCTGCTGCTGCTGCTGCTGCTGCTGCTGCTGCTGCTGCTGCTGCTGCTGCTGCTACTACTACTACTACTACTACTACTACTACTGCTGCTACTTCTTCTTCTTCTTTATTGATATATTCCGTTATTCAGTCATATGTGTGGCCGGGTTCGAAGGCTGGGGGAGCGAGCCTATGAATACCTGCGTTCGTAAACTCAAAGCAAACGCCCAGGATGACCGTTAAGTCACAAGTGGACCAGGCGCAACTTTTCAAATATAGCCCTCGCGGGGATAACACTCGCTCTCCATTACTCAAGCTCCAAATCTTCTAGCTACGGCACACTGCCTAAATCTCATTTCCTCTTGTCTATCTGCTTCATGCATGCGAGTTTGCCTGTATGTGTGCTTGTGTGCGCGTGTGTGTGTGTGTGTTTGTGTAAGTGTGTTTGTGTGGCTGCCTCTTTCATAACATGATAATGTGTATTGTTTATGTTCACAGCATTAATTTGACAATGTTTTTTGCCCTATGTGAATACAACATGCACAAGAGATCATTGCTGTACCAACGATGAGTGATTGGAAGAGCTGAATGTGAGGTGGGAATGCATGCCATATGTGTGACCCTTTGAAAATTAATTCGTTCATTCGTTCATTATAATTATCATTCTGACTTCATCTTCGCCATCTTCTTCCTCTTCTTCTTTCGTTCGCTTGAAATATGTCTATAATTGCAATGTTGTCTCTTGTATGAATTTAACTGTCTTTTTTATTTCACTCAACGGTCCATAGAGTTTATCTTCCATTGTCGTTTCTCTATGCCAGAGGGTTTGCTTAGACATGTTGTATTTTGGGCAGTCTTGGAGTATGTGCTCTGCTGTCTGCGACGCCAAACCACATGTGAATATGGCCGATTCACCAATCTTGAAATGTGTATACATGTGGTTGCGTAATCTATTGTGTTCTGTTCTGAGGCGCAGAATAATGACTTGTTCTGGTCTGCCCATAATGTGGTTGTCATCTTGAGCAGGTTTTGGTGGCTTTCTGACTAATTTGATCATTTTTTTTTCTTTTGGTGGTATGTAACAGGCACATCAGGCTGGTCTTATTTTGCTCCTTCCTTAGCCAATTGATTAGCTCTGTCGTTTCCGGTCCTTATTACTGGTAATTTCCCAGACAGGAGCGCCTCGAGTACTGATTTTGCATCTGTCAATAGCACCACAGGTTGTGTACCATGGCTGGTATTTAGTAATTTCTATGTTGCTATCTTGATTGCCTCAATTTCAGCACCATAGTTTAGTTTAGTTTAGTCGTCGGATCAACATCACGGCACACGGTTTAACCCATAAGTGCTCCGTTTTCCTCCTAACTCAAACTTGAGTCTGGAGAAACTCAGCTCAATGCACGAACTCCGTTACATCGGCGAGGATCCTGAAATACTTTGGGTAGATTTTTAACTCGAAATTTTGCTCGGGCAGCGCCTTTAGGCTACTCTTTTCCGATTTCCAACTGCCAAGGGATTTTTTACGTGCGCAACAATACACACGGGCGTCCGATCTCACGACCCAGAGACCAGGGGAAATTTTATTACTAGAAGTACAGGAGGATTCTTAACAAAATAAATCCCGTTCCTCACCGGGGCCTGAAGCCGGGACCTCCAGCACTCGAGGCGGACACCATACCTCGAGACCACTCTGCCCCCTTCAGCATCATAGTTATGGCAGTACTTTCCTGTTTGTACTCTGGCCATGTCTCTAGTATTATTTGGGTATTTTATGTACACTCCCGCTCCTTCATTTCGAACAGCATTTTGTGCTGACCCGTCTGTGTAGACTCGGATCCAGAGGTCATGTGGGTAATTTTCATCAAGGAAGCTGAGAGTGGCTTTTCTGCGCTGTACACTGTTCTGTTTTTCCTTGTCAAATATTCCTCTCACTTTTGTCTGGATTTGTAGTAATAGCCTATGTTCATCTTTCCATGGAGTTCGCTCTGGAATAGTTTTCAAGGGGATACCAACTGTGGGCAGATCGGTGGTTTATCTGCAGGCCTGGTGGATAAAAGTGCTTCTTTTCAACCGCCCCATAGCTAAGTTTTCACATATGTTCTTCATAGGGTGGTCTGGCAAGCTGAGGAACTTTTCTGCTTGTATTAGCGTTTTCGTATCTCTGCGCTCTCTCAGTGCTTGTGTCCTTCCCATCTTCTCCATCTCCACTATAGGGGGTTGATCTCATCCCTCCTGTGGTGACTCTAAGTGCTTGATTTTACACCTTGTCCAGCTCTTGTAGTGTGGTTTTTTATGCTGAACACTCGCAGTTGACCCGCATTCCAGATGTAGTCGTACGCTCTGTTGATAAACTTTGCTAAGTACTTTCCCATTGGTTCCCCATGTGGTTCCACTTAGTTTTCTCAGGATGGCTATATTCCTTCTGGATTTTGCTACTGCTTTGTTGGTGTGCTTTCTCCATGTCCGCCTGCCATTAAATGTTACTCCAAGGTATGTTGGTTCTTTATCTTCTCTAAGGGGTATTCCATTTATCTGGATGATCCCTGTCTTTTGTTTTGGAGAGAGGGTAAATAGAGTGGGCTGCACTTGTCTGTGTTTATGCTGATGAAAACAAAGGTATAAACAGGAAGCAAGGACCACTTACTTCTGCTACGGTGATGTGAGGAGAAGAGCGCAAACCCTGACTGCGTAGGGCCAAAGAAGAAAATGAATAAAGAGAAAGAACCTCTCACCGTCCTCGGTTAACAAGAATAGAAAAGAATTAAGGTTTAAGAAGATCCCAGGGTGGGCCGACAGGGGATTAGAACAATATTCTCCAATCCCAGACAAAGAATTACTCCAAGGGCTGTTCTAACACCAATGACTATAACACTAGAGTCTATCAACTAAACAACAAAGTAAGGGTAACACAAGCATCATTTGTTTATTACACTTCTAAACTTCACAATAATATACAGACATGTAGCATCAACAAAGAAATTAGGATACAGCAAAAATCAAACAGCAAAGACACTAACCTAACAAACCAAATTCCTAAGTGTAGCAAAAACTTCTGATCCAGTAAAAGCTACAAATCTACCAAACACTAATCCACCAACAACTGATCCACTATAACTAATTTAACAAAAACTTCTAGTCCACCAAAAACTAATTTACCAAAAACTTCCAGTCTACTAAAAACCCAGGAAAATCTAAAATCTAAAGCTAGAATTCTGGCTTTTCCTGTAGATAAAAATAAAAACCAACAAAAATATTAGGCAAAGACAAGTCAAACATCTCAACATGATGGCCCAACAAGACAACAACAACACCCAGTCTCTCTACGTAAGACAGACAACACTCTTGTACTTGTGACGAATAGACACAAGACGCAACATCCTGACACATTCATTAGATTCACTTACATCACGAGCAAACACAACATCTCAACACTGACCTGGCCAACATACATCAGACATTGTAGGCAAACACAACATCTAATTATTAATCATCAAAGACTCATTATTTGCATCAACACATGGACTTCATAGGACAACCATTACAACACTAGTGTATGTAAACAATGTCTTTGTGGCACAAACATAGACATGGACTGTGTAAATTCACACCAACCACACGATGCTTCAACTGGACAACAATGATATGAATAGGTTATAGGATATGCTCCACATAAAATATAAATGACAGGGAGCACCTATTCAACAGCCTCCAATGTTTTCTACACATTCACCTGACACCCTCAATCCCACACCATAACCCTGATTGTGGTTAAGATTACAATAGTCTACATACACCCGCCTCGATTACTACCAGCCACTTCAATCCCTGGCGGATATAATAATCATCATCCTCATCATGGCTATCATCATCATCCCATGACCACCACCATCACAAGCACAGTCGTCATCATGTGATACTTATAACACAATGTCCATCCAAGTAGCACTCAATCCGGTACCTACATCACTACACCCAGTCATTGATAATAATTACCATAACCTCATTTATAACAATAATTGCTCTGTCCATGCATGTCATACCTGATGGGTTTCCACTCTCCAGGTGGCCCCCTGCTCTCCCATCAACACCGGTTTCAAAAACTCCAAATACTATATCCATTGATGTTCCCCCAATGAAACCAGAATTGAATTCCACCAGTCTATCATCATGCCCTCTCAGTTGCACCCTGATGCGACTTATGTCAAGAATTAGCCATCACTCACCATCCTGACATTTAAATACCTAGACCCATAAGGGATGCCATATGACACAGGGCACACCTCTCCTGCAATGCCCATGTTATGATAAAGGATATCAACAACATGACACCACACACATTACCGCATGATATTACACATTACTAGCCGACAAGCAAAACATGTTCAACCGTGAAAAGCAAGGGACACACATACCCAGTGGAATTACCATATTTGTAGAATGTGACAATGTAACATTTGCACATAAAAGAATCACAACATTCACAGAGAGTTGAGGATAAACATGTACTACACAGGAACTCAATTGAGGCACTCTTTGAGGCCCCTAAGATAGCTCATAAAATAAACACACAATATTACCAAGTGAAAGTACACAAAATAGTGGCCAGAGTGCCATTCATATGAGACAGGATCCAAGAACAACAATGTCCATGGCAGGATACAGAACATTAGTTCTAATATAATAAACAGTGTACTATATATATTATGTCATTATTACACACTAATGACCAATAAGTGTTATTCAAGGCCCAACACAATCAGTGTAATATTATTTGTGAGTGGACAGCAAATGTACAGTTGTGCGCTCTGTTCCCCATCATTCTTCCTATGATACCCCGGTTATAAACTTTGCTATCTTACGCTTCATGTCACATGACAACTACATATTGATATCTCTGCGAAGGGTGGTACGCAGCACTAAATCACATTCCTCCTCTCAGTAAAGCCACACTTAACATGTAAGTACTCTTCTCTGCTCTACATATGTTACCCATCATCCTGGTTACTTTCCCCTACTCATTGTATATCCCACTTTTGCTACCTTGGTATATCTACATAGGGAAACCACAAAATCAGTTACACTGTCTATCTTAATTTAGTTATAGGAAACACCTGCACCGGTCATATTCCACTGAACCTCACCAAACCTGATTGCTAACATCTCTCTGTACTAGCCTGTTAAATGTTATTCTCCTAAAGCTTCAGGGACACCAAATCACTCATCTACATTATCTGTATCATATATCATGATCAAGCTGACCTCATTAAATCAGTTGTACCTGATATAATAATGCCTAAAACAATTATAATATATATTGTTGCCATTAATATTATTCCTAATATTATTGTAAATTAATAACCAGCAAGCACTGATTGAGGCCAACACCATTAGTGTACTATTCCTTGCGACTAGACACATAGCAAGTGCATATAAATATCCTTGCGAAAGGTGGTACGTAGCATTAAATCACATTCTCTCCCCCGTGCGACAACCACCATGCTTAACTTAAGGCAGAATCTCAGTCACTGATTCCACCAATAACTTGATACACCTACAAATATCACTGCCTCCTGTTGACAGAGGTGATGCCAGACTTCACTTACTGCTGAACAACAAATTCCTCTACTAAATTGAATACTTAACTATATTGTAATGTGCCTTGTCTTTCATTGACTGCAGTCCAAGTGTGTTTACTTTATTCACTCATAGCCACTCCACTAATATTCTGTATATTATTTCCTTCAATGATTCATACAACCAATATTTGCCCAGCTATTACCACAACAAGCTTCTTGAACTCAATAATTTACACCGCTGTAAAATAAACCATTAGTTCTGAATAATTATAAAGTATTACTAAGCCCCTGTGTGCCCAATTATCTCCTAACCTGTTAAACATTGTCTGCTCCTTTACCACTAGCCAATATTCCAAATTTACCTTTTAAGTTGCCTCGAGAACAAAGGCTAGATGTTATTTGCTGAGCTGGCCTCCCACGT
Organism: Cepaea hortensis; assembly: GCA_963921405.1. Taxonomy (NCBI): domain Eukaryota; kingdom Metazoa; phylum Mollusca; class Gastropoda; order Stylommatophora; family Helicidae; genus Cepaea; species Cepaea hortensis. The sequence goes on along the minus strand of OY992889.1, from coordinate 93,023,744 downwards.
GTCAATTCTCCAAGTGCTGTTCCTCAATCTCCCACTTTTCAGTCTCATAAAACTTAACACAAGTAGCTTCTAAATTGTTCCTTAATCCTTGTAAATAACTCGTCGAAGTCCAGATCGATCTGCGCCATTTTCTCCAAGAACCGATAACTCACGCGAGCTGGGGAGGGTTCTGCACGCCATTCTCTGCAGCCGAGCTTACAGATTTCCTTTGTTAATTTTAGTTACTGCTAGAGAAATTATTAACTTGACGATTAAAGCTAGGAATCAGTATAAGATTAGCTATCTTTTAAATCTAATTAGTTTGATAATCACTTCATTATTATTATACTGTCATAGCTTTACTGAGCTATACATTTAAATAAACAAAATACTATATGTCATACATGGCCTTATAAAATTAAAAATAATACATATAAAAGAAATATAATATACAACAAATTAATTATGGTTACATACCACTGCAAAACTTCAGGGTCTAACTACTAAACACACAATAGAAATAGGCATTGGCGCCTCGTCACTCAGTGTGGTGGACTACGGAAAAAGGGCCAGTTCTACCTGTGCTGGACCTTATATACTGGGGTCCCAGAGTTCCAGACCAATCAGACGCCCTCTTGCAGAATTCCATCATCATCGCGAGCCGAGTACACTGACACACCATCTATTTGTCCATGCAATAAATACTCTACAGCTCTTTGTAGCGATCTGGTGGCCACTGATGCATGTTCATTTGTGCTCCATAGAACCAGGTCATCAGCGTAAATTGCCGCTTTAATTTCATGTTGTAGATTAGCAACAAGATCATTGAAGAAGATTAGAAAATGTGTGGGGGACAAGACTCCGCCCTGGGGAACACCGTGATGCAATAGTACTTTCTTGCTCTTGAGTCCGTCTATCTGTACTGGGGCCTTTATTTTATGCAAATATGCTTTCACCCATTTGTACATTCTTCCATTCACTTTATAGTTTCTCAGTTTCTTCATTAGACCTTCTTTCCAGACTTTGTTAAAGGCTTTCTTCGGATCTATCCATGCAGCAAACACCAGCTTCTTCTTTTGGAATGCATCCTCAATTTATTGAGAGAGGTAGGTTGTCTGATCTTCCGTAGAGTAGCAATGCCTAATGCCAGTCTGCTGTGGCACAAGGATGTTTTCACTGTCAATGTACCACTGCAGTCTGTGATTGATGATGCGCTCCATTGTTTTGCAGAGACAGCTGGTGAGGTTAATTGGTCTGTAGCTGGAGGCAATGGAACCATCTTTCCCTGATTTTAGGAGGGGTATCATGATTGCTTCTCTCCAGGCTTGTGGAACACTGCCTAAGTTCCAGTTGTTATTGAAGATCTGCAACAGCTTTGCTTTGGCCTTTGTTCCTAGGTTCCTGATCATTTCATTGGATATACCATCAGCTCCTTTCTCATTTTCAGTTTTGATATGGCTAGCTCAAGTTCGCTGATTGTGATAGGTGCCTCCAGAACTCATGTACTATTTCATTCTGTCCTGTATGTTGCCATATCTCTCGAATCTCTTGTTGATTCTCTAGACTAATTTCGATATTGTTATCTTGTGCGAATGAGTCCGCAAAATGGTCAGCTGCTTGCTTTTCTGTTAAGATGTTTTCGTCTTGATGTAGTGCAATTTTTGAGTTTCTCCCTGTATCCTCATCGTTAAATTGCATTATTAGTTTCCACAACTTCCCTGTGTCTCTTTCAAAGTTCAGTGACTCGGTTTTCTCCTGTCAACTTTTCCGTCTAGCCTGCAGCTTGGCACTTTGAAATTTGGCTTTTGCGTGCTGGTATTTATTGTGGTGCTCTTGGCTGGGTTTGGCCTCTGCTTGCTTTCTACACACTTCCACATCTTTATGCAACTGCTCCAGTTTACTACTCTAGTAGGGTTTATAATGTTTACGGCTCCTCTTGGTACTGTTTCTCGTGCTGCCTATAGTATGCATTTCCCAAACTCTTCAACTACTTTATTTATGTCTTTCTCAGTGTTCAGGTTTCTAACCAGTATGCTTGTACATTGCCCAGTCTGCTATCTTGTAGTTCCACCTCGAGAGGGTGCTGCTTTCACTTACAAGCTCATTTTCGACAGTTAGAAAAAATGGCCGATGGTCACTGCCACCAAGTTGTTTCCCAACAATTCGTGTAATGTTCCATTCCAGGTCTGGTGAATGAAAAGCCAGGTCAGATGTAGTTGTAGTGTGCCATGATCTCGAGTCTATGACCTTTGCCATCTGATCCTCTGCTCGTTCATTACAACACACAACACTTATCAAAGAACCAAGCAACGATTGCTTTCTCTGTTGTACTGCCTCTGGTCGTGTTCTATATCTGCTCGTGTCTTCCAAGAGATTAGCTTGTGTCTTGCTCATATTGTCAGTCTACACTTGTAGATTTTTGACAGCTCACCATTGAGAATGCATGTAGCCTTTACACGCTACTACAGTCGATGGTATTTACACGCGAGTCATCCTGGCCTGCTTCATTATCCAATTACCTTTCGTGTGCATAACTTTGCGCTGATAACATAATTTAGAAAAGTATATTTATCAGGTCTCAAAGTATCGGCACCTATGCTGCCACCAAACATCAGCACCTACCCTGGCCACCAAACATCGACACTTACCTGGCCACCAAACATCGACACTTACCTGGACACCAAACATCGACACTTACCTGGCCACCAAACATCGACACTTACCTGGCCACCAAACATCGACACTTACCTGGCCACCAAACATCGACACTTACCTGGCCACCAAACATCGACACTTACCTGGCCACCAAACATCGACACTTACCTGGCCACCAAACATCGACACTTCCGCCTTCCAGGTATGCATGTTCCAAACATCAAACGGCTGATTGAAATCTTCTCTAAACAGCACAGCCCTCAGACGCCTTCCACCGGGCAGAATATCAGTCTGGGTAACTGACAGAAAAATCAATCAATCAATCAATCAATCAACCAATCAATCAATATGTCTGTCTGTCTGTCTGTCTGTCTGTCTCTCTGTCTGTCTGTCTGTCTCTCTGTCTGTGTGTCTGTCTGTCCATTTTATCTGCCTGTTTGTCTGTCCGTCCATCCATTCTGCCTGTCTGTCCATCCAAGCATTCTGTCTGTCTGTCTGTCTGTCTGTCTGTCTGTCTGTCTGTCTGTCTGTCTGTTTGTCTGTCTGTCTGTCTGTCTGTCTGTCTGTCTGTCTGTCTGTCTGTCTGTCTGTCTGTCCATTTTATCTATCTATTTGTCTGTCCGTCCGTCCATCGATTCTGTCTGTCTGTCTGTCTGTCCATCCAAGCATTCTGTTTGTCCATCCATTCTGTCTGTCTGTCTGTCTGTCTGGTTGGGGGATGTGTGTGAGTGGGGGATGTGTGGGTGGGTCGGGGGATGTATGTGTGGGTGGGAGATGTGTATGGGTGGATATGGGATGTTTGGGTGGATGGGGAGATATGTGTGTGTGGGTGGGGATGTGTGTATTGTTAAGGGATGTGTGGTTGATGGATGGGTGATTGGAGGGGGTTTTGTGTTGGCTGAGTGGTTGGATGTGTGTAGGTGGGTGGTGTAGGATATGTGGGTGAGTGTTTGTGGGTTATGGAATGGGTGAGGTATGTGTGGGTGGATATGGATGTATGTGTGGGGGGATGTGTTGTGTGTGGGGGTTGTGTCTCAAATGTTATATGCTTACAAAATTCATTTGACAATGTTTTATTCCTATATGACTGTATCATGCTGATGAACGAAAGATGAGTAACTGGAAGGGCCGAATGTAAGACGGGCCTGCGTGCCCAATTTGTTACCCTTTGAATATAAAGTCCGTTCATTCGTTCGTTCGTTCGTTTTTCGTTCTGTCTGTCTGTCTGTCTGTCTGTCTGTCTGTCTGTCTGTCTGTCTGTCTGTCTGTCTGTCTGTCTGTCTGTCTGTCTGTCTGTCTGTCTGTCTGTCTGTCTGTCTGTCTGTCTGTCCCTCCTTTCTTCCACCTTTCCATCTATCCTTTCCCCTCCTTGTCCTTCAGTTCGTCTGTCTGTCTATCTGTCTGTCTGTCTGTCTGTCCATCCCTCCTTTCTTCCACCTATCCATCTATCCTTCCCCTCCTTGTCCATCAGTCCGTCTGTCTGTCTATCGATCGATGCGATTAGTCTGTCTGGCATGTATCTGTCTATCATGTATCTGTCTGTGTGTTTGTCGGTCTGTCTTTTTGTCTCTCTGTGTGTTTGTTTGTCTGTCTCTCTGTACTGTCTGTCCTTCGATCCATCCGTCCCTCCCCGTTTCCTGTTTCGGTTCGGACGACCGTCCGTGAGTCTGTTTGTCGGTTGGTCGGTCGACTGATCGGTTGGTCGGTCGGTCAGTCGGATTTATCTATTTCGGCATCAATATCATCTATGTGTCTATCTGTCTGTCTGCTTTTATTTATATCTTGTCTCTCGGTATGTAGGTCCACTAGGTCAGTTGTCTCAACAGAACACCTTATATTCTGATATAATGGATATATCACACAGTACCCCACCTTGACTGTCCATCAATCCAAACAGTCATTAGTAACGTGGTTGGTGTCCATGGCCCATGTTCTACCATGTCCTACCATGTCTCACCATGTCCTACCATGTCCTACCATGTTCTACCATGTCTCACCATGTCCTACCATGTCCTACCATGTCCTATCATGTCCTACCATGTCCTGCCATGTCCTACCATGTCCTACCATATCTCACCATGTCCTGCCATGTCCTACCATGTCCTACTATATCTCACCATGTCCTACCATGTCCTACCATGTCCAGCTACTAGATCCAGCCCCAGCTAGACAATCAACCTTCGCATCTGTGAAACTGTTAGCACAGTGTTCATTCCCGAACCACTTATCTTTAAACTTTCATCCATCCAGTGACTTGTCCAGTGTAGATATTTTCCCCATAAAACTTTTTCCAACATAACTTTTCCCCACATCGCTTTTCTCACAAATGTTTTCCCCACATAACATGTTATACCCAGATAACTAACCAATCCCCCCACATAACTTTTCCCAGCATACCTTTTCCCAACCTCACTTTTCCACCACATCACTTTTCCCCAGATAACCTTTCACGCATAACTTGTCCCCGAAAAACTTGAAATATGTGCATTACGGATTAAAAGAAAATTATGTGCGCTAGAGCACACTAACGCAACTTAAAGAGAACACTGTAGCTGACCTCACTGTGTCGCAGCGTGCCACCTTTACCTGGGTTATGTGTTGAGCGGGTGGTGGTTATAGCCAGTCCATTCTTGTACAGAACATCAGCATAGGCAGTGATGGAGTCCGCGTGAGATTCTCTGATATCAGTACTGAATTCCCATCCGATGCCTGGTTGGGAGAACACAGAACACAGTAGTGTATACGGGTATTTCCCTGTCAATTGCAACGAGGAAAAGAGTGATGAAGTGCTACAAAGAACGTATACTTTTGTATGGATGTAAAGTGTGGATAATGATCAGGCAAGATGGAGAAAAAAGAACATCTAATGGTGGTGGAAATGTGGTTTCTAAGAAACATGCTAAGAATACCATGGATAAACAGAATAACCAACGAGTAAGTCCTACAAGAAACAAATGAAACATGTAAACTGATTAGAGAAATAAGACGTAGCCAGTCAAAGATATTTAGGGCACGTTATTAGAAGAAAACAACCGGTTCTGTGACAAAGCGGTTACTGGCACAACTGACAATCCCAAATACGGCGTTCGAAACACAGTGGTTGCGATTTCGAAGCAGACCGCCTAGGTTTTCATAAAATGGCATGAGCGTCGGTCGTTCAGAATACAATGGCAAACTACTGAACTTGCCAAAAAATCAACAACAACAAAAATCTGAGGTTGACTGCAACGTCCTGTAAAGAATATGCAACTAATATTTATACGAAGACAACTGGCAAGATTAAGAGGAAAAGAACAAGTGGGAAGCATAGAAGTAAACATCTGGATGGCTTGGCCACGGGGCATGACCATCAAGACATGGGATGGCCATCATGACAGGGGATCACCATCAAGACACTGAATGACCATCAAGACAGGAGGTGACCATCAAGATAGTATATGACCATTAAGACAGTGGGTGCCTATCAAGACAGGTGGATCACAATCAAGAGTGCGGCTGACCATCGAGACAGGCGATGACCATCAAGACAGTAGATGACCATCAAGACAGGTGATGGCCAATAAGACAGGGATAACCATCAAGACAATGGAAGACCGTCAAGACAGTCGATAACCAGCAAGACAGGGGATGACCATGAAGACTGGATAATTATCATGATAGTGGATGACCAACAAGACACTGGATGACCTTTAAGACAGTGGATGACTATCAAGACAGTGGCTGACCATCAAGATAGAGGATGATATTCAAGACAGTGGATGACCTTTAAGACAGTGGATGACCATAAAGACACTGGGTGACCATCAATACATTGCAATGACCATCAAGACAGTGGATGATCATCAAGACAGGGGAATGATGATGATGATGATGATGATGATGATGATTATGATGATGATGATGATGACGATGATGATGCTGATGGTGAAGGTCATAATGATGATGATGATGATGATGATGATGATGATGATGATGATGATGATGATGATTATGATAATGTAGATGTTGATGAAGACGATCACGATGCTGGTGATAATAATAATAATTATGATTCAGGTTATTTAGATGATGATGATTATGATTAATATCATGTTGATGGAGATGATGATGATGATGATGATGATGACGATGATTATGAATGTGATGTTGATGATGGTGATGATGACGATGAAGATGAAGAAGAAGAAGAAGAAGATGATGATGATGATGATGATGATGATGATGATGATGATGATGATGATGATGATGATGATGATGATGATTATGATGATGATGATGATGATGATGATGATGATGATGATGATGATGATGATGATGATGATGACGATGATTATGAATGTGATGTTGATGATGGTGATGATGACGATGAAGATGAAGAAGAAGAAGATGATGATGATGATGATGATGATGATGATGATGATGATGATGATGATGATGATGATGATGATGATGATGACGACGACGACGACGACGACGACGATGATGACGACGACGACGACGACGACGACGACGAATAAATTAGGCTATTATGATTTAGAACACAGATGGATGTGTCCACTTACTTGTATGAACACCTCTTCCAGAGTGGATTGATCCCCGAATGGCATAGTGGAAGAGCACTTCGCGAATCTCAATGTCAGAATCTGTGCAAGGACCGTAAATACTCCATTAGGTACATAGATGGCAAGAAGCGGACAGAATCAAGACATACAAGAAACGTGTACATTATGTGTGCATGACGTCATCACAAGTGGGGCATCTTCCTGTAATAGAGAATATGTCGTGTGACGTTGATGATCATGTCTGTCCACAGCCTTCTGTCTCGTGTACTGCCAATCATTTCTACTACTGATGTGCCTCCTTCAATGATGTCAAACTGTTCAACATCTCCTCTCTTGGTCTCCCTCAACCTCTCCTCGCCCCACCCTTCTCCAGCTTTCTCGTTGTCACTCCATCCTTCACCTTCTCAAGACATGCCCAAATAATGTGGGTTGTCTTTTTCTGATGAGAGTAACCAGCTCTCTGTGTGGGTTAATTTCCTTCAAGATATTTTCATTTCTCGTTCTGTCCGTTGCCGGAGTTCTCACTATTCGTCGTTAACCCAAATCTCCGTAGCTTCTATATAATGTTTCACGTTTGTGCTAACTGCCCACTTCTGTTCACCGTGACTGGCTCTTGTGAACACTTTTTCTCACCTTTATTGACATAAATATATCACATACAATAATATTAATCTTTGAAATGCTGCTTTTTCTGGGGCTATTATAAATTTAACTTCCTTAATACATCTTCCATCTGCTGTTATTAAAGCACCCACTTATTTAAATACATTGACTTGTTTCAGATTCAAAATAATGTATTTGATTTGATTTGTGGAGAGGATGATATGGTGAAGGGTCGGGAGGGTTTCTGGACGAATCTCACAACTAAGGGGAAAAAACAGCAGAACTTTCAATCAGATGGCAGTTGGAACCATTAGTAGTATGACTCTTCGCTGGCTGTTGAACGAGGGGACGGAGCGCGTGTGGGAATGTGCTGAATGCAGGGTTGTCGTTTTCTAGCTCAACTAAACTCAACCCTACTCAACTCAACTCAGCTCAAATCAACTCAGCTCATCTAGCTAATCTCAGCTCAACTCAACTCAACTCAAGTCAGCTCAACTCAATCCAACTCAACTCAACTTAACTCAGCTCAGCTCAACTCAGTTCAACCGAACTCAACTCAACTCAGCTCACCTCAACACCATGTAGCTCAACTCAACTTATCTCAACACAACAATGTATTCCCTTCGTGGATTTAAACACACAAGTCAACAATAATACATTGAATGAATCACCAAATAAACGGGAAGCCGGTAAGCTTTACTAGAATGCGATTATAAGTAACATAAGCATCCGTTAGCACAGAAACAACACACACACGCACACGCACGTGCGCTCGCACGCACGCACGCAAGCACGCACGCACGCACACACACACACACCGATACAATTCCATGACAAACACTACATACAAATATAAATATATTGCATTGATGCTGCATTAGGGAAAACGTGTTTCCTTCACAAGTGGAGTAAATACGTCAAAAACCACTTTATCGGGAAACGCTGAACATATCATTACCTATTACTAGATTGTTCAAGTCGTATTTTTATGATTGTGTATCGGAGGCTAGGGTTTCTCCATATAAAAGGAGAATAAGCTGTCTCCTTCTTTCCTCTAGCCTATGGTTGCTTCCCTGGACAAGGTGGAATACCCATGTCTCTCTCCCTCACTGCCCTATCCCCGATAAGGCACAAATAAAGCCATAAGATCAGGTGGTGGATAAAGATGGGGAGCAGCCTACAGACAGTTTTTTTGGGTATGTTCCCAAGTTTCACGACTGTAGGAAGAAGATTTCTTTTTCGGGCAACGACCAGTGTGGTCACTGCCAAGAGGAGTGCAATGGTACACTAACTTATTTTTCAGATGCTTCGCACATCATGTCTTCTCACAGCTTACACGAGACAGAAGGCTGTGGACACACATCATCATCAAAGTCACCAGGTATTCACTGTAATAAGAAGAAGGTAATTATGATAATCACTATTCATTAATTACCTGGCAGCAGCAGTCTTAAATGAGGCGCAGAGTACTCAATGTGTACGCGCAGCTGTGCCTGGCTGGCACATATGCCCGCTAGAGTCAGGAGTAGAAATCTCAGCATTGTATCTGGGGAGCATAGAATCATAGAATGACATGATTACAATATTGTATCTGGGGAGCATAGAATCATAGAATGACATGATTACAATATTGTATCTGGGGAGCAGAGAATCATAGAATGACATGATTACAACATTGTATCTGGGGAGCAGAGAATCATAGAATGACATGATTACAATATTGTATCTGGAGAGCAGAGAATCATAGAATGACATGATTACAATATTGTATCTGGGGAGCAGAGAATCACAGAAGGACATGATTACAACATTGTATCTGGGGAGCATAGAATCACAGAATGACATGATTACAACATTGTATCTGTGGAGCAGAGAATCACAGAAGGACATGATTACAACATTGTATCTGGGGAGCAGAGAATCATAGAATGACATGATTACAACATTGTATCTGGGGAGCAGAGAATCACAGAAGGACATGATTACAACATTTATCTGGGAAGCATAGAATCACAGAAGGACATGATTACAACATTGTATCTGGGGAGCAGAGAAACATAGAATGACATGATTACAACATTGTATCTGGGGAGCAGAGAATCACAGAATGACTTGATTACAACATTTATCTGGGAAGCATACAACCACAGAAGGACATAATTACAACATTGTATCTGGGGAGCATAGAATCACAGAACGACATGATTACAACATTGTATCTGGGGAGCAGAGAATCATAGAATGACATGATTACAACATTGTATCTGGGGAGCAGAGAATCATAGAATGACACGATTACAACATTATATCTGGGAAGCATAAAATCACAGAATGACATGATTACAACATTGTATCTGGGGAGCAGAGAATCATAGAATGACATGATTACAACATTGTATCTGGGGAGCAGAGAATCACAGAATGACATGATTACAGCATTGTATCTGGGGAGCAGAGAATCACAGAAGCACATGATTACAACATTGTATCTGGGGAGCAGAGAATCACAGAATGACATGATTACAACATTGTATCTGGGGAGCAGAGAATCACAGAATGACATGATTACAACATTGTATCTGGGGAGCAGAGAATCACAGAAGGACATGATTACAACATTGTATCTGGGGAGCATAGAATCACAGAATGACATGATTACAACATTGTATCTGGGGAGCAGAGAATCACAGAAGGACATGATTACAACATTGTATCTGGGGAGCAGAGAATTATAGAATGACATAATTACAACATTGTATCTGGGGAGCAGAGAATCACAGAATGACATGATTACAACATTGTATCTGGGGAGCAGAGAATCACAGAAGGACATGATTACAACATTGTATCTGGGGAGCATAGAATCACAGAATGACATGATTACAACATTGTATCTGGGGAGCAGAGAATCACAGAAGGACATGATTACAACATTGTATCTGGGGAGCAGAGAATCATAGAATGACATGATTACAACATTGTATCTGGGGAGCAGAGAATCACAGAAGCACATGATTACAACATTTATCTGGGAAGCATAGAATCACAGAAGGACATGATTACAACATTGTATCTGGGGAGTAGAGAATCATAGAATGACATGATTACAACATTGTATCTGGGGAGCAGAGAATCACAGAATGACATGATTACAACATTGTATCTGGTGATCAGAGAATCAGAGAATGGCATGATTACAACATTGTATCTGGGGAGCAGAGAATCACAGAATGACTTGATTACAACATTTATCTGGGAAGCATACAATCACAGAAGGACATAATTACAACATTGTATCTGGGGAGCATAGAATCACAGAAGGACATGATTACAACATTGTATCTGGGGAGCAGAGAATCATAGAATGACATGATTACAACATTGTATCTGGGGAGCAGAGAATCACAGAATGACATGATTACAACATTGTATCTGGGGAGCAGAGAATCATAGAATTACTTGATTACAACATTTATCTTTGAAGCATACAATCACAGAAGGACATGATTACAACATTGTATCTGGGGAGCAGAGAATCACAGAAGGACATGATTACAACATTGTATCTTGGGAGCAGAGAATCATAGAATGACATGATTACAACATTGTATCTGAGGAGCAGAGAATCATAGAATGACATGATTACAACATTGTATCTGGGGAGCAGAGAATCACAGCAGGACATGATTACAACATTGTATCTGGGAAGCATAGAGTCACAGAAGGACATGATTACAACATTTATCTGGGAAGCATAGAGTCACAGAAGGACATGATTACAACATTGTATCTGGGGAGCAGAGAATCATAGAATGACATGATTACAACATTTATCTGGGAAGCATAGAATCACAGAAGGACATGATTACAACATTGTATCTGGGGAGCATAGAATCACAGAAGGACAAGATTACAATATTGTATCTCGGGAGCATAGAATAACAACATGATTACAATATTGTATCTGAGGAGCATAGAATCACAGAAAAACATGATTACAACATTGTATCTGGGGAGCATAGAATAACAGTAGGACATGAATACAAAATTGTATCTGGTGAGCATAGAATCACAGAATCACATGATTACAACAATGTATCTCGGGAGCAGAGAATCATAGAATGACATGATTACAACATTGTATCTGGGGAGCATAGAATGACAGAATGACAATATTACAACATTGTATCTGGGGAGCAGAGAATCACAGAAGGACATGATTACAACATTGTATCTGGGGAGCAGAGAATCATAGAATGACATGATTACAACATTGTATCTGGGGAGCAGAGAATCATAGAATGACATGATTACAACATTGTATCTGGGGAGCAGAGAATCACAGAAGGACATGATTACAACATTGTATCTGGGGAGCATAGAATCACAGAAGGACATGATTACAACATTGTATCCGTGGAGCAGAGAATCATAGAATGACATGATTACAACATTGTATCTGGGGAGCAGAGAATCATAGAATGACTTGATTACAACATTTATCTGGGAAGCATAAAATCACAGAAGGACATGATTACAACATTGTATCTGGGGAGCAGAGAATCATAGAATGACACGATTACAACATTATATCTGGGAAGCATAAAATCACAGAATGACATGATTACAACATTGTATCTGGGGAGCAGAGAATCATAGAATGACATGATTACAACATTGTATCTGGGGAGCAGAGAATCACAGAATGACATGATTACAGAATTGTATCTGGGGAGCAGAGAATCACAGAAGCACATGATTACAACATTGTATCTGGGGAGCAGAGAATCACAGAATGACATGATTACAACATTGTATCTGGGGAGCAGAGAATCACAGAATGACATGATTACAACATTGTATCTGGGGAGCAGAGAATCACAGAAGGACATGATTACAACATTGTATCTGGGGAGCATAGAATCACAGAATGACATGATTACAACATTGTATCTGGGGAGCAGAGAATCACAGAAGGACATGATTACAACATTGTATCTGGGGAGCAGAGAATTATAGAATGACATGATTACAACATTGTATCTGGGGAGCAGAGAATCACAGAATGACCTGATTACAACATTGTATCTGGGGAGCAGAGAATCACAGAAGGACATGATTACAACATTGTATCTGGGGAGCAGAGAATCACAGAAGGACATGATTACAACATTGTATCTGGGGAGCAGAGAATCATAGAATGACATGATTACAACATTGTATCTGGGGAGCAGAGAATCACAGAAGCACATGATTACAACATTTATCTGGGAAGCATAGAATCACAGAAGGACATGATTACAACATTGTATCTGGGGAGCAGAGAATCATAGAATGACGTGATTACAACATTGTATCTGGGGAGCAGAGAATCACAGAATGACATGATTACAACATTGTATCTGGGGATCAGAGAATCAGAGAATGGCATGATTACAACATTGTATCTGGGGAGCAGAGAATCACAGAATGACTTGATTACAACATTTATCTGGGAAGCATACAATCACAGAAGGACATAATTACAACATTGTATCTGGGGAGCATAGAATCACAGAAGGACATGATTACAACATTGTATCTGGGGAGCAGAGAATCATAGAATGACATGATTACAACATTGTATCTGGGGAGCAGAGAATCACAGAATGACATGATTACAACATTGTATCTGGGGAGCAGAGAATCATAGAATGACTTGATTACAACATTTATCTTTGAAGCATACAATCACAGAAGGACATGATTACAACATTGTATCTGGGGAGCAGAGAATCACAGAAGGACATGATTACAACATTGTATCTTGGGAGCAGAGAATCATAGAATGACATGATTACAACATTGTATCTGGGGAGCCTAGAATCACAGCAGGACATGATTACAACATTGTATCTGGGAAGCATAGAGTCACAGAAGGACATGATTACAACATTTATCTGGGAAGCATAGAGTCACAGAAGGACATGATTACAACATTGTATCTGGGGAGCAGAGAATCATAGAATGAAATAATTACAACATTTATCTGGGAAGCATAGAATCACAGAAGGACATGATTACAACATTGTATCTGGGGAGCATAGAATCACAGAAGGACAAGATTACAATATTGTATCTCGGGAGCATTGAATCACAACATGATTACAATATTGTTTCTGAGGAGCATAGAATCACAGAAGGACATGATTACAACATTGTATCTGCGGAGCATAGAATAACAGAAGGACATGATTACAAAATTGTATCTGGTGTGCATAGAATCACAGAAGCACATGATTACAACAATGTATCTCGGGAACAGAGAATCATAGAATGACATGATTACAACATTGTATCTGGGGAGCATAGAATGACAGAATGATATGATTACAACATTGTATCTGGGGAGCAGAGAATCACAGAAGGACGTGATTACAACATTGTATCTGGGGAGCAGAGAATCATAGAATGACATGATTACAACATTGTATCTGTGGAGCAGAGAATCATAGAATGACATGATTACAACATTGTATCTGGGGAGCAGAGAATCACAGAAGGACATGATTACAACATTGTATCTGGGGAGCATAGAATCACAGAAGGACATGATTACAACATTGTATCCGTGGAGCAGAGAATCATAGAATGACATGATTACAACATTGTATCTGGGGAGCATAGAATGACAGAATGACATGATTACAACATTGTATCTGGGGAGCAGAGAATCACAGAAGGACGTGATTACAACATTGTATCTGGGGAGCAGAGAATCATAGAATGACATGATTACAACATTGTATCTGTGGAGCAGAGAATCATAGAATGACATGATTACAACATTGTATCTGGGGAGCAGAGAATCACAGAAGGACATGATTACAACATTGTATCTGGGGAGCATAGAATCACAGAAGGACATGATTACAACATTGTATCCGTGGAGCAGAGAATCATAGAATGACATGATTACAACATTGTATCTGGGGAGCAGAGAATCATAGAATGACTTGATTACAACATTTATCTGGGAAGCATACAATCACAGAAGGACATCATTACAACATTGTATATGGGGAGCATAGAATCACAGAAGGACATGATTACAACATTGTATCTGGGGAGCAGAGAATCATAGAATGACATGATTACAACATTGTATCTGGGAAGCATAGAGTCACAGAAGGACATGATTACAACATTTATCTGGGGAGCATAGAGTCACAGAAGGACATGATTACAACATTTATCTGGGAAGCATAGAGTCACAGATGGGCATGATTACAACATTGTTTCTGGGGAGCAGAGAATCATAGAATGACATGATTACAACATTTATCTGGGAAGCATAGAATCACAGAAGGACACGATTGCAATATTGTATCTGGTGAGCATAAAATCACAGAAGGACATGAGTACAACATTGTATCTCGGGAGCATACAATCACAGAAGGACATGATTACGATATTGTATCTCGGGAGCATAGAATCACAACATGATTACAATATTGTATCTGAGGAGCATAGAATCACAGAAGGACATGATTACAACATCGTATCTGGGGAGCATAGAATAACAGAAGGACATGATTACAAAATTGTATCTGGTGAGCATAGAATCACAGAAGCACATGATTACAACAATGTATCTCGGGAGCATAAAATCACAGAAGGACATGATTACAACATTTGATCTGGGAGCATAGAATCACAGAAAGACAGGATTATAACATTGTATCTGGGGAGCATAGAATCACAGAAAGACATGATTACAACCGCGCTATGACTGTTTCATTACACAGGCAGTGGATCATATATGAAAACCTGGCTCACGGACAGCACATTGTCTCGGAAACTGAAATACTGTAGCTACTTTTACCATCACAGGGGTCAGAAAATAACAGTTCAGGAATATATAACTCCTGGAAGACAAGACAGGGTTCACCCAGCACCAACAAGGACACGGGGCATGAAAGACACATTGATCATGAAAATGAACCAGGCAGATGTACTGGCAAGGGATCAATAATATGTCTGCAGGCTGTGATGGTAACAACGAACGAACTAACGAACAAATTCTATTTTCAAAGATGTAAGAATTGGGCACGCAGGCCCGTGTGATATTCTGCCCTGTTTTTCGCTCTGTTCTCAAAGATTTTATCATTTATGTATCACTTATAGGACAGATTCCAACTAAGGACCCGCAACACGCTGGAGGTATGTCAAAAAACAAGCACACAAAAACATGGGACTGTTATGTTATACTCAAGAAGAGTATAACACGTCTTAAGAAGAGATCTGACTGGTTGAAATAAGATATCAGGAATCAGCATCGTTGCACGCGGGACATCTCTAAATATGCTCCAGCTTCTTCTTCGGGGAGCCAAAGAAGATTTCCCGTGATGATAGCACCAGTGGCAGCTGACTGAACATCCCAGACATATTATTTTACAGTATCACAGCCTGCGATTCTGGGACAAGTAGCACTTTTTTTTCTTTTCTTTTTTTTTTTCCTCAAATTTTCATTTTCTTTTAATTGTTTTCATTTTTTTTTTCATACTTATATTCTTCTCATCCCGTTCTTATGCCTTAATGTAGTCACTGGAGAGTCTTCTCCGTTGTTATTTGTTGTTTTTTGTATGTATTTATTTGCTGATGAAGGTTAGTCGCCGCAACGTCCTGTGTTTTCCGTAATTATGTTCTTTAACGCTGCATTACTTTATGGTATTTTATATTGTTTACATAATCCTCATTATCCCCATTCCCCACTGGTCTAAGATTGACATTCAGCACGTGCTTGTGGCTCCTAGTAGTTGTCAACATGTGACAGCGGCCACCCCCGGACAACGGCTGTGACAAGCCGGCAAAACCCGGCGAGTGTAACCAATTTGGCGTCAAACCAATCGGTGAAATATAGTATGCCTACCCAACATGTGAAGACAGGATTCAGCAGACTACGCGAAAGAAAACAATGATGATTCAACGGGAAAGACAGCGTTTACCTGCAAAGCGTTGTGGACCGTAATGAGCACGTAAAGGCACGTGAAACGCCCTTGTCATCCATTGCACCTGTATTCGTCTTCAGTCGTCTTGACTTGTCTTGCCACTGGATTCAGATGGATTCGAGCGAGAGAGTGTGGTCGACATATTGCGCAACTTTTCCTCACTTTAATCCAATTCATCGTGCAAGTCATTCTTCATTCAAGCTAAAATAGGCCTTACCAGCCATCTTAGAACGCATGGCTCTAAACTTTCAACCCCACTGGATGAAATAAATGGTCATCATCATTTTTGATGGACAAAAATCGCATTATCTTCGACAGGCTGAGTGAGGTCCAGACTCTCTGTTGACATTATCCTCTTCAGAATGAGTGAGATCCAGACCCTCTACACATCACAGATCCCGCTGTATCATCTTCTCCAGATGTGGGTCCTTCATTTGATTTCCTGCCTTTCCTACAAAACCCCAGCGAGTCGTCACAATCTCAGCCTTGTCATACTCTAAGGAACAGCAGCAGCCAGTCAATCGGCCTGTTAATGTCCTCGCACACCCTCATGCTCTGGGTAGAAAATCCATAAGATGCTCTTGACCCTGGTCGGGATCACATTTACCGTGAGCTAAAGTAAATTACAGAAAATGGGAGATATGGAGTTGGTTGATGAGGCGAATTCGAGACTAGTTTAAGAACTGACTAACTTGTTGACGACAATAATGTCGATACTGATTATGCTGATGATGATAATATTGATGATGATGAAATGAACAAATGAAAATGCACCATGGGAACTTACAATTTCGTGTACTAGACACACAATTACAGGTTAACACGTTTGTCAATGATCACCCCTTATATACATCACAGATCATAACCTTATCTCTTTTTTATGTATCAGCTTGTAAATGTTTACCTTGAGAAATCGTGTCACAATGTTATTGTGTTTTTGCTGAGATAATAATTAGGCTTTCCATTTTTACAAAATTAGAACGCTAATGACATTGTTCTGTTATTAATAGATTCAATGCCAAACACAAAAGTAGGTTTGAAAGAAACAAAAATAGATGGTGAAAAATGGTACCTAGGGGTGTGTCACGGATATGACTTAAATGTTGTTAATATGGTAGCAGACATGCTTTATTATAACGCAGTGACAACATTTCGGTAATATATGAGCCCATGGCACATACGGAAATTCGCTTGGGACGATTAATCATCCCATGACACTGAATCAGTTAAAACAGCGATTGCGTGAAAAGGCTTTTGTTCTCAGTGGTGTAGTGTAGCGGGTAGCGGGGTAGGGGTATCCCCTATCAAAGGAGAAGTAAGGCGCCTCCTTCCCTCCGCTAGCCTACGGGACACCCTTGGGCAAGGTGGAGTACCCGTTTAGCCCCCCGATCAGGGTTACGTGAAGCCATGGGTGCAGGTGGTGGATGAAGATGTAGAGCAGCCGACAGATAGTTGTAGGTTATGGTCTACACCTTCACGACGGTAGGCAGAGGATCTCCTTTTTTGAGGAGACAATGGCTACGGTCACTGACCAGTATGGTCACTGCTGGGAAGGAAAGCAATGGCAAACTACCTTCTTTACACATGCCAAGAAAATCATGTTGTGTTCACTTATCGATAATAATCGAGTGAGATGGCAGAACATGACCGCCCACGCTTACCGGCATGGCACATGATGGATGGATGGTGTAGTGTTAGACCAGTAGCTAACCGCCATATTGTTTGAGATCCATCCGCTGCAGTGGAGGTTTCGGGATTAGAATAGATACGATGTGAAAGCAGCCTCATAACAGAGCAATCATTTTGAGAGTTCCCAGGAAAAATTAGACGGAAATTTAGTTACTTAGTTAGTTAGCTAGCTAGTTGGTTGGTTGCTTGCTTTCTTTATCTATTAGTTAATTCGTATGTTGGTTGCTTAGATAGTTAGTTAGTTAGTTAGTTAGTTAGTTAGTTAGTTAGTTAGTTAGTTAGTTAGTTAGTTAGTTAGTTAGTTAGTTAGTTAGTTAGTTCGTTCGTTAGTTAGTTAGTTAGTTAGTTAGTTCTTTCGTTCGTTCGTTCGTTCGTTCGTTAGTTAGTTAGTTAGTTAGTTAGTTAGTTAGATGGTTAGTTAGTTAGTTAGTTAGATAGTTAGTTAGATAGTTAGTTAGTTAGTTAGTTAGTTAGTTAGTTAGTTAGTTAGTTAGTTAGATAGTTGGTTAGTTAGTTAGTTAGTTAGTTTAGTTAGCAACTTATCCTCAATACACGTAGATTCATTTACTCAATACGTGCTCGGATCCCGAACTCAGTATCACCCTTATCGTGTAGTGGCTGACGACGCCAGTTGTTTGTAAGTACAATAGCCATCTTTGAACTCATGACTCATGGACAAACAACAACAACATCTAGTACATTATTATTCGAAGGCCCACTGCATAGCGTTAAAGTAAGTTGTCATTCCTTTTGACTTGGCGCAGTCAGATCAAGATTGCAGATTCACAGTCATCATTTTATTCCTATAATGGTTCTGCCTCTATGAGGGCATGCAGTATACCAGCCTTGTCCATTGCTCGTCCACTTTCCCCAGTAGACTTGTCGGAAAGCCTGTCAGCTTGATAGATGGAGAGCCGATGTTAGACAGACGTTTTATGCAAGACTGTTAGTGACAACAAAGGACTCAAAGTTGTTTGAAAACACTCAAAGTTAACTTGACACTTGGGCCTACCAGGAAACAAGCCATAATGATTGTCCTTATTCAGCAGGGGATCGTTCGATGCGAAGAAGATCATTCGAGGAGTTAGTGGACTAAAGTACATTGCCATCACCATCATGTTAGATATACAGTCCAGAACGTTGCACCCATTACAGTGTGTGACACTAAACGGATGGCCTTTCTTCATATCCAAAATTGTCATCATTATTCTGCAGCATTTGAAGTATTAAGTTACATAAACAGGTCAGATAGTACATAATGATTGGTCATTCTTTATTTCCAAGATATTGCAATCATCGTTCTGCAGCATTTCAAGTATTAAGTTACTATGGCCAGGTAATACATATTGGTGTGTCTTTCTTTATGTCCAAGTTATTGTCATAATCTTTCTGTAGCATTTCAAGTATTGAGTTACTAAAATAGACAGAGTTTACATAATGGTGGGTCTTTCTTTATGTCCATTCAAGTTATTCTCATCATGGTCCTGCAGCCGTTGATTTCTAACGTTGTGGTTACCAGGTACGTATAAAGGGCCGGCGCTGAGTCCCAGGGCTCGAAATCTGCAGTAGACGATTTGGAAGCAGACTGCATTGTGTTTATTTCGATGTTATGAGCGTCTGGTGGTTCAGAAACAATGGCAAACTACTGAACGTAAATATTGCCTAGTAGATCACAGTCAATATATGCTGGAGTCGACTGCGACGTCCTGTAAAGGCGACAATCAGCTAACTTTGTAAGGGAATGCAATTAAGCGAATTATTTTCCTTGCACGAACACCTTCTGATAATTAGAGTTCTCAGAACTGCAGTCATATGTGAGTCATGTTTTTGCCATCATCACATCACGGGTTTGTTTAGAATGAGGTCCTCATTATGTGTCCATGTCCATAGGTTTTACTTTCCGGTTTCTTTGTATCCATTTGAAACTGTATCGACCTAGAAGTCCAATTCAATTTTCAAATTTTTCCCTTATTTGGGACTCACTTCCGGTCGCCAACATGGCGGTCAGGCGTTGAACCGTTAAGGCCTGTGGTGTGTTTATGCTTGCGCTACGGTTTGCAATCGCATTTTCTTCATGTTTGACTAGTAGTATATGGTTCCGTCGCCCTGCTACTGAGTGAGTCCGTGGGCGACACTGTGAGCTGTGAAATTCGCGGGGAATGCTTTTACATCTGTCCTGTATAATGACCTGCATTTTCGGAACAACGGCTACCGGTTGTTGCTGAATAGACTGATTTGCCTTTTTGGTTCACGAGAGCATTTTTCAGGAGACTCCCGGGAGTCGGCGCTGAAGCTGCCGAGTTCGTGCTTTATATGACACTTTCGGTGGGTCACCCTGCGCTAAAAGACCGAACCATGTGAGAAAACCCGGGTCAATGAGGTCTTTCTGGTGACTGCCGAGTCCATCGACGATGAACTGTGGTATCCCTGGATTAAATTTATTCACTAAGTTCATTTAGCGAGCTACTGACCTTCAGTTAGAGACAATAGGTTTCACTCTAGGTGTAACTATAATTTTCAATTGTGCTATTGTATTGTGTCCTCTCATTCCGACTTCTTTCCTTTACATCTTATTAGTAGCAAACACTGCAAGGAAATGCATTATTTATGTTGCTTTCATAAACTTATGCGTATCGATTATTCTTGTGTGTAGCGCTATTCATCGTCTTGTGCCGTGCAAGGCGGCACAGACGACCATGTTTCTCCTCAACCGTCTGTTTTTTTTTGTGCTCATGATAAATTAACGGTCCCTGCGGCGTAGGGGTTATTGACGCGGTTCGTGATCCCGCATACTCAAGTTCGAAACACAGCTGCGCGCGATTTGGTAGCAGACCGCGTTACTTTGGTTTTTTACAAAATGGTACGGGTGCCGGTCGTTCAGAAAGCAATGGTAAACTACTGAACATAAACTTGCTAAGACATCAACAACAGCCAAATATTCTGGTGTTGACTGTAAACGTCCTATAAAAGGATATGGAGGTAACATTTTTTTAACATGATAAGTTGCACACTGATCGTCTTCCGGGCCTTTCTACCAACCTTGGTAGGATAGATACAACTACAGAAAAACAAGTGACAACGTCTGTTTAAAAATAGGAGGTTTTTTTTTAAATTTTATTTTGTTTGTTTGTTTGTTTTTGTTTGTTTTTTTTAGTTCGCTAGCTGTGAACTCAAATGTAGTCCATACACTGGCTGCTACTTCTAGCTCAGTGGACTGATTTATGAATATGGATTAGCGTTCCCTTTTACCAGTGTCCCTCGCCGTCAGGCTGACCCGCTGCGACTTCAGAGATACTTGTAATTTACGTCCCCAAGTCAGGGACGAGAAGTTAGCATCTTAGTCCAAATGACCGGTGTAGGAGCTGAACCCGCTATCTCGGCATCAGCACACCGTGTCTACAAGCAATGTTACTGAAACCATCACAATCCACACTTTAAATCTGTAGAGGGTTGACCATCTACGGATTGGTCAGGAGTGCCATGGTATCGATTCATAGACACCAAAACGACGTCAGTCTTACAATCGCTTGTCCGTATTCTCTCTGTGTGGGTGTCTGCCATCTTGTCCCTTATTCTGGAACCTGTATGTGTCCTTGAAGATTCAAACATATTTTCAATAGATACGACATACATATGTCATTGCCTCCATTCTAGCAACTATTATTTTTAGTTGTTTTTTCATTCATGTGTAGATAAGACTTGCATAGTAATTGAACTGATATGGGTATTTCAAGATTTTAAAAAAGATATCGTCGATTAAGATTTAGTTCTACACATTCACCGAATAAAAGAGAGGCTTATCTTTGCGTGGAAACGTATACTGATGACTGTTTTGGCAACAACAGCAGCAGCAGTAGCAGTAGCAACAACAACAACAACAGCAGCAGCAGCAGCAGCAGCAACAACAACAACAACAAGCAGTAAATGTGATTCCTGCCATGTCACAGATTATTCTGACAGTAAAATAGACAACCTGATCTCCCTTAGTGAAACCTCACTTCAAAAGACGGAATTATACACCTCTTTAGGTAGCTTCGTGGCTAAAGGCTTGCGAACGCGGTTCGTGAGCCGGGTACCAGGCGTTCGATGCTCAGCTTCGACCGATTTGTGCAGCAGACCGTGTCGCGTTGTGTTATAACGTGCTGGTATGGGAGCCGGTCGTTTAGAAAGCAATGGCAAACTACTGAACGTAACACTTGCCTAGTACATCAACAGCAGCTGAAAAATGCTGGTGTTGACTGCAACGTCCCGTAAAGGATACGCAACATCAAAAAAATTAGGTAGCAATGTAGACAAAGAAGTTGGAACAGACAAAGATATCAGAATAAGAATACAAAAAGCTAGATGAGCTTTTATTGCACTATGAAATTTGTGTGAGTCAAAAGACAGTCAGTTAGTCGAGGTTCCAACTTCACGGCAAAAGGTCGCCCGATAATGCTCCGTCCCTTTGCCAGTGAATATCACACAAAATGCTCCTCACTGCCCCATGTAAAGCGTGGAAGTCAAAAGAAAGTAAACTGCGTATTAAACTTAGATAATTCAATTCTAACTTTAAATCAGTACTGTTGTATGGGTCAGAAACATGTAGAACGACGAAAACAATAAAACTAAACTACAAACATTCACGAATAGGTGCCTGCGAAAAATAGAAGGAATAAAATGGTATAACAGAAGCACCAACATGACTGACTGACTGACTGACTGACTGACTGATTGATTGATTGATTGATTGATTGATTGATTGATTGATTGATCTTTATTTTCAAAGGGTTACAAATTAGGCATGCTGGCCTATCTTACATTCGGTCCTTCCAGTCACTCATCTTTCGTTCATCAATAGTGCATGATACATTCACATACATACATGAAGCTCATGGAGAGAAGTAGACAAATACCAGTGAATTGAGAGGAGAAGAAAAGACATTGACGCTAGATAGGACATGCATGCTCTGGTAGGTCGGCCGTCAGACCTGGTGGAAAACTGGCTGGAGGTCTTTCAACATTCTGTTCTATTAGTTTTCTTGGGCTCTTTCGGATCCGGAAGCTTGCAAGAGGTAGACTATCTTAATAACTCAATTGAAATCTAACTCTACGGGCAAATAAAAATTGATTGATCCCTTTCTTGGTGAGTTTAGGGACATTAGTCTTCTCATCATCCTGTGGCGTACCATAACCCGGAGCGTTCTATATATTGTGTTTCCTTGGGTTACTTTCGTATATAGCGTACTTATTTTGGGTATACCATATTACGAGGACTGGTTCTAAGGAGAGGGTGAATTTATATCACTGTTTCGATTCTAGTTAGGATTCATATCGAAAGCCAATGGTTTTGAGTCCTGGAACACTCTGGGAAAATATCTCTTGCCAGGAGGAATGGGATTGGGGGGGGGGGCTGGTTGTGGTCTTTTAATGCTTTCTTTTCGATCTGAAGGAGGTCTTGACTTGAATAATAGTGGATAATGAGGAGTGATGATGAACGTTTGGGTATGGCTGGAAGTACTCTCGGCGTTCTCCTTTTGTCTATTGCAGGATTTGCCTTTATCTGTAACTCGGTTTTTCAAACTCAATGTAACCGATCAACTAGTGTACTATCAATGTAAGCCGGTAAGCAAGACTTGGCAGCATCCTGAGAAAATTACTACGAATTGGCTGTGTGACGACTGTGTCGGGTGGAAGTGGACGTCAACCTCCGTCTGTATACCTGGAAACCATCATTTCAAGGGGGTGGAGACAGACATAACAACCCTGTTTCTCGGTTACTGCTCAGTTCGACACCCAGAAACATTCAGTTACAGCATTCAACTGAACCCTCCTCCTAACGATGACAATCAAATCCAGACACCAACAATTCTAAATCAGACATATTCTCTTCAATGCCCATTTCATTTAAGATCTTCAGCGTTATTGTCACTCTTGTCTAGTTGGTATTTATTAAGCTAGTATTGCTATGATTTTAAAATACTCTTTTGTTATTTCGCTGAACGAATGGCTTTAAAAAAAGTCGCTTAAAAGTCCTCAGGGTCGACTTCATTGCACCGGGTTTTATCCCATATGGCTCAGTCTCTTTCCGTAGCGCGGAAATCGTCACACAAAGCACGAACTCCGTAGCCCCAGCGACGACTCTCAAGAGTCTCCGATAAAATGCACTCGCGAACTGAAGGAAGCGGCCAGGAATCGAACCCACAACTTTCGGAGCCCGAGTCAGACAGTTTGACCACTACGCCACGGAGACTTCTATGAAGTGCTTGGTCTATCTTGAGTTTGATTCTGATCTTGTTATATGTGTCTGTCTAAAATATCTTTCTATTCCACAATTATATAATCACTGTGCACCATTCCCCTAGGCCAGGGGTGTCAAACTCAATCGCTCAGCGGGCCAAAACTCAAATCACATGTAAGGTTGCCGGCCGAACGGGATAAACATTCAATAAACCGAAAGTTAAACCTTTTTTAAACATTAATATAAATTAAAACAGAAAAAAAAAGTTTTAATAATAAAAAACATTGGTATACACATTTGCACTCTTATGTCAGTTTGTCGGAGCACTATGTTTGGCATCTTTTCTTGGCTACAAGATTCGTTTATGTTGGGAGTAATGTTCTGTGTCATTGAGATTCTCATGATGGACTGCAAGTGTTCATCAGTAAGACGACTCCTGTGTGATGTTTTGTTAATCTTCATCACATAAACAGCTGCTCACACAGATATGTGCTACCAAACATGCTTCGAGCCGCATGTAGACGAAGCCGGGGCATCTCTTCAGGAATGAAACCAGTGAACTGTGCAGGCCCCACAGTGTCGTACTTTGTCTTTAATGTCCCATTACACTACAACTCTATTAACTCCATCTGCCAATCCAAAACGAGCAACTGAACGTTGCTAAGTCACTATAACGACAAACATCCACTCACTACACAACTTTTATTTTCGCTTATTCTAATCAAAGCGATAACACTCTCAGGTAGCTTATCATTTAACAAGGCTGCTAATTAAGGAATTTGATTTGCACTTTATATCGTCGCCATTAATACATATTTTTGCCCAAAATTCTCTCTCGTGCCGAATATATTTGTACGTCGGTTGAGATCTCTCGGGCCTGATAAGATTGTACGCCGGGCCTCGTGTGGCCCGCGGGTCTTGAGTTTGACACATGTGCTATAGGTGTTTACACTGTGTAATCGTGTGTCTGAGAGAGTGATGGATAGAATAAGATACTTATCTTTTAAGTTATTTCTAGAAAATGGTCAACTATCCGGGATTAGATCAGATGATCTCTTAGGATCCTGTGACAATCACTTACATTGAACCGTGTTTTTCGTGCTCCTTTTATCACTGTTTTCACCTCTGTATTTGTCTTGAAGTCTGCAACATGTAGTTCATGACCTGAGACTCATTCCTACTCCTGTACTATCTGTGTGTATGTTATAGATGTCAATCATCTCTGTTGTTGGTGAAGTGGTAGAATAGTGCTACACGCTCCCCTACCGGCCCGGTGCTTATGGGTTCGAAGCCCCATTGGGGTGGATGAAAACAATTAACCTGGTCTTCCGGGTCGACAAAACTAAAAATGGTCTCCAGGAAATGTTGTGGGAAGTAAAGGCGACTGGCGTGATACTGACCACATCAGCCACCGAATGCCGTTTGGTCTACACAAAATATGCGTCTAGCACCATGGGCCCAGTTACATTACTTTGCTGATCTGGCAGCTTCTGCAGCTTGTCTTGTTCCAGATGTATTGGTGTCACCTTTCCTCTGAAGTAAACTAGACAGGCCGAGAGAGGGATCACGCTGCATGGGCACCACATGGTCTCTAAATTCAGCCCGGGCTTTTTGCTATGGAGAAGTTTTTATTTTTTATTTATTTATTTATTTATTTTTTTTTGCCCTCGCTCGTTTTGAACTAAATGGAAGTCCATACACACTATTTCTAGTAGCACTGAGCTGAATTTCGCTTGTGGATTAGCTTTCCCTATTTCCAGTGCCCCTCGCCATCAGACGAGCCTACTCCGGCTTCAGAGGTACTTGTAATTTACGTCCCCAATTCAAGGACGAAAAGTTAACATTTTAGCCCAACTGACCGGTGTAGAGATTGAACCTCCTACCTCGGCATCAGCACACCGGATGCTTAAGAACGAGCTCTCTTATCAATTCTGCCATGCTGACCTCCCTATGCAGAGTTATAACTCCACTTTACAAACTATCGTCTGTGAAACGGCCAGGTGCCACTCAGCGTTTAATGTCTAACCTGCCTGAGAAAGGGTCTTTTTCTTGTTTCAATCTCTATTGTGTTAAAATATAGTTATTTGGTTTTTGCTCTAACTGAGTTGTGTTAGAATGTGGTCATTTGGATTTTGCAGCGACCATCAGGCGAGGTTCGCGCGTATAACATTACTGAGTGTTGCTTAAATATGTTGTTTATGATTGAATTATTGTTGTCTAGCCAGAATGTGATTAGTGTATCTTCTCCTTAGGGAGAGAGAGAGAGAGAGAGAGAGAGAGAGAGAGAGAGAGAGAGAGAGAGAGAGAGAGAGAGAGAGAGAGAGAGAGAGAGAGAGAGAGAGAGAGAGAGAAACATGCATCCACTGAAGCCAACAGAAAACACAACCAACAATTTAGCTACAAAAAGAAGTAATTATTATTATCAACACTCTACAGATACCAGGGTGAAATCACCCATTTGACAATTTATTGTTAGTTTCTAAATTCAACATAATCAACGATCAAAGCGGAGTTGTCGCCCTGCCAGGTGGGAAGCCAACTACTGCGGGCCTCAAAGAAGTCCTGGGGTGCGTGCGGGGAGGTATTGGACCATGGTTTCTTCGTGCCATAGTTAATGTTGTCGGGGAAGAATCCATTAGTGCCTCCGACAGCAACGTTCAGGATCATGTAGAACTGAAAGAGGTGGATGTACAGTTGTGTAAATAAGTGTGGAAGGCAACGGGTGCACTTATATAAAAGTTCAAAGTTAGTTTAATATCCTTTACGGACGTAGAAGTCAACCTTAGCATTTTTATTTCGCTGTTCGTGATTCCTGGGCAAGTTTACGTTCAGTAGTTTGCCATTATTTCTGAACGACCGGCACCCATACCATTTCATAAAAACCCAACACAGTTGTGTTTCTAACGTGGGTATGCGGGTTTACCAACTGCGTTAGTAACTCCTTCGCAAAGGAGTCGGCGTTACATTGTGTTGAAAGATATCGAGCATCCGTTGGATCTTTTCTCCAGGGCATGATGGTGTGTTGGTAAGCGGCCGGGCGGACAATCAATCAATCAATCAATCAATCAATCAATCAATCAATCAATCAATCAATCAATCAATCGATCAATCAATCAATCAGGTGCCGGCTCCACAATGAAGGTTGGCTGCAATGGATCTCCAACACTGGCTCTCGCCTTGATTGAACATTCTGTCAGATTAATGTTTTTTCCATCTCTTGATGTTATCTTACCACTTGTATCGTTGTCTACCTCTTGCTCGCTTGCCCGCAGCCTTGCCATCCAGAATGGTTTTTATAAAAAGTGTTATGTCTTTTAATGTGACCGAAATATTTCACTTGCCTCTGTTTTTATTTCTTTCATGAACTCTCTTTCAAAGAACCTCTGTGTTTGATTGTATTTGTTTTCATGAAATACTGCATATTCTGCTGTTTTCTCACATCTCCAAGGCACCAGGCGGATAAATTGGCTGAATGTGCATCGCTGGATGAGTTGTTGGTGCACGAAAAGGCAGATGAGGTTAGGGACGTTTGTGATCATGCGTATAGTATGGAAGAACTGAGGCACCATCATGCCCTGAAGGTAGTGGTGCAATAGGGAGTGCTTAGAGGATCTGGTCGACATTAAGTTCTCCGAGGTAAGGTCAAATGTACACAATCAGATTACAACAGGTATCATTAGTATTGGGACTCATTGCTTGTTGTTGAAGATGGGAACAGAGTACGTATGGATCCCGAGGGTTGTGATATCGGTTCTTGGCTCGAATTAACTCATATAATCTCAGCTCAACTCAGCATTACTCACCTCAGCCCAACTCAGCTCATCTCAGCTCAACTCACTCAACTCAACATAGTGACGCACAAACATATTGTAATAGTGAATGATATTCAGAGACAAGATACGTGTGGTCTTTTGTATGGATGGGTAGTTTGCAAAATGAGAAATGAAATGACGCAGACACAGGGGACAGTCAAGATGTGAATTGTGATAAGAATGTTGAGAATATCGTGGGTAGAAAAGAAAACAAATGATCAGGTACTGCGAGCAGCACGTGTTATATGACTCTACGTCAAACTTAAAAGGAAAACACAAATGACATTGATTGAACATTTCAGCTTACGAGGGGGATTCAAACGAAAGTGATAGAAATTATAATAACCATGTCATTGTCTTGTAACCTGTCAATATTGTTGTTAAGGGTGTCAAGAGTGTTACGAACGTGACGCCACGGTGCAGACGAACACGGTGACATCATAAAGATAGTTTAAAGATGGCTGCCCCACTTTCGACATGCACCCAAGAGGAGCAGCGTTCTGTTATCAATTTGTTCTTATCAGTGAAGGGGTGAAACCTATAGAAATTGATCGGCGAATGAATGCCCAGTATGGTGATGCATGCCTGCCAGCCCAGCAAATGTATGAGTGGAGGTAGAAAGTTTTAAAACGGCGTGACTCCTGTGACAGACTGTTCACGGCCGGGTCGGACACACCTAGTGGTGAGACCAGAGTCCATGTTTCTACCGCAATCCA
>OY992889.1:92954518-92989518 GCA_963921405.1 Cepaea hortensis | reverse complement strand
TTTTTTGGCAAGATTACGCTCAGTAGTTTGCCATTGCTTTCTGAGCGGCCGGCTCACATACCCCGTAAGTTACCGATGCGATTCGAACCACTGCTGATTCTCACCGTCATCACGTTACCCACGAGAGTATACGAGATTACGGAGAAAAGCCGGCATCTGTCTATCTACTCTATAGATATGCATGTGTCTTTTACTTATGGTTTGAATGAGTGATTTTGTATCGACTGTAGCTGTCACTTCCTGGATGTAAAGAGCAAAACATTCTTACTCAGAAACAAAAACAGAAGGACGTTGTGGATTGAGAATATTGTACAGCGTGCAGATTCATTACATAGAATAACGAGAAGAAACATCTTTGGCGTCACACTGGTTTCATTTGTAAAGAATCACTTCCTTTGCACGCGGATACCTACATATGGTTCCAGTCTCCCCTGATAGATCGCACAAGGAGAATTTCAGCACAGAGCACGAACTCCGTAGCAACGGCTAAGATCCCAATGAGTAAGAGTAAGAGTTTACCAGGTCATAATTATGGACAGCACACACGGCCAGGGTGGAATTAAGCCTAAAGTGGTGATGTTTTCACCACGGGTTTAAGGTATTTCATTGTTAATAGATTAAAATACAATGTCCAGAGGCGAACAAGTTGTTGATTAATTAAGACATGCATAACTTTTGAAACTGCTTTATCCAGAGGTCTGTCCTGTGCAAGACTTGAAAACCAAAAGTTCTTTACATTGCTTTCTGTAAAAAGGGTTGCCAGACGTTCCGGTTTTCCGAAACAGTACCGGTGTTTTACAAAACAATTAACTGTCCCGAAAAATGCTTTCGCGACCTTCTAATCCTGTGTTATTCTACATTTAACTTCTTTAATAAATCTTTCGCCGGTCTCTCTGGTAGCGGTTCTCTCCCCGTCGGTAACTTACGGGGTATGTGAGCCGGTCGCTCAGAAAGCAATGGCAAACTACTGAGCGTAATCTTGCCAAGAAATCAACAATCAGCTGAAAGATGCTACTGTTAACACCGATGTCCTTTAAAGGATATGCGGGGGGAAAAAATAAATCGTTCATCTGCTATTATTACAGTATTCAAATATTTACCTAACTTGATTTGTTTCAGATTGGTTTAATTCACTTCGATGTTGAATTTGGGCATACACTTTTTCTTTGTAATAACCATTATTTCTTCCCCTTGTTATTCCATCTAAGTCCTTTGTTTTGACTGGGTATACTTATCACTATTATAGCATGTTTCTTTCCTGAGATCACACATTAGCCTGTTCACAATATATTGACTATCTGCGTCTAATTTCTCTAATCATAATAGTATTACATCCCAGTAAAAGGGCATACAAATTCACATTACTGTCCTCCAATTGCGTTATGTGCAGAACCAACGAATATGTTTATGTACAAGTCTTAGTTGTATCAAATTACTTTTCTCCGTGGGTCAAACTGTATCTGTTCTCTCCTGTCGAAGGTCCCCAATGAAGGGTACTGCTCACTGTCCCAACACCAATATCGCCAGCGTTTCCTTGAGAGAATAACATAATATCATAATAATAAGAAGAATAAGAATAAATAGCAATCATTGCTTATATATATATATATATATATATATATATATATATATATATATATATATATATATATATATATATATATATATATATATATATATATATATATATACTTATGGTTTGATGTAAAGAGCAAAACATTCTTACTTATATATCTTAAGACGCATCTTTGGGCCCATTAGGGATACACAAAGTGGAGAGTGGAAAATAAGAAGCAACAAAGACATTTATGATCTGTTTAAGTCCCCGCTATTCACTAGTATCATGAAGGCTACTAGTCTGCAATGACTGGGGCATATAGAAAGAATGGAAGATAATAGGGAAACAAAACTCGCTTACACTCAAGAAATAAATGACCGTAGACCCCGAGGTAGACCAAGAAGACGGTGGAGAGATAATATACATACAGACCTACAAGCACTTGGAATCAACGACTGGCAAGAGAAGGTCAACCAGAAAGACGAATGAAGACGGATTGTATCTGCAGCAAAGAACCTCAATGGCTCGGAATGCTTAATAAGAATAAGAATATATATATATATATATATATATATATATATATATATATATATATATATATATATATATATATATATATATATATATATATATATACATATAGTGCAAGGAAATGCAACCTAAAGACAACATGTCATGGCAGGGCAGACGAGGCCCTAAGCCTTGGTTGGCAGCTGATCTAGGATCGAAGCTCCGACAGGCGGACAGTTAGAGCATTGCTTTACTTGTCAAGCAGTTTCTGCAGCTTGTCTTTTTTCCAGATGTATTGGTGTCACCATTCCTCTGGAGTGAACTAGGCAGGCCGAGAGAGGGATCATGCTGCATGGGCAACATATGGTCTCTATATTTTAGCCCAGGTTTTGTGATATGGTACATTTACTCACGCACAGATGGCGGCCTCTACGATGCTCAGAGATTGAAGGCCAAGACCAAAATTAGGAGGGTACTGATCAGAGAGGTGCTTTTTGCCGATGATGCTGCCGTTATGATCCACTCTGAGGAAGATTTTCGTCTACTATCTTCATTCTCCAATGCTTGTTCTGAATTTGGTTTAACAATTAGCAAAAGGAAGACACAGATTATGTCACAAGTTGCACATGGGGTACCATCAATCTAGAGATAGTAGACCATTTTACAAATCTAGGATCAGAAGTAAATAGTAAATTATCCCTAGATCAGGAAATCAACATCAGGATTGGTAAGGCAGCAACAACAATGAACAGGTTAAGAAACAGAGTCTGGGAGAACAGGAAGCTTACTGCCAAAACAAAAGTCCTCGTCTACCAAGCCTGTATCCTTAGTACTCTTCTTTATGGCAGTGAAACCTGGACAACTTACTCATACCAAGAGAAACGTTTAAGCAGCTTTCATATGTGGTGTCCGCGAAGAATACTTGGTATTAAGTGGCAAGACAAAATCACAAATACTGAAGTATTCGAAAGATCAGGTTGTGTGACGGTTTACACCATGTTCAGTCTTTGTAGACTTAGATGGGTAGGACATCTAAGGAGGATGGATGATGGTAGAATACCAAAGGACATCTTTTTTGGTGAATTACAGATGGGTAACAGATTTCAGGGTCGGACTCTACTACAATACAAAGATGTGTGTAAGCGGGACATGATTGATACAGGCATTGATAATGCACAGTGGGAGCAAATCGCCGCTGAACGTGTTGCATGGAGGGCAAAGATCAGAAATTGAATAAAGACAAAGGAGATAATTATTGCAGATAAGTCACACACCGAGCGTGTGAGACGTAAGATGGTGCATGATGGTAGAAATGACCACGTGTTCACATGCACCCACTGTGAACGGACATTTACAGCGCGAATTGACCTTATCAGTCACATTCGTTACCGCCATGGGTAAAAGTTATTATGCCTTTTTAAAGCACAAACTATCGTCTGTCAAGACGGCAAGGTGCCAATGAATGAATAAGCTTCTCAGAATGATAATAAGAAGAACAAGAAAGAAAAAAAAATGGAAATTAGTGAACAACAGTGTGGATTTGTGGGAGGAAAGGGTACAAACAATGCAATATATGCATTGCGGACACTAATAGAAAGGTGAATAGAGATGCAGAAAGACATATATTTGTGCTGCATAGATATACTAAGGCATTTAATAAAGTAAAACATGAGAAACTGATTAAAATGTTGGAAGATCTCAACATTGAGATATGCTGACACTCCTCCGCATCATGACACTGCCAAGAATCTGTTCTCGCTGTCCGTCTCTATCTCTCGTTCCACACATCTTTCCAATTGCCACTACGTGTGCCAATTCTACCCTTTCCATAATGTGTCTAAACAAATTCCCACTGCCTTTTTGTGTTGTCTGTGATAAGTCTTCTTTGTGTCTTAACCTCTTTTAAAACATTAAGATTGCTCATTGTAAGCTGTCCATCTAATTTTCAGTATTCTTCTGCAAAACCACATCTCTGAAGATATATATATATATATATATATATATATATATATATATATATATATATATATATATATATATATATATATATATATTAAATGATATCTTGCCGTCTTTACAGACGAAAGTAAGCGTATAGGAACTAGAGCTAGAATTCCATCGGACAATGCCTGGCCTTGGATTCAAATAACATATGTTGCCCACGCAGCATAATCCCTCTCTCGGCCCTGCCTTGTTTTCTCCAGAGGAAGGGAGAACCAGTACGTCTGAAACAAGGTAGGCTGTAGATGCTAGCGGCTCAGCATCACACCTCCGAGAGCAAGATGTTGGTAGCGGCCAGGCCCTTACATCCGGGAGATTTGACTTAGAGGCGTTTAACCATATCCATCAGCTGGGTGCCTCAAACCAAGTGTCTGGACCTGTATGGGCGTGTACTTCTGTCAATCTCTCTCCTGGCCAAATGTCTGGACCTCTGTAAGAGTGTACTGTCAAACTCCCCGCCCGACACTGTCTTCAGTGGGAATTTTAAGGTTTCCAGGGGGTGGGGGGGGGGGGGAATTAAGATTATTTCAAGATCACATTAATACAAGAACCGATTACTTGATATTGTTTTTCCCTCCATACTTTACGGTTGTGTACTTCTCGCCTTTCTGAAATTCGTTTTATAACATAAGTAGACCCACACATCACGTTTTATGTAGACGGCTAAACTTGTTCTAGTATGTGTTATTAATTTTAGCTTTCATTTTTACGTATACTGTGTAGGAGTGGGAGGGGGGAACTTTATAGAGATTAAATACAAAAAAAAAAGGGGGGGGGGGATATTCTGAACACATGGTGAAGGGGTACATGGGCCAAAAAAGGTTGAGAACCACTGTGCTAGATTGTAGATAGGGACAGTGGGAATCTCGCTAATCCATTCTGCTTATCACTAATTAGATGACGAGGCATTTGGCAACCTTAAGAATATACAATTTTTTAATGCGTTCTCTCGCTGTTAACTCAATCATAATCCATACACGCGCAACTATGTCTAGTTCACTGGACTTATTTGTGTGTGTGTGAAACAGCTTTTCCTATTTGTAGTATCCCTCGTCATCAGACAACCCACTCCGACTTCTGTATTACTTGTAATTTACGTCCCCAATTCACGGACGAGAAGTCAACATTTTAATCCAACTGACCGATATAGGGGTTGAACCAGTTACCCCAGCATCAGCACCTCGGAAGTTTAAGAGCGAGCGTTCTTAATCATTCATCGTTGCTGACCTCTACAAGTATAACGGAGACGTTCTTTGTTTGTTCTGCACTACGTGTGGCTATTTAGTCAGTAAATGAGCCTTCTTCAGGACAAGAGATGTATAGGGTATGTATTGAATGTCGCATATTTTATAGACCAGCCGGTACACAACGGCGACGTGGTCAATGTATTCCTTGGCGCCTTGACACCCTACGGCATTTCCTGTCAGGTTTTCAGACTGGATCCATCTGGGAGTCTAGGTCAAGACTGCGAACTTGAACCCAAGACCCATTACAGGGAAGGCAAGCTTGCTAGCAAGTCATTACGTAATATATTTACAATTGATAAAATATAACACTAGCTATGCAATGTATAAAGTATTACAGTAACTTTGAAATGAATAAATTATTACAGTATTTCTATAATGTATAAAGTATTACAGTATCTTTGCAACTTATAAATTATAACAGCATTTCTACAATGGATAAAGTATTAAGTATCTCTGCAAGTGATAAATTATTGCAGTATTTCAACAATGGATAAAGTATTAAGTATCTCTGAAATTTATAAATTATTACAGTATTTCTACAATGGACAAAATATTAGAGTATCTTTGCAATCATGACAATTTAGAGTACTTCTACAACTGAGAGCCTACTACAATACCTCTGGATTCCATAATATCGATCTCTCCTGACCTGGGCCAAGCTCCATAATGGCTCTCCTGAGGCATCATCCATATAGCTGGTGACAGAAGAGCGTTAATTTAAACGGTCATAATTAATGTTGGCTATATATATATATATATATATATATATATATATATATATATATATATATATATATATATATATATATATATATATATATATATATAAAGAGGGAGAGAGCGCGAAAGAGAGAAGTGGACAGAGAGCATTACAGAGAGAGGTAGAGAGGAGGGAAGAGAGAGGGGCAGAGAGTGAGAAAGAGGGTCAGAAAGACAGCGTGCGCACAAAAGAGAGAGGGAGAGAGAGAGGGAAGAGAGAGAGAGAGAGAGAAAGAGAGAGAGAGAGAGAGAGAGAGAGAGAAGAGAGAGAGAGAGAGAGAGAGAGAGAGAGAGAGAGAGAGAGAGAAATACATACCAGATCACAGTCATATACACCAGACCAACTTAATCATACCCAGCCAGTCATGTCAGACAACAGTCACACATACCCGCCCATAGCCATTCATACCTGTCCACAGCCACACATACCAGACCAAAACCATAATACCAGGTCACAGCCATATACATTTGCCCACAGCCATACACATTTGCCCACAGCCATACATACCAGGCCACAGGCATACATATCTGCCCACAGCCATACATACCTATCCACAGCCATACATACCTGTCCACAACCATACATATCTGTCCACAGCCATACATACCTGTCCACAGCCATACATATCTGTCCACAGCCATACATACCTGTCCACAGCCATACACATTTTCCCACAGCCATACGTACTTGCCCACAGCCATACATACCTGCCCACAGCCATACATACCTGCCCACAGCCATACATACCTGCCCACAGCCATACATACCTGCCCACAGCCATACATACCTGCCCAAAGCCATACATACCTGTCCACAGCCATACGTTCTTGCCCACAGCCATACATAACTGCCCACAGCCATACATACCTGCCCACAGCCATACATACCTGTCCACAGCCATACATATCTGTCCACAGCCATACACACCTGCCCACAGCCATACACACCTGCCCACAGCCATACATACCTGTCCAGAGCCATACATACCTGCCCACAGCCATACATACCTGCCCAGAGCCATACATACCTGCCTAGAGCCATACATACCTGCCCACAGCCATACATACCTGCCCACAGCCATACATACCTGCCCACAGCCATACACACCTGCCCACAGCCATACACATTTACCCACAGCCATACATACCAGGTCACAGCCGTACTTACCTGTCCAGAGCCATACATACCTGCCCACAGCCATACATACCTGCCCAGAGCCATACATACCTGCCCAGAGCCATACATACCTGCCTACAGCCATACATACCTGCCCAGAGCCATACATACCTGCCCAGAGCCTTACACACCTGTCCACAGCCATACATACTTGCCCACAGCCATAAATACCTGCCCACACCCAAACGTACTTGCCCACAGCCATACATACCTGCCCACAGCCATACATACCTGCCCACAGCCATACTTACCAGGCCACAGCCAGTCTCCTCTGGGGATCTTAGCGCGAACCTCCACAGTGCCGAAGCGAGCGGTTGGACCACTGGAAACTTTCCCTGACATGACCGGAGGGAGCAGCCCGTTGTGTCCGTCTCTAACACAGCCATAGTTACCGTCATTGGTGCATTTACCCCAGATCTCTGTCGGATTAGATTAAATAAGCTATACATTCTCTATACATTACAATATGTGATCGATTGTCCAGACACAAATACACTTCTCAGAAAACTGACAAGTCACAGCTGAGATGGATCGTTTATACCGCCGCCATGTCATTTAAGAAATTAACAATGGAAATCTTTATGAGTGCAGAATGGTTTATTCTGGCATGCGAGATTTTATGGGAAAGATAAGAAAACGCACAAAAATACTTACGACGCTCGACGGATGAAATCTTATATATAAAAGGCAATCTCCGTCTGTCTGTCTGTATGTCTGTCCTTTATGCGTTTGCGAACGGTCCATCCGATTGAGATGAAATTTTCTACACGTCTTCCTCTCATTCCCGCGCTGCCAACTGTGATATTTTTTTAGTGCGAAATCGGCTGCTTACTTAATATTATTTAATTTTTCATTTTTCATTATAATTTATATATAGTGAGGGGACTTAACTCTAGAAAAGTTATTTCAAGGGGTATAACTTTTAATAACATTGCTATATAACTTATAGTCATATTGTTGCACCGTTTTCAAAGATTTATAAACTCTTTGTCTATCACTGAACAACAGTTGGATGGGAGGGGTAGGACTCTATCATTCGTTGACGACATCCTCGTGTATCGACAGGGTCGAGATGGACAGGCGGTTGCCAACTATATGCAGGGCGAACTAGATCGAATTTCCTCATGGTGTGCTGATGCCGATGCCCTTGTCAACCCTGCAAAGGCAACGGTTACATGGTTCTCACTAAACAACCATATTGTGAAAACAGACCTGCCGGCAGTAAGAATGGATGGGAGCATTCTGAGTAGAACCCAGTCAATGACATATCTTGGCGTGAGGCTTGATCGTAGCCTGTCCTTCAGAGATCATGTCGATTATGTCATAACGAAGGCTCGAAAAGGTTTGGCAACAATGAGAGTCATGGCGACTGCCAATATCGAGCAAAGATTGCTATTACTTCTGTTCCAAGGACTTGTGCTTTCACGCATCGAGTATGCCCTGGCCATCCTCACTGTCAGCCCTACACAGATTGGAAGACTTGAAAAGGTACAAATCGAAGCCATGCGCATCATTTTGGGCTGCACGAGAGACACCAGCTGTGTAGCAATGAGATACCTCCTTGACTTCCCGACAATGGAACACAGGATCAAGATCTGGAGAGCTCGTGCATACTTAAAAATAAGTGCAGATGAGCAGCACCCTCTGCATGACGCTGTATTCAGAGAAAAGGGTGACAGGCTAAAGAGGGGCAAATCATGGATGGGTCGGGCGGAAGATGTCGTCGGACAGGTCTGCAGTCTTACCAGTATCAACCACGGCAAGGAATGGGTGCCGGTGCCTCCAGCTTTTAAGTGTACCTTCTCCTGCATTATCACACTCGACAGATGGTGCAGAGAGCAGAACCCTGCCGCTGTCAATGCAGAGGTTAACGCGCTCATCTATGATCACTCAGATAGCCCCGAAGTGCTCATCTATACAGATGGATCTGTTGTAAAGCAGCAGAGAAGTGCGTGGGCATTTACAGCCCGCTCAGCGGGCCGAACCGTTCAAGAATCCAGTGGTTCCCACTCCATGACCACGAGCAGCATGACGATGGAGGTGATGGCAGTTACACAGGCTTTCATATGGCTGGAATCACAGCATTATACCAACGTGTGTGTACTAAGTGATTCAATGAGCATGATTCAGAAGGTCGAAGCTGGATCTGTACGTAGACAGGGGACTGAGTCGCTGCGGAAGTCTGTTGTCCGCAAAGTCACCTTCATCTTCGTCCCGGGACATGCGGGAGTCGAGGGAAATGAACGAGCTGATAAATTGGCTTTCTCTGCACCCCCTGTAGATGGCCAGCCCATGGATCGTGCCGATGTTATTAACGCCCTTAAAGATATGGCGAGAACAGAGGATTTTGACGCCAGTGATTCCACATCGCTTTCCAGGATGAAAGACCTGGGAGTAAGAATCGGCGCAGCCAGACGCGAGAGGTACATCGGGAAAACAAAGCGCCTCGTCAACCAACACAGAACTGGCATTATTAGCCACCGGACGCTGATGCATATGCTGGGGGGAGGATCTGAGCACCTATGGACATGTCCGGAGTGCAACGAAGATACCCCAACTGATAACTAACTAACTAACTAACTAAGTTATGTACCGGCATATGAGTTATAATAAATAATGATACAATCTTTAAGGCATTTTCAAAGTTTTCATAAAAAATAATGCATAATGCATAACAATGTAACTCATCTTTTTATGCTTAAAAAGTTATCTACAGTCATGTTGGTGATTAGAAACAGTTTTCATTAAAAATATTGGATGGTGTGTGGAAGGACATTATTTTAAGTTACTTTTTTGTTGTTGTATGAATTTAATGAGACGCTACCCGCCAGGAGCTGCCACGCCGGGTCAGATAGATAGACAGACCCACCTTTTCGCTGCAGTTATCTACACGCATATGCGTTATAATCCTCCTCCTCCTCCTCCTCCTACCCTCTTCCTCTTCCCCTCCCCCTCCTCCATCTCCTTCCTCCATCCTCCTCCTCCCTCTTTCTCCTCCTCCTCCCTCCTCCTCCCTCCTCCTCCCTCTTCCTCCTCCTACCTCCTCGCCCTCCTATCTCCTCCTAATCACTCCTCTTCCTTCCTCCTCCCTTCTCCTCCTCTCTCCTCCTACTCCCTCCTCCTCCCTCTTCCTCCTCCTACGTCCTCCTCCTCATCCCTCCTCCTCCCTCCTCCTCCTTCCTCTTCCTCCCTCCTCCTCCTACCTCCTCCTCCTCCCTCCTCCTCATCCCTCCTTCTCCCTTCTCCTCCTCCCTCCTCCTCCCTTCTAGTCCTCCTCTCTCCTCCTCCCTCCTCCTCCCTCTACCTCCTCCCTCCTTCTCCCTCCACATCCCTCCTCCTCCCTCTTCCTCCTCATCCTCCCTCCTCCCCCTCCTTCTCCTCCCTCCTCCTTCTCCCTCCTCCTTCTCCCTCTTCCTCCTCCCTCCTAATCCCTCCTCCTTTTCCCTTAGCCTCCTCCCTCCTCCTCCTCTCTCCTCCTCCTCCCTCCTCCCTCCTCCTCCTCTCTCCTCCTCCTCCCTCCTCCTCCATCTCCCTCCTCCTCCCTCCTCCTCCTCCCTCCTCCTCCTCCCTCCTCCTCCTCCTCCTGCGTTCTTCTTCTCCCTCCTTCTCCCTCCTTCTCCTCCCTCCTCCCTCTTCCTCCTCCCTCCTCCTCCCCCTCCTCCCTCTTCCTCCTCTTCCCTACTCCTCCTCCCCTCCTCCTCCCCCTCCTCCTTCCTCCTCCTCCCTCCTCCTCCTTCCTCCTCCTTCCTCCTCCTACCTCCTCTCTCCTCCTCCTAATCCCTCCTCCTCCCTCCTATTCCTCCCTACTTCTCCTCCTCCTTCTTCCTCCCTCCTCTTCCCTCCTCCTCCTCTCTCCACCTATCTCTTCCTCCCTCCTCCTCCTCCCTCCTCCACCTCACTCTTTATTTATATCTGTAGCCTGTTATGTGCTTTATTTATATCTGTAGCCTGATAGACAATGTTTAACAGCTTTCTGACCCGGACGATGCTCTGGAGTTCTGGATGAAAACCTTTATTGAATTGATGTTTTTAATAGACATGTGCCAGTCAAGGAAGTTCGAGTAAAACACCACGTCAAGCCACCTTGGATCACTCAGGAAATTCTTGAAATTATGAGAGATAGAGATAAAGCACATAAAAAGCGGGATCTCAGTGCATACCGTACTCTTAGAAACAAAGTTCAATATACCATACGACTGGAAAAGAAAAATTACTTTAAGAACTTAGTAATGGATAAAACAAATAGTAAGGATATATGGAAGGCAATTAACACCTTGACAAACAAGTATAACTTCCGCAATTCTTTACCATCAAATCATATTACATGCGACCAATTCAGTGATTTTTTTTCAAACTTACATAGACCAGATGAAGGCTTCAATACCTAATTCTCCTTGCAACTTATCTTTATTGTCATCGTTTTGCGAGAATAGATGCTCCCGCGATATTCTTTCCGACATACCGCTAATGACAATCACTGAAGTATTCACTTACCTCAGTAACCTAAAAAACACAACCTCATCTGGGTTAGATGGAATCAGCAACCGGATTCTCCGTTGTGCTGCGCCAGTGATCTGTATATCACTAACCTATGTATATAATCAGTGTCTCACCAAAGGCCACTTTCCATCAGCTCTCAAAATTGCCAAAGTGTACCCTCTTCTTAAATCTGGTTCATTAGACAATGGTCTCCCGAACAATTACAGACCCATTTCTTTACTATCATCACTATCTAAGCCACTATAAAAACACATCCATAAAGTAACATTACAGTATTTAGTTCGCAACAAGCTTATTGTTGACAACCAATCAGGATTTCGACCAAAATATTCTTGCCATACGGCCCTAACAAACATGATAGAAAATTGGCACCAGAATATAAACAACAACAGTCTATGTGGAACTGTGTTTATTGATTTCAAGAAAGCATTTGATATGATAGATCATCTTATTTTAATTAAAAAACTTGAGACAATGAAAATTGGCCCTAATGTAGTCACTCTAATATCTTTTCTATCAAACAGAAAGCAAGTAGTATCACATAATAAATCTCTGTCTCAAACCACTACCTTCAATATTGGAGTACCGCAAGGCTCTATTCTTGGCCCTCTACTATTTGCCATATATATTAACGATCTACCTTTGCATCTTTCGTCGCCCTGCGATCTATTTGCAGACGACTGTACAGTGTACACAAACGCTGAAAACTGTATTTTACTTGAGTCGTCTTTACAACAAGAATTAAATAATGTAATTAGGTGGAGCTATTCAAACCGTATGCAAATTAACATCACTAAAACAAAATCAATGTTATTAACAACCAGACAAACACTTCAGACTCTAAGCTCACACACAACACTTCAACTTCACATCGATAACATGCCAGTAGAAAGTGTAATTGAGAACAAAACATTAGGCCTAATCATTGATAGAAACCTAACCTTTAATTCCCACGTTCAAGTGCTCATTAAACAAACAGCGAAAACAGTCTACCAACTCGCCAAAATAAAAAACTTCCTTGATGAGGACACAAGGAAACTATTCTATACTTCTCATATACAGACACACTTTGACTACTGCTCTACGATCTGGGACGGTTGTTCTAATTCAAACACCAAGCGACTTTACTCACTCCAGAAACGGGCCATGAGTCTAATTTATAGCAAACATTTAACTGACAATCCTAGCCTGTATAAACGCCTTCAGTTACTACCACTCCGTAAACGCCTGCTTTTCAATAAAGCTAAAACTAATTCACAAAATCCTGCATCGGAATGCCCCAAATTACCTTTGGCCATTGTTTAAATATAATGCTAGACACAGTAAACGTTTAAATATATTACACATTCCGAAGCCTAGGACTGACTTATACAAAACAAGCTTAACGTACTCTGCAGCTCAGCTGTGGAACAATCTTCCACAAGAAATCAAAGACATAACCAATCCCTTTTCATATAATCGCAAATTATTCGAACACTATCTCAATATGGATTACCTTCCCCCTTAATAATAGAGATAATAATAATAATAACAAAACCCTAGTATAACAGCCAGTCCCCTTTTGGTAGGCCAGTATATTCCACATGGCTAATAACAAGTGTCAGACCATTATCTAATTTTACTGTGTCGTGTAGTTTTGATGTTCGCATTTTGCCCATGCCTTTATAATGCATATCGTTTATATTGTTGTTGTTCTCTGTTAGCCTTGAATGATGTGTGAATGAAATAATGTATGAAAGAGAGTGATAGAAGGGCAGAATGTTAGACGGGCCTGCGTGCCCAATTCTTAACCCTTTGAAAATAAAGTTTGTTCGTTCGTTCCTCCCAGCTCCTACTCCTCCTTTTTCTTCTTCTTCTGCTGCTGCTGCCGCCGCTCCATTTACCCAAGTTAATTGTTGGGGAAGTTGTAAAGATCTTTCAAGTGCTCTTTCTAATGCTTTTTGTAAGTTGGTCTTCGTTTATCTAAGGTTGTTCTAACTGCAACCAGTAAATGATTAGACAGACAGGCAGACAGACAGACAGACAGACAGACAGAGAGGGAGGGACAGACAGACAGACAGACAGACAGACAGACAGACAGACAGACAGACAGACAGATAGATAGTCGGGAACGGGAACGGGAGCTTATATGACTACTTATATGAATTAAATGAGATGCTCCACACCAGGATCTGGGCGATGCCGGGTCAGACAGACAGACAGACAGACAGACAGACAGACAGACAGACAAACAGACAGACAGACAGACAGACAGACAGACAGACAGACAGACAGACAGACAGACAGACAGACAGATAGTCGGTAACGGGAACGAGAACTTATATGACTACTTATATGAATTAAATGATATGCTTCCCACCAGGGATTGGGCGAAGCCGGGCCGGGTCAGCTAGTAATATATAAAAAGCACAGACGAAGTTTCGGCTGAAGTCTTCACCAACGGGACAACGAGAGCAAAACGATTAAACTATACACACAAAGGAACAAACCATTTGGGTACTCCCTGGAGACGCTTGATAATCTGGGAATATGGGATATATTACTGAATGTCTTGTCCATCCATCCATCCATCCATCCATCATGTGCCATGCCGATAAGCGTGGGCGGTCATGTTTTGCCATCTCATTCTATCACCAAAGTCGTGGATCAGTTCTGTGTTTCTGTCTCGACCATGCCACGTGGCCAAGCCATCCAGGTATTTACTTCTCGGTCTTCCCCTTGGTGTCTTCCCTTCGATCTTGCCAGTTGTCACCAAGTTCTCCATTTCTTCTCATAACATGCCCACAAAATTTTGACTGTCTACGTCTAATGTCTCGATTCAGTTTACTATCTACCTCTGAAGTCGGAGTGGGTTCGCCTGTAGGCGAGGGACACTGGTAAAAGGGAAAGCAAACCCATATGCAAAATTCAGTCCCTTATCACCTTAAACAGAGTGTAAAGACTACGCTAGAGTTTAAGCGAGCGAACAAAAAAAAAAAAAAAAAAAAAGTTTACTATCTTCATTTGTTTCTTGACAGACTTGTTCATTGGTTTTTCTGTCTGTCCATGGTATTCTTTGCATTTTCCTCAGAAACCACATTTCTACAGCCATCAGATGTTTTTCAGCTTGTCTGCTCATTGTCCACGCTTCACATCCATACAAAAGTATAGGTTCTATGTAGCACTTCAACACTGTTTTTCTCGTTTGAATTGATATTTTTTTTTATTGCTCAGTATGTTTTTCATCTTGCAAAAGGCTACCTTCGCAATGACATTTCATATATTCCCGGATGTCTTGTAGATACCTATATTCCCGAATTTCTTGTGGATACATGTATTCCCGGATATCTTGTAGATACCTGTATTCCCGGATATCTTGTAGATACCTGTATTCCCGGATATCTTGTAGATACCTATATTCTCGGATATCTTGTAGATACCTATATTCTCGGTTAGCTTGTACATAACTATATTCTCGGATATCTTGACGATACTTAT
Source organism: Cepaea hortensis (assembly GCA_963921405.1). NCBI lineage: Eukaryota > Metazoa > Mollusca > Gastropoda > Stylommatophora > Helicidae > Cepaea > Cepaea hortensis. Next base: position 92,974,289 of record OY992889.1, on the reverse strand, counting down.
ATTCTCGGATATCTTGTAGATACATAATGTCCCGGATATTTTTAAGATACATATATTCCCTGATAACTTTTAGATACCTATATTCCCGGATATCTTGTAGATACCTATATTCCCTGATATCTTGTAGATACCTATATTCCCGGATATCTTGTAGATACGCATATTCCCTGATATCTTGTAGATACCTATATTCCCGAATATCTTGTAAATACCTATATTCCCGGATATATTTAAGATACAAATATTCCCTGATACCTTGTAGATACCTATATTCCCGGATATCTTGTAGATACCTATATTCCCGGATATCTTGTAGATACCTGTATTCCCGGATATATTGTAGATACCTATATTCTCGGATATCTTGTAGATACCTATATTCCCGGATATCATGTAGATACCTGTATTCCCGGATATCTTATATATGACTATATTTCCGGATATCTTGTAGATACCTATACACCCAGGTATCTTGTAGATACGGAGTTCCCTTGAGCAAGATGGCGGGACATTTCTTCGTCCCGTAAAATGGAACGTGTTTTTTCCGAAATGTGTATGGATTAAGTGTTTTTTCGTGGTGAAATGGAGTTCGGACCGTGCAACGGAGTTCGTGCACGCGCGTCCGGTCTTCTTTCGGCGTATCATCGGCGCCCGGTGGCGATAGTTAAGCCTAACATGACGGCCAGACGACCAGCTAGGACACCACGTGGTAAGAGGGCAGGCGCGCGCAGAAGGCGCTTAAAATGTGACAGATTGGGTATCGGAAATGTTCGAGTACTGTACTGGAACTGTGCATCATTTAGTCAACGCCGACCCATTCTTGAAAAACTACTCTACGGAAACGATATTGTAGTCTTGCAAGAAACACACCTCACCGACGGAACAGTCAATGTGGCGGGATTTCAGGGTTTCCTTAACAGGCGGCACCTCGGACAGGCCATTCTGGTCCGCGACAACATACTAGTGTCTGAGATCGATATGTCCGCCTGGAACAGCGATGCCCTGCAAGTGCAGGCATTAAGAATAATGACACCAGTGCAGCTTGTAATCGTTAACGTCTATGCGCGAAATGGGAAGGTCGACGTGCGACAATGGCAGAGTTTGTTCGATATGGATGAAAGGCATATCATCTACTGCGGGGACTTCAATGCCAGAGGCAGTCAATGGGGGAATTGCATCACCAATAGACAGGGAGAAGATTTGGAGGACGCCCTGGCATCTGCTGCCCTAATCTGTCTGAATGATGGGAAGGTCACTAGAATGGCCACTCGACCAGGCGACTCTGACAGCATCATTGACTTGGCTCTGGTGTCGCCCACCATCGCACCAAGGTGCCGGTGTGGCACACTGGGATACCACGATAGTGACCACTACCCTTGTGTCATCCTGATCAAGAAAGACGGGGCCATGAGTCAAAGAAACAAGACCAATGCCTTCCCGTACGACACCACTGGTCAAGACGCCATAAGCAAGATCAGAAGAAGGAAAGTAACTTCCTCCCGTAGGAGACAAGAAAGATGGCTGCAGCCACCATGGTGGAATGGAGAGGTCGAGAAGGTGTGGCTGGGAAAGAGGCAGGCTGTCAAAGACTGGCAAAAGGCCAGAAAGGCTAACATGCCACAGGTTGAATTGGCGAACCTGAAGACTGAGGTCGTTAGGACGACGACTTTATTCAAATCCTGCGCCAAACAGGCCAAGGCCGACAAATGGGACGAGTTCTGCAGGAAGGTGTGCTCCGAGCAATCTCTTACGACATTCTGGCGCCTCCACAAGAGCATGAACGGTGCTGCACAACGTAGGGGTATTCCAGACTTTCAAGGCACAGACCTCGCATGGAAAAAGTCGGATGCGGATAAAGGTAAGGCCCTTCTTGTACGCTACATAGAACAGACTGACCAGAAAGACGAGCCCGCCAGACAGAGGACCACAACAACACTCTCTCAGTTGTGCGAGGGGGTCGGGACAGACGAAGAATGGACGATCACAGTTGACATATTGCGTGCGATGCTCAAGAAATCACCTAACACCGCCCCAGGCCCAGACGGCATCCGATATGGTGACCTAATGGTGATATCAGATGATGACATGGAAGAACTGGCCAGAGAATTCAACACCAGTATCCAGAGGGGTCAGGTCAAAGAAGAATGGCTACACAGCTACCTGCTGCCGCTGCCAAAACCGAACAAAGACCACTCCAAGATAAGCGGCTACAGAATCATTACGATGCAGAATACTGTTGGCAAGCTACTGGAGAAAATTGTAGCACACAGACTTGCTTGGGACTTGGAACAGCTCGGCTGCTTCCCGCCCACACTTGGAGGATACAGACGCAACAAAGAGTCATGGCTGAATGCGGCGGTCTTTGCTCAAGATGTTTACGAAGGATTTCAAGTCAGAGAAGAGACATGTGCGGCCGCCATAGACTTAGAGGACGCATATAACAGAGTATCTTTCGAGCACTTGATGCAAACCCTCCTCAGACTGAAAGTGCACCCTCACCTTGTACGATGGATAGCTGCAGTTCTACTCCAAAGGAAGGTGGTGCTAAGATGCGGGAGTTGGTCTTCTGAGCCGATAACGATATGTCCAGGATTGCCGCAGGGTTCACCACTGTCACCAGTACTATTCAACGTGTATACGGTGCCGATCACTGAACAACAGTTGGATGGGAGGGGTAGGACTCTATCATTCGTTGACGACATCCTCGTGTATCGACAGGGTCGAGATAGACAGGCGGTTGCCAACTGTGTGCAGGGCGAACTAGATCGAATTTCCTCATGGTGTGCTGATGCCGATGCCCTTGTCAACCCTGCAAAGGCAACGGTTACATGGTTCTCACTAAACAACCATATTGTGAAAACAGACCTGCCGGCAGTAAGAATGGATGGGAGCATTCTGAGTAGAACCCAGTCAATGACATATCTTGGCGTGAGGCTTGATCGTAGCCTGTCCTTCAGAGATCATGTCGATTATGTCATAACGAAGGCTCGAAAAGGTTTGGCAGCAATGAGAGTCATGGCGAGTGCCAATATCGAGCAAAGACTGCTATTACTTCTGTTCCAAGGACTTGTGCTTTCACGCATCGAGTATGCCCTGGCCATCCTCACTGTCAGCCCTACACAGATTGGAAGACTTGAAAAGGTACAAAACGAAGCCATGCGCATCATTTTGGGCTGCACGAGAGACACCAGCTGTGTAGCAATGAGATACCTCCTTGACTTCCCGACAATGGAACACAGGATCAAGATCTGGAGAGCTCGTGCATACTTAAAAATAAGTGCAGATGAGCAGCACCCTCTGCATGACGCTGTATTCAGAGAAAAGGGTGACAGGCTAAAGAGGGGCAAATCATGGATGGGTCGGGCGGAAGATGTCGTCGGACAGGTCTGCAGTCTTACCAGTATCAACCCCGGCAAGGAATGGGTGCCGGTGCCTCCAGCTTTTAAGTGTACCTTCTCCTGCATTATCACACTCGACAGACGGTGCAGAGAGCAGAACCCTGCCGCTGTCAATGCAGAGGTTAACGCGCTCATCTATGATCACTCAGATAGCCCCGAAGTGCTCATCTATACAGATGGATCTGTTGTAAAGCAGCAGAGAAGTGCGTGGGCATTTACAGCCCGCTCAGCGGGCCGAACCGTTCAAGAATCCAGTGGTGCCCACTCCATGACCACGAGCAGCATGACGATGGAGGTGATGGCAGTTACACAGGCTTTCATATGGCTGGAATCACAGCATTATACCAACGTGTGTGTACTAAGTGATTCAATGAGCATGATTCAGAAGGTCGAAGCTGGATCTGTACGTAGACAGTGGACTGAGTCGCTGCGGAAGTCTGTTGTCCGCAAAGTCACCTTCATCTTCGTCCCGGGACATGCGGGAGTCGAGGGAAATGAACGAGCTGATAAATTGGCTGGCTCTGCACCCCCTGTAGATGGCCAGCCCATGGATCGTGCCGATGTTATTAACGCCCTTAAAGATATGGCAAGAACAGAGGATTTTGACGCCAGTGATTCCACATCGCTTTCCAGGATGAAAGACCTGGGAGTAAGAATCGGCACAGCCAGACGCGAGAGGTACATCGGGAAAACAAAGCGCCTCGTCAACCAACACAGAACTGGCACTATTAGCCACCGGACGCTGATGCATATGCTGGGGGGAGGATCTGAGCACCTATGGACATGTCCGGAGTGCAACGAAGATACATCAACTGATAACTAACTAACTTGTAGATACGTATATAGCCGGGTATCTTGTAGATACGTATATTGCCGGGTATCTTGTTGATACCAATATTGCGGGATATCTGGTAGGTACATAAAGTCCAGGATATCTTTAAGATACATATATTCCCTGATGTCTTGTAGATACCTATATTCCCGGATATTTTGTAGATACCTATAGTCCCGTATATCTTGTAGGTGCCTATATTCCCGGATATCTTGTAGATACCTATATTCCCGAATATCTTGTAGATACCTATATTCCCGTATATCTTGTAGATACCTATAGTCCCGGATATCATGTAGATACCTGTATTCCCGGATATCTTATAGATGACTATATTCTCGGATATCTTGTAGATGCCTATATTCTCGGATATCTTGTACATAACTATATTCTCGGATATCTTTTAGATACCTTTATTCTCGGATATCTTGTAGATACCTATATTCCCGGATATCTTGTAGATACCTATATTCCCGGGTATCTTGTAGATACGTATATTCCCGGGTATCTTGTAGATACCTATATTCCCGTATATCTTGTAGATACGTATATTGCCGGATATCTTTTAGATACATAAAGTTTCGGATATCTTTAAGATACATATATTCCCTGATGTCTTGTAGATATCTATATTCCCGGATATCTTGTAGATACCTATATTCCCGGATATATTGTAGATACCCATATTGCTGGATATCTTGTAGATACCTATATTCCCTGATATCTTGTAGATACATATATTCCCGGATATCTTGTAGATACCCATATTCCCGGATATCTTGTAGATACCTAAATTGCCAGATTACTTGGGAAGTTACGGGAAAGTATCCGTTTGGGTAACAAACTGCAAACAAATTTCCCGATAATTTGTTACAATTTACTCAATTTACTGTACACACAAAATTATGTAATAACAATTGAAAACTTCTTGTTGCAACTTCTTGAATAGCAGATACACGGTATTGTAACAGCTTCTCACACAAGGTACAAGTTACTGTAAAAACTTCATAGAGAGCATGATACAAGTTACTGTAACAACTTTGATAACATAATACATGTTACTGTAACAACTTCTTGGATAACAAGATACAAGTAACTGTAGCAAATTCTCCGATATCAAGATACGAGTTACTATAATAACTTCTTGTTTAACGAGTGACAACTTACTTGCAACGTCCATGACTCCTGTATGCAGGAAGTTCTCGTTAAATTTTGGGTCATCAGTTGTCAGGGTCTGAGAACGAAAGTTTGAGAAATGAACATTTGAGAAATGAACATTTGAGAGATGAACATTTGAGAAATGAACATTTGAGAAATGAACACTTTAGAAATGAACATTTGAGAAATAAACATTTGAGAAATAAACATTTGAGAAATGAACTTTTGAGAGATGAACATTTGAGAAATGAACTTTTGAGAGATAAACATTTGAGAAATGAACATTTGAGAAAAAAAATTTGAGAAATGAACATTTATGAAATGAACATTTGAGAAATGAACATTTGAGAGATGAACATTTGAGAAATAAAATTTGAGAAATGAACATTTATGAAATGAACATTTGAGAAATCAACATACAGTATATTTATATAACACTGAAATCGCCATCGATAAGTTCTCTTCCCTGAATATTTCAAGCGAACCCACTTCAGATTCAGTATTCTTTAGTTGTTTAGAACTGTTGGACCAGGTGGAGAAAGCAGGGGGTGGGGGGACAGACTGAAAACCCGTATGTGGAGAGAATGATATGGCGGGTAGGTGGGAAAAAGGGGGAGGGGGAAGGGGGTCGGCAGGTGCTCTGGACGAATCTCAAAACTGAGAGGGAAGAACAGGAGAACTTGTTCAATCAGTTGGCAGTTGGAACCATTATCAATATGACTTTTCGCTAGCTGTTGAACGAGGAGACGGGGCGGGGGCGTGTGGGAATGTCCTGAGTGCAGTAATGTCGGGTCTTAGCTCAGCCCAACTCAACTTAGCTCAACTGAGTATTTTTAGCGGAAACAAAGTATAGTATCACTGCAACCGAATATACATGTAAGAGACGACTCAGAGGCAACGTTTATGTATTAACATGCTCAAGGGAAGCAATTAATATAAGCACTGACCCGTGAAGGCTAACCCGGTCAACTAACACCCGAAAGATGTGTCGGCCTAAGGGTGCAAATAAACTTGGCACAACGCAATTGCGTCTGGGGAAACAAAAAACACTCCGGATGAACGCAAAAGAATATATAAGCACTGCATCTTACCACGCATGTCGTGAGAAGCGATTAATGAGAATACCGCCAATGTGTTATCGGGACACTTAAAGAAAGCAAAGAATAGTATCACACTATAACCTGCCATACAGGTAGTAAGAAGCGTCGAAGGAAGGCTGGGCTTGTGGCTGGCCTCCTCATCCAGTAGAAAAACATTAGCCACACAGTCCAACCAGTCATAAATAAGTACAAGGATATCGACACAATTACCAAGCCAAGATTGCGGAAAAGAGGTTCTTCTAGAAGAGACATGGAGAAAGCCATAAGGAGTCTGGATAAGACGTGCGAAAGGTCCCTTAACTACAATGTATATTTATTTAATGTTTTACTGCATAGGTCCTTTAATTACAAAGTATGATTCCGTTACTTTTCACGACATAGGTCCTTCATTTACAATGTATATTTCTTTTACTTTTCTCGACATTAATTTTCATAAGCATGTTGCCCCACACAACAGACACACTCACACACACACACACACACACACTCACACACACACACACACACACACACACACACACACACACACACACACACATAAACTTGTCATTTCCTACATCTACATACAATCCTGTTTATCCACGCAGGGTCTCGCAGCGAGGCGAGAATTGGAAGCGGTTCGACCTTCGCTCGTGACTTGTGGGATAATGAGCCGGCCTCTCAGAAAGCAATGGCAAACTACTCAGCGTAATCTTGCCAAGAAATCAACATACAGCTGAAAGATGCTGATGTTGACATCGATGTCCTGTAAAGGATATGCATAAAACATTACATACAATCCGCCACCCATCCACATCTGCTGCTGATGACTTCTGATACTGATGTTCCTCCATGTCGTAGTGTCAAACTGTCCAGAAAAACTGTCCAGAAAAACTGTCCAGAAAAACTGTCCAGAAAAACTGTCCAGAATCTTCTCTGCTGGTCTCTCCCTGCCTCTCCTCCCCTCCAACTTTCTCGCAGTGACGACATACTCCTGCTTTGCCTTCTCGTGACATCTTCTTCTTCTTCAGCGTTCCGAGCCATTGAGGTTCTTTGCTGCAAATACAATCCGTCTCCATTCATCTCTCTGGTGGACCTTCTCTTGCCAGTCGTTGATTCCAAGTGCTTGTAGGTCTGTATATATATTATCTCTCCACCGTCTTCTTGGTCTACCTCGGGGTCTACGGTAATTTATTTCCTGAATGTAAGCGAGTTTTGTTTCCCTATTGTCTTCCATTCTTTCTATATCTTCTCATGACACGCCCAAAGAATATAGATTGCTTTGTTCTGATGTGAGTAACCAGTTCTCTTAGGGAGTTAACTTCTTCCAAGATATCTTCATTGTTCTTTATATGCCCCAACGCTGTTCTCATCATTCGTCTATAAAACCATATCTCGGCAGCCTCCGCATTAGGGATATCGGTTGTTAAAGAAAGGAATTAAAGAGTTAAGACAACAGTTTAAATGAAACACACCATGGCCACCCGAAAATAGGCGATAAGAACTGGAAAACTAGTCAAGCGACTAACCGGTGAGAAAGTTAGATGCAGCTCGAGTTTTTGTGAGCGAAGATCATGACAAAAGGCTGACAAGCCGTATAGAGAACAAATAGACTATCATTCTGGCATAGGGTCATCTTCGAGAAAGTTGCCATATGGTGAACGAGCTATATTTTATTACAGTTCTGCAACGGCAAGTCACGTATTCAATTAGACACTATCAGCGGACGTCCTACATATCAAGACTATCTTCTAGTGACATTTTATCAGATATTCAGAGGGTGTTGTGTATGTAAGCGAGAACCAGAATTGGCGATATAAGCGCCCAGTGTTTTAATGACAGTGTGAATGAGCAATATTCAACATCACATATATAGCATATGTTTCTAGCTCTATTGCATATTATGCCAATGGGTAACTTATTGGGTTGTATAGATATTGACAGAAAAGGATCGTATATTGACGACAGCATGCCGCGAATTAGAATGTGTATCATATGTACGGTCCACTGTTGTTAGACTAGGAATTGATCGATGCATGAACGTATCACAACAATTGTTGTTTATACTAACTGCATGTTCGGAGCAATGGCGGCCGGGTGTCGCTTAAATGACTAGTTTGCTTTTTCGGTTCACGGGTGCATTTTTCAGGAGACTCCTGGGAGTTGTCGCTAGAGCTACGGAGTTCGTGCTTGTGCGGTGCTTTCGGTGGGTCGCCCTAAGGAAAGAGACCGAGTCATATGAGATAAAACCCGGGTCAATGAAGTCGTTCTAGTGACCGCCGCTTTCATCGACGATGAATTTTATTTTCCGTGGAGAACTTTTGTGTTGGCATTCTGACGGCGGCATTATGCACAGTGTACATATGCGGGCTGTTGGCTTTCCGAGGCTCCTGTCTATTCAGTTTTTCACATTGGGCAGTAAGGAGAATTTTGTGTGATATTCACTGGCACAGAAACGGAGCATAATGGGGACGACCCGTTGCCGTGAAGTTGTAACCGCGACTAATTAACTAACTAACTTATCAGCCTTCTGTAGAAGTACACAATGTGTGTTTCATTTGGGAATAAATATTGTATCAGCTGACGCCGAGACTTTTTGATGTGCTTTCGTCTCATCATCTGCCAGATTCTTCTGTGAGCTTACCAGTTTTCTAGGCACCATTACTAGTTAGCAGTATTATTATCATCACCATAACCTCAGTAGCTTCTTGGCAGATTTTGGAGCCTGTCCTTTTCCTTGCCTCGATCTACAAAGATAAACACGATGTTAAAGTTAATTACCACATGCAGTTAATGATTAAAATAGTTTATGATTCACTTACAGGATGCAGGTAAAGATTGCCTCCAGTGGCGTGGATGTTTCTTGATTCAGGTGTGTAGACTTGAAACTCCCAGTTCTGTAGGGATCAAAGACATGAAATGTTGGACTTTCCTGTTGTTCGTAAAGTTAAAGATCATCCAATTCAGTTAAAGCTGAAAAACAACATTATTTCTCAGTCTCTATATATTAATTCAAACCACTTTTTCGACGAACAATAAACGATTGCACAAATATAGTGAGGCGTTAGCAAATAGGCGGTTCAAGTCGGTTTTGTGCACAGAGAAACCGTTCATGATAAATTTGAAATTACCATTGGCGTAGCATATAACAGTTCCACTTTCGAACAATACCTGTGACTATGCGTTTTAATTATTTCAGCTAAAGTATTATTCATCTATTCACTTTATATAATATATAACTACCTTTTTACTTTTTTATAACTACGCAGTATGCACCTGACGAGATGCAGCGAAATATTTTCTTCTTCTTCTTCAGCATTCCGAGCCATTGAGGTTCTCTGCTGCAGATACAAGCCGTCTCCATTCTTCTCTCTGGTTGACCTTCTCTTGCCAGTCGTTGATTCCAAGTGCTTGTAGGTCTGTGTAACATGCCTGGGGTCATTAACATTACCGGCCCTAAGAAATAATAGACGGAGGTAAAATGGGGCTGGGTAGTAGGTCCCCGGAGGGGACAAATGAGAGGACAGTGATTTAAGGGGGAGTCGAGGAGAAGTCAGCCGACTAGTGTAATTGTGTGGCAGACAGCTTGGGGATGGAGAGTAGGGTTGTGTGGAGCATGGGAAGGGCTGCAAAGAAAGGTGAAAAGACAGTGGAAAACATTGACTGAGGACAGTTGAGTTTTGGGGACCCGGCAGGGAGGTCGGGCCGGGAAGAGTGGCTAGAAAACTGTCGTGGTGAATGAGATTCAAAAGACCTGGAGAAGGCAGTGTTATTTGAGTTTTTAAGTTGTAAAAAGGGTATCTTCTTAGAGGATTACTGTTACTTGATTTATGTGTTGCTTGTGTCCGTGTTCATTCGTCATTAAAAGGAAATTATGTGTGCAAATTCAATCGTGTTCACTGACTGGTGGATGTGTGCTGCAGTGGTGACTTGTGGTGTGAGACAGGTGGCTAGCTAAGCTTCCACTCTGCAGTGATATAGAAGGAGCATTATGATCTAGACAACGACCAATCTCATTCTGTTACAAAAGAGTTTGTGTAAGTCTGTATGTATATTATCTCTCCACCGTCTTCTTGGTCTACCTCGGGTCTACGGTAATTTATGTCCTGAGTATAAGCGAGTTTTGTTACCCTATTATCTTCCATTCTTTCTATATGGCCCAGCCATTGCAGCCTATTAGCCTTCATGATACCAGTTATTAGCGGGGACTTAAACAGTTCATGCATGTCTTTGTTGCTTCTTCTTTTCCACGCTCCACTTTGTGTATCCCTAATGGGCCCAAAGATGCGTCTTAAGACTTTTTTCTCAAAGGTTTGTAACAAGGCTTCGTCTCCTTTAGTTGTACTCCAGGTTTCAGAGCCAAACAGCACAACCGGTCTGATCAGTGTTTTGTATATTGTGATCTTGGTGTTACGAGATAGCGCATTTGATTTTAGCAGATGTTGTAGTGCATAGTATATCTTATTTCCAGAGTTGATTCTAGTTTGTATTTCTTCCCTTATTATGTTGGAGCAGTTGAAGATTGTACCCTGGTATTTGTATGTTTCCGTTCTTTTAATGGTCATATTATCTATTTGTATGTGGCCAGAGTTTTTAGCTGTTCCTTCTCTTGAAATTACCATATATTCTGTCTTATCTTGGTTGATAACCAGCCCCATTTGTTTAGCTTTTTCCTTTAAGTGAGTCAATATTTCTGATGTCTTTTGTTCATTTTCCATATTTCATTTTTCTGTATTATCTGCATAACCAAGCAGTCTGGATGTTCCTCCAATAGCAAATTTCTCCTTTACCTTCCTTACAACTTTCTCTAGAGCCAGATTGAAAAGGAGCGGCGATAGTGCATCACCCTGTTTCAAGCCAGATGTTATTTGGAAAGGGTCTGATTTCCTGCCTTTATATGTTACTATATTATAAGTATCTTCCATGCATAGATACCAGGCAATAAATCGTGCAATGTACTGTTTGTGGCGTCTATGTTTAAAAATAATAATAATAATAATAATAATAATAATAATAATAATAATAATAATAATAATAACCATGTGTGTAATCGTTGGGAGATTACGCCGACAATGCCATGAGCGTCGCCGGCCTGCGCTCGTCGTCCGCTACGTGAAGGAAAGCCTATCCACTGATTCAGGCCTACAAGATGGTAGAGAAGGTCCTAGCACTTCATGCGTCCATAGCGTGTTTCTAGTGCACTAAACTAGAACACTATATACAACAATAAGAAAGAGACAAACAGCTTTCTTTGGTCTTGTGATGGGAAGAGAGGCATTGGAGAACATCATGACAACTGGAAAGATCGAGGGGAAGAGAGGCAGAGGTAGACCAAGAGAAATGATGTTGGACGGATTGAGACGGTAGCATGGAGGAATATCATCAGCAGAGTTGATCCAGATCACCAAAGACCGAGATCTGTGGAGAGCCATGAACGCCTACGCCAGCCGGCAGGGCACTTGATGATGATGATGATGGAACTGAACGTTGCGTGTGGATTATCTTTCCTATTACCAGTGTCCCTCGCCATCAGGCGAACTCACTCTGACTTCAGAAGTACTTGTAATTTACGTCCCCAAGTCAAGGACGAGAAGTCAATATTTTAGTCCAACTGTCCGGTGTAGGGGTAGAACTCGCTACCTCTGCATCAGCACACGGGAAGTTTAAAGGCGAGCTCTCCTATGTATTTGACCATGTGGATGTCCTAAATAATAACAATATTATATAATAATACCAATAAAATAAATGTCATTATAAAGAAATATTGAAAGCAATCAATAAGAGGATCAAAAGAGGACATACGAATCCACCGAACATGGAAATTTCTGGATGCCAGTTGCCTTGGTTATAGCTGTTGAAGTCGTCTCTGAAAGTGACCGCTCGGACACGTCTGGCCGGCGGTAAAGTAGCCCCACCTGTTGGAGGTTGAGAGTGATCTAGTACATCTCTACAACTTTTGAGAAATGCAATATCTGTAAATGTATCTGCAAGTTGTATCTCTTTCTCGTTCCCTTTGTCTCTGAGTGGGTGTATAAACGTGCGAGTTTGTGTAAATAATGTATGTATGTGTGTATGAATGTATGTAAGTAATTATGTATGTATGTGTTTATACATGTGCCCCTGTGTGTATGTGTGTATGCGTGTGTGTGTGTGCGTGTGCTTGCCTGCCTCATAACATAGTAATATGGATTGTTTATGTTCACAGCATTAGTTTGACAATGTTCTTTCTGTGTGAATGTAATATGCGCAATAGATAAGTGATGTGCAAAAGATGAGTGGTTGGTAGTGCCGAATTAAGACCAATTTGTGACCCTTTGAAAATAAAGTTCGTTCGTTCGTTCGTTCTGTCTGTTTGTCTGTTTCTATGTCTGTCTGTCTGTCTATGGATATATCTGTCCCTAAATGTCTTTTCCACTATCTCTCTGTCTCTCTCTATCACTCTCTTTTGCACCCTATGTCGCATTCTCTCTCTCTCTCTCTCTCTCTCTCTCTCTCTCTCTCTCTCTCTCTCTCTCTCTCTCTCTCTCTCTCTCGTGTTATCTATTGATATTTATATACACACAACTTATGTTTTTTTTTTAATCAGGAACATTTATATAATTTATATGTTCAAAAGTTTTGCTATTCTTCTCCTATTCCGCTTTTATGTTTTTTTTTTCACGTGCAATAATAATAAAGTACATCAGCTTAAATGGTTTTACCACCTCACAAGAATGTCCTGGCACCACCTTCCACATTGAAGTCATATTGTGGATACAGAGCAAGGGGAAGATCACGTAAAAAGGAGTGTCATGTTATCAAGAACAAACTTAGAGAAATGAATACCAACATACAAAGAGCTTTAGAAAGAACACATAAAACTATTTTTACATCTCCTTCCAACACTTCACTGAGGAAGCAGTTGTATGCACCCAAGTCCTCCTTATTATTATACATATTGGACGATGGGCAACGAAATAATCTAGAATTCTAGAAGCTGGACCATGTGATGGTGCGTTTTTTGTTTTTTTATTTTTAAATAATATTACGAATATAGCGACCATAAGTGAGACCAAACTATGAGGCTATATGATGTGGTAATAGCTGCGGTGTTAAGAAAGTTTCAGGCTCCGTGGCCAGTTTACGGGGGCAATTCATAATCCCGCATGCCGCGTTCGAAACACAGCTTTAGGCGATTTGGCAGCATACCGCATTGTGATGTTTATCATGCAATGGCTTGATTGCCGATCGTTCAGAAAGTAATGGCAAACTCCTGAACGTAAACTTGCCAAGAAATAACACAATATAAAAAAAATGCTGGGGTTTACTGCGACATTCTGTAAAGGATATGCAACTAACTTCTTTTTTTCCTCCCATGTTCTTTTTACACGATGTCGCAATCAGCCTCAGAATTTGTTTGGCTGATGATGGTGATTTTTAAGGAAATGTTACAATTAGTAGTTTTCCATTGCTTTCTGAACAATCGACGCTCATATCATTGTGAAATCCAACACAAAGCGGTCTATTTTCAAAAACCCTGCAGCTGACTGCCAGCCCGCTAATATCGGAAATGTGAGAACCGTCTTCACTAGTCATGGGCCATGTACGTCGGCCGCGGTAGTGCCACTAGATCACAAATTAGAGCAAATAATAATAAAACATTTAATGGATTTAATGGAGCAGAATAGAAGAAACCTTTACTGATATGCGACATTAAATCCATGTGTTTTGCTTATTGTTATTATTATTATTATTATTATTATTATTATTATTATTATTATTATTACTATTATTATTATTATTATTATTATTATTTTAATTTTGTTTGCTTTAATTTGCATATCAGCAGAATAGAAACATTTGGGGGGAGGGGGTCATTATGACCGAATGGATAAGAAAGCGTGTTGTTAAACATCCGGTGGGCTAATGCCGAGGTAAGAGGTTCAACCCCTACACCGGACTGTTGGACTAAAATGTTGACTTCTCGTCCTTGACTTGGGGACGTAAATTACAAGTACCGACTCTGAAGTCGGAGTGGGTTCGCCTGATGGCGAGGGACACTGGTAATAGGTATCGCTAATCTACACGCAAAATTCAGTCCAGTGCTACTAGAAGAAGTGTGTGTGGACTACACTTGAGTTCAGAGCGAGCGAGCGAACAAAAAAATTAAAGAAAAAGAAACAAAAGAAACCTTTGTCTACGCTGGAAACTGGATAACACTAGGCAAGAGGGGCAAGGAAAGACAGAGAAATCTGAATTTGAAAAGCGTAAATGACTGAGCAACAAATACAATCTGGATGGCTTGGCCACATAGCATGGTTGAGACAAGAACACCGAGCTTATCCACGACTCTGGTGATCGTGTGATATGGCGAAACATGATCGCCCACGCTTATCGGCATGGCACGTGGTAATGATGGATAAATATAAATTTAAGCTTATGAACTTCATTGAAATAAGAGAGAGAGCAGATAAGATGATCATCATTGTCTGGGCTAGACAAGGTGCGTGAAAACAAATATAGATGGGATTACTTACCGACATGGTGTGTGGCCTCATCAGTGATCAACATCAGTCCGTCTTTGTAGTGGACAGAAGCGTAGGAGCGGATGGTATCTCCAGGCTGTGTTGGGAAATCAGCACGGAGTTCATAGTTGCTTCCTGACAGACATATCAAACATGTCGTGAAAAGAGTTCCTGTCTTATTTGCTATTTATGCGTTAATTATACATTTCATTATACATTTATTTAGGTTAGTAATATTTTACCTTATATCTCCAATTCAGCTATCTTCCTTTGATCTTCTATTTCATGGTCTCAAGGTATGGTGTTCGCTTCGAGTGCTGGAGGTCCCAGGTTCGAGCCCCGGTGAGGGCCGGGATGTCTTCACGTGGACTTCCAGTAACAAAATGTCCCCTGGTCTCTAGGTAGTGGGATCGGACGCCCGTTTGTATTGATGAGCACGTAAAAAAAAAAGCTCTTGGCAGTTGGAAATCGATAAGGAGTAGCAACATGGCGCTCATCTCATCTCATCTCATCATGTTCCTCTTGTACCTTGCGGTGTCGAGGTGAAGTATAAACTTCGTGAGAGAGTGCCCGGTTATGGGCTTCGTATATCGACATTCTCATGGATTCTGTTATTCCCTCCATCCAACGTTTACGTGGTCGGCCTCTTCCTCTGTTTCCATCTGGTCTGTACATCATTGCTTGTTGTGGCATGCTGTTGACTGGTAGCCTACTTGCATGGCCAAACCATTTGACTTGCTGCTTTCTAATAAAATCTAGAGCAGCTTTAACCCCTACTTTAGTCCTGATTTCTTCATTTCTGATCTTATCTCTTCTTGATACGTTGAGTATTCTTCTCAGAAACCTCATTTCTGTTGTTGTGATTTTTCTTTTCTCTTTTTCTGTCATTGTCCAGGTTTGGCATTGGTAGCACAAAGTTGGTAGGAAGATTGTGTTGTAAAGTGCCTTCTTAGTAGTTATTGATACATGTCGCTGCCCGAGCAAAATTTCGAGTTTAAAATCTACCTAAAGTATTTCAGGAACCTCGCCGGTGCTACGGAGTTCGTGCACTGAGCTTAGTTTCTCCAGACTCAGGTTTGGGTTAAGAGTAGAACGGATCACTATGGGTTACACCAGTGTTCCGTAATGTTGTTCCGTCGACTAAATTAAACTAAACTGAAAAAATATCATTCATCACTTATTCTATTGTAGTGGTTCTCAACCGGTGAGGGAACCCCCCTCCCCCCGGGAGCATTTCAGGGTTTCCGGGGGGGGGGGGGGGGAGGAGGTAAATTAAGAGTATTTCAAGATCGCATTAATACAAGAAGCGATTACTTGATGTTGCTTTCCCTCAATGCTTGACGGTTGTGTACTTCACGCCCTTCTGGAATTCGTTTTATAACGTAAGTAGACCCGCAAATAACGTTTTATGTAGACGTCTAGACTTGTTCTAGTATGTGTTATTAAATTTAGCATCCAGTTTTATGTATACTGTGTAGGGGCAGGGGGAATTTATAGGGAGGAAAGATGAAGGAGGAAAATGACGTTCAGAACATATACTGAAGGGGTGCATGGGCAAAAAAAGGTTGAGAACCACTGTTCTATTGTATTACGTTAATAAAATGAATCGATTTCATACAGTTGTGGAAGTTAAGAACAAACCACCACATTTTCTTCACATGAATACGTTTATGAGCACGTCGTAAATCTGGACTAGAGTGTAACATGGTGAAAAACATAAATCAAGTCTTCGAACTCAATTAAATGTCATAGTATCTCATCTGACAATTCATGTCCATATCAATACATCAATCAATCAGGTGCCCTCTCCACAATAAAGGCTGGCTACAACAGATCTCCAACACTGTCTGTCTCTCGCCTTGACTGTTGTTATGATGTGTTATGACTTTTATTAAGGTGACCAAAATATTTCAATTGACTGTTTTATTTCTTTCATCAACTCTCTTTTTATTCCCACTTTTCCTAGAACCTCTGCATTTGATTGTTTTTGTTTCCATAAAATACGACATATTCTTTAGTATATCCATATCCCCAGGGCCTCTCTTGGACGTTCTAATTGCTCGTTCAATGTCTGGGCTTCCGGGCCATTTAGTAGTATTAAATATACATACAATTGACAATTCTCATTTTTTTCATTTCCATTACAGGACGTTGCAGTCAACATCAGCATTTTTCAGTTACTGTTGATGTACTAGGCAAGATTACGCTCAGTAGTTTGACATTACTTTCTGAGCGACCGGCTCACATACCCCGTGAGTTACCAACGCGGCGAGAACCGCTATCGATTCTCGCACTGCTTACGTTACTCATGAGAATATACGGGATTACGGAGAAAGACGTTAACTCCTAGGCCAGGGAGACCGGCTCATTTTTAATGCGTTGTTAATCGCTCTGTATGTTGATCTCGTGTTTCATAATTCCAATGCATTATAGAGAAACAGAACTCTTTCTGGCGGAATATCTTCTTTTTTTTTTTTTTCTTCTCACGCCCCCTCTCCCCCCCCCCCCCCCCCCCTTTATTCTGTTGGAACACAAGCTCTCCATCAACTCTTACGAAGACAAGCATTTCTGAATAGTTAAGATTGTTCGTTCTTAAACTTCCGCTGTGTTGATGCCGAGATAGCGGGTTCAATCCCTATACCGGTTAATTGGACTAAAATGATGACATATCGTCCTTGACTTGGGGACGTAAATTACAAATGCCTCTGAAGTTCCAATGGGTTCGCCTGATGGCGAGGGGCACTGGTAATAGGGACAAAGTAATCCACACTTAAAAATCAGTCAAATGCACTAGAAGTAGTAGTACTTGTATGTTCTCAATCAATCAATCATGTGCCATGCCGGAAAGCGTGGGCGATATTGACTGGCCATTTCACTCGATCACCGGAGTCGTGGATTAGCTCAGTGTTCTTGTCTTGTCCATGCCATGTGGCCAAGCCATCCAGATATTTGCCTCTAGGTCTTCCTCTTGGTCTGTTCCCTTCGATCTTGCCAGTTGTCACTAAGTTCGCCAATCCATTTCTTCTTATAACATGTCCAAAACATTTTGACTGTCTACGTCTAATTTCTCTAAACAATTTACGAGTTTTATTTGTCTCCTGTAGTATTTGGTCATTGGTTTTTCTGTCTGTCCATGTTATTCTTTGCATTTCCCTCAGAAACCACATTTCTGCAGCCATCAGATGTTTTTCAGCTTGACTGCACATTGTCCAAGTTTCACATCCATACGAAAGAACAGGCTCTATGTATCCCCTCAACACTCTTTTTCTCATTTCAATTGACATCTTTTTATTGGTCAGAATGTTTTTCATCTTGCTAAAGGCTACTTTCACCATGGTAATTCTTGTTCTAATCTCTTCAAGGCATCTCCCATCAGATGGTATGACTGTTCCGAGATAATTGTATTGATTCACTTGTTGAAGAGTATTCCCATTTACTTGTATATTACATTGTGGTACTTCCTTCTTCCTAGTGACGACCATAACCTGTGTCTGTTTACAATTTAATTCTAACCCCAGCTGCTCACTGTGTACAAACCGCATCTGCTAATTGTTGCAGATCATGCGTATTGTCTGCAATCAATACTGTATCATCTGCATATCTAATGTTATTGATGTTTCGTCCTCCAATGCCGATTCCATTTATATCTTCTACATTTCTGAAAATATTTTCGCTGTACAGTGAAAAAAGATCTGAGGACATTTCACATCCCTGCCTTACACCTCTCTTAATAGGCTGATATTGTCTCACTTCATTATCAATCCTTATGGAAGCTTTTTGTTTCCATTATATGTTTTTTATATGTCCAATGTCTTTCCCATCAATTTGTAGATCTGCAAGCATATCCACCATGTTGACATGTCTAACTCTATCAAAAGCCTTTGTGTAGTCAATAAAGCAAAGATGAATATCCTTGTTTACTTCTATAGCACGTTCAATAACTGTTCGCAGCATATACACAGCATTTACCGTACCCTTTCCTTCTACAAACCCACATTGTTCTTCCCCTATTTCAGGTTGCAATTTCTTCCTCACTCTTTGCATGATAATTCGTAGCAAAATCACAAAGACTATTCAAGACAAAGAGAATACGACGGTGGTATGAGTGCTAGACTACTCATAGACAAAGACAAGACGGCGGTGGTGTGAGTGCTAGACTACCCATAGACAAAGACAATACGACGGTGGTGTGAGTGCTAGACTACTCATAGACAAAGACAATACGACGGTGGTGTGAGTGCTAGACTACTCATAGACAAAGACAATACGTCGGTGGTGTGAATTCTAGACTACCCATAGACAAAGACAATACGTCGGTGGTGTGAGTGCTAGACTACCCATAGACAAAGACAATACGTCGGTGGTGTGAATTCTAGACTACCCATAGACAAAGACAATACGTCGGTGGTGTGAATTCTAGACTACCCATAGACAAAGACAATACGACGGTGGTGTGTGAGTGCTAGACTACTCACAGACAAAGACAATACGTCGGTGGTGTGAATTCTCGACTACAAATAGACAAAGACAATACGTCGGTGGTGTGAGTGCCAGACTACTCATAGACAAAGACAATACGTCGGTGGTGTGAATTCTAGACTACCCATAGACAAAGCCAATACGTCGGTGGTGTGAATTCTAGACTACCCATAGACAAAGACAATACGACGGTGGTGTGAGTGCTAGACTACTCATAGACAAAGACAATACGTCGGTGGTGTGAATTCTAGACTACCCACAGACAAAGACAATACGTCGGTGGTGTGTGTGCTAGACTATTCAAGACAAAGACAATACGAC
>OY992889.1:92937018-92947018 GCA_963921405.1 Cepaea hortensis | reverse complement strand
CCATAGGAGAACTGGATAAACAAGTTGTTTGGAACGAAAACCAGACTTTATGTTTCGTCTTTGTTGAACTGTTCTACTGTCGTCATCATATCACTAAGCAAACATGCAACAATAGACAATCAAGCGCCGTCCCCACAAGAATAGTCGCATTTCTTCGACAAAAAGTATTTATATATACAGATTGAATACGTTGGACATTTGTGACCATTTTGTTTGTTGAACCTGGTCGGTTAACGTGAATCCAAATAGATGATACAACAAAGCGTCATCTCCGCAACCAACGTATAAAGACGTTTGGATTATTACTTTGTTGTCACCACGTCCAGGGAAACTAACAACATATCGAAAGAACATTTTGGAATCTAGTGTCGTAGACATTTCCAGCGGATTGCGAAAAACTATTAAACACAAACGAAAAACTTTTGGCGACTGGTTAATAAGTACATTATTGTCGGCCAACCATTTGGACACTTTGTTTGCTCCCATCGTCATATATATTGTTGTCGGGTGTTACGCAATTATTTGTATGTGGTCCAGTGTTTGTCAGGAGTAGGAGATATTTGTGATGTTTCGCGAAGGTCACGAGACAGGGCAAAAAGTTATTTTCTGAGGTGCACCATATATTTTCTGGGAAGAAAATCGAAAGGTCGGTTTGTTCTGTTCTGCAGTGACGCAGTGGTGGTCCTGGATTATATACCGTGCCATTTTGTGTCTAACGTCAGATCTGTGCATATTTTGATGTTATATTTTTTGGTTTTCTTTTCATAATATGTACATATGATATTTGTTTTCTTCGGATATATGTTATTATTGTGATCTTTCGTCATTTCTACTGTCTAGTGGTCGGTGTCAGTTTATATATATTACGCGCACTGTGGTCGTTCCACACAAGCTTGTGGATGTTACTGTGGTTTATTTCTTTGTGATCACCGTCTCCGTGTACTCAGCTTGTGCGTCTAGCGTTTCATAGACACCACTTAGTGGGTATCATTCATTCCTTTATATATATATATATATATATATATATATATATATATATATATATATATATATATATATATATATATATATATATATATGTTTAACAATATTCCCAGAAATTTTCTACAGCTATTTGGTATATATACGAGGGAGTACAGGTGATATTCCCCCCTCACTACCTAGTACTTATTGGGTGACTGTGTGACGGCAGAGTGATATTATTAGTACTACTAATTTACGTACACAGCAAGTGGTGGTGTACTTAGGGGAGGTACATAAAGACTAGCAGCAGAGTCTTTACATTTATAGTTGGCTAACAGACAGCAACGTGTCCACAAATACAAGATGCCTACTTTAATGGAATATATTGAAGCAGGTGAAAGATTAGGACTGAAGGGTAAAGAGTTACAGGAGTATGCAAAAGCAAAAGAACAAAAACAGGCTTAAAGAGAACAAAGACAAGCTGAACTCGAGGACAATCGCCTACAGGAAGAAAAGTTAGATGAAATGGAACAACAGCGCCTACACGAAGAGACACAATTGAAACTAGAAATGGAAAACAAGCGTCTACAGGAAGAGAGAGAGAGAGCGAGAGAGAGAGAGAGAGAGAGAGAGAGAGAGAGAGAGAGAGAGAGAGAGACGCAATTGGAACTTGAAAAGTTGAAACAAACAAATGCGGTGTAAATCGAGAAAGAGAAGTTTAAGATGGAAGCGGAAATTGCTATAAAAAAGTTATAATTTGCATCTAAGGGTCAAAGTGAAGAAAGCAGAAGACCTTCCCATTCCTCACAGAGACTAAAACTGCCATACTTTACAGACCGTAATAGTCTTGAAGCTTATCTGGGGAGATTCGAGGCATCGGCGAAAGCGTTAGGCATCCCAGAAGGCGAGTATGCTATTAGACTGGGCGAGTTTCTGACGAGTAAAGCCCTAGATACCATGTTTAATTTAACTTTGGAAGAAAGAAACAACTATACTATTTTGCGTCAACGTTTGCTTGCAAAGTTCCAACTAACTGAGCATGGATACAGAACAAAGTTTAGACAATTAGTGCCAGAGACAAATCAGGATTTTACAGATTTTGTCAATACAGTAAAGAACACATTTAATAAATGGATGGGGCTGGCAGAGGTTGGAAAAGATTTTAATAGATTAGTGGATTTAATGTTAAGAGACAAAGTATTATCTTCATGCAATACTAATTTAGTGGCTTTCTTTGAAGAACGTAAGCCAACGGACATTGACACAATGTCTCAGTTAGATCAAAATTACATGACTGCACATCCAAACAGTTCTATTGGTAGACAAATGAGTGAGGAAATAATCTGTGCAGCGTATACGAAACAGGACCAGAATCCAGTTATTAGACCAAGATCGAAGAGTGTGGATTCGGCACAGAAATATGAGAAAAAAGGACCTAAAGACAATGGTGTCCGTGGCAAACATTTTGGCAGAGCAGGACGTTATCCATACAAAAGGGGCAATTTTCAGAGACGTCCAAATAGTTATGCTGGATGTTGGAATTGTGGGAGCTGGAGACACAAGGCAGCACAGTGTGATGTACAACCATCCAGTGAGCCAACGAGTAACGTAAGGAAGGAGATCATCTGTTTCAAATGTGGAAAAAAGAACAATTTCAACTATGAGTGTACGATGGGAGAAACTGAAAACTCTAATGCAGCCCAAGTGATTGAAACATTTAACAAGGAGAGTTGTAGTGGATGCAAACCTCTGTTTGATAAAGACAGTGAACCAGTCTTAATGTGTGCTCACACAGTTAAGGCAGGATCAGCAGTGCATGCAGGAGGATGTTTGAAGATGCATCATGGATTTGTTAATGATAGGCCAGCGTTAACAATTAGGGATTCCGGATGTACATCCATCGGAGTTGGAAAGAGTTTAGTGCATCCCTCGGATTACACAGGGGAAAAGATTAGGTGCATAATATTTAATGGGACAGTAGAATTCTACCCATTAGCCGTGATACCAGTAAAAACACTATATATCACAGGAAGAGTGGCAGCGTGTGTTCTACACTCACCAGTGGCAGATCTGATCATAGGAAATGTACCAGGAGTTAAAGATTGTACAGAAGAAGAAGTAGTTTATTTGGACAAAAAACATAGTTTAAGTAGTAACGAGGTAGTTACCAAAAGAAAACCAAAATTAGAGAGTATAGCTGAAGTAGAAGAGGCACGTGAAGTGGATAACCAAACAGGGACTGAGGACAGGGATGGAACAGCTGAGCAGGTGAGAATGGATCTCAAACATAGCTTTAATGAATCCCAGAGAAAACATAATACCCTGGACAAATGTTTCCAAAGGTGTAGTAAAGTGAGACATAGGCAATCAAAGAAGGGTAGATGGTGCTGCGGAAGGAAGAACAATACTCTCACTCGCCGGTTTTCAGATGGCGGAACTGCACGTGGGCAAGGAGTGGTACCCTTAGTGCGTAGAGACCGATATACAAGAACATCTCAGGATAGGGCGTGTGCAGGGCACATAGGAGTAAGGCGTAATCAGCAGAGAGCAGGATGCCAGGTATATTGGCCAGGATTTAATAAAGAGGTCAGACTAAACAGAGACTCCAGTGTAACGGTACAATATGCAGATAGCAAAGTTAAGTTAAGGCAGTTCAAAGAGTGTTAACGATATCACTGAACCAGGGTTAGGATTAGCAAACATATGGTTTAAAGATATAGGAAACATGAGGCATGAGTACATGAAGGGTAGACACAGCATCGAAAGAAATCAGAGGTGGGTTGATGCAAGAAAAGAATCACCTGATATATGGTCGGTACACAAACTCTCCAGATAGTGACGGAAGACAGAGGCAATGCAGCGCCTCGACATGTATTCACGGAACAATTATTAGCAAAGTGACAAAGTTCGTGTGTTATGGAAGATATTAATAGACCTGCGGGTACATAAATATAATGCTTTGCTATGTTATGTTGATTATTATGTGATGTTGTTAGCTTTGGTACACAAGATGGAAAGTTGGTTGTATTGATGTGTCAGTAATAGGGAAGTGTACTATGACTATTCGACGTATTATTTAGTGTGGTAGTTAAAGTGAGATGGAGACATACTTAGGGCAACCCAGGCAATATGTCGGGGTCACATATTTAATAAGTTTTAGTCTCCCAACATTTGAAAACGATGTTTTCTTTTAAGAGGGGGGTAATGACATATGTGCCTGGGTCATTGACATTGAGGTGAGTGACCTTTGTAGCGGGACTACGTGAAAAACAACCAGCCATGAGAAATAATGGTGAGGGTGAGTGGAGACCCCGGGTGGATGGGGTGAGAGACAGTTTAGTTTTGTGTGAAGTCAGGAGACTGAAAGGGCAGTTGGAGCTGAGACCGACTGTGGGACGGATCGTGTGGAGAGTTGAGATTTTGACTCCGAACTGGTCGGGAGTCGAAGGATTGGAGCGGAGTTAGGAAGACAGCTCCGTGCTGTGTTGTTCTCCGAGTTGTGAATGCAGGCCTACAACCCAGTGGGGGTTGGATAGATAATGGAGGCCTGAACCCAAAGTGGGTTGGATAGTTAATGGAGGCCTGAACCCAAAGTGGGTTGGATAGTTAATGGAGGCCTGAACCAAAAGTGGGTTGGATAGTTATTGGAGGTTAGACCCAGTGTGTGGGTTGTATTGTGTGAGGTCCAGCCGTAGATAGGAGCTGGATAACTGTCCTATGAATTTGAGATTAATAAGGCCGTGAGAAGGCAGTAATGTGTGCTGGTTAAGTTGTGAGGAGGAAATATAAATTCTATGGATTATATTGTTTCTGGTTATAGAAGTATCTTCCGTTTGTCCGTGTTATTTATGTATTAAAGGATTATGTGCGCCAAATCAATCGTGTTCACTGACTGATGGATGTGTACTACTGGGGTAAGTTGCATTGTGAGAAATGTGGCTAGCTCTACTTGCACTCCATAGTGACATACAAGGAACATTGAAACCTAGACAACGAGATTCTCACTCAGTTATTATAAAGAACATTGTGACAATATATATATATATATATATATATATATATATATATATATATATATATATATATATATATATATATATATATATATATATATATATTCAGTTACAAAAATCTACATTTTTTATGTACACAATTCTACATTTATTCAAATATGTCATGTCATCTTCTTTTTGAACATCGTTATAACTCTCCAAATCCCGAATTCCGGCCTGAATTTCTTGCGACTCCATTTCCTTTAGAACCATTGGTCTCGTCTCTTATATCCACAAACAAAGGTTTCCCTAAATGAGCATTTCTTGTACATGTAGCCTGCTCGTAATGCATTGGTAACTTTATTTCACACGAGTGACATATTGAATAATGAACCACATTCGTTCATTATCAAGTACACGCCAGTAGCGTCTGTACTCCGAATGGCGGTTCGGCAACAAGTCTCTAATTCTAGCTGACGATCTTAACTAGGGTGTAAATTAGTTTCATATCCTTTACAGGACATTTGCAGTCAACACCATCATTGTTTGCTGTCTTGGCAAGTTTATATAGTTTGCGCTTGCTTTCTGAACGACCGGCACCCATACCATTCATTTAAAAAATCAGCGCAACGCGGTCTGCTGCCAAATAGGGCGCAGATGTGTTTCGAATTCGGGTATACGGGATCACGAACCGCGATCGCAAAATTATAGGTGTATTTTGCCATAGTCCGACTGCCCTCTTGATGTACCATGGTCATCTCACAGCATATGACTTACTGATGATTACTTTAACATACTTTACACATTACACCAACTCGAATACTAGTTAACTCTAACAGGAGCCAATTCAAACAACAGTAAACAGTTAACACTGTTTATAAGTTTCTACGTATAATGTTCTGTACAGACGAAAATCAACATTATCACATACACCACCACTTATTCGACGATCAATTCACAGTACACTACATCACAATTTAAAAGCGTGGCTCAATGAAGAGCCATAACGCTATAAACTTTTCACCATGTCCATGCTGGACGATGGATCAAAGCAGACTAACTCGTCTGTCCCCTACTTCCTGCTAGGAAGCGAGTTCCAACGTGTTTCACGTTGTGTGCACAGTGCCCGCGTTTCACGTTCTGGTCTTTACTTTCTGACCACCGTCACTGAACTGTGCACGTCTCTAAACTACCTGTACTCATTCGCCTATGACCTACTTCAGGTCATGGCATAGGTCTTACATTGAAGGCATCCTGAAAAATCGTGTTAGGCGTATATTATAGAGGTGGGTCTTATTTTCGGGGAAACGCGGTAAATTACATCTCCTAGTTTCGCCGTGCCGGTCTCTCTGGCCGAGGGGTTACAACATTTTCTCCGTAATCCCGTTTATCACGCAGTCTCGTAAGCGGGCGAGAGCTGGCAGCGGTTCGACCCCCGCTGGTGTCTTGCGGGATAACAGAGCCAGCCGCACAGAAAGCAATGGCAAACTACTGAGCGTAATCTTGCCAAGAGATCAACAGACAGCTGAAAGATGCTGATGTTGACAGCTAAGTCCTGTAAAGGATACGCAAAAAAAAAAAAACATTTAGTTTCGCCGTGGGCGTCTCCGTGTAGACATTTAATTCATGAAAATCACACCCGGTGCTGATAGTCGCAGTGGCGTAGTGGCACGCAGGCTCTCCGGCTGGACAGTTGGTCATGCGTTCTAATCCCAGCATTCTTCTTGAAAGGAACAACATGGAAAGTGACATGCGAAATTCCGGCAAACATTCAGCATTTTAATATTGATACAGTTGTTCTTGTTCATTTATGTTTTCTTCTTATAGTCCACGCCGTATGGCGTTGGGTGATCACTTCTGCCTACAGCCTTCTGTCTCGTATACTGCCAGTCTTCTTATAGTCCACGCCGTCTGGCGTTGGGTGATCACTTCTGTCTGCAGCCTTCTGTCTCGTATACTGCCAGTCTTCTTATAGTCTATGTCATTTGGTGTTGATGATTATGTCTGTCCACAGACTTCTATCTCTTGAAATGCCAATATTCTTATAGCCCATGTCGTGTAGCATTGGTGAGTATGCCTGTCCACGATCTTCTGTTTCGTGTACTGCCAGTCTACATTTAGTCCATGCTGTGGGCTTTGGTGATCACGACTGTCCACAGCCTTTTGTATCGATTATTGCCAGTCATTTGTAATATTGACGTTCCTCCATACCATGATGTAAAAATTTCCGTAAAATAATCTCTTTTGACCTCCTCCTGCCTCTCCTCTTCTCCAACTTGCCTGTGTTACCTATTCGCATCGTAACTTTCGCACTGACACTAGAAGGATTTTGGTGGAAGTCGTTCCTGTTAGATGTGTAGTGCTAATTCTCGCGTAGACAACAGCAGAATATTGATAGAGACGGTTCTTACTGGATGTGTAGTGCTAATTCTCGCTTAGACAATAACAATCGTGAGAACTCCGACGTGGAGCAAACACGGCAGGGGTTTCTGATCGTCAGAAGTAAACCCCCTTCCCCAAGCATTTCGGACCTTTAATTTCTTAATACTCTCTGGGGGCGGTCCCGCCCGGGTCATTACTCCGGGCGTCTTACCCCTGTCGTGGAGACGTTCGTTCGGTCATATTAGTTATTCCTGGTGATAAGCTTGTCCCTTCGCTATTACCTTGTCCACGCTCAAGCCCTCCCTCCCTCGGTGTGGAGAGCCCGTGTAGCCAGTGCCTGCCCCTTGGCACGTGTGGTCGTGGGATGTCAGCCTCATCCCCCGCCACGGCCTCTGTCGCTCCATACGTCTCCGTTTGCCGTTTTCCTTCCCCGTGCCTCGTTCACGGCACCGCACCCTATTAGGGAGACGGATCTCCCTTCCTTTCGGGATCCACTCTTGATCTCTCTTCAGCTGGCTGGGTGCGACTTACGGTCGAATACGGTCGATGGAATAAGCATAAACCGGAGGACTCAGATTTTGAACTTGCCTTTCAGCCTGGTTTTATTGATGTATTCAGGCCGTTCGTCAGCATTGTTTGTATCTCCGCCATCGCGTTCCTGTCCGTCAGGGTCGAGTCAACAGAACAACGATAGAGGCGGCTCTTGCTGGATGTGTAGTGTTTATTTTCTCTTTAGCATAATTCGAGTACAACAGAACTAACCGTGAAGCTTACCTGGGTAAATAAGAGAAACACACAAAACGCTGCAGGTTTAGTAAATGGTGGGCGCTGTGGGAAGGGATCAGGTTTTTATAGGGTTTTCTTTTTTATTTGAAACCCCGAAAGACACTGTGCATGAAATAAAACAACACGAACTGCGTGCGCTCTTTTATCTAGACGAGATAAGGTTTTGTTTGTTATATAAATGACGTGCATGCACATACATATAAATTATACATTTCAAAGACACGTGTATATATTTCTTTTCTTTTATTGCAATAATTGTTGGACTTTGTAAGCAAAATACACCACTTGGTGGTAAATGATTGTATAAGACGTGTGTTGCTTGTTGCGATTGTGCGAACCTTTTAGCAATTTTTCCCCAGAGTATCCACATTCTGACCGGTCTCCCTGGCCTAGGTGTCAGCGACTTTCTCCGTAATCCTGTATACTCTCGTGAGTAACGTGACGACGGCAAGAATCGGTAGCGGTTCTAACCGCGTCGGTAACTTACGGGTATGTGAGCCGGTCGCTCAGAAAGCAATGGCAAACTACTGAGTGTAATCTTCCCAAGAAATCAACAATCAGCTGAAGGATGCTGATGTTGACAGCGATGTCCTATAAAGGATATGCAAAAATCAAAAACAAAACATCCACATTCTGTACTCCATCGAAATTGTGTAACAATTTGTGTTCATTCATTCATTCATTCATTCACATTTATTCATTCATTCATCAATTCATTCATTCATTCATTCATTCATTCATTCATTCATTCATTCATTCATTCAGTAGCATGTCCTTTGCAAAACCTCGCTCCCATAACAACCTTCAGGAAAACTTCTCGGTCATAAGCAAGATATCCCGCGTCCGATACACCCATATGGAGATCTTTTGCCACATCCTGCGCCCATCTTCTCTTTGGCCTTCCTCTTCCTCTCTTCCCGGGCATATACCCCTCCATTATTGTACTCTCCAAATTATTTAAATTTTCTTTGTTTTATGGTCTTCAGTGGTCAACCTTCTTCAATATTCAGATCTTATCGTACGGATGCATTTGTTATTTTCTGTATCCAAGATATTCTTAGAACCCGTCTTTAACATTTATATCCAAAGGCATGTATGCGCTGTTCAGCTTGTTTAGTAAGTGTCCAGATTTCACTTGCGTATGTTGTAATGGGAAATTGCATGCTCTTAGAAATCTAATTTTTGTAGGTCAATCTTACCCACGCCATAATTTATTCAGTTGTTTTAGTTTTTGAAGAGCAATAGACATTCATCTTTTAATGTCTTTCATTGTGTCACCATTGTTGATAACTAATGACCCAAGATATTCCAAATTTTCCACTACCTCCAATGTTTCATCATTAAGATATATTTCTGTCTCTATATTATTTTTATCTGTATGCATTATCTTTGTTTTTGTTATGTTAAATTATAAGTTGTGATTTTCACTGTTTTGTGGCTTGAGGTTATTAGTTTTGCTATACCATTCTGTGATGTGGATAGTAACACTGTATAATCATCATATCGAATCTTTGGTATTTCATGACCACCGATATTTAGGGCATCATATTGTTCCTTTGTTATATCATCTCTGACTTTTCTCATTATATTTTCGGCGTAAAGGTTAAACAAATAGTGTGACAGCACACAGCACTGACGGACGCCTTGCCAAATCAATCTGATGTCTCGCCATCTATTCTAACCGCTGCTTGCTAGTCTAGGTAAAGCATATTTATGAGTTGTACTACATGTGATGGAAAGCCAATTTTCCTCATGATTTCCCAAAGCTTCTAATGTTATACACAGTCACTTTGAATAATCCACACAACATGAGAATAGGTTTACATTAAATTATCTACACTTCCCTATTATTTGTGTCCATGCGTTTCACAAAAATG
>OY992889.1:92907018-92932018 GCA_963921405.1 Cepaea hortensis | reverse complement strand
CAAGAAGCTAATGAAAATCGTAAACTGATTCGATAAATTAGACGTAGACAGTCAACCTATCTGAGAAAGCAAGAAAATCGATTAACTATACCATGATCTGGAAGAATGAATCACCAATGAACGAGAAGTGACAGTAAACTTTACTAGAACACGATAACCAATAACAAACTGGACGCTGCGACCAAAATATACGTTTGACAAATTTACATTATAGAGGAGTTGAGTTGATTTTAGTCAAGAACCGATTTCACAGCACTTAGGACGTCCCCATACGTGCTCCGTCCTCATCTTCAACAGCCAGGGAAGAATCCCAATACTAATGGTACCAGTAGCAGTCTGATTATGTGTCCGTCTCGCCTTTCCCCTGAGTCCTGATTCTTGGCCAGATCCTATGATCACTTCCTGCAGCACCATTTTCTCCAAGCCGTGATGATCTATTTGTTATACTGCACTATAGACACGACCCCAAAGGGGCCCGACCACGTCTGTCTTATCATGCACCAATACCCCCCCCCCTCCCCCGAGTGGTACAGACCCAGCCAATCTGTCTGCCTGCTCGTTTCCCGCCACACCAGCGTGTCTTGATGGGGGAAAAAAAAGAGAATAGAACATGGACCAGAAATGACACCGCGAAGATAATTGCGAAGACGAACCTTGATTATTAACGTCTACAGGCATGGAAGTTGATGGTAATAGTAACATTATGATAATCATCACATGATGACGCTGAAGTGAGTTTGTAATCTATAACCAATTTCTTGAACATGTCATGACCGATATGTTAGTTTCCACCATTAGAAATGTGTTCATGACTGACACAAAAGAAGAAGAAACATACACGGACGTTGGCAGAAATGTCAATAAAAATATGCTGAATAAGGTGCCTTCTTTGTAAGCAAATGGAAAAAATAGGTTTAAAGGCAGAGAAAGGTCACACATGGTAATAATCACGGTTTTTTTTTCTCCTAATCGCCAGTAGATAGACAATATAAGAGACGATAAGACACGATAAGAATTCAAGTACACGTAAGCCATATTTTTACAACATCTACTAAAATCAAAGGCGCTATCTCGTAACACCAAAATCACAATATACAAAACACTGATCAGACCAGTTGTGCTGTATGGCTCTGAAACCTGGAGTACAACGAAAGGAGACGAAGCCTTGTTACAAACCTTTGAGAACAAAATTTTAAGACGCATCTTTGGACCCATTAGGGATACACAAAGTGGAGAGTGGAAAAGAAGAAGTAACAAAGACATTTATGATCTGTTTAAGTCCCCGCTAATCACTGGTATCATGAAGGCTAATAGACTACAATGGCTGGGGCATATAGAAAGAATGGAAGATAATAGGGAAACAAAACTCGCTTACACTCAGGAAATAAATGGCCGTAGACCTCGAGGTAGACCAAGAAGACGGTGGAGAGATAATACATGTACAGACCTACAAGCACTTGGAATCAACGACTGGCAAGAGAAGGTCCACCAGAGAGACGAATGGAGATGGATTGTATTTGCAGCAAAGAACCTCAATGGCTCGGAACGCTGAAGAAGAAGAAGAAGAAGAAGAAGAAGAAGAAGAAGTAAGCCATATTTTTGGGGAAGATGTGTGGTATGATTGTCTTATATTTGTTTTTCATTACGGCGTGAAGCTGTGAATGGCCTTGAAGCTTTCAGTTCAGCAGAAAATAAAATACATATGTCAGTGTTACTTATTATGGTGGTGTTTATATATGGTGGTGTTTTTTTTTTCTTTAGCAAAAAGAAGACTCAGATTATGTCACAAGGTGCACATAGGGTACCATCAATCTTTATTGACGATGGCGAAATAGAGAAGGTAGACCATTTTACATACCTAGGATCAGTGGAAATAGCAAATTATCCCTAGATCAGGAAATCAACATCCGGATTGGTAAGGCAGCAACAACAATGAACAGGTTAAGAAAAAGAGTCTGGGAGAACAGGAAGCTTACTGCCAAAACAAAAGTCCTTGTCTATCAAGCCTGTGTCCTTAGTACTCTTCGTTATGGCAGTGAAACCTGGACAACTTACTCACACCAAGAGAAACGTTTAAACAGCTTTCATATGCGGTGTCTGCGAAGAATTTTTGGTATTAAGTGGCAAGACAAAATCCCAAATACTGAAGTATTGGAAAGATCAGGTTGTGTGACGGTTTATTCCATGCTCAGTCTTCGTAGACTTAGATGGATAGACATCTTAGGAGGATGGATGATGTAGAATACCAAAGGACATCTTTTTTGGTGAATTACAGATGAGTAAGAGATCTCAGGGTCGGGCTGAGATGTGTGCAAGCGGGACATGATTGATGCAGGCATTGATAATGTACATTGGGAGCAAGTCGCCGCTGAACGTGTTGCATGGAGGGCAAACATCAGAAATGGAATAAAGACAAAGGAGAAAATTATTGCAGATAAGTCACAGACCGAGCGTGTGAGACGTAAGATGGTGCATGGTGATGGAAATGACCACGTTGTCACATGCACCCACTGTGAACGAACATTTACAGTGCGAATTGTCCTTATCAGTCACATTCGCTACCGCCATAGGTAAAAGTTATTATGCCTTTTTAAAGCACAAACTATCGTCTGTCAAGACGGCAAGGTGCCAATGATGATGGTGTTTATAATAGTGTCTAGAGGTGGAGTCCTGGCAGGTGTAGTAACGGTGAATATTCACTCATTCACAATAGTTAACTCTTTCTATACACTTGTATTTTACGTGCGCTAACCTGATTAACGCTTCCTGTTGTTTTCTTCTCCCTGTTATTATTATATCTCCCGCTAGTTCGTTTGTCTTGTAGGTTCTATTCAAGAGAGAGAGTACAGTTAAATTGGCCTCAGGATTTTTGTTTCAGTGTATGTAGCCACTTTAGTAACTTTATCTGAATTGCTTTTTAATTATATAACATGCATAGTTGGATAGTTCTTGAAAAAAACAAATCCAACGGTACCTTATTCAAGTCTGTAGGTCAATTTTAAGCCGAGATATTAATGTTTGTGTGTAAGTTTATCATTTAAAAGGGACATACAGAAGAAAAACGATTTTTGACCTTTCACTTTTTGTGACCCTACCTAACACTCACATAACTATCAGTTTACACTGTCGCCAAGGGAGATTAACACTGCGGCCTGTCTAACTCAAGGAAAAATAACTCTGCCGGTTTATATATATACACACACACGCACACAGATATATACATCTACACGTCATCTGTGTGACGTCAGACCGCGCGTGGACTGCATCCGCCGTCTTGTCAACACGAGGCTGCCAGCGTACATGCATTTTGACAAAAGAAAAGAAGTCCCGTTGGAAAGATGACAAATTATCAATGATCCGGTCCATGCAGAGTGATGAAAATGTACAGATACATACTAAAATTGATATTGAATGCAAGCATGCATTCATTGGCATGCAAATCGCTGTGAATATTCTATAACAGTATTAAATAGTCATCGGTGACAAGGAAACGGTTATCTCCAGCGATTAAAATATGACACCAGAGCATTCAATATTCATCATTTTAGTTTGAGATGACCCTCCCTACTTTAATGGACGAAAATGACAAGATTTATGTAAAAATGGACGATACATCTAATAACACAAACTAGAACAAACAAATACATTTACATAAAACGTGATTTGCGAGTCTGAAAAAGTCACTCTGTATCTCTGTGTAGGAAACGAATTTCAGAAACACGAGATGTACACACGTAAACCGAGGAGGGAGAAACTATATAAAGTCTTGGGTCCCTTTTTTAGTTAGCTAGTTAGTTAGTTAGTTAGTTAGTTAGTTAGTTAGTTAGTTAGTTAGTTAGTTAGTTAGTCGACAGATCATCCTCATTGCATATCGAACCATTTAGTCCATAAGTGCTCGGATCCCCTTCTCAGCAAATCCCGCAGCGTGTAACGGCTAACGACACCAGTTCTGTGTTGGTTTATCAATCTTTTTTGGCTTCCTGTGTAGTGTTCTTGTTTGGTCACCCCTCTTTTGATTTGCTGTTCTCGCAGTCTGAACATGGTTGTAGATTCGCAGTCATCACTTGGTTCTCGCACAAGTCTTACTTCTCATAGAGCATTCAGAATGTCAGCCTGTTCCATGGCGCGTCCGCCCTCCACCTTAGCCTTACCTGCGAGCTTGTCAGCCCGCTCATTTCCTTGTACTCCCGCATGCCCTGGCACGAAGATGAAACTAATCTTTGCCAGCCGAGACCGCTCCAGAGGCAGCAACCATTCTCTTCGGATCCACCCCATCTCTATCTTCTTAAGCATGCTCATTGAGTCGCTAAGAAAACATACCCTATTGAATTTATGTGTCTCGAGCCATGTTATTGCTTTACTTACTGCCATGACTTCCATAGTCAGGCTACTTGTGGTCTCTACAAAAGCACCAGAATCCTTCTTCAAAATTCCCCCTTCGGCCCGCGCCGTGAAGGCCCATGAACTTCTCACATGTCGGACGACCGACCCATCTGTGTAGATGACAGCATCACCGTCTAACGAATTCTCGAATATCAAAGCTTGTACTTCCGCCTCCACAGCAGCCGGATTTTCATGTCTGCATTTTCTGTCTAGTTGGATACAAACTAAAAAGGACGTACACAAATCTGTTGGCACTTGTACCCACTCCTCGCCAGGTTCTAAGTCACCCAGTGAACACACCTGTTGAAGAATGTCTTCGGCTTGACCCAACCACGACTTCCTCTTTTTAACCTGCTGCCCTTCACCTTCATAATTTCACTATGCAGTGGATGTTGTGTGTTTGGGCTAACTCTGAGGTAGGCACGTGCTTTGCAAATTTGTAGTCTGTCTTCAATGGTTAGAAAATCAAGAAGGTAGCGCATCGCTATGCATGCTGTATCTCTTGTACATCCAAGAATAATGCACATAGCTTCATTTTGTATCCTTTCCATCCTTTCTATCTGCTTACTGCTGAGAGTCAGGATTGCCATCTCATACTCAAAAACAGTCATGACCAGCCCCTCATATAGGAGGCATAGATGGCGCTGCTCACAGTTTTCTGCCGCCATCATCCGCATCGCAGCCAAACCTCGCTTGGCCTTTGTTATCACCTGGTCTATGTGCTCATTATAAGCAAGGCTTCGATCAAACCGTATCCCCAGGTAAATTATTGCCTGCGTTCTTTCCCCAGTCTCTGAACACAGATTAACAGTTGGTGTTGGAGTGTTGACAATATGATTATTCAATGAGAACCATGTCACTGTTGCCTTTGTTGGGTTGACCATTGCCCCAGCTTTAGCACACTAAGTACTTATGCGATAGAGTTCGGTTTGCAGTTCCAGGGCAACCTGATCTCTATCCCTACCCTGGCAATACACTAAAATATCGTCGGCGTATGACAATGTCCTCCTCGGTCCAGTGATCTGCTCGCTGGTGATTCTCACTGTGTAGGCGGTGAACAGCACCGGGGGTAATGGTGATCCCTGTAGTAGGCCAGGATATACTGTTGTTGGTTCCGAAGTCCAACTGCCACATCTAAAAACTACTTTCCGTTGGAAGATGGATGCAGCGATCCCACTAAGGAGGAATGGACTTATTTTGAGTTCAAGAAGCTGAAGCATTAGAAAATCCAATGGTACTCTGTTGTACGCGTCCTCAAGATCAGTCGTTGCAGCAAAGGTTTCAATGCCTGAGTGGAAACCTTTATAGACATCATGGGCAAAAACTGCTGCATTGGTCCAGGTTTCTCTTTTTGGACGGTACCCACCCAGGGTAGGTGGGAAAAAACCCTGCCTCTCTAGCTGGCTTGATAGTTTCCTGGCAATTAACTTCTCTAGCAGCTTGCCTATTGTATTCTGCTTGGTGATTACTTGATATCCCTCAATTTTGTGTGGTCTTTGCCAGGCTTCGGCAAGGGAATCAAATAGTTGTGTAACCACTCCTCCTTGATGCTAGCACTCCCTATACTGTTGTCATTATATCTTATGCCATCTGGCCCCGGAGAGCTGTTTTTTGATCGTCGAAGCACTGCCTTGATTTCTTTCACTGTCACTGTGTCTTCACCCAAAATGTTCCGAGTCTTACACCTGTCTGAGGTGACTCCTTTGGCACGATTTTGGTCTCTTATTCTGTCTGGTTGCTCTGCTCTAGATAGCGTTCGAAGAGGGCTTTGCCCTTGTTCTCGTCTGTCCTCGGCGAGATGAGGTCAGCACCTTGGAAGTCAGAAATTATCTTATTCTTAACTACACCACTCATGCTTTTATGTAGTCGCCACAACAATTTCAGTGACTTGTCTGTGCTTACTCTTTGACATACCTCTGCCCATTTTTCACCTTTAACCACCTTAACCAATTTTTTTAAATAGCTTATTTTCGTGTGCATCTATCTTTCTAAGTGCATGCAGGGACCAGGATTGGCAACTCTGTTCCTCTTGGCGTTTTGCCATTTCCTTACAGCACTACGCTTATCCATCCAAGCCTTCTCCACTTCAGAATTCCACCACGGTGGCTGCTCCCAGCTGTTTTTCCTGCCCTGAAACTTTCTGCCCTTGTAGCGCCTAATTTTACTCACCACAGCTTGCCCTGTACTGTCATACTGGAAAGTCTTCACCATTGACTTGTGCTGCCTGGTTCTGCCTTTCTCCACCAATATGCTACAAGGGTGGTGGTCGCTGCCGTGGTGTCCTAGGACACCCCATCTACACACTGTAGTGAGTGAAGGAGAAACCAGCGACAGATCGATATCACTGTCCTCATCACCTGGGCGGCTAGCTATCCTGGTGACACAGCCACTGTTGATACAAACCAGATCAATGGTTTCAAGTGCAGTCTCGTGCTCCTCCCCCTGTGTGTTTGCGGAAATGTTTCCCCTTGATCTGCCTTTAGAGTTGAATTCGCCACAGAAAATTACATTTTTTTTTTCATGACCTCTGCCACATGACATATGTCACTTAAGCATTGCCACTTCTGGGAATCCACACACGCGTTACGGGCATAAACATTAACCAACACGAATGGTATACCGGATTGAACTCTGACCGCCCGTATTTGTATGTCGTCATTGTCCCAGCTGGACATGTCTAGCTCTGAAGCAACCATACTATCGCGGATGAGACTCTCAATTCCCAGATGTCGCCTGTTGTAGAAACATTTGAAGCCTGCCATTTTAAGTAGCTGACAACCCAGTCTCGTCTCCTGGAGTGCTACAATATCGTTCGTGTAAACCAGGTTTTCGAGAATAGGGCCACGTTGTTTTACGCTGGCGCAGTTCCAATATAGGATGCGAGTATACGCGAGGCCCCGACGGTCAAATTTAAGTCTAAAACGTCTTACCCCTCCACGCTTGAGTCTCTTGCGGCCACCACGTTGGCCCCGCCGTCTTGTTTTGTTCACTGCCGTCCGCAAAGAACACACAAATTGTTCCGCCATGTTGAAAAAAAACCAAACACCACAGAACCACACACGCTGCGAAAATTCACTCAAGGATTGCTTCGGTCAATGCACGAAACTCTGTAGCATCGGCGCAGATCTTGAGAAAAACTCCTGGTTTTACATCCATCTCCTACGCGAAAAGGTAGTGGTCAGAAAAACAACACAACCGTCCTTCGCCATTTTGACCGTTGTGATTACAGATGCTCCACATTCGAACACATACGACTATGTATTTTAATTGTTTCAGCTTAAGTACTATTCATTCATTCACTTCATATGATATTTAACATTTCATTATGCACCTGACGAGATGCAGCGAAATATGCCGGGCAATAAATCGTGCAACATATTGTTTGTGGGTTCGGTGTTTCAACTATCACATTTTGGGGCTTCGGTGTTTCAACTATCACATTTTGTTGACCTGAATGCACGGAGGAATACATGTACAATCTTTCCCTCATTTAGCTGCTCTCAATGTAAATAACCCTTTACCACACACCAGGAACATCAGAAGCAGAACTACAAGTCTACATAAATGGTTTAAACGAAGTATACAAGGAACACAACATGAAAATTGGCATTAATGAAACAAAGATAATGACCACAGCCAAAGAAGAAAACCAACAACGCGGATCCATCTAAAAGAACACCATCTGAAACAGGCAAAGAGATTCAAGTACTTGGGAAGTATAATATCATCAAATGGCAAATCAGAAGACGAGATCGAGAATACATATAATTGGCGATTCAACTCAACGGACAAATTGCACAAATGCCAAAGTAGAACCACGTATAAGTAGATACTTTAAACAGAAGTAATCAGGACTAAAGTGGGGATTATAGCAGCGCTAAATTTTATTAGAAAACAGCAAGGTAAAATCAACTTAAATCAACTTTATTAGGGTCACAAATTGGGCGCGCAGGCCCGTCTTACATTCGGCCCTTCCAATCACTCGTCTTTCGTTCATCAAGAGCATTATACATTTACATAGGAAGAAAAATAAATATTGTGAAATGAATGTTGTAAACATAAACAAGGCAAATTACCATGCTATGAGGCCCATCTCCCACGTACCCATACAGCACCCCACCCACACACACACCCCCACCTACCCACACACACGCACACCAAGGGACACATACATACCCCACCAACCGACCCATCCCCCTCCCGCACATCCCCCACCCACACTCCCCTCACCTGTTCCCCCAACCAAAACACACTCGCCACCCAGAAACATTCCCCCACCAACCCAAAAGAGTCGTTTAAAAGTCGACAGGGTCGACTTCATTGCACCGGGTTTTATCCCATATGGCTCGGTCTCTTTCCGCAGCACGGAAAGCTTCGCACAAAGCACGAACTCCGTAGCTTTTAGCGACGACCCACAGGAATCTCTGAAACATTTAACTCATAAACCGAAGGGTGCGGCCCGGAATCGAACCCACAACCTTCGGAGCACGAGTCAAACGGCTTGACCACTTCGCCACAGAGACGCACATATAACTAGGCTACCAACTAACAGTATACCACAACAAGCAATGATGTACAGACCAAATGGAACAAGACGAAGAGGCCGACTATGTAAACCATGGAAGCAGGGAATAACAGAGCCCATGGGAATCTTGATGCATGAAGCCCATAAAGAGACGCTCTCTCTCTCTCTCTCTCTCTCTCTCTCTCTCTCTCTCTCTCTCTCTCTCTCTCTCTCTTGTTCTCTCTCTCTCTCTTG
This sequence comes from Cepaea hortensis, assembly GCA_963921405.1. Classification (NCBI taxonomy): domain Eukaryota; kingdom Metazoa; phylum Mollusca; class Gastropoda; order Stylommatophora; family Helicidae; genus Cepaea; species Cepaea hortensis. The sequence continues at coordinate 92,922,876 of OY992889.1, read as the reverse complement.
TTCTCTCTCTCTCTCTTGTTCTCTCTCTCTCTCTCTCTCTTGTTCTCTCTCTCTCTCTCTTGTTCTCTCTCTCTCTCTTGTTCTCTCTCTCTCTCTCTCTTGTTCTCTCTCTCTCTCTCTTGTTCTCTCTCTCTCTTGTTCTCTCTCTCTCTCTCTCTCTCTCTTGTTCTCTCTATCTCTCTCTCTTGTTCTCTCTCTCTCTCTCTTGTTCTCTCTCTCTCTCTCTTGTTCTCTCTCTCTCTCTCTCTTGTTCTCTCTCTCTCGTCTCTCTCTCTCTCTCTCTCTCTCTCTCTCTCTCTCTCTCTCTCTCGATTTATCTATGTCTCTATCTCGACACGGCAAGGTACAAGAGGAACAAGAAGAGATGATGAGGTAAAGAAGGAGTTTGAAAACTGGAAGTCACACCATCGGATGTTAAGATGTTACCTTCTGCCCATACAGATATGAATCACAGACCTCGAGTCAACATCACCACCATCATCACCATCATCATCATCATCATCATCATCATCATCATCATCATCATCATCATCATCATGTACCGTGCCGATAGCGGTCATAATTCACACTCGCACACGATCATCAGTCGTGATCAGGTCTGCTTTTTTGTGTCGCCATTACAAGTAGTCAAGTCATCACAGTATAAACCAGATATTTGTGGGTTAACAACATCGCCTGCGCAGCATAGTAGCTGTGGTAGCGCAGTGGCTAGACGATCGCCCGCAGGGAATGATCCCGATCATGGGATCGAATAAGCATCAGGCGAATGGTTTCCGCTTCCAATTGTCCTGGGATTCCCAGGTCGTCTCAGCCTAAAACGGGTACTAGGAAATGTTTTAAGAGATAAAGGTGGCCGGTGTGATACTGTTGACATATCATTTGTGTCCTCTCGCTTTGAACTCACGCGTAATCCATACATGTTTTACTACTTATACGAGGGTAAGTCAATAAGTAAGTCACAAATGGCTGTAGAAAAATAACTACATATGATAGCAACTTGAAACAACTTTGTTTTTAAACATACATTGTCCCTTTATTTCTCAACATAATTTCCACTAACATTGATGCACTTACCCCAGCGTTTTATCAATCTTCCCACACCGGCTGCACATAACTGCGTGCTCTGTTTTCTAGAGCACTTTTTCACTTCGCATTCAACTTCGGCTTCATTCGCGAAATGTCTCCCGCCAAGGTGGGTTTCCTGTTTATGCTGACAAATGTTTGTCCCGTAAAGTGGTGCATAGCTGGTTAGAAATCGTTTCGAGGATGACTCAATAAGTAAGTCACACAGTTCTGTGGGATGGCCCCGTAAATGAAAACAAAGCACGCAGTTCTATGTAGCTGGTTTGGGACGACAGATAAAACGATGGGATTAGTGCATCAATGTTGGTGGAAATTATGTTGAGAAATAAAGCGACAATGTATGTATAAAAATAAACTTGTTTCAAGTTGTTATCATATGTAGTTATTTTTCTACAGCCATTTGTGACTTACTTATTAACTTACCATCGTAATGTACTGTGCTTATTTTTGCGTGTGGATTAGCTTTCCATATTATCTGTGTTCCTCGCCATCAGATGAACTCACTTCGATATCTGAGTTCTTTTTTGTTTTCTTTTTGGCGCTATCTCGCTTTGAACTCAACCGTAGTCCATACACATCACTATTTAGCAGTATTGGACTGAATTTTGCGATTAGCTTTGCCTATTACCAATGTACCTCGCCATCAGGCGACCGCACTCCGACATCTAAGGTACTTGTAATTTACTCCCCCGAGTCAAGGAAGAGAGGTAAATATTTTAGTTCAACTGACCGATCAGGGCTTGAACCTGCTACCTCGGTATCAGCACACCAAAAGTCTAAGAAAGAACGTTCTTATCTATTCGGTCACGTTGACCTCTAAGCAAAGAATGATAGTACCATAGTATATCAAGCATGTCGTATGAGAGAGCTAAGGAAGGTTGTCGTGAGAAATAGCTGTCTGATTCCAGTAGAAAATCGTTGCCAAACATGAACAGGTGTCAACAGAAGAGTTTAGGGAGCCTCCGTTGCGAAGAGGTTACGCCGCCTGGGTTCAATTCCGGGCTACGACGTTCTGTTCAAGAATGCAAGTTTATCCGAATATCAACATGCATAATTAAAAAGATTATAGATGCTTTGTTCATCCCAATGATGTGTCACCTGTGCCAAACATAGACAGTCCTAGAACACACGCGGGCGTAAAATCACAGCATGTGAGATGAGATTCGTAAGGAACTCTTGTGGGAATCCAAGAAGCCATAAATAGACACTTGAGAACTAAGAGGAAGTGTAGGGACAACAAGCAAGTGTAGTGACAACAAGCACGTTTGGGGATGACATCGATTACTGATTTTGTGGAACACTGCAGCGTTCTACGTGAGAACATCAGGAAACGAGCCGAAAGGACGACCAATGAAGAATTGACTAGACGGAGAAACAGAGAAACTGAAGAAATCAAATATGATATTTTCACAAGTAACAAGACAAACGAAAAACAGCAAATTGCATCTACCTCCTTTTCGCAACGCTTCACGGCAAAGGCAGTAGTACAAAAGAAGACGAAACAGAAGAGCATATACTAACTCAACATCATCATTATGTGCCATGCTGATAAACGTGGGCGATGATGTTTCTCTATCTCACACGATCTCCGGAGTCGTGGATCAATTTTTCGTGTCTAAACAATGCCATTTGGCCAAGCCATACAGATATTTACTTCTCTGCCTTCCCCTTGTCCTTCCCCCTTCAGTCTTGCCAGTTGTCACAAGTTCTCTATTCTATTGGTTCTCATAACATCCCCGAGAGATCTTGACTGTCTACGTCTAATTTCTCTAATCATTTTACGGTTTTCATTTGTTTCTTGTAGGACTTGCTCATTCTTTTTTTTTTTTTTTTGGTGGTCTGTCCATGGTATATTATATGCATTTCCCCCAGAAACCACATTTCCACTCCCATTAGACGTTTCTCAGCTTGTCTGCTCTTTATCCACATTTCATATCTATACAAAAGTTCAGGTACTATGTAGCACCTTGCCATGGTGCAGAATCTGTGGATGAATTGATGTCGCTGCCGTTTGTCATGTTGATGACTGAACGACACACACGAACTTTGGAAGTAACGACAGGACGCCGGCTGTTTCAGGAGAATGACGTTTTTCTTCTTACGATTCACATTGCCGCACATGGTCACTCAAAAATACTATCATTAAACTAATTCACATTAATTGATTGATTGATTGATTGATTGATCTAGGAACCGACATCACAGCATTCGGGACATTCCCATAAGCGCTCCGTCCCCATCCTCAGCAACCAGCGAAGAGTTCCAACACTAATAGTTCCAGTAGCAATCTGATTATATGTTCGTCTCGCCTTTCCTCTGAGCGTTGAGCGTCGGCCAGATCCCCTCGTCACTCCTAGCTGCCTCATTATTCACATTAATTCTACATTCACATTAATACTACAACTACCACAACTAACATCTCGGCGGCAATATATAGTTTGCCACTGCCGAACTCATAATTCAGAGCCATGCGTATAGTATCACGGTCTCCGCTCGAGTGACGTCATTTGTAACCGTTCTTTTACTGCTCTGTTCATTTAAAGTACGCACTTCTTTGTGTCAGTTCATTATTTATTATTCCCGGTGACAATTATTCAGCATGTTTTGTCTGAACTCGTATGTTTCTCTTATCACCATCGTCTCCCTTCGAATGTTCTTATCATAGCTCTTTTCGTGACATAGCACACCTCAACATTCTCGTTACAGTTAACAACTTTTTAATTCGTCACTATGTTTGTTTATCTTATAAAAAAAAATCAACTCTGGTTTGGTGAGCGCCTCCCAACATTCGGCGCTAACAGAAAGCAGTTACAGGGTGTATTTTTAATGACGGTGCAGTGTTTGAAAATATTGCCGCTCCAAGTTTTGTATTTACCTGCTATGTTGCATGAACTTTATAAAATTTGAATACAAAACTTGGACCGGCAATGTTTTCAAACACTGCACAGTCATTAAAAATACACCCTATATTACCATCTACTGTCAGTAGTTATATTCCTTGGATTAACATGCATAAGAATGAAAAACAAGATAAGTAGAAGGCATGCGTAAATTCTTTTATTAAATATAAGTGACATGATGGTAACAAAGAGATACATATCTAGATTTCATGGTCAACTGACATGATCGGAACAAGAAAATAGATACGATCCAAGACTGGTGACCCGGTGAGATTCTGAATCAATACTGACAGGGCACGTGGATATGATGATTATTATTCGTCTAATTCTTTAGTGATCTTGGATGAATAAAGAAATAAAAACATGTTGCGTCATAAACAAAGAAAAAGTAAGCAATTTGTTTTCGTGACCTTAGCTTATCGCGACCTCGTTTCATTATGAGAGTGAGAGAGAGACAAAGATTATGGAAGCAACATATGGCTGGACTCACACGCTTTACGATTTGTCATGAGGAATCGACGTCACTGCACTAGAGAAAACCACATAAGAGCTTAGTCTCTCCCAGCAAAAGTATAACGGTGTTGATTCTGACTGTCACTATTGCAAGCTAATTAGACAAGCATCATCACAGGTGCTAAAAAGTGGCTTATGCGTTCATTTCTTTCCACATGTAGCGGTCTTTAGAGTTCTGAATATTCAGTTCAGTTCAGTTATCAGTTGGGGTATCTACGTTGCACTCCGGACATGTCCATAGGTGCTCAGATCCTCCCCCCAGCATATGCATCAGCGTCCGGTGGCTAATAGTGCCAGTTCTGTGTTGGTTGACGAGGCGCTTTGTTTTCCCGATGTACCTCTCGCGTCTGGCTGTGCCGATTCTTACTCCCAGGTCTTTCATCCTGGAAAGCGATGTGGAATCACTGGCTTCAAAATCCTCTGTTCTTGCCATATCTTTAAGGGCGTTAATAACATCGGCACGATCCATGGGCTGGCCATCTACAGGGGGTGCAGAGCCAGCCAATTTATCAGCTCGTTCATTTCCCTCGACTCCCGCATGTCCCGGGACTGAATATGTTCTACACTATGAAAACATGAAATATAGAGCAGCTGTACAAGACACAATTACGGAAAACAAACGTCTTTAGCAGCAAACAAACACAAGAGAACACAACAACATAAATCACGGAGATGCAACTACAGTGACTACTACATTATGACATGATAATGGAAAATTGAAAAACATGTGTGCTACGTATCTGAGAGTCACACAAAGTGAAACAACGGAAACATATCAATCTTCTTTGTTGTGTTCCTTGATTCCTTCACATTCTAGGACTAAAATAAGTGGTACACATTTTTTGTCCAGTGTTCCAGAGTTCTCATTCTGTTATTAAACCTTAATTAAATGGCGGCCGGCTGGTTGTTGAACTAACTTGTTTTGCCTTTTGCAGTAATGTGTGGCCGCTGGTTTTCTAGTGACTGCCGCTTCCATCGACGATAAACTGTATTTCGTTGGTGGACCTTTGTGTTGGCATTCTGGCAGCGGCCTTATGCATAGTATGCCTGTGCGGGCTGTTGGTTTGACGAGACTCCTTCCTATCTGTTCCACTTTTCACACGGGGAAGTGGGGAGCATTTAGCGTGATATCCACTGGCATAGGAATGGAGCATTATGGTGACGACGCGTTACCGTGAATTTGCAACCACGACTGACTAACCACGACTGACTAACTAACTAACTAACTAACTAACTAACTAACTAACTAACTAACTAACTAACTAGCTAACTAACTAACTAACTAACTAACTAACTATTAAACCTGAATGTAGTCAGTGTAGTTTCATCTCATGTTGTTGTGTGTGCTATTTTTGTTTATTTTTTTCTTGGGTGTTTGTTTGCAATGCTATCTTGTCGCAGTTACGTCGTTTATTTTCTTTAATTGTGTTTAGTAAAGCTACTTTTCATACTTCTTGTTTTAATATTGTTTACTTTTCTACAGCTTTACAGTAGTTTAACTATGTTTATTCACACAGATATTTATGATATTCCTCTATTTCATAAGAACAGGTAGGGAACGTCCGGCCCGCTGGCTGTATAAGACCTGCGAAATTATTTGATCTGGTCCGACTCTGGAATTACAAAACGCTTCAACAACAATTGAATATCTTCCTGAATATGCGAAACTGAGGCATTTGACGAAAGATTCAAAGAAGTGAAAAGTAAACAATTGGATTTGAGAATCTTTGCTAAACGATTCAATGTGAAACCAGTTGATGTGCCAGATAATCTACAACTCGAAATCATTCAGCTACACAGTGATGGATAGCTGTTAGTTAGCCGCAATGTTCTCACTGTTTCAGTTCTAAAAACGCCACATAAACAATGATGGATTTCCCACTATGAAGAGATATGTAGTGAAATATGTGTGTGACGGAATGTGCAGAAAGAAGAATCCTGCCTCTGTCAATGCAGCGGTCAACGCCCTTATCAATGTACATTCAGATGATTCCGATGTGCTCATCTGTACAGATGGATCTGTTATACAGCAGCAGAGAAGTACGTAGCCATTCACGGCACGTTCAGCGGGCTGAACCGTTCAAGAATCCAATGGCGCCAACTCTATGACCACGAGCAGTAACGATGGAGGTAATGGCAGTAACACGGGCTTTCATTTGGCTGGACTCACAGAATTATATCAACGTTTGAGTACTAAGTGATTCAATTAGTATGATCCGTTACTCCCCAATGCCACTCATTATATGATCAAAGAAGATTGTTTGTCTTTTTCTAATACAAAACTATCGAAGGCTGTGAAACTCTTGATGCAACTAGGACAAAACATAAACACATTCGCAAGTACTGGTCGGCTATTATAGGAGTAGAAGAAATAATTAGAGATTAAAGGACACACTAGACAGCATGAAAAGTGAAAGTTATAGTTACCCGACTGGGATTTAAACCTGTCACCTCCAAATGATGACAGAGTCTGGCTGCAGATGCAGTGTGTACTTCGAAGCATTTATCGGTGTCTAGTTGGTCTTGTGTTGATGTACACATTGTTTCTACGGCGAGGCGTTGTTGTCATTTGGAGGTGACAGGATCAAATCCAGCTGTGGAAACTTTAGATTTCATGTTTTATTTTGTCCTGTGTGTCCTCTGGTTTATTTTTTCTTAAATATCAACCGGGGAACCCCTTGAGACCACTAAGTCAGTTCTTAAATATACACACTTGTAATTGTTCGCACTCATAGAAGTGGAAGAAAGAAGTAAAGGCTTTTGGGTGCACTAGACAACATATAAATTCAAAGCTATAGTTACCGACCGAGATTCGACCCTGTCACCTTCATATGACGACAGAGCCTCGCGTCGAAGTACACGGCGAGGCCCTGTCGTCATTTTAAGGTAGGTAACTAGAAATTTTTATGTTTTTCTAGTGCGTCTTCTAATCTCTCCTTCTTTCTTCTCCTGTGTGCACAAAACAAAACATGTACGTTTATTTCATTTCCTTTAAGTCGTAGGGAATTTTCGAGTTCCATTAGCGTCTTCCTGGCGATCGTTGTTAGTTACTCTGGCAGTCCAAGGATTACAGACATACATCATCATCATCATCATCATCATCATCAAATGTCCTGTCGATTGGCGTCGGCGATCATGCTTCTCCACAAACTGTGATCTCCTACGGCAAGAATCGATTCCCTTCATTGTCATGGCACAAGACTACCCAAAATATTCTGTCACTGCCTTCCTTTATCTCTCTCTCCACAAATCTTTCGGGTTGTCGCAGCGTGTCCCAGTACGTGATAACCGGAAAGATTTGTGAAAAGAGAGATAGAGGAAGATACATCACCAAATCATAAACATGAAACATGCATTCCAAGAAGTAAACATACAACACAAGACTAAAATAGTGCCTCAAATATTATATTTTTATTATGTTAAAATTGTGTATATATATATATATATATTAAGTTTCCCTGTAATATTTTAGGCAAGTTTACGTTGACTAGTTTGACATTTGCTTTCTGAACTACGGACGCCCATCAACACCATCATCATCATGTGTAAACATGTTGTCAAACTTATGTTATTTTACTAGTTTCTGAACTCCACGTAGTCGACAATTAGAGCAGTCTGGTCTCCGTGCCAGGTTGGTAGCCAGTCATTTCTCGCGTTCCAGAAATCTTCTGCTGCGTGTGGGGAAGTGTTGGTCCAGGGTTTCCTCACACCGTAGTTGACGTTGTCGGGGAAGTATCCGTTGGTACCACCGACGGCGACGTTCAGAATGAGGAAGAACTGAAACGGAATGAACATGTTAACTATGAACTGAAATGTAATGGAAAAATTGAACATGTAATGGAAACATTAAACATGTAATGGAAACATTAAACATGTAATGGAAACATTGAACATGTAATGGAAACATTGAACATGTAATGGAAACATTGAACATGTAATGGAAACATTAAAGATGTAATGGAAACATTAAACATGTAATGGAAACATTGAACATGTAATGGAAACATTGAACATGTAATGGAAACATTGAACATGTAATGGAAACATTAAACATGTAAAGGAAACATTGAACATGTAAAGGAAACATTGAACATGTAATAGAAACATTAAACATGTAATGGAAACATTAAAAGTGGAAGGGACATACATTAAAATGAATAAAAAAAAGTAACTATGAACTGAAATTAAATGGAAATATTAAACATCGAAGGGATATATATTATAAGATTATAAGGGATGAAAATGTTAACTATGGGCGAAACCTAGAACTGAAATGATATGGGAATATTAAACGTAAAAAGAACCTACATTACATGGAATGAAAATATCAATAAAGTGGAGGAGGTGAAGAACTGAACAGGAAAGGAAATGTTAAAAATTGACGGAACGTAGAACTGAATAAAAATGAAAATGTTAAATATGGATCCAACATAACTGAAATAGAATGAATATATTAAAAACTTACAGGAAAATAAAAGTGAACAGGAAGGAAAATTTGTATCGTGGACAGAAAGTAGAACAGAAACGGAATGAAAGTATTAAAATATGTGTGGAAAGTAGAACAGAAACGGAAAGAAAATGTAAAGCATCGGTGGAATACAACAATTGTGTTGAGTATCCCTTACGGGACGTTGCAGTCAACACCAGCATTTTCAGCTGCTGTTGATGTACTAGTCAAGTGTTACGTTCAGTAGTTTGCCATTGCTTTCTGAACGACCGGCTCCTATACCTTTTTCGAAAAAACCAGCACCGCTGTGTTTCGAACCCGGGTATACGGGCTTACAAACCGCGTTCGCAAGCCCTTAGCCACAGAGACCGGAGACCGGAGATCGGCGGAATGCTTAACAGAAAAGGGAGAAAATGTTTTAACATGAACAGAAATAGAATAGATATTGAAGGACAATGTTTAACGTGGACAGAATGTAGAACAGAAATGGAAGGAAAATGTTAAACTGAGACGTAACGTAGACAAGAAATTCAAGGAAAATGTTAAACATAGACGTAACGTAGACAAGAAATTCAAGGAAAATGTTAAACATAGACGTAACGTAGACAAGAAATTCAAGGAAAATGTTAAACATAGACGTAACGTAGACAAGAAATTCAAGGAAAATGTTAAACATGGACGTAACGTAGACAAGAAATTCAAGGAAAATGTTAAACATGGACGTAACGTAGACAAGAAATTCAAGGAAAATGTTAAATAAAGATGTAACGTAGACAAGAAATTCAAGGGAAATGTTAAACATAGACGTAACGTAGAAGAGAAATTCAAGGAAAATGTTAAACATGGGCGGAACGTAGAAGAGAAATTCAAGGAAAATGTTAAACATAGACGTAACGTAGACAAGAAATTCAAGGAAAATGTTAAACATGGGCGGAACGTAGAAGAGAAATTCAAGGAAAATGTTAAACATGGGCGGAACGTAGAAGTGAAATTCAAGGAAAATGTTAAACATGGGCGGAACGTAGAAGAGAAATTCAAGGAAAATGTTAAACATGGGCGGAACGTAGAACTGAAACAGCAGGAGCATGTTAACCTCGAGAAACGTAGATTCGGAAGTTAAGAGAAATCATTAAAGGACAGGAACATTTTATCGGACAAAACAAAAGTCGAATATTTGAATAAAGGAATATCATTTATTTCAGTACTGGATCGAAACTTAGACAACGGGATTATAGAAACAAATTGGAAGATTTAAACACAAACGCCTTTACAAAATATGCAACGATTTCGTGCCCGACATATTTCATTGATACATAGGCGCTGATATTGTTCGAATGTACATAGTATTTTAGCTAAATTATTATCTGTTTACATTCTTCATTTACTTTAGAACTCTGTAGTGTGCACCTGACGAGATATTCAAATCTTGTCGTATGGATGAACCCGTCTATAACATTTATATTCAAAAGCATTTGTGCGCTTTTCAGCTTGTTTATTAGGTTCATGGTTGATAAGGTTTCTTGGCAAGTTTTGCAGAAGATAGTTTGCCATTGCTTTCCTTCTGGGCAGTGACTGTACTAGTCGGTGCCATAGCCATCGTCTCTACTGATGAGATCATCGGACTATAGACTGCTTCAAACAGATGAACATTCTGAAAATTGGGTGAGTAATATACAATTATCTCAAACTCAAAATTATTCTTTATCCGGCTGCATTCACCTTGTCACTGTTCGTTTGTAATGTAACTATAGGTGGAGTCTATCCAACTCTGTCATATTGTAACAACGTTACTTACAGGTTGGTCAAATGGAGCTGAATGTCCACCGCCAGCCCAGGGATTGTTTCCAGAAAAGCCACCTTTCTGCCAGAATCCAGCGCCGACCTCTGCATCAAGGATTTGTTGGTTATCCACGAATGTTCTGGAAAATACACGTTACATAAAGGTTTACACTAAACTATCACTTCTGGTAAAGACACTTTACATACAAGTTGACACCACAATTACACTTCAAGTAAAGACACTTTACATACAGGCTGACACGACAATTACACTTCAAGTAAAGACACTTTACATACAGGTTGACACCACAATTACACTTCAGATAAAGACACTTTACAGACAGATTCACGCCACTTTCACTTCTGGTAAAGAACATTGCATGTAGATTCATTCCACACTTAACACATCAAGTAAAGACACATTACCTGTAGGTTCACGCCACAATTTCACAACTGGTAAAGACACGTTACATATAGTTTCATACAGACTTTACATCTAGAAAAGACACATTACCTGTAGGAACACACTACACGTTGACAACTGGTAAAGACACGTTACATATAGTTTCTTACTACAAGCTCACTTCGCGTAAAAGGAAAGTGAAAACCATTTGAAGACTATACCTCTGCAGAAGTATTACATGACAGTTTTACACTTCTACTATGCAAGGTCAAACCCCCCCCCCCCCACCCTCTTGGAATTGGGATGGAGTTCTGTGAACCCAGAAAGGACCTCTCTGGAGAGTATAGTAACGGTATTATCCCCGATTGCCCCACTGGTTCCTCTTGATTTCTAGAACTTCACTCAGCGGGTGCTGATTCGATTGCAGCTACCCAACTCGCATCATTCTGTGAAAAATGATCTTTACTTACTTTACTTTACATAACTCCACTCTATTTTACTTTACTTTACATTACAAAATGTCACGCCATTTTACTTTATTATACAACATTGTATTTGTAGCAAAGAACCTCAATGGCTCGGAAGGCTGAAGAAGGAGAAGAATACAACACTTGACGCCAGTTTACTTTACTTTACTTTACTTCACTCCAGTTTACTTTACATCACTTTACTCCACTTTACTTTAAATTACTTTACATCACTCCTTTTCTTTACTTTCCTTTCCTTTACACCATTCTATTTACTTTACTTCATTCCATTTTACAATACATTACTTTACTGTATGAACATAAACAAACAGTTCAATAAATAGAACACACACATAAACACAACTGGCACACATCTCACTTGAGGTGATCTTGGGTCCAGTCCAGTCTCCAGGTGTGGTAGTCGTTGTGATAATTTCCACTCGGTCTGTAATATGCAATTACAGTAATAATACTTTAGCAATCTGTAGGCATGAAATTTGGTATGTAGGAAGATAGGTAGGCAGGTATGCAGGCAGATAGATAGGCAGACAGTAGGCAAGTAGACAGGCAGGTAGATAGGTAGGTAGGTATCTAGATAGGTAGGTAGGTCTGTCGGTAGTTAGGTAGGCTGGTAGGTATATAGGTAGGTAGGTATGTAATTAGGTAGGCAGGCAGTTCGGTAGGTAGGTCGGTCGGTCGGTCGTTCAGTCCGTCGGTAGTTAGGTAAACTGGTGGATAGATAGGTAGGTAAGTATGTATTTAGGTAGACAGGTTGGTAGTTTTATAGTAGTTAGAGAGGCAGGCACGCATGAAGGTAGGTAGGTAGGTAGGTAGGTAGACAGACAGGAAGGTTGGTTGGTAGGTAGGTAGGTAGGTAGGTAGGTAGACAGACTGGTAGGAAGGTTGGTTGGTTGGTTGGTAGGTAGGTAGGCAAGTAGGTTGGTTGGTAGGTAGGTAGGTAGGTAGGTAGACACAGGCAGGTAGGTAGGTTGGTTGGTTGGTTGGTTGGTAGGTAGGTAGATAGATAGGTTGGTTGGTAGATAGGTAGGTAAGCAGGCAGGTGGGTAGGCAGGCAGGCAGGTAGCTAGCTAGGTAGGTAGGTAGGCAGGTAGGTAATTGGGTAGGTAGGTAGCTAGGTAAGTAGGTAGGTAGGTAAGTAGATCGGCTGGTAGGTAGATAGGTACTTTTCACCATGAGTCAAACTCCAGCGGTTCTGATCCCAAGAAGGACCCCAATGGAGGGTACTGCTGACAGTGTTAACTCCGATTGCCCCGCCGTTTCCTGTTTGATATCGTATAATGTATTATTACCTTTAACGTTGTATGATGTATTATTATATTGTATAATGTATGATTGCCCTTGATCTTGGGTGACAGAGGCAGCGGAAGACAGAAAAAGATGGAAATGCGAAATTTGTAAAGCTGGGCAACTAGCAATAATATAAGCAACGTCTAGCTCATTAAATATCAGAGAACGAACGAACGAACTAATGAACGAACGAACTAATGAACGAACGAACGTTATTTTCAAAGTGTCACACAATCCGCCTTTCTAATCACTCATCATTTGTACATCAGTTACCTAATGTGCATGTTACATACACATATGGAAAAAAACACATTGTAAAATGTATATTATGAACATAAACAATGCATATTACCATGTTATGAGAGAGGCAGGCTATTAGACAGACACACATACACACACAGATACGCACACACGTATGAACACATACCTACGTGTATACAAACATACATATATAACATGCATCGTTTACACACTCACAGTTTGTCACCCACTCAGTAACACACAAATACACACTCCTTCGCATACACATATACTCACGCACGGTCACAAACTGACTAACAAGCATTAAATCATATATACATACTCTCTCTCTCTCTCTCTCTCTCTCTCTCTCTCTCTCTCTCTCTCTCTCTCTCTCTCTCTCTCTCTCTCTCGCCCATATATGTTCAGCCACACAGAGAGGGTTGTAGAGAATGATCCCTAGTGCTATGAGAACTGAGTATCTACTGCTGGGGGTTGAGAACATTTCTTCCTCTAAGGAACATTTGGATATTTATAGCACCATTCGTGGACCATATAAAAGCATACGTGTCTGTCCATATAAGTGCGTGTAATTGTCCTGTCAATCCCGCAGAGGGCGTTCCTTGCTTAACATTTTACGTTATTAGTATGATTCTTCTTTCTCAGCTCTTTATCCTCCGTTGGGGCATAGTTATTCACCTAAATTATGCCAAGCCATTCTATCTTTTGCTATCCCCTGCAGCCCCCTTCATGTTATGCCAATATTATTCATCTCTGTAATTATCTCAATATGTATCTAATAATACTATGTGATTCACTTAATATGAATTTAAGTTGCTATGAAAAAGCTCCTATATTTATTGAACTTAGAGCCCCGACTGCGATTGCATTGACAGTGTCTGACCAGATGATTTCGCGGGCCTTATACGGCCTTATACAGACCCCGGCTCGGATCTACTGGGGTACATGAACATCTTCGTGGTGCCCTATCTTTGTAGCTAGAGTACAACTTAGTGGGGTATACGTGTGCCCTAACAACTAAAAAGGCTGTTACAGGCTTAGGATATAGCTCAAAGCCGTGTGGGTGTGGAAAGCCAGGGAAAACTACATCTTATTTATCCCTAGAAAGTCATGATCTGTTACAACATAACTGTTGTCGGCAATGATGATGATGAATTTACGGAAATTACAGTCGTGTCTGTTAGATACAGGTGATTCCCGAACTTCATGAAGCTACTTGTCATTCGTTCATTCATCATGTGCTGTGCCGTTTAGCGTGTGCGGTTATGGTTCGCCATAGACACCAGTGTCTTGAATCAGGTCTGTGTTCCTGTACGTCTCTGCATTTCAATTGCTCTTTTCCCATCAATTTTACCAGTTGTCACTAAATTTTCTTGTGTATTTCTCGTCATGATATGAGCTGCTAGTAACAGAAGAAAAACACTTATAACAAAGCAATGGCTTTACGACATGCTCTTAGTGATTTTCCAATTTGCGTACGATTTTTAATGTTCATAACCGCACAATGAAGACTTGAAAAGATACAAAACGAAGCCATGTGCATCATTTTGGCCTGCACGAGAGACACCAGCTGTGTAGCAATGAGATACCTCCTTGACTTCCCGACAATGAAACACAGGATCAAGATCTGGTGAGCTCGTGCATACTTAAAAATAAGTGCAGATGAGCAGCACCCTCTGCATAACGCTATATTCAGAGAAAAGGGTGACAGGCTAAAGAGGGGCAAATCATGGATGGGTCCGGCGGAAGATGTCGTCAGACAGGTCTGCAGTCTTACCAGTATCAACCCCGGCAAGGAATGGATGGCGGTGCCTCCAGCTTTTAACTGCACTTTCTCCTGCATTATCACACTCGACAGATGGCGCAGAGAGCAGAACCCTGCCGCTGTCAATGCAGAGGTCAACGCGCTCATCTATGAACACACAGCCCCGAAGTGCTCGTCTATACAGATGGATCTGTTGTAAAGCAGCAGAGAAGTGCGTGGGCATTTACAGCCCGTTCAGCGGGCCGAACCGTTCAAGAATCCAGTAGTGCCCACTCTATGACCACGAGTAGCATGACGATGGAAGTGATGGCAGTTACACATGCTTTCATATGGCTGGAATCACATCATTATACCAACGTGTGTGTACTAAGTGATTCAAAGAGCATGATTCAGAAGGTCGAAGCTGGATCTGTACGTAGACAGTGGACTAAATCGCTGCGGAAGTCTGTTGTCCGTAAAGCCACCTTCATCTTCGTCCCGGGACATGCGGGAGTCGAGGGAAATGAACGAGCTGATAAACTAGCTGGCTCTGCGCCCCTTGCAGATAGCCAGTCCATGGATCGTGCCGATATTATTAACGTCCTTAAAGATATATCGAGAACAGAGGACTTTGATGCCAGTGAATCCACATCGCTGTCCAGGATGAAAGACTTGGGAGTACGAATCGGCACGGCCAGACGCGAGAGGTACATCGAGAAAACGAGGTGCCTCGTCAACCAACACAGAACTGGCACTATTAGCCACCGGACGCTGATGCATATGCTGGGAGAAAGGATCTGAGCACCTATGGACCTGTCCAGAGTGCAATGAAGATACCCCAGCTGATAATTGATAACTGATAACCGCACAATGAATATTCTATCTTTCATCATTGTCTAAAACAAAAAACAAAAATCTGGGTAAGGAATCCCACTACACAATAGATCAGGGCA
>OY992889.1:92824518-92902018 GCA_963921405.1 Cepaea hortensis | reverse complement strand
GGTGGTGGTGGTGCTGGTGGTGGTGGTGGTGGTGGTGGTGGTGGTGGTGGTGGTGGTGGTGGTGGTGGTGGTGGTGGTGGTGGTGGTGGTGGAATTGGTAGTACAAGAAGCAGCATCAGCAACATAAGAAAAAAAGAAGGAGAATAAGAAGAAGAAGAAAGATGATTATGAATAGTATGACGATAAAGAAGAAGAAGAAGAAGAAGAAGAAGAAGAAGAAGAAGAAGAAGAAGAAGAAGAAGAAGAAGAAGAAGAAGAAGAAGAAGAAGAAGAAATAGTAGTAGTTGTAGTAGTTGTAGTAGTAGTAGTAGTAGTAGTAGTAGTAGTAGTAGTAGTAGTAGTAGTAGTAGTAGTAGTAGTAGTAGTAGTAGTAGTAGTAGTAGTAGTAGTAGTAGTAGTAGTAGTAGTAGTAGTAGTAGAGTATAGCAGAAGCGAAGAGGCAATAGCAAGCGCATCCGAACGTAATACCCATTTGTTAACTAAATAATAAGCGAAGAGAACATCCACCTACCATTCCACCAAACATGGAAATTTCTGCGTGCCAATTTCCCTTGTTGTAATTGTTGAAGTCATCCCTGAAAGTGACCGCTCGGACATGTCTGCTCGGTGGTAGTGTAACGCCACCCCCTGTTGAAGAAATATCACTCTATCTAGGTATCTGTGTTTGCTACAATGTGGCTGATAATCTACATGAGAGATTATTACTCTATCCACGAGGGGAAGTCAATAAGTAAGTCACAAATGGCTGTAGAAAAATTACTAAATATGATAACTTGAAACAAGTTTATTTTTATACGTACGTTGTTCATTTCTCAACATAATTTACACCAACATTGATGCACTTATCCCATCGTTTTATCATTCCTCCCAAACCGGCTGCATAGAACAGCGTGCTCTGTTTTCTAAACCACGTTTTCACTTCACATTCAATTTCAGCGACATTCGCGAAATGTCACCCGCCAAGGTGGGTTTTCAGTGGACCAAAAAGTGAAAATCACTAGGGGCTAAGTCGGGGCTGTAAGGTGGACCTTACTCTCCTGTCATCTCTAATAATCGTCTCCAGCCGCTGCACGGATGCTTCTGTTGCAATCTCAACAGGCGACAAGCTCGGATTTCATCAACAATTTTAGAGCGTCCTTGAGAAAATTGTTCTACCCTGCTATGCACCGCTTTACGGGACAAACATTTGTCAGCATAAACAGGAAGCATTTCCTTATGAATATCCTTTGCAGGCAGTCCTTTTGCCCACAAACAACGCACAACAGCACGTCGCTCTTTGGTTGTACACTCCATAAGTACAGTCGCCATTTTGTTTATGCGCTGCGCATGCGCATGAAACACCTAGCGCCACCTGAAGAACGGGAATATAAACTTCGATGTTGCTGTCACCTAATGACACCTGTAGAAAACACCAACTACATTTACCTGCCATTCCACAGAACTGTGTGACTTACTTATTGACTTGCCCGCGTAGGTCTATGGTCTTGCTACAGTATGACTGATAAATTTCGAGAGAAATATCTGCATTTCTGTGCTTGCTACAATGGGGTTAGTAAATTTCGTGAGGAAATATCACTCTATCTTGTTCTCTGTGCTTGCTATAATATGGCTGGTAATCTACGTGAGAAATATCACTCTATCTTGTTCTATATTCTAGCTACAGGATGCCTGATAATCTTCGAGAGAAATATCACCCCAACTGCAGCAAAAGGGAAATAATAATCTGGAAATATGGGGGGGGGGGGGGGGGGGGAGAGAGAGAGAGATAGAGAAAACCCGCACATACCATCATTATCATTTACGGCCAATAGAGTACCTTGCGGTGTATAACAAGGGGTCTTTGAGGCTGAGGATTTAAGGCCGCCTGGCTATTGCAGACGCGGCAAACTGTGCAGGCTAGGATATTCTGTTTGCCCCCGAAAGAAAAAATATCCCACACCTTACCGAGGATTCGAACCTGGGTCTCCTGAAGGAGAATCCGGCGTTCTAGCCACTCGGCTAGCCGCTCCTCCGCACATACAACTACCTCAAATATAACCACGCAATGACCGCCAATTGAACAAGTGTTTTTTTTTCCTGAACGTCGAGTCAAGTCGATACCGCGGGTTCAGCAACATATCTCTTATTTGTACCTCCTATACGATATTTCTCACCCGGTATGTCGTTATTTTTATTATTATATTGGTATTTTTTTTGTACCTGTTCTGTACACCGTCACTTACCTAGGTGAAGTACAGATGGAGGCGAGGTCAAGGTCACCGTATTCCTGTAGTGCACCACGGCGTAGGCGACGATGTAATCCCCAAGATGAGTTTGAAGATCGGTGGTGAATTCGTAACCATGCGCTGGTAGAAATGTACAAAAATATTATTATTGTGAGGCTATGTATTCAGGGCATATCATTCTACTATATGCCAAAAGTTATGATTGCGCTGTTAATGTATTCGCGGGAATCTAATGTGGTGGTTTCCCCTTGACTACCAGATGCACATAAGTGAATAAATGCCACAGATATTCTATTCAGATAGCGTCGGCTTGTGGAAACAAAGAACAATAGGACATACACGAAATGAAGAAGATCAACTTTGCCAGAATACTATCACAAAAACTGGATTATTTTCCAGCAAGAACACCTTCATCTGCAAATAAAAACAATAAAAACAGAAACGACACTCAGTAACTATCTCTTTCACTTCTACCTGATCTTGGGCAGGCATCGGCGACCATGACTCTCCAACCATCATGTGTCGTACTGATAAGCGTGAGCGGTCATTTTTCGCCACCTCACAGCAACACCCGAGGCTTGAATCAGCTATGTGTTTTGTCGCCGATTATGACATGTGATCAAGCTATCCAGTTATTAATCTCTCTCCCTTTCCTTTGTTTATTTCCTGTCGATTTTGCCAGTTGTCACAAAGATGTCTAGTTTAGTCCAACTCATAGTAACACAAAATAAACATAACGCTTCACAACATAAACATAACACTTCACAACATAAACATTTTCTGTCTCTTGCTTCACAAAATAAACATAAGACTTCAGGAAATAACCATAGTACCTCAAACATAAATAACACTTCATAAAGTAAACACAATACTTCAAACATAAATAACACTTCACAAAATAAACATAACATTTCAAACAGAAATAACACTTCATAAAGTAAACACAACACTTCACAAAGTAAACATAACACTTCACAAAGAAAATATAACACTTCACAAAGTAAAAATAACATTTCAAACATAAATAACACTTCATAAAATAAACATAACATTTCAAACATAAATAACACTTCATAAAGTAAACACAACACTTCACAAAGTAAACATAACACTTCACAAAGTAAACATAACACTTCACAAAGAAAATATAACACTTCTCAAAGTAAACATAACGTTTCAAACAGAAATAACACTTCGCAAAGTAAACACAATACTTCGCAAAGTAAACATAACACTTCACAAAGTAACCATAACACTTCACAAAGTAAACATAACACTTCACAAAGTAAACATAACACTTCACAAAGTAAACATAACACTTCACGAAATAAACAAAAAGCTTCTCACCCTCTTTAACGCCCTTTCCGACATGTTGAGCATGTCTCACGCCGTAGTGAAAATCAACGCCGACCACGTCATTGTCATGGTCTGGCAAAACAAAACAGCAGTAAATGTTATTTTAACAAACTGGTGTTATATTTACAAGTAGATGTTGTTTTTGTTGTTGTTGGCAACAGATTTTATATTTACTAAAGCATTTTATATATAAAAACAGATGTTATATTAACAATCAGATGAAGTATTTACAAGTAGTAGTTATATTTACAAGTAGATGTTGTTTTGACAACAGATTTATATTTACTGAAGAAATTCTTATTTACAAACATATATTATATTAACAATCAGATGTAGTAGTATTTACAAGTAGAGGTTATATTTACAAGTAGATTTATATTTGCAAGTTGATTTATATTTACAAGTAGATTTGTGTTAACAAGGAGATGGTATATTTACCATCAGATATGTAATATTTACAAGTAGATATTATATTTACAAGTACAAGATATATTTACATGTAGATGCTATATTTACAATTACAAGTTATATTTATAAGTAGATTTATATTTACAAGCAGATGTTATATTTACAATCGGATGTTATATTGATACATTGTTCACTCTATAAGTGTGTAGTCAGGTGGGTATGCAGGTTGTTAAATATTATGTAGGTAAGCAGGTAGGCAGATAGTTACGTATCTACGTAGGTAGGTTTGTTAATATATTAACCAATAGATAAATAGGTAAGCATCCAGGTATTCATGTAATAGGTAGTTTACGTAGGCAGGTAATTAAGTTGAAGGTAGGTATTTATTAGACAAGTAGGCAGGTAGGCAGGCAGGTAGACAGGTAGGGGGTGGATGGGTCGGTAAGTAAGTTAGGTAGGTAGGTAGTAGTTAGGTAGATAGGTAGGTAGGTAGGTAGGTAGATAGGTAGGTAGGCAGGTGGGTGGGTGGGTAGATAGGTAGGTTAGGTAGGTATGTGGATGGGTAGGTAGGTAGGTAGGTAGGTAGGTAGGTAAGTAGGTAGGTAGGTAGGTGGATGGGTAGGTAGGCAGGCACAAGGGTGAGTGCAAGACGGGCATTTAAGCTTCACGTGAGGTATGGCGATGGTTGGACGTTAGTCAGATTGTGAGCAAGGTTTGTGGCCAGGCCACATCACGAAAAGGTGCTTCCAATGTTTTGACCAACAAATGTCCTGTGCTTCGTCACACGATGTCTGTGGTCCGTTAGTTACGTATAGAAGTAATTTATATACATATATGTATACACATATAGGTCTGCTCCGTGGCGATGAAGTTACGGAGGTAGTTTGTGAACCCCCAAACCCGCGTTCGAAACACAGATGTGAGCAATTTGGTAGCCGACCGCGTTGTGTTGGTTTTTTTTTTTTTTTTTTTTGCGAAATGGTATGGATGCCGGTCGTTCAGAAAGCAATGGCAAACTAATGAACGTAAAATTGCCAAGAGATCACAACAGCAAAACATGCTGGTGTTGACTGCAACATCCTGTAAAGGATATGCAATTAACTTTGATTGTGCAATATAGAAACCATGGATATAGAAGCAAAATTATATAGAAGCCAGAGATATAGAATCCAGAAATATTGAAGCAAGAGATATAAAATAAAACGATATAGAAGCAAGATATGTAGAAGCAATGGATATAGAAGCAAGAGATTGAAACATGAGTTACAGAAGCGAGAGATATAGCAGCAAATGATATAAAAACAAGAGATACAGAATCCAGAGATATAGAAGCAATTGGCATAGAAGCCAGAAATTGAAGAAAGCGATAAAAGAAGCAAAAGGTTGAAGAAAGAGGTATAGAAGCAAGAGACAGAAACAGTATCTATAGAAGCAAAAGATATAGAAGTAAAAGTTTTAAAAGTAAGAGGTATAGAAGCAAGAGATATAGAAGTAAGAGACATAGAAGTCATAGATATAGAAGCCAGAGATATAGAAACCAGAGATATAGAAGCCATAGATATAGAAGACATAGATATAAAAGCCATAGATATAGAAGTCAGAGATATATAAGTCAGAGATATAGAAGATAGAGATATAGAAGATAGAGATATAGAAGCCATAGATATAGAAGACATAGATATAGAAGCCATAGATATAGAAGACATAGATATAGAAGCCATAGATATAGAAGACATAGATATAAAAGCCATAGATATAGAAGTGAGAGATATATAAGTCAGAGATATAGAAGATAGAGATATAGAAGCCATAGATATCGAAAAAAATGTTTTGCATATCCTTTACAGGACATTGCTGTCAACATCAGCATCTTTCTGCTGTATGTTGATTTCTTGGCAAGATTACGCTCAGTAGTTTGCCATTGCTTTCTGAGCGGCCGGCTCATTATCCCGCAAGTCACGAGCGCGGGTCGAACCGCTTCCAGTTTTCGCCTCGCTGCGAGACCCTGCGTGGATAAACGGGATTACGGAGAAAGTGGTGTAATCCCTCAGCCAGAGAGACCGGCATAGATATAGAAGCCAGAGATATAGCAGACAGAGATATATAAGCCAGAGATGTAGAAGCCAGAGATATAGAATCCAGAGATATATTATCCAGAGATATAGAATCCAGAGATATATAAGCCAGAGATATAGAAGCCAAAGATATAGAATATAGAGATATAGAATCCATAGATATAGAAGCCAGAGATATAGAAGCCATAGATATAGAAGCCAGAGATATAGAAGCCATAGATGTGCCGACATACTGTTCAAGGTGAGATTCAGTTGCTGGTCACTATACTGGATATGGACGAGGTTATGCTGCTGCCCATATGTCAGGCAGATGCCCACAAAGGCGAAAACAATTGACCGCAACATTGAAACTGTGAAGAATATTAGTCCATTGTTAATTTCGAATAAATTAACAAACGTTTTCAAATAAATACACAAAATCATGTCAAATATAAAGACATACTAATTGCAATGGCAAATACAATTATTTAATTCTACACATGTTCCTATGTGAAAGAATGTGACTTGCCGATACATATTCCTTAGCGCTTTCTCTGCATCCCGCTACGCGTCTTCTCAAAGATCCTCTTATCATTTTGGTGTTAACTAACTTGTTCACAAATTGCTTGGATCATCATCTTCTTCTGCCACGTTTGCCGTCATGCGATGTCGGGGGAAATAGTTGACGCTCCAGCGCCCGATGGCTGGCACTGCATGGTGTCATTCCGTGTGACTCTTTGATGTTTTTTGATGTCGTCATTCCATTTTCTTCTCTTGCTCTCGTAGCAGATCTTATTTGATTTAAGACCATTGGCGGTCGATGATGATGCTGTATTCTAATGAGCTAACCGAACCATTTGATCTTCTGCCTTTCATTATATGTGGCACAAGGTGTTGATCCCACTGTCTGTCTAAGAACTTCATTTTTTACTCTGTCTCGGATAGTTAAGTTGGCAGACCTTCTGAAGCATCTCATCTCACAGGTGTTGATTTTACTTAAGTGTGATTTTGATAACGTCCAAGTTTGACATTGGTAGCATAGGGTTGGTATGAATATGCTATTTATTATCTGTCGTTTTGCCCACTGAGCTATGTTTGGATGTTTCAGAATGGGTGATAGTTGATATAAGCGTACTTACTTTTTGACATCTGATCTCGATTTCCTTTTTGCATCTAAAGTCTTTTACAAAATGAACTAGTCAGTGTCACGCCAACCCTCCTTAATTATCTGTTACGACATGCAAGGTAGGTTACAGTGCTACTATACTTTATTTCCCCTGTGGGCCCACCGTAACAAACATGGCTACCTACAAGTAAACTCTATCACTTTTACCAATGTTAGAATCAAACTTACCTCTGTAATGTGAGAAGTAAACTCACTTTAGCCACACCTGTTCCCTTGATTATAAAGGGAACCTCTTAACGATTTAAAAAATAATTAAAAGTGCAACATGTGCAATTTTACATTAATGTAACAATGAAATGTTTGCTTAATACATCAGAACTACCAAAAACTGGGTAAATAACATTTTTTATCTCCTAATATTTTTATTATTTTGTTACGTTTACGTGTTTTAATCTTGTTTATCTAAATCCAGATGCACGATGTTAACATGTATTTTGTTTTTTACTATCTAGATCTAATTTTTTATATTGTCAATCGTGTCATGAAAACTGATTTGGGGACGTTTCGTAACCTTGGGGATCTCAAGCAGACGTGGCTAGTCGTCATTCATGCTTTTATCTTTCTAGATCAGTGGTTCTCAACCGGTGGGGAATTCCCCCCCCCCCCCGGGGGGAATTTTGGGGTTTCGAGGGGGGGGGGGGGAATGAAGAATATTTCAAGATTGCGTTAATACAAGAACCGATTACTTGATCTTGTTTTTCTCTTCATACTTTACAGTTCTGTATGTCTCACCCTTCTAAAATTCATTTTATAAAGTAAGTAGACAAACAAATTACGTTTTATGTGGACGTTTAGACTTGTTTAAGTATGTGCTTCCATTATTGCGTATACTATGTAGGAGCGGGAGGAGGGATTTTAAGGTAGGAAATACGAAAAAAGGGGGGGGTGACGTTCTGAAAATATGTTGAAGGGGGGGGGGGGGCACGGGCCAAATTTTTAGGTAGGAAATACGAAATGGGGGAATGACGTTCTGAAAATATGGTGAAAGGGGGGGGGGGGGGGCACGGGCCAAAAAAGGTTGAGAACCACTGTTCTAGATTTTTCTGGGGTGCAAACCAAACGCAACAGATGGTTTTAGTCAATCAGTCTGTATGGCACGTGAATCCGGCATACGCTGGTGTTGTCCCAGTTAATGCGGTGTCTGTGATTGCGTTTGGTACATACACCATGAGACTGGTGTTGGCGCAACCCCTAACCCTAGGATTGAATTATATAACAAAGTAGGCCTAACGAGTTCTCTGGTTTATTATAAATGAAGTTTATTTCTTATTGATGACAATCTGGACACAACATGGCGTCTTCTCTGCTCCGGGCCCAGATGTAAACTAAACTCCTAACAACCAACTACGTCACGACTTGAGCATCTCTCCTCCCATTCCATCCCGATGCTCAATCGTGCTGTAGCCTTTTCCCACCTAATACCCAACTTCTGCTACACCTTCCTATGTTTTTCTAAAGAATTTTTCTCTTAAAAATTCTTTACTCCCAATCCCCCTACTCTATTCCCTCTCTTTCCTTACCTCCCACAGCTCCTCTAATCTTCCCCAAACCAACTCCAACTTAAGTAAATATTCTATTCTTTAACTCTTCTCCCTGTCATATTATCATATAGTAACCCACTATAAACTTCTTCTTCGTTTCTGCCTCTTCATAACATAACACATATCAATAACCATTAAATCTCAACTTTATACAATACATCATACCACATATGGTTACCTTTTTAAACTAAACACTCCTTCTTCCCTTTCCTTACTTCTCACAACTCCTCTAATCTTCCCCAAACCAACTTTATTTTAAGTAAACCAATCTATTCGTAACTCTTTCCCCTGCCATATAGTAACCCACTATATATTTCTGGTTCGTTCTTGGCTCCTCAAAGTTCCTGTACAAAATATACATATCATAAGAATAGCTCGTATAATCGTTATCGTACACTTGACATTATGAAATTCCTCACTCTTTCACAACACAGGACAAACAGAAACAACGTAGTTAGAAAAAGTAAAGAAGGGATGCGCACCCAGTGAAAAGCATAAAGAATGAATAGTCAACATGATCACATTTACATAAAGTAATGCATAGTCCATACAATCACAATTTTTCTAAAATAATTTTTTTTTAAATACATCTTATGAAATAGATCTTTGTTCTCTATAAATCAAGTTGACATAAGTTTTCTCAACATTTATATATTCAACATTTATATTGCCATCCACAATCTTGTCTATATTTCCGTTACCTCATCTTTTACCACGAGCCAATGTTCATATGCCATGAACATTTTTAATTTAATAAACGCTGGTTTTTCACAGCTCCTATATCTTCCCCCTCACATCCCAATATCTGCTTCTTTGTCTACCTATATAAATACTCCCGCTTATATGCTGCCATTCACAGTCTCCCCCTCCTTTTTCTTCATATAATGCTGACTTTAATGCAGCTCCTATCTTATTTTCTAATACTTCATATCCATAAGAACCTCTTCATGCCGATTACTATATGTCTCTCTATTAGCCCTCAGTATGTGTCTCTCTATTAGCCCTCAGTAGTTTTATTAACTACTCATATTTTTTTCTTTATTCCAGCCAACACCATAACTATTTAAAAATTAACTTACTTAATTAAATTTATAACCAGGTAATCTAATACACAAAACAACTTAATTAAATTATGAGTTAAGCGAAATAAAATCAAAACAAGACATTATACCCCCCAATTCAATCAAAGAAAAACACATTTTAAAATAATATAACATGCATCTTATCAAATCAAAAGAAAATATTCTAGTATTATCTAACACTACTGGTCTCTTTTATGGACCAATAGTTTGTACGCAAAAGTCTAAGAACACAATAACCCTATTCTAAAATCAAATAATAACAATCATATCACAGGAGCAAATCAAGCAAAAAAAAACATATTATATATGAGGCATTTAAAACTCAGATTCAATAAAACAACTGTCTTCTCGCTAAAGAGAAGGTTTTCAAAAAAAAATATATAATTCACATAGAATTAACTACTTAAAGTGACCAAGCAACATTGTCCTCCTATACGAACCAATGTAACTCATATCTATTCACCCAAGTCACTCCGTTGTTTTTATAACCGAGAAACTAAAACAACTCACTGTCAAGTATATATATATATATATATATATATATATATATATATATATATATATATATATATATATATATATATATATATATATATATATATATATATATATATCTGTTATCTACAGACCAATTTCTAACTTAAAACAATATCTGTTCCTTTCACAAAAGTCTTTAACTAACAATGAGCGTATTATCCACCAACAGAACCTGTGGTTCGACACACCAATTGTTTCTCCTGGATTTGTTCCACATATTCCTATAACTACTTAATCATTACCATTAACCACGGTATTTCTAGCACCAATAAAAACTTGTCTATTTACTATAGAGTACATCTACCTGCTGTACCATTGACTAACTTATCTATTTAATAAGAAGTTGAAACATAAAATCAACCAGCAATTCCATCACAGAGAGAAAAAAAAATATATATGCCTCACTCGAACCTATATCCATATTAGTTATCTTAATGCTTAACTACTCCTCAAGATCATTTATGAAAAGTATCAACAGAAGCCTTTTTTTTTTTCACCGTCTCATATACTTCATCCAGTATCTCATTCCGTTTTTAAACCATGAAACGTATATCTTGCTATCTGCAATATTTTCTATCCATTTACCTCTTACGTTTCCACCTCTTCAATAACTCCAAGTTTCTTTGAATAAGTGCTATCTCCACATCAATATCCTCCTCCCCGTATAACCTATCAGCTTCCTCCATACTACTATTTGACTCTGACTTCTCATCCATTTCTTCTTCTTCATCTGTATGTCTCTCGCTAGCAGCCGCTAATCTCTTCCGTTCAATATCCCATCTAATTTGTCTATCATTATTTCTTAAGGACCTTTCTAGTAGAGGCATATCTCCACCACTTGTTGAATACTCTCTAATTCTCCTCTGTCTTTTCACTTCTCTTTCTCTTTGTTTATCCATTCTTCTTTTTGTTGCTTGTCTAGTATTCTTAAATGGAGCACCTATTTCCTCTTCCATAGACTCTATACTATCATAATGACTCTCATTCACATTTCCTTCTTCTATCGTTTTCGGTATTGTCTGTTCTTGAGTATCATCGTAAACTGGAGTTGTTTTTAACTGATTGTGTGCTGGATCTTTTCTAAAAACCTGGGGTTATTGTAGTTCCCCTGACGACTCGTTCATCTAAGTATCCGGTGTCTGAATAATAATTATTATTATAATTATCATTTTCCTTCTTATCATCATCTCTTCTTAAGTGTTCCACGTGTGCCCTTGCCACATGTCCCGTTACCTGGTTCTTGATACTATACGATACATTTCCTAGCTTTTCTAAAACGTAATAACCTGGGACCCAACGAGCATCAAACTTAGAGTTCCTTCTATGCTTCCTGTAATAAACTCTATCCCCTACTTTAAACTCCTGCAATTTTGTATTCACGTTCTTGTACTTTTTCTGTCTTTCTCTAGCTTTAATTATATTATTCTTTAATCTCACGTGTGCTTTATGCATTTCTTGTATGATAGTCTCTTGAAAGTCTTCCCCCATATATTTCCGTCTTGGTTTTAACAGATTATCTATAGGTAGTTTTGGTTCTCTCCCGTGTATTAAATAGAATGGTGAAAACCCCGTGCTCTCATTTTGATTTGTGCGTATAGCACTAAGTGCTGGTCCCAAGAATAGATCCCAATCTTTTTCATGTTCATCCACAATCTTTGCTATAATATCGTATAATGTTCTATGTTGTCGTTCGTTCTTAGCATTTGAAGAAGGTCTGTAGTATGAGGTCTTTACGTGTTTTATATTCAAATCTTTTAATAACTTTTCGAATTTCTTATTCACAAATTCTCTACCATTATCCGTGAGTATAATCTGTGGACAACTAAATCTTGGTACGAACTCCTGTAAAAAAATATTAATGACAGTATCTGCGCTCTTATCTGGGATTGCATAAACTTCCGACCAAAGGCTGTAGACGTCTACTATATGAATTAAATATACGTTTCCTGATAATGTTCTACGGTGAGGACCCGATATATCTAAACAAATTTTTTGCATTGGAAACTGAGGAATATCTGTATCTTGTAAGGGACACTTAATTGTTTTCATATTCCTTAACCTGCATCTTTCACACGTATCCACATATTTGCAAGCAGATCTAAATAAGTTCGGCCAATAATATTTACTCGTAAGTGCTTTCACCAATTTATCCCGACCGAGATGACCATTCTCATCATGATATGCTTTTAAAACTTCATTTTCCAAATGTGTGGGAATATATTTCCTTAGCTGTTCATTCTTTTTACTCATATAATATAACTGTTCATCTTCTTGTAACACTAAATAATTCTTCTTATATTTATTCTCCTCCGTTTCTTTTAATTTCTGTTTTATTTGTAATACTTTTGGATCTAATTCTTGTTCTTCTTTCATATTAAATTGTGCTAAATGTGGGTCTTCTGCTCTGGTTTCAGCCTCTTGATCCGATGGTAAACTCTCAAACTCTTCTCTATTTATTATGGCAGAATCTAATATATTTACTTGCCAGTTTCGGTCGTCGATCTCTGGTTCACCTTCATCTTCTGTGTCTCCTGATGACTGTGGGTACGGGATCCTAGACAATAAATCAGCACACGTGTTAATCCTACCTGGTATGTATTCAATTTTTGTATTGTATCCCTGTAGATTCAATGCCCACGTCTGTATTTTCCTGTTCTGCACTGGAGCTTCTAATAGAGATTTTAAAGGCATATGGTCAGTTCTAATAACAAAATTTGCGTTATGTAAGTAGTAATTTAGTTTCTGTAGAGCGTAGTGTATAGCATACGCCTCTTTCTCAATAGTCGACCATTTCCGTTGCGACCTGCTAAGTTTATGAGATAAGAAATAAATTGGCCTTTCATTTTTAACCCCTGGTATTCCAGACTCTTTTCCTTCATATGGTTGAACCAAACACGCTCCTATAGCATTATCCGAAGCATCTGTATATAGTATTAACTGTTTATTCAAATCTGGATGCGTCAATAGTGGTACCACTGTTAAGCTGTTTTTTAAAAACTCGAACGCTTTTTGACACTCATCATCCGACTTAAATCTAGCGTATTTGCCCGTTAAATTAGTAATAGGTTCTGCTATCTTTGAAAACGCTGGGATAAAGCGCCTATAGTACCCACAAGTTCCAATAAAAGCACGCTCTTCTTTTACGTTAGTTGGAGAAGGTAACTCTTTAATAACCTTTATCTTGTCTTGGTCTGGTTTAATTCCGTCTCTATTTATAATATACCCCAAATATTTTGTTTCTGTTTTTTAAAAACTGGCACTTACTAAGCTTCAATTTAACATCATGTATTCTTAATCTATCGAATACTAGTCTGACATGTTTTAAGTGATCGTCCACATCCCCTGCTGTATAGATTAGAATGTCGTCTATGTATGCTAATGCAAACTTTTGCATACCCTCTAATACCTCATTTATTAAGAGCATGTAGTGAGATGGAGCCGTACGAACCCCGAATGGCATTCGTAAGAATTCGTAAGAACCCATATGAGTACAGAAAGCACTTTTCTTTTGAGCGTCCTTCGACATCGGGATACACCAGAATCCTGATCTTGCGTCTAGTGTCGTGAAAAATGTAGAGCCATTAAGCAACCCCAAAATATCATCAATCACCGGCAGTGGGTACGCTACATTCTTAGTGATTTTGTTCAACGCCCGATAGTCACAGCAGAACCGACTTGAACCATCAGGTTTGGCCACGATTACGATCGGAGATGACCATTCTGACTTTGATCTTGTTATTATTCCCGCTTTCAACATGTCTTCTATTGCTTTTTCGACAATTTCTCTATTTCTTAAAGGAGTTCTATATGGTTTTAAACTAATTGGTAGATGGTCTCCAGTATCTATTTCCATTGTAACTGTTTTTGTCCTTCCCAATTCTAAATCATTAATTGCAAATACATCCTGATTTTCCTTTATAAGTTGTTCTAATACTTTCTTATTTTCTGGTGGAGCTTTTAACTGTGCCAACAATTCTTGTTCCCTTGTCATTTTGTCTAGTGAATGTATTTGGGCTGTATTTCTTCTGAATGGATGGATCAATTCATCCATTTGTGCGTTCCCTCTACTTCCGCGTCCGCGTCTGTTATTAATTCTTTCACTAGAAGTTTGTGAATAGTTTGCTCCCGGCCTTTCTACTCTATCTGTTGCCAATATATCACTAATGTTATGTTCTAGTTTAGCTACTACATATCCTCTGTATAATTTAATTTCTCTACCTGTGTTGTTAATAACCATCACTGGAAAAGTTAAGTGTTTATCTAACGCTATTATTCCATCCGGAACTTCCAAACCAGGCTCATAAATTACTTCCTGTTGCAATTCAGTGATTCTGACTGTGTGTCCTGCCACATAATATGGGTTTCTATTCACCTTTGCTTGTATCAAATTAACCGACTGTGGTTTTAACGTCGTGGACATTTTAACTCTAACTAGTGCTGATATATGCATGTCTTCTTCCATATCTACATAGACGTCCTTGAATTTTAATTTGTGTAAATCAAAGAAAAGTCTTACTCCATTTTTTATTAAAAAATCTCTTCCTATCAGCATGTTTCTATTTAAATCTTTCACTACATGAAAAAGATGTCTTACGTTGACCCCTCCTAACTTAAAATTGATCATTGTTTGTCCAATTACTTGTAAATTCTGTCCTGTAACAGAGTGAAGATTATTATGACTCTTAAATATTCTACAATTTCTCACTATTTTATATAAAAAAAACTTTCTTTAATTACACTAACCTGAGCTCCTGAATCAATTAATGTACGAACTCTATATTTTCCTATTTCTATTATACATGAGCTATGCTCTGTTTTATTTTCTGTAAACTGTTTGACTTCATCTAGTTGAAAGTATTCTCTACCCGTTCTACTATGCTTGTTATTAACATATTCTTTAAACCTTGGGACCTTATTATTTTCCCTCCTACCACAGGTCCTATTTAATAGGTAGGGCGCCCGTTTCCCTGCGTTCTTGTACCTGTAAAATTTCTGTGTCTATCTTCAACATTCCTATTTAACCTGCTATTGCCATTTCTACTTTGTGTATTCGACTGGACATGCCTGTTACCACAAAAACGAGAAACGTGTCCGCGTTGACCACAAAACCAACAGACTACATTTGTGTTATTTGTTTTACCCACTGTCTCACTGGTAAGATACCTCATTTGTCTCCTTTCATCATAAGCATTTCTATTACTACCTTGTAACGTCTGTACACCTCCTCTCCTATTCCATCCGAACCTTGTTTGTCCTATCTCCATAGGCTCCTCAATTCTATCTTCTCGACTAGTTCCTATTTCTCGTCCTGTTCTCAATCTAAATCTACGTCTCAAATTTTCTTCTTGTACTGCAATATCTACAGCTTGTGACAACCTCTCGGGGTTTTCTCTCATCAGCTTAAACTTCAGTCCATCGGATTTTATGCCATCTACAAAAATCCCGACTAACATCCTCTCCACCTCTTCTCCTTGTACATTCTGTCCCAAGAATGCCTCTTCAGCCAGGTTAATCAACCTATCGCTGAACAATTGCACCGTCTCTCCATTGTTTTGTTTAGACTGTCTCAATACCGAAAACGCATGTTGTGGATCCGTTATTTCCGCGTATTTGTGTGCCAGGTCGTCTTTGAACTGCTCCTATGTCTCATCTACTCTAGCCTCTAATTTTCTTCGGATATGATCTGAAACCGGTTCTGTTGCTGCCTGATAAGCAAGTCTCATTTTCTCTTCATCTGATGCAGACACCAAATATGCATATTTCTCTATGGAAGTTACCCACTTCTTAAACTCCCTTGCCTGTCCGCTAAACTTAACAATTTCAGTTGCCATTCCTTGTTGTTTCATGACCGTATTAAGTCTATCTATCACTGTCCCACTCCCGTCAACACTTGTGCCAATGAATCTTGTTCTGTCATGCTGAAATATTATTGTACAGACTAAATAATCAATTTCACATTTGTAATCAGCTAATTTAAGAAATATTACCTTATTTACCTTATACACCAAGTTCAACCAGTTAATAGGTTTACTGATTACCCTACTCTCTGTTCTCGATCCAAGAAAGACGTATTCCTGTATTCCTCTATGTTCGCTGTCAGGTAGAACTCAAACACTAGGAGTCTGTGTTAGTTGAAACCGATCGCGCACTTCAGGTAGTTTCTTCTTCCAAGAGATCCCGCCCTTCAGGTAGTTTCTTCTTCGGATGCCTCAGTAACTTCAACCCCTGGTTGGGTCCCTACCAGACTTCTGGCTTCTTTTCGCCCCGGATGGGGTACATCAAATCGACGTCTTGAGAACCAATGTACTTCAGGTAAGCGATAATTTGGGTCCCCTCTTCAGTAGGTCGGCAGCCCAGTCTGCCCCTCCCACTTCCGAGAGTTCCCTGGCGATATCGCTACTTTTGATGAGGTTTTCATTTCTTCTTATTTTTCAAATTAGTGATTGAGTTTATTGTTGAGCGATTGTTTATTCAAAACTCCAAGGTCATGATTCTGCGGCCTTTAGTTCGCTCGAGGAAATCTTGATGAGAAGTAGACAACTGCTCTGTTAGTAAATTGTTTCTACTTGATTCGATTTATCTTGAAGGTTTCTTTTTTCCTCTTATTTCAAATGATCCAGAACAAGATGTGCTCTTTCTCACTCTTTTGATCAGCTGGCTTTCATATTTCAACTGACAACGACTGCCCGTACATCTAGCAAGTCCGTACAGTGAAGATTCTGAAAATATTACAGACAACCACCCCTAGCCGGGCTTTTGGTTGCTGTACTTCTCACAAACAACGTAGAGGCCATCTTTCAATTTCGTTGTTGCGTTCAATACATGTTTAAAACCGTGCCGTATTTCTGTCTCTGGGTAATTGACGTGAGCGGAACAAGATCTTCAAAACGTTGTAATTTACTTCGATGTTGGACAGCGTATTGTGATTCCGCAACCCTCCAAGTTCCGATCCTGAGTCGTGGGCACCATTTAGGCCTATATAACAAAGTAGGCCTAACGAGTTCTCTGGTTTATTATAAATGAAGTTTATTTCTTATTGATGACAATGTGGACACAACATGGCGTCTTCTCTGCTCCGGGCCCAGATGTAAACTAAACTCCTAACAACCAACTACGTCACGACTTGAGCATCTCTCCTCCCATTCCATCCCGATGCTCAATCGTGCTGTAGCCTTTTCCCACCTAATACCCAACTTCTGCTACAATTACTAGGTAAAATGTGTTGCTTGCCATTGCTTTCTGAATGAAAAGTCAACGTTTAGGTTCAGCTGAGCACTGTAGGGAGCGATCCTGATACCCCGTGGCGGAGCACCGGGAGTTTCATGGCGAACTCTAATATCCATTTGGCCATGTCCAAAAATATACCAGAAGCTAAATTTGAGGCTTATCAAATGCTACAGGGTGTATTTTTAATGACTGTAATGTCCACAGACATTTGAAATTGAAAGTTGAAAATTTGAAAATATTGCCGTTCCAAGTTTTGTATTCACCGTTTAACACGTCATAGTTCAAGCGCCATTGAAACGTTAGTTCGGAATATCACTGCTACATGCAGATGTTTTATAGTCTATCCAGAAATGAATGCCTTCATTCACGACCAATTATTTTGAAAACTAGCTGTTGCATCGTTATGAAATTTATCCTGCCGTCTTATGTTTACCCCCACCCAAGGAATATGTCTTTGATAGGTCCAAAAGCAACTTAAATCATGGAAAGCGGCGACATTTTTTTGATGTTTTGGTGAAAAACTAGTGATTTCTCGCTAACAAACCTCTTTTACAGTAATTTTCCGCCAGTTCGGATGACGACACAGGGCTCTACGCGAGGCACTTGTTATGGGGCCGATCCTATGTCCCACGAGAAAAATTAACTATTTAGCGCTAGTGTTTCCGTGAGAAGACATAATACATTTAATTGACTTCATCTCTGCTCCGTAAATTATATACCGCATATAAACAAACTTTGAAATCTGCTGTACAATCTCCAGAACAAAATATTTTTTTGTTGGGTGGACATAATGATAAGGTTAAATGCTAAATCTCATCATTTTCCCTCAGTTGGTTACTGAGATATGGAATTTTATATTGGGGCAAACAAAAGTAAACAGACTATAGTAATTAATCTCAGCTACAATAGCGTTAACTATTGAAGAAAGAGTATTTTTGATGGAAATGTGTTTCTTAACGGTGGCATTTTTGCAAATCGCATACTCTCTCTCTCGGAATTTGGCCTGTGCGCTCTCTGGATCTCACTCCCCTGGATTATTACTTCTGGGCGGCACTTAAAAGAAAAGAGTACGAAAACAATCCCCATTGAATAATAGATCTTTTGGTTTCAATCGTCAACAACATTGATAATATTACACTGGCCGAACTGCGCAAGGTCTTTGACAACATGAAAAATCTTTTACATACTTGCCAATTAAACCGTGGTGGATACTTCCAACACCCTTTGTAAATAGAGCTGTAATCTGAAAATGTTACCGAAAATGAAATACATTGTAGCAGTATATGTTGCATGAATCCACATACGGCGAATGCAAAACTTTGAACGGCAATATTTTCAAAAAGTCCACAGTCATTAAAAAATACACCCTGTATGTGTATTTAACACTGCTATATAAAGCGGAATAAAGGATTTTGACTGAAAAGTGTTCACAAATAAAAGCTAAATGAATGTACTTCTCGTGATGCCGCAATCAACTCCAGCATTGTTTGCTGTTTAAGATTTACTATACCATTTCTATGTTCAGTAGTTTGCCATTGCATTTGTCTCTAACACTATTGAGCATAAAATTGAGTATACTGAAATTTGGTCTTCAGAAGAATGGGTAGGCGGGACTAGAAGAATGGGTAGGCGGGACTAGAAGAATGGGTAGGCGGGACTTGAAGAATGGGTAGGCGGGACATGAAGATTTGGAGCAGCTGAATGTTTTAAAAAAAAGCGTTACAGGATGCTGAAATCTAGCCGAGCATTTCTTGGCTGTCTGTGATTCACTAGTCAATGTTTATTATGTAGTATCGAAAGTAGTATCAGTACTAGCGACGATAGCCTAGCACATGACGACAACATAGCTCATGAAGACAGCCCAGCACATGAAGACAGCCTAGTACATGTCTGTCTGTCTGCCTGTCTGTCTGTCTGTCTGTCTGTCTGTCTGTCTGTCGGTCGGTCGGTCGGTCGGTCGGTCTGTCTGTCTGTCTGTCTGTCTGTCTGTCTGTCTGTCTGTCTGTCTGTCTGTCTTCGTTCATCCGGAGTGTTTTTGTTAGACGTAATTGCGGTGTGTCTAGTTAGGCACCCTTGGGCCGAAATCCTTACGCATCACATCCGTCTTTAGCGTGCATTTTTTTTTACCAGGTTAGCATTCCTGGGGGACTCTCACTTTTGTGGTGCCGTCCGCATCCCAGCTGGTCAAGTTAGAACTGTCGAATATTTCACGATCAGCCCTCAAGGCAAGGCAGGGACAGTCCATGGGCATTATCCGCCATCCAGGGAGGCTTCCATAGTTGCAGATCCGACACATAACGCCCTGGTGCTGGGCTCACCAAAGGAATCACAATGTCTGTCTGATAACATCATTTCTTACTCAGTCTCGGATAGTTAAGTTGGCAGCTCTTCTCAATTATCTCATCTCGAAGGTGTTGATTTTGCGCAAGTCTAATTGGTATGGGTGCCGGTCGTTCAGAAAGTAATTGCAAACTACTGAACATAACCTTCCATAGGAATAACCTGGCTTTGACTGCAATGTCCTGTAAAGGGTATGCAACTAACTAACTAATTTAGATCATGTCCAAATTTGACATTGGTAGCATAGGGTTGGTGAAGAACTGTTTTCTTTTTTTTAATTATCTGACGGTTTGCGGAAATAAGTATAATTGAATGATTCAGTATGGGCGATAGTTGATATATAAGCGCATAAGCGTATATGGTATCTTCTTTATAAAAAATCATAAATTAATCTAGTAGCAACATCATCAACACAAGCTAATACCACACTCCTCACCAAAGAGAAGCAGTTCCAGCCATCACATTGGGGATGAATTAACTAGAAGTTAAACCAAATATAATCGGATTATTCTTTTTTTTTTTTTATTTTGCGCTCCCTCTCTATGGACACCAGCGTAGTCCACACACGTGCTGCTTGTGCCGGACTCCCTGGCCTAGAAGTTAAACGACTTTCTCCGTAATCCCGTTTATCCACGTTGTGTAACGCAGCCCGCGAGAATTGGAAGCGGTTCTCGCCGCGTTGGTAACTTAGGGATAAGTGAGCCGGTCACTCAGAAAGCAATGGCAAACTATTGAGCGTAGTCTTGCCAAGAAATCAAAGACAGCGGTAAAATGCTGGTGTTGCCAGCGATGTCCTGTAAAGGATATGCGGAGAAAAAAAAAAAGACTATGCTTTCGAATGATATTATACATATCCAAATGGCCCCTGGCAGGAGAAAAAAAAAGGTACCCAATCCCTGTTTGGAGCCTTCCTGTCATCACGTTAATCGCTTGCACTTTTCTTGTCCCACAGTGACAGACGAAAGCATAGGGCGCTGTGACCTTTCACTATACCATCAACAATCGTGAATACCTGGCAAAGGGGACACAAACAAGTAAGTGAAAGCAACCTACAGTTATTTCCCTTTTGTCTGCCTGCCTGCCTGTCTGTCTGTCTGTCTGCCTGTGTGTGTGTGTGTGTGTGTGTGTGTGTGTGTGTGTGTGTGTGTGTGTGTGTGTGTGTGTGTGTGTGTGTGTGTGTGTGTGTGTGTGTGTGTGTGTGTGTGTGTAGATGAACGAACCAACGAACGAACAATCTTTATTTTTAAAGGCTTTACAATTGGGCATGCAGGCCCATCTGACATACTGCCTTTCTTCTCGAATTTCTCTCGTACATTATTTCATTCAACAACACTTATGACGCTTTTCTTAGACACACACAAAAAACAAAAACATTAAGCAGTAATACGCATGAATAATAATCAATAATACATGACTCACTGAGGCAATGTTTACCATGGGCATGATAAATTTGTGGTAGAAGCTGGTGGTAGATGTATTAGATGGGGATATAGATGTGGTAGAAGGGTGCAGATGTGGTAGAAGGATGTGTTAGATGTGGTTGAAGGAGGTGTTAGATGTTGTAGAATGTTGTGGTAATTGTGGTAGAATAAGTTGTTAAATGTGGCAGAAGCTGGTGGTAGATGTGGTAGAAGGACGTAGATGTGGTTGATGGAGGTTTGATATAACAGAGGATACATAGAAGGTGGTAGATGTGGCGGGAGGTGGTGGTAGATGTGTTAGAAGGACGTAGATGTGGTTGATGGAGGTTTGATATAACAGAGGATACATAGAAGGTGGTAGATGTGGCGGGAGGTGGTGGTAGATGTGTTAGAAGGACGTAGATGTGGTTGATGGAGGTTTGATATAAGAGAGGATACATAGAAGGTGGTAGATGTGGCGGGAGGTGGTGGTAGATGTGTTAGAAGGACGTAGATGTGGTTGATGGAGGTTTGATATAAGAGAGGATACATAGAAGGTTGTAGATGTATAGAAAGAGGTAGGTGTGTTTAAAAGGATGTAGATGATGTAGAAGAGGTGAATATGGTAGAAGGAGGTAGATGTAAGTGAGGTAGGTAGATGTAATTGAGGTAGGTAGATGTAATTGAGGTAGGTAGATGTAATAGAAGCAGATAGATGTGGCGGAAAAAGAAAGCAGAAATTGACAGCTCAAGGTATCAGTTTCACACTGGGTCAGAAAAAGTAGCATCGTTCCTGAAAGTGAAAACGGGGTTCTACCAAGAATAATAGCCACAAGACATTCTTGACACACTGAACATGAACTTGCAAGTAGCAGTGGAATCGGAAACAGGTCGAAAGTGCGGCCTTGTGGGAGCACGTGCACACCTCGGAGGAGCAAATGGATCACCATGGTCTGGCAAGAATGCGACAGCGTGGAGTGACGAGGGGATCTGGCCGACGCTCGACGCTCAGAGGAAAGGCGAGACGGGCATATAATCAGATTGCTACTGGTACTTTTAGTGTTGGAACTCTTCACTGGCTGCTGAGGATGGGGACGGAGCGCTTATGGGAATGTCCCGAATGCTGTGATGTCGGTTCCTAAATCAATCAATCAATAAATCACAAGTCGAAAGTCTGCAATACTGGTCATGATAGAAGCAAATGGAAGGACGGCGCCTATTATACGAATGTGTCTCTTGGACATCCGAGCGCAGACATGCTGGAGATCATCCAGTACTGGACACATCTCTCTAAGGTCCGCGCGAAGGTTATAAGCATCGGTAGGGAGGTCGTACATGTCGGCGGTCCGAAACCTCCTGAATAAGGATGACAATGACGACCGCCCGCTTTCTCCTGACAAAGGAGAAATACTGACTTACTTACTGACTGACTTACTGACTGACTTACTGACGACTTCCTCCGGAAGAAGGAGTTTTTTTTTTTTTTTTTTCGTTTGTTGTTGTTTCGTTTGTTGTTGTTGCTTCGTTTGTTGTTGCTTCGTTTGTTCTTGCTTCGTTTATTGTTTCGTTTGTTGTTGTTTCGTTTGTTGTTGTTTCGTTTGTTGCTGCTTCGTTTGTTGTTGTTTCGTTTGATTTTTTCTGAAAAGACAAGCACTCATATTTCATAACATTGAATGAAAACTAGCGTAAGGCTGTGTGCTTCCAAAAGGCTCGCAGCTGTGTTTCGAACGCGGTATGAAGGATTGCGAATTGCGATCGTTACCCATTCGCCAGAGCCTGTGTTTACATTCTCTACTATTGTCATCTGAGTGGAGTTTTGCAGTGTCTTTCTCGTCTGCTGCTGACCTTTCTGACATCTATATTGATATGGTGTCCATTTGGCTTACTGCGTATATGTAACGTTTGCTTTATAGAAGTCCTTCTCAGGTTAAGTATGGTTTGTAATAAGCTTCCGAGACATGATTCTGCTTACGAGCAAATGTCCTTCATTGTTCAGATAAGTCCTATTCGCTCCGTCACGAATTGTAGCAATGCCATTTTAATTTGAAGCACAATGTAACAAACTATCGTCTGAGAAAACGACCAGGTGCCAGCCCTACACTGGCTGTTTTCTTTTCGTCTAGTGATTAGCAAAGATCATCATCATGGCATCTCGGATAAGTCCACTGGTGCTCTGATCTCTGCCTCAACATCTCCACCAGTGATTATCGACTGATCACACCCGTTCTGTGTTGATTAAGCAAAGGTCTCGTGTCCTTGAGATAACGTTCGTGTGTGGTGGCTCCCCGCTTCACTCCCATCTTTTTCACTCTGGAGAAGGAAGCAGATTCCCAAGCGTCCTTGCGGTCATCTGTTTGCATCGCTTCTCTTATAGCATTGATAATGTTCAGCCCATTCATTGCTCTTCCCACCTCGATCATCACCATGTTCACCAACCAATAGTTGCCTTTCACGCCTGAGTGCCCCAATACGTGGATGAACGTTAGCTGGACTTACTGTCATGTGCTCGGTGTGTCGAGCCTCTCTTGTCGTATGAGGCCAGTCTGGACCTTTTTCAGTAGGTTCTCCATTTGTTTACAGCAGTTTAACCCATTTATGTTTAGATCTAGGAAAAACTCTAATAGTCGTTGTCGTTTGTCACGGTTCCAGCTTCAAAGCAAAGAGTCATCCCATCATTCTCCATTCCTGTGCCAGTGAATATCACACAAAATGCTCCTCACTGTGCCATGTTATGTATGTATAAATGCATGTATGCATGCATGCATGTATGCATGCGTGTATGCATGCGTGCATGTATGCGTGCGTGCGGGCGGGCGGGCGGGCGGGCGGGCGGGCGCATCCATGGATGGATGGATGGATGGATGGATGGATGGATGGATGGGTGGATGGGTGGGTGGATGGGTGGATGGGTGGATGGGTGGATGGGTGGATGGATGGATGGATGGATGGATGGATGGAAGGAAGGAAGGAAAGAAGGAAGGAAGGAAGGAAGGAAGGAAGGATGGATGGATGGATGGATGGATGGATGGATGGATGGAAATAAGGAAGGAAGGAAGGAAGGATGGATGGATGGATGGATGGATGGATGGATGGATGGATGGATGGATGGATGGATGGAAGGAAGGAAGGACGGACGGACGGACGGACGGGCGGGCGGGCGGGCGGGCGGGCGGGCGAGCGGGCGGGCGGGCGGGCGGGCGGGCGGACGGACGGACGGACGGACGGACGGACGGACGGACGGACGGACGGACGGACGAGGTGTAGATGAACGAACCAATGAACGAACAATCTTTATTTTTGAAGACTTTACAATTGGGCATGCAGTCCCGTATGACGTTCTGCCCTTCTTCTCGAATTTCTCTCGCACATTATTTCATTCAAAAACACTTATGACGCTTTTCTTAGACACAAAAAAAGAAAAACTTTAAGCAGTATTACGCATGAATAAAAATCAATAATACATGACTCATTGAGGCAATGTTTACCATGGGCATGATAATCTTGTGGTAGAAACTGGTGGTAGGTGTGGTAGATGGAGGATGTAGATGTGGTAGAAGAATGCAGATGTGGAAGAAGGATGTGTTAGATGTGGTTGAAAGAGGTGTTAGATGTTGTAGAATGGTGTGGTAAATGTGGCAGAATAAGTTGCTAAATTTGGGAAAAGATGGTGGTAGATTTGGTAGAAGGACGTAGATGTGGTTGATGTAGGTTTGATATAATAGAGGATACATAGAAGGTGGTAGATGTGGCGGAAGGTGGTGGTAGATGTGTTAGAAGGACGTAGATGTGGTTGAAGGAGGTTTGATATAACAGAGGATACATAGAAGATGGTAGATGTGGCGGGAGGTGGTGGTAGATGTGTTAGAAGGACGTAGATGTTGTTGATTTAGGTTTGATATAACAGAGGATACATAGAAGATGGTAGATGTGGCGGTGTGACAAGACCGCCGGGGCTTGGTCTGGTTTGCCACGATAGATAATTATCCCCAGCCTTTGCTCCAACCACCTCAATAGCACTCTACATCTACCAGGCCCCACACAAGCCGGGACAGCTGGACCTCCCCTCCCTCACCTAGGGTTCCCTACCCCAAGGGGGCTCGGACCAGACACCAGTCATATCACTGCACAAAGTCATAGCTAAGAAAACAAAAATTTAATTCTGAACTAAGTCAACCACAACACAGAGAAGGATGGCTGAAAGCCAGACTAGAAGAGACTATGTACAAGAGCACATATGCAGATGAGGATTCTTCATCTTGGAGGCGGACGATAGCTCGTGCGGTTGTCCAGTCGTGGTAGCGACTCACCCAGGCTCCTCCAGTGGACCGGAACTCCAAGGTCTGCTGCCTCTCCAAAGTTCCCTCTTCACACAGAGAACCAATCACGGGCTGATCAAGCGCAGTACCACTGCCTGACTGACACTGCACCGATGAACAAGGATCCTTCCTTGCTGTCGTACTATTTCACTCGTCACACTCCTGATGAAGTCTGGGCCGACCCTAGAATATTAGCGGTCTCCCACTTGCAGAAAAAGTACATGTAGCACCGTATCAAAATACACAAGAGCCTGGTCACTCTTCTATCTCATAAGTGACCCACAGACTGATATGTCACCTACAAACTGAGCGGTTGCTCCACATGAACACAAAATGTCACTGGCAAAGTCTATCAGGTGACTAAACACTTCACCTTATTTCCATGTCCTTGGATCAATAGATCTTCACACAGTATCTTATAACTACCCTGATCGAAGGGTATCAATCACAACTTAGCATACACTGTCAACAGTTCACCACGTTGGCATGCGGTAGCTCCCTACCTTCACAAACATGTCAACAGTTCACCACGTTGGAATGAGGTAGCTCCCTACCTTCACAAACATGTCAACAGTTCACCACGTTGCTATGAGGTAGCTCCCTACCTTCACAAACATGTCCCTCTGGTGTTCCCACCAATGTCGTAATCAATGTCTTAGGTCACTGGACCACATGTTGGCTTCATAAAGGTAACCAATGTAGAAACACTATTTAAGCATCAAATTATACATGGTGTCCCATAACAACCCAGCAGGGCCAGAAGCATATAACACAGGCCATGGTGACCGGTAACTATGATCACTTTACTCAACTTGAAAGTTCATGACCTTGCCATCCCCAAGGTTTACACTGAGTTTGAATTTCACCAGTGCTTCACTGGCTAGAATCAGCAGACGTTTCAGTGTTGGATCCCCTCGGGATCGTATGACACTCGTCGGACTCTTGGCGGAGGTCCTAACCTAGACCTACCGACGTATTCAGCACTCAGCTCCTTTCAACATTGATCTCGCAGAATCAGAAGACCACTCCCAGTATGGCCTCAATCAACTTCTTGATAGGCACTGGAATGAGTGGGCCCATAGAGCTCATGGTGAAGCTCTCAAATCTTCAGTATAGTAATAACAGATCCTGAAACACGGAGAGGTTGGTGTGAGTACTCAACTACAACAAAGACTAACAGCATCTCCACCACGTCAGCTGCCTCTCAGACATTCCTCATGTCTACCAACATGAGTATGAAATCATCACATCATAGATCTACTAGTAATCATAATGTATAGGCATAATGATATTAGAGACAGCAATAGCACACCTGTTCAGTCAAGGAACACTTCTGGGCTACATATAACCCCTAGCACCAGAGTCGACTGTATGACTCTGTCAAAGCATCTTTCACTTGGTGCCAGTCCAATCCGGTTTCATCTTCCATCATCAATCAACATATACACCTACTTCCTTTTCGGTGTAGTGATTACTTTATCGAGAAGGTGCCCAGCCGGACATCTCCTTCCTGACAGACTCATCAATTCACCAATCCCTTAACCCATGGACTGATCAATTACACACATTAATAACTATATGACCATAATAAATTATACTCCTGAT
This sequence comes from Cepaea hortensis, assembly GCA_963921405.1. Taxonomy (NCBI): domain Eukaryota; kingdom Metazoa; phylum Mollusca; class Gastropoda; order Stylommatophora; family Helicidae; genus Cepaea; species Cepaea hortensis. The sequence continues at coordinate 92,874,741 of OY992889.1, read as the reverse complement.
AATTCATTACTATAGTATTAACAAAGGAGAACTCATGAATTGTTACACTTAAATAACAAACTCCTATCACAGCCATAGTGTCATTTCTGGGATCCCTGTCCCAGATCCTGAGTTGCCCTTTTATTCACTGACTATCTTCCAGGTCAGTCATATCTGTGCCGGTCGAGCACAGCTTTGGTGGCCATCCACCAGTACACTTTCCCACAGCTACTGTGGGTCCCGTGTACCTTGTCCCGTGACGAATTAAGTCACGTCATCCAATGTAGCAAGCCTCCAGACTCTCCACCACCACACTCTGGCTCCACCTTTTTTTTTTTGGGGGGGGGGGGGTTTCCCCTCATATACTACTACTTCACGGCAGTATTCCCAATACTCCATGAACCGAATCAGGGTTCCCGAAGAGTAGAATATTAGAGACAGAAACGGTTAGGTTCAACTCCTCGATCTATCTAGACCTAACGGCCTCGAATTACGGAGTGCCGCATCACCCTCGATCGGGTATGTTCAACCATCGGATATGCTCGATAGCTTTGGGTCGGAACCCTTCACCTAACGGGTTGGGCGTACCGGCCTACCTCCCAGTCGGCTACCTAGACAAACGTAAGATGGAACACGCACGGTCATTCTAGCGGACGCACATAAAACCCAGCAGTAACAATAGTATCATGAATACTTCCTATCACTGTTATCCTACCGATGTAACACCACTCTGCTTACGCGGAATAACACTGCTATCTTCACACAGCAAATACACCACGGCCGCTCTCACCTTGATTCCCCGAAAAATCACCACCACTGTTAGAACAATTCAGTTACAATTCTAATGTCACGAAGCACATTACACATCTCTAATAATAAGCTCTACCTTATCATTATTTACAGCGTCTAGCATGTTGATGTAATGACTGAAAAACTGTCGCCTTGCATGCGTAATTAATAAACCAAACCAGTAACTGCTACACACTGTAAAGCACATCGTTCGGCCTATTTTATTTACACACCACTCGCTGTGGAATACGGCTTGTTCCGTCAGGTAACACGTTACATCGCTGATCGATAAAGCCTACTTAAATATGCAGACAGTCAGCTGTAACTTGTAACGCTACGCGACGACTCATTTTCGACGGCAATTAATTCGTTCGGGGAGGTCGGCAAAGCATCAAGACAACAGTTAAATAATAGAATAAGTATTCAACTAACCTGTGATTGAACAATCACAAACTTGACTGCAGATGTCCGCTCTGGCCGCGAATATTGACATCAAAATTACATCAGCCTGTTGGCTGTGATCTGTCTACGCTGAGGTCTGGTTGGCGACTGACCACGACTAAGTCAGTGCGCCTTCCACTCGCCTACACGGGCCGCGTGACTTTCATGATTCATGAAGAAAACCAGAGTCACGATGAGTTCCACCAACCCGTGCTGCATGAAGCACTCGTGAACTTAGAGATCTCTACCACGTACGCACTTGAGGGAACATTCTAGATTTTTCTATAAATAACTAGAATAGTTCCCCCCCCCTCACTACTTTTCTAGGGAAATCCCCTATTAATTGATATTAACTTCAAGGGAGACCAACGCATCGCACTCCCTTCAAAGGGATATTATGCAGAGATCTGCCGATCTGCAGCCGTTTCGTCACATAGGCCCCCACTTAAGATGGTCGACCCGGTCGAACTCACTAGACAAAGATCGGTCCGAACTCTGAACCTCTACTCTATCAAGATTGGATTTCCAGGAAAAGACGTTCCATAACGTTCACTTTCCCTGGGGAGATCCACCAGAATGGTATGGATGCTGGATCACCAACCACCGCCTCAAACATACGTTATCTCCAGTGATTAGACACGAAACGTAACGGCCTGGTGATTGGCTTACAGGATCTGTCGTCTACACTGGACTGTTCCGCATCCACCTGTTGTAGGCCATCGGTTACATTACTGAAGGTTCGTTCGTCCCTTCCGACAATAGGATATTTCCTATCCCTACTAGGCATCACCTTCGTGGACTGATCGCGGATGTCGACCGAAATGAATGGTCGCTTACTCCAGGTTCGTCTGGAGTACCCTTGCTCCTGCCTTCTCTCCCACGAGTAAGGACAGTGAGCCTGTCGGCGTATCGAGTCCCCCGACGATCCCGTCGTGCCAGATGTGACTTCGCCTGTCCGACCTCGATTCCCAGTGTGCTTAACACCATGGGCCTCTTCCCGACGGAGCCTGTTCGCCCTATCTACGGTTGAACGCTCAGGAGACCGCAGACCCTCCCCACAGGATGTACTGCGTAGGACTGAGTCTTCCTCGCCCTCGTCTGGACCCAGAACCGAATCTAGCGCGATGGTAGTCGCACTACTTTGTGGAGAAACTACCTCGGACCTCTCCAAATTCTGAAGGAGAGTACAATGGAACTTATGCAATTCCCCGCTGACCTTCACCTCATACGTGGATCGGGACATTATCCGTTCCACAGGAAAAGGGCCCTGCCATCCGAGTTCGAATTCCGCCCCCTCGATTGGGAGAAGTGCGAGAACCCTATCTCCAATCTGCAGAGATAAACCGTTTCTGGTCCTGTGCTTTGGTGCTGCCAGACAACACGTCGGGCACGACCGGATATATCTCCGCACGTCGCCTGTCATTCCAGGCCAGTGGTAGTGGCTGGAAAGACACTGGACTGTTGTCCCCACATCATGTCCGGTTAAGGATAAGGTATGCACTCTACGTATCAAGCTGGATCTGTAGTCAGTAGGGACTACCATCTGACCGTACTGGCTATCCCCTTGCCCGGCTCTCCGATAAAGCAACCGGTTTTCTACATAGAACTGACCCGGAGTTGGCGGGTCAGAACTTTGGGACACCTCCAGTAAGTAAGGACGCAAAGTCTGGTCCCTACTTTGAGCACTGCTCACTAACCTCGCAAGAGAATGGTCTATTTCCTTACCACACTGCCTTTTTCCATCCTTAGCCCTGGCCTGCCTAGCGCTCACTAGACAATGTTCCCTGGGGACCCCCAGGAATACATGTGGACGACCGAGGATCAAAGGGTAAATAGGATCAGGCAGCACAGCCGCCTGGATGCTACCCGTAACATACTTGCACCGAATGTCAATCCGAGCAATCGGCAAGTCCCTAGCTACGGAGCTCCTCATGGCCAGCTGAAATTCTCTTGTCTCGCCGGTGAGCTGCCCTGGGCTCACAAGGTGGGATGAGATTACAGCTTCAAACTGCAATCCTGTATCGTATAGACATTCCACATGCTTCCCATTCACCTCTAACGTTTCGACCACAGGTGATTTCTCAGACTTTGGTTTCTCCCGACCCTTAGGTGTGGTCTCGCTAGGTCTACCCCTATTAGAGGCGAGGCAAGCAAAGTGCAAGTCCTTTGGCTTCCTTAGACAATCTACAGTATTATGGGAAGGAGACTTACAGTATTTACACCACCTCTTACTCCACTTCCGTTTTGGGGAGGCGGGAGGGCTTTGCTTCTCGGGTTTCTTACCCGAGTCTTTTACCCCAGGATCTGCTACATTGGATGATTCTTTGGGACCTTTGGTCTTGGGCTTCTGATCAAGCCCCTTCTGCCTTTTCTGTGAATCAGTCGGACTGGAATCCCCAGTCTCACCATAGACTTCCACATACCTTTCAGCTAACTTATTTACTATGTCTAGCCTTTCCGCCCCATTTTCCCCTAAGAAATTCCTTAAAGGCTTGGACATCTGCATTTTCATTTGATCCACTACCATCAACTCTCTCAGACTCTCATAATCCTCTTTGAAATTGGCCAACGCCATCCATTTCAACAGGTATGAGTTCAGCCTCACACTATAGGCCGAGAACAGCTCACCTGGTTCTCTCTTGGAAGTTCTGAACCTCCGCCTGTAAGCATGGGCTGTCAGTTCGAACCTTTTCAAAAGAGCCGATTTCAGGGTTGGATAATCATTTTCCATCCCTGGGGGAAGACGCGGTGCCACGGAGTCCTTGTGAAAGCTTTAGATTCCAACGCTCAGGCTCTAAACCCATAGCTTTACACATTGCCTCGAACTTCTCTAAGAATTGATCTATCTTCTCTTGGTCCGGTTCAAATGGTGGAAACGGTCATTTCATAGCATGGTAAGCTGGTCTGCCGGCTGCTGATGAGCTAGGTAAAGCTACTCCACCTATTGCTTCCTAAGAATAACCAACAGATTTAGCCTCTACCTCAAGTTGCTTCATACGGAACTCATGTTCCATTTCCAATTTCCTAGCTTCTAATTTCTTAGACTCTAGGTCAGCTGCAAGTTTTTGTGACTGTTGGTCTGCCACCAACTTTTGCTCTTCAAGGGCTAACTTTCGAGCTTCAAGCTCCATTTCTGCCTGTCTTCGCTCCCTCTCTTCTGCTCTGAAGTTTCTCTCTACTTCCAGTACATAGGCTTTCTACTCCTCACCTTCCTATCCCATCTCAGTTGCAGATGCCCGCACCTTAGCTAAATCTAAAGTACGAGTAGCCATGCTTAGTGTAACTTAGTATCAGTATAGATATACAATACCAAATCACAATGCTAACTTAACTAAATGTCTGTCCACGTCGAAGAGAAAGGTATCAGTAGCCCTACTCGTCAAGTAGACAATAGGTATAGGACAGATGACACTATAACCTATTCCTACGAGATGTCAGAACAAAGAGAAGCTCCCGGACGAGCCCCCAATCTATCTTGTGACAAGACCGCCGGGGCTTGGTCTGGTTTGCCACGATAGATAATTATCCCCAGCCTTTGCTCCAACCACCTCAATAGCACTCTACATCTACCAGGCCCCACACAAGCCGGGACAGCTGGACCTCCCCTCCCTCACCTAGGGTTCCCTACCCCAAGGGGGCTCGGACCAGACACCAGTCAGATCACTGCACAAAGTCATAGCTAAGAAAACAAAAATTTAATTCTGAACTAAGTCAACCACAACACAGAGAAGGATGGCTGAAAGCCAGACTAGAAGAGACTATGTACAAGAGCACATATGCAGATGAGGATTCTTCATCTTGGAGGCGGACGATAGCTCGTGCGTTTGTCCAGTCGTGGTAGCGACTCACCCAGGCTCCTCCAGTGGACCGGTACTCCAAGGTCTGCTGCCTCTCCAAAGTTCCCTCTTCACACAGAGAACCAATCACGGGCTGATCAAGCGCAGTACCACTGCCTGACTGACACTGCACCGATGAACAAGGATCCTTCCTTGCTGTCGTAGTATTTCACTCGTCACACTCCTGATGAAGTCTGGGCCGACCCTAGAATATTAGCGGTCTCCCACTTGCAGAAAAAGTACATGTAGCACCGTATCAAAATACACAAGAGCCTGGTCACTCTTCTATCTCATAAGTGACCCACAGACTGATATGTCACCTACAAACTGAGCGGTTGCTCCACATGAACACAAAATGTCACTGGCAAAGTCTATCAAGTGACTAAACACTTCACCTTATTTCCATGTCCTTGGATCAATAGATCTTCACACAGTATCTTATAACTACCCTGATCGAAGGGTATCAATCACAACTTAGCATACACTGTCAACAGTTCACCACGTTGGCATGCGGTAGCTCCCTACCTTCACAAACATGTCAACAGTTCACCACGTTGGAATGAGGTAGCTCCCTACCTTCACAAACATGTCAACAGTTCACCACGTTGCTATGAGGTAGCTCCCTACCTTCACAAACATGTCCCTCTGGTGTTCCCACCAATGTCGTAATCAATGTCTTAGGTCACTGGACCACATGTTGGCTTCATAAAGGTAACCAATGTAGAAACACTATTTAAGCATCAAATTATACATGGTGTCCCATAACAACCCAGCAGGGCCAGAAGCATATAACACAGGCCATGGTGACCGGTAACTATGATCACTTTACTCAACTTGAAAGTTCATGACCTTGCCATCCCCAAGGTTTACACTGAGTTTGAATTTCACCAGTGCTTCACTGGCTAGAATCAGCAGACGTTTCAGTGTTGGATCCCCTCGGGATCGTATGACACTCGTCGGACTCTTGGCGGAGGTCCTAACCTAGACCTACCGACGTATTCAGCACTCAGCTCCTTTCAACTTTGATCTCGCAGAATCAGAAGACCACTCCCAGTATGGCCTCAATCAACTTCTTGATAGGCACTGAAATGAGTGGGCCCATAGAGCTCATGGTGAAGCTTCAAATCTTCAGTATAGTAATAACAGATCCTGAAACACGGAGAGGTTGGTGTGAGTACTCAACTACAACAAAGACTAACAGCATCTCCACCACGTCAGCTGCCTCTCAGACATTCCTCATGTCTACCAACATGAGTATGAAATCATCACATCATAGATCTACTAGTAATCATGATGTATAGGCATAATGATATTAGAGACAGCAATAGCACACCTGTTCAGTCAAGGAACACTTCTGGGCTACATATAACCCCTAGCCCCAGAGTCGACTGTATGACTCTGTCAAAGCATCTTTCACCTGGTGCCAGTCCAATCCGGTTTCATCTTCCATCATCAATCAACATATACACCTACTTCCCTTTCGGTGTAGTGATTACTTTATCGAGAAGGTGCCCAGCCGGACATCTCCTTCCTGACAGACTAATCAATTCACCAATCCCTTAACCCATGGACTGATCAATTACACACATTAATAACTATATGACCATAATAAATTATACTCCTGATAATTCATTACTATAGTATTAACAAAGGAGAACTCATGAATTGTTACACTTAAATAACAAACTCCTATCACAGCCATAGTGTCAGTTCTGGGATCCCTGTCCCAGATCCTGAGTTGCCCTTTTATTCACTGACTATCTTCCAGGTCAGTCATATCTGTGCCGGTCGAGCACAGCTTTGGTGGCCATCCACCAGTACACTTTCCCACAGCTACTGTGGGTCCCGTGTACCTTGTCCCGTGACGAATTAAGTCACGTCATCCAATGTAGCAAGCCTCCAGACTCTCCACCACCACACTCTGGCTCCACCTTTTTTTTTTGGGGGGGGGGGGGGGTTTCCCCTCATATACTACTACTTCACGGCAGTATTCCCAATACTCCATGAACCGAATCAGGGTTCCCGAAGAGTAGAATATTAGAGACAGAAACGGTTAGGTTCAACTCCTCGATCTATCTAGACCTAACGGCCTCGAATTACGGAGTGCCGCATCACCCTCGATCGGGTATGTTCAACCATCGGATATGCTCGATAGCTTTGGGTCGGACCCCTTCACCTAACGGGTTGGGCGTACCGGCCTACCTCCCAGTCGGCTACCTAGACAAACGTAAGATGGAACACGCACGGTCATTCTAGCGGACGCACATAAAACCCAGCAGTAACAATAGTATCATGAATACTTCCTATCACTGTTATCCTACCGATGTAACACCACTCTGCTTACGCGGAATAACACTGCTATCTTCACACAGCAAATACATCACGGCCGCTCTCACCTTGATTCCCCGAAAAATCACCACCACTGTTAGAACAATTCAGTTACAATTCTAATGTCACGAAGCACATTACACATCTCTAATAATAAGCTCTACCTTATCATTATTTACAGCGTCTAGCATGTTGATGTAATGACTGACAAACTGTCGCCTTGCATGCGTAATTAATAAACCAAACCAGTAACTGCTATACACTGTAAAGCACATCGTTCGGCCTATTTTATTTACACACCACTCGCTGTGGAATACGGCTTGTTCCGTCAGGTAACACGTTACATCGCTGATCGATAAAGCCTACTTAAATATGCAGACAGCCAGCTGTAACTTGTAACGCTACGCGACGACTCATTTTCGACGGCAATTAATTCGTTCGGGGAGGTCGGCACAGCATCAAGACAACAGTTAAAAAATAGAATAAGTATTCAACTAACCTGTGATTGAACAATCACAAACTTGACTGCAGATGTCCGCTCTGGCCGCGAATATTGACATCAAAATTACATCAGCCTGTTGGCTGTGATCTTTCTACGCTGAGGTCTGGTTGGCGACTGACCACGACTAAGTCAGTGCGCCTTCCACTCGCCTACACGGGCCGCGTGACTTTCATGATTCATGAAGAAAACCAGAGTCACGATGAGTTCCACCAACCCGTGCTGCATGAAGCACTCGTGAACTTAGAGATCTCTACCACGTACGCACTTGAGGGAACATTCTAGATTTTTCTATAAATAACTAGAATAGCTCCGCCCCGCACTACTTTTCTAGGGAAATCCCCTATTAATTGATATTAACTTCAAGGGAGACCAACGCATCGCACTCCCTTCAAAGGGCTATTATGCAGAGATCTGCCGATCTGCAGCCGTTTCGTCACAGGCGGGAGGTGGTGGTAGATGTGTTAGAAGGACGTAGATGTGGTTGATGGAGGTTTGATATAACAGAGGATACATAGAAGATAGTAGATGTGGCGGGAGGTGGTGGTAGATGTGTTAGAAGGACGTAGATGTGGTTGATGGAGGTTTGATATAACAGAGGATACATAGAAGGTGGTAGATGTGGCGGGAGGTGGTGGTAGATGTGTTAGAAGGACGTAGATGTGGTTGATGGAGGTTTGATATAACAGAGGATACATAGAAGATGGTAGATGTGGCGGAAGGTGGTGGTAGATGTGTTGGAAGGACGTAGATGTGGTTGAAGGAGGTTTGATATAACAGAGGATACATAGAAGATGGTAGATGTGGCCGGAGGTGGTGGTAGATGTGTTAGAAGGACGTAGATGTGGTTGATGGAGGTTTGATATAAGAGAGGATACATAGAAGGTGGTAGATGTGGCGGGAGGTGGTATTAGATGTGTTAGAAGGGCGTAGATGTGGTTGATGGAGGTTTGATATAAGAGAGGATACATAGAAGGTGGTAGATGTGGCGGGAGGTGGTAGTAGATGTGTTAGAAGGACGTAGATGTGGTTGATGGAGGTTTGATATAACAGAGGATACATAGAAGATGGTAGATGTGGCGGGAGGTGGTGGTAGATGTGTTAGAAGGACGTAGATGTGGTTGATGGAGGTTTGATATAAGAGAGGATACATAGACGGAGGTAGATGTATAGAAAGAGGTAGATGTGTTCAAAAGGATGTAGATGTGGTAGAAGAGGTGAATATGGTAGAAGGAGGTAGATGTAATTGAGGTAGGTAGATGTAATAGAAGGAGGTAGATGTAATTGAGGTAGGTAGATGTAATAGAAGCAGGTAGATGTGGCGGAAAAAGAAAGCAGAAATTGACAGCTCTAGGTAACCGTTTCACACTGGGTCAGAAAAAGTAGCATCGTTCCTGAAAGTGAAAACGGGGATCTACCAAGAAGAATAGCCACAAGACATTCATGACACACTGAACATGAACTTGCAAGTGGCAGTGGAATCGGAAACAGGTCGAAAGTGCGGCCTTGTGGGAGCACGTGCACACCTCGGAGGAGCAAATAGATCACCATGGTCTGGTAAGAATGAAACAGCGAGGAGTGACGAGGGGATCTGGCCGATGCTCAACGGTCAGAGGAAAGGCGAGACGGACATATAATCAGATTGCTACTAGTACTATTAGTGTTGGAACTCTTCGCTGGCTGCTGAGGATTGGGACGGAGCGCTTATGGGAATGCCCCGAATGCTGTGATGTCGGTTCCTAAATCAATCAATCAATCAATCACAGGTCGAAAGTCTGCAATACTGGTCATGATAGAAACAAATAGAAGGACGTCGCCTATTATACGAATGTGTCTCTTGGACATCCGAGTGCAGACATGCTGGAGATCATCCAGTACTGGACACATCTCTCTAAGGTCCGCGCGAAGGTTATAAGTATCGGTAGGGAGGTCGTACATGTCGGCGGTCCGAAACCTCCTGAATAAGGATGCCAATGACGACCGCCCGCTTTCTCCTAAATAAGGAGAAATACTGACTGACTTACTGACTGACTTACTGACTGACTTACTGACTTACTTACTGACTGACTTACTGACTGACTTACTGACGACTTCCTCCGGAAGAAGGAGTTTTTTTTTTTTTTTTCGTTTGTTGTTGTTTCGTTTCTTGTTGTTGCTTCGTTTGTTGTTGCTTCGTTTGTTCTTGCTTCGTTTATTGTTTCGTTTGTTGTTGTTTCGTTTGTTGTTGTTTTGTTTGTTGTTGTTTCGTTTGATGTCGAAACAACAACAAACGAAATGTTTAATGTTTTTTTTTTTTCGTTTGTTGTTGTTTCGTTTGTTGTTGTTTCGTTTGATGCTTTCTGAAAAGACAAGCACTCATATTTCATAACATTGAATGAAAACTAGCGTAAGGCTGTGTGCTTCCAAAAGGCTCGCAGCTGTGTTTCGAACGCGGTATGAGGGATTGCGAATTGCGATCGTTACCCATTCGCCAGAACCTGTGTTTAATTTCACTACTATTGTCATCTGAGTGGAGTTTTGCGGTGTCTTTCTCGTATGCTCCTGACCTTGCTGACGTCTATATTGACATGGTGTCCATTTTATGGCAGTCCTTCTCAGGTTAAGTATGGTTTGTAATAAGCTTCCGAGACATGATTCTGCTTACGAGCAAATGTCCTTCCTTGTTCAGATCAGTCCTATTCGCTCCGTCACAAATTGTAGCAATGTCATTTTATTTTGAAGCACAATGTAACAAACTATCGTCTGAGAAGACGACCAGGTGCCAGCCCTACACTGGCTGTTTTCTTTTCCTCTAGTGATTAGCATAGATCATCATCATTGCATCTCGGATAAGTCCACTGGTGCTCTGATCTCTGCCTCAACATCTCCACCAGTGATTCTCGACTGATCACACCCGTTCTGTGTTGATTAAGCAACAGTCTTGTGTCCTTGAGATAACGTTCGTATGTGGTGGCTCCCCGCTTCACTCCCATTTTTTTCACTCTGGAGAAGGAAGCAGATTCCCAAGCGTCCTTGTGGTCATCTGTTTGCCCCGCTTCTCTTATGGCATTGATAATGTTCAGCCCACTCATTGCTCTTCCCACCTCGATCATCACCATGTTCACCAACCAATAGTTGCCTTTCACGCCTGAGTGCCCCAATACGTGGATGAACGTTAGCTGGAATTACTGTCATGTGCTCGGTATGTCGAGCCACTCTTGTCGTATGAGGCCAGTCTGGACCTTTTTCAGTAGGTTCTCCATTTGTTTACAGCAGTTTAACCCATTTATGTTTAGATCTAGGAAAAACTCTAATAGTCGTTGTCGTTTGTCACGGTTCCAGCTTCAAAGCAAAGAATCATCCCATCATTCTCCATTCCTGTGCCAGTGAATATCACACACAATGCTCCTCACTGTGCCATGTTATAAGTGGAAAAGATAGCAGTCCTGACAAATCAATAGTACGCACAAGTATACATGGAAACAGCCGATGCCATAATGCCAACACAACAGACCGCCACTAACATTACAGTTCAGCGTCGATGGAAGAGATAGTCACTGGAAAACCAGCAGTTGCACACACATTACTGCATAAGCAAAACCTCTACTTCAGCAACCAACCTTTCTCCAGTTTTCTGATAATACAAACAACCCCTGAAAGATGTGAAAGCATTCCACACGAAATCTACAGCTCACAGTAAAGCTTCAAGCCCGTGGCGAAGTAGTCAAGCCATCTGACTTGGGCTCCAAAGGTTGCGGGTTCAATTCCAGGCCGCGTCCTTCGGTTCACGAGTGCATTTTTCGGAGACCCTGGGGTCGTCGCTGGAGCTACGGAGTTCGTGCTTTGTGCGACACTTTCGGCAGCCCGCGCTGTGGAAAGAGACTGAGCCATATGGGATTAAACATGGTGCAATGAAGTAACATGTACTTAATTCAGTAACTAGGTGACGGAACCATGTACAACCAGTCCAACATAAGGAAAATGATTAAGCAAACCATACTCAGACGCAAAAATACTCCAGCGCCTTGAAAAGCTCAGCAGCATATCCGCCATATTTGTTCAGGGTATATTCGTTTCTGTAACATTCATTTTCAAAAACCTTGATATTCCTTTTTCTTGCTAGTGAAATGATCCATGATAAATTCTGTATATTTTAAAAGTAACAGATGCATGTTTTTAACAGATGGTTACTTTTTTATGTATTAAAATTATATTTCACGTATTGTTATGACATTTAAAAAACTCTTTTCATAAACAGTAAAGCTGAAGTAACATCTTCACACAGTTGTGACTTGCCTCTTCTGACCTTTTACAACCACTTGTTTTCCTCAGGAGTCCGTAGTGAGACTTGTAAATAAGCGAGGGTAACAAGATGGTGGCATCTACCAGAAACCTGTACATTGTAATGTTTATTGGTGTGGCTTGTGGCCTGAAGTCGATACACGATGATTGCCCTTACAACACAACGGTAAGTATGCACTGTGTAGAAGACATTCACATATCTCGTAATGTTTATTTTCCTTCTCTGCCTTTTAACCCTCATTGGAACATATGTCTTCATCCACTTCACGCCAAAGCGTCCTATCTTTACCTATGAATCTCATCATCGTATCTCATCTTGTTCCTCTTGTACATTGTGGTGTCGAGGTGACGCATAAACAGCGGGGGACTGCACGTTCATGGGCTTCGTGTATCGAGATTCTCATTGGGGAAGGGAGGAGGGTGGGAGTGGAAAATACTGTGACAAAGAAGGAGGGGTAAACAACAGACAAAAATTATGAGGCTCGGATGCACTTAAATGTAAATGCAGACATAACATGGCGTCAAATAGGAAAGGGTACCATACAACACAAATAACTATAAAATGGAATGATTTATAAACTCTTCATGACCATAACAGGGACGGAAATATGAGGGAAACTCATTAAGTAAACAGAATTTTATTACAAAGTGCGTAGGATAGTATCTATACCTGAAAATCTTATTATAGAACATAAACTGATTTTAAAGCAATACTCTTCATAGGGGTCGCCAGAATCGAGCAGTTTGTGCAAGCGCATAAGAGATTAAAATGCTGCTCCACTACCGACTTGCACCGTGGAAGAACTGCGAAACCTTTTTTTTTTTTTTTTTTGGGTGGTCAGATGGTGTTAAATCTACATAAAAAATCACGGTTCAGTATAGTCAGTTTGAGTCAAGAGAGGGTGTATGAATGGGATAAGGACTTCAAAATGGAAGACAAAACGTCATTGATGAACAAATGCAGTTGGGGACCTGCAAGTGTGGCAATTGACACAGTGAAACTGCAGATCGACCAGCTAGTCCATGACAACAGGTGACTCACTATTAATGAAATAACCGTGGATGTCAACATGAGTCACGATGCTGCGTATACAATTGTCCACGATGACCTAGTTATAGGAACGTGTGTAGCAGAGAGGTCCTGAAGACAGATTTCCGATGATCACAAACGAGGCAATCGAGATGGTGCAAAACTGGTTTAAGGCCACACCCAAAAATTTTTACTTAGAAGACATCACTCTACAAGCTAGTGGACAGTTGCATCAAGTGTGTTTGCAGTCAGGAAAAGTTTGTTGAGAAATGGCACACACAGTTTCTGGTTCTCACTATTGTAAAAATGTTATTCGCAAAATTCCTGTTACTTAAATAATTTTACTCGTACTTTATGTAGTCCCATTTGGTCTCTTAGATGTGTTCCTCACAATAGTACAGGGTCTTGCAAAAAGGATAATGCAGATGATCCCTAGGAACAGCCAGCATGAAAATTGCATCATCCCATAAATGATTCTGTTCTGTTTTTCTGCAGCCAAACTGATTGAATTCTTCAACATTTCCCGTTGATCATCCACATCTTGAAATATGATCTCTAGATCAGACAGTATATCAAATCTGTTCTTTACTTCAATGTTACAATTGTCATGTATTATCTTGTCATGTTTCAATGTACACAGATCATATTTAGGGTTTCTTGGTGAATACTTGAATTTCTTTCACCTCACCCTCAATGTTCCTGTAATAAATCTGTGATCATTGTAACAGTCAGCACTGGAAACTGTTTTTCGGATAATTAACACATTGCTAAACCTTCTGCTAATCAGGATGTAATCAATCGTTAGAAATTGCAAGTATGGATATTGACACAATGAAACTGCAGATCGACCAGCTAGTTCATGACAACAGGTGACTCACTATTGATGAAATAGCCGTGAATGTCATTATGAGTCACGATAGTAGTGATTTGGGTTGCCTACTGTCTCCTTTTGGGGGCAATGATTGGGGCGGAATGATGCTGGCAAATTCTTCTGGAAATTTTCGGAAAATCTTGGTCGTGGCGGCGAAAAATCTAGGTAGGGAAAGTCGGGAATTGATTTTTGGAAACTCGTGGCGGCATTGTGTGTGTGTGTGGGGGGGGGGGGGAGAATGTGGTTCGTGGGGGGGGGGGGGAAATTGGGGAGAAATATGTCTTATTGGTTGTTTCGGGATTTGAAATTTAAATATTGAGCCCAACCCACCACTGGCAACGCTGATCGTATTCTGGTATGAACCTAAGGCCCAACCACGTCAATATGGAAGCACTACACTCGAGCCCCGCTCTCGCCCGAGCTCGCCAGCAGTGCACATCCCCGACCGGATCCGGAAACAAGCCCCGGACCACGCGTGCGAATCGGGAGTGCAACCACGCGGCACACACCGGACACAGCCAAACCACCACAACAGAACACCACAACGTCACCCACCGCAGGCCACGCCCAAGATTGCCCAATCGCCGCGACCGACGTCCGTCAATCGATGTGGACCCGAACGATCAGGACCCCTCCCACTGGCAAGGAACACCAGGCCCCCCAAAACCCAGCGAGCAACAATCAAATTGATCCACTGGCCGCCTCGGGAGCCTAAATCTAAACACTGAGCACAACCCACCACTGGCAACGCCGAACGCACTCCGGCATGAACCCAAGGCCCATCCACGCCAACATGGAAGCACCACACTCGAGTTTCGCTCTCGCTTGAGCTCGTCAGTAGTGCATATCCCTGACCGGATCCGGAAACAAGCCCCGGATCACGCGTGTGAAGCGGGTGCGTAACCACGCGGCACACAATGGACACAGCCACATTATCACAACAGAACACTACAACGTCACCCATCGTAGGCTATGCTCAAGATTGCCCAATCGCCGCGACTGACGTCCGTGAATCGATGTGGACCCGAACGATCAGGACTTCTCACTGGCAAGGAACACCAGGCCTCCCAAAATCCAACGAACAATAATCAAATTGATTTATTGGTTGTTTCGCGCTTTGAAATTTAAATATTGAGCACAGCCCACCACTGGCAACGCTGATCATACTCTTGTATGAACCTATGTTGAACCTCTGGATTTTGGGAGGCCTGGTTTATGCAGGAGAACCTGATTATCGTCAAGATGCGCACATAGGGCGGTTAATTTAATACATCATCATTATATACATAAGTGCTAACTAACAAACAATCATAGCACTCTGACAATCACACAAAAACCCTGCACTCAAATACTCGCTATCTTTAACATGGCAACGCCAGCTAGCACTCCCGCAAAATCCATACACTCGCTCTTCGAAACCCCTTCCCCTTAACCGTCGAGTCCCTGTCCGAGTCTCCTCACGCTGGCCGGTTGGTCACGGGGTACTGGACCCCGTGTATCTCGGGACAGTCGGGCTGTCTCAACAGTCACGTAGTACTGCTGTCCGTTCGTGTTGTGTCGGGTCCTTCAGTGCAAGGCTGTCCGGTCAATCCAGGATGGAGTCCCGTAGACTTGTGTCCCCTTTTATAGCTGGGTCTTGTCCTGTCTATGACATCCCTGTGTCCCTGCCTATGTCCTGTCTCTGATATCTCTATTGCCCTGTAGAGGTCCTGTCTGTGACATCTCTGCGTTCTTACCTATGTCCTGTCTCTCATATATCTGTGGTCCTGTAGATGTCCTGTCAATGACATCTCTGCATCCCTGCCTATGTCCTGTCTCTATTATATCTCTTGTCCTCTACATGTCCTGTCTCTATTCCCCAACACGCTGACATCCTCCTCTGCTCCCCCGTTATTGTGTCACCAAATTCCTTCGCAGAACCGTGACACAATGTTTTCTGTAACTCTATAATTAGTCTGAACTAATTTGTCAGTGGGTTGTGGGAATTCGTCAGTCGTGACTCTGTTTGGGTACAACTGTGATTTGTAAGGGTATGATATACTGTTGAAGCATCCACCCACTGGTGCATAGTCAGCTTACCACTCTTGATATGTTGCTAAGGGTCATATACTCTCCTACATTTTACTACTGGAGGCTGTTAAACGGACCAAGGTATCATTGTCTTATATTCATGGTTTCCCATTAAATTGCAAAACCTCTCAATCACACAAAAAATGGTGCCTCGAAACAACTGTCTCTTTTAACGGAGACTAATCATGGATATATTATCCATGGCCTCCATAAAATGTTACCTCAACATCTTTGTTCAAGATTTGTGTTCACTGATTTATCCCTATCTCGCTTTCCCTTGTTGGCAGTGTTTCTCTTGTAAAGTCATAACCTTTACTAATCCCTTATGTTGCTTGTATCAGTGTAATCTGTCTGTCTGTCTGTCTGTCTGTCTGTCTGTCTGTCTGTCCGTCTGTCTGTCTGTCTGTCTGTCTGTCTGTCTGTCTGTCTGTCTGTCTGCCTGCCTCCGTCCAACGTTTAAGTGGTCGGCCTCTTTCTCTGTTCCCCTCTGGTTTGTACGTCATTGCTTGACTGTGGCGTAATTCAAAAGTTTCTCTCTCAAAAAAGTACAGAAATAAAATTCTAATGTATCTGAAATAAATCCATTATTGTTAATGAAAACTGTTTTTAAATCGCCTACATGACTGTAGATAACTTCTTTAAACATAAAAAGATGAGTTTAAAAATTTTCACGTATTTAAAATATATGTATTATTTTTATGAAAACTTAGAAAGTGCCTTAAAGATTTTATCATTATCTATTATAACGCATATGCCTATAGATAACTGTAGATAAATTTTAAGAAAAAAGCAACAATTATTGAAATTACGCATATTGCAATGCTACTAAAAGTTATGTCCCTTGATATAACTTTTCTTAAGTTAAGTCCCTTTGCTATATAATTAATTATAATGTAATCAAAAAATTATATGTTATTACGTAAATAACTGTTTGTAAGCTAACAAACTATGACAGTTGGCTGGGCGGGAATGCGAAGAACCTGTGTAGAAAATTTTATCTCAATCGGATGGACCGTTCGCGAACGCAGAAAGGACATACGTACATACATACATTGTATTTTATATATATAGATGTTAGTGTGTAAACATTCTTACGTATAGTGTGCATACAATTAATGGAATAGTGGTAAAGCTGTGGGAATCTGAACAATATGAAATAACACAAAGTAATGCAGCAGGGTATATGCCTGGGAAGAGAGGAAGAGGAAACCAAAGAGAAGATGGGTGCAGGATGTGACGGATGACCTCCAGATGGGTGTATCGGACGCGGGACATCTTGCTTATGACCGAGTTTTTCATACGGTTGTTTTGGGAGCGAAGTTCTGCAAGGGACATGCTACTGACTGAATGATTATCATAACCATATGATGTAGGTCAGCATGGCCGAATAGATAAGAATGCGTGTTCTTAAACATGCGGTGTGCTGATGCCGAGGTAAGGGGTTCAAACCCTACACCGGACAGTTGGACCAAACTGTTGACTTGTCGTCCTTGATTTGGGGACGTGAATTACACGTATCTCTGAAGTCGGAGTGGACTCGCCTGATGTCGAGAGACACTGTTAATAGGGAAAGCTAATCCACACGTGCCGGTCTCTCTGGCCGAAGAGTTACACGATTTTCTCCGTAATTCCGTTTAGCGACGCAGGGTAACGCAGCGCGCGAGAACTGGAAGCGGTTCTACCCACGTTAGTGACATGCGGGATAAGTGAGCCGGCCGCTCAGAAAGCAATGGCAAACTACTGAGCGTAATCGTGCCAAGAAATCAACAGTCAGCTGAAAGATGCTGATGTTGACAGCGATGTCCTGTAAAGGATATGCGAATTTTTTTTTTAAATCCACACGTAAATATCAGTCCATCACTACTAGAAGTAGTTTGTATGGTCTACGCTTGAAAGCGAGCGAACAGAAAAAAAAACTGTGTGATGAATGGTTGGATCATAGTCAAAGTCATTTGGTGGATGGCTGATCATGGTTAAAACTATCTTGTGAATATTTGAAAATGGTCAAACCCATTTTGTGGATGTGTGATAGTTGTAGAATTGTCAAAACCATTTGGTGGATGGTTGAAAATTGGTCAAAACTATGTAATGCACTGTTGCCACATAATCAAAATCGCTGGTGGATGTTTAAAAAATGTTAAAAACCAACTTGCGGATTGCTAAAAATGTGTCAACTACATTGTGCTAACTATTTGGCTGGTTGTTGACAAGTTATCAAAGCCATTTCCTTGGTGCCTCAGTGTGCATTCAAACAATTTTCTAGGTGTTTCAGGGTGTATCACCACCATTTACTTGGTGCTTTAGAGCAGTGATTCCCAAAATTTTCACTTTCGCGGACCGACATAAAATTTTCCTTTTGCGCTAGGGACCGGTGCCGTTTAAAAAAAAAAAAACTTGCCTCTTGTAATCTGGAATTGTACATGACCTCAATATACATTTTAATATAAATATCAGATTTAACGTAATTGTGGACGTTGTCCCGGTGAGCTAAATACTCCTCCATAATACTATTGGATGACGATGATTTATTTAATGGTGGTCCATTTTCCATGAGTAAAAATTTTATTGTAGAGATTTACAAATAAAAAAAAGTTTCAAATGTCAAAACTACATGTAGGTCTTCTTGTAAAGGTGTATATACTCGTATGCACCGACAGTAATGAACTTCTTCTTCTTCAGCGTTCCGAGCCATTAAGGTTCTTTGCTGCAGATACAAGCCGTCTCCATTCGTCTCTCTGGTTGACCTTCTCTTGCCAGTCGCTAATTCCAAATGCTTGTAGGTCTGTATGTATATTATCTCTCCACCGTCTTCTTGGTCTACCTCGGGGTCTACGGTCATTTATTTCCTGAGTGTAAGCGAGTTTTGTTTCCCTATTATCTTCCATTCTTTCTATATGCCCCAGCCATTGCAGTCTATTAGCCTTCATGATACCAGTGATTAGCGGGGACTTAAACAGATCATAAATGACAGTGTATTTTTGTTCATGTGGACAGTAATGAACACCAATATAAAATAAAAAATAAAATATATCTTGGAAAACGATTCCAAGTCAGATTTTAAACAAGCTGACTAAATTATAGTATGTTGTAATAAAAATGATTTAATGATCAGCTGCTAATAGTAACTATTTAATGCGAGGGGTGGGCCTGTTTATTATTTACAAGCTTATCAAATCGTGGCTCGATTGTAGACAGCGCTACCCGCAAAGGAGAACAAATTTCCATACTGTGTCTGTATTTTGTCTTAATAATGCACATTGACGAAAAAGAAATATTCTTCTTTCAAGTTGTCTTTGTATCAATATCTCACATACACCATCAGAATCGATAAGTTGGCAACGTCCGCCCTTTCGTCCAGATGTAATGAAAAATAATTTGCAGATATATCTAACACCCTCACTCGCTCAGACGATGGCAAAACGCATTATAATCGTACAACGAAGATCCCGTATGTTCTGCATCTTATGACTATCAGCAAATTATAATGGGCATGTTTCTCACTTTTCGTCACATAGGAAACAAAAAAAAAACGCATGTCGTCATCAAACACATGTCGTCGACCGGTCCGGCTTTTAGTATCGGTCTCAACTGGTTGCTATTTTTAACTTTCCCATTGAACCAATGATTCACTTCCCCTTAAAAATAAAAACTCCTTGGGCTATACGGCTGCAGGCTCAATTTATTTAAAAATTCTATCACCATAAAAATGGTGCGGATATCATGTTTCGAGAAAAAGACAATCTTGTTTTTAAAAAGTTCTAAACAATCCTCAAAGGAGAAACTATTTAACTTTTTTCTTACTTTTTTTCAACTCACGTTGCGGACTGGCAAAGAAGGGCTCGCGGACCAGCACCGGTCCGCGGACCACCACTTTAGAGCGTATTAAAACATGCTGGTTTGATGGGGTGTTTTTTTTTTTGGGTTTTTTGGGGTTTTTTTTTTTTCAGTTTAAGAAATTTTCTGCTGGATGATTTTGAAGTTATCAAACATAATTCTTGTGACGTCTGTCATCTGTTACCCCATGTTTCCTTTTATATAGTGGTCACTATGATGTCAGGTCTTAGTTAGATATGACTGAGCTACCGTATGACAGTAGACGGTACTACCTGCTTATGTTAGCACCGAATGTTGGGCGACACTTACCAAACCCGACACTCCACATTGTGCCAACGGCTTCGGGTGGAGGAGCGCAATTGGGAAGGTACAAGCCTTATCCTAGTGCGAGGAAATGCAACCTAAAGACTAAATGTCATGGCAGGGCAGACCAGGCCCTAAGCCTTGGTTGGTAACTGGTCTATGATCGAAGCTCCGACAGGTGGACAGTTAGAGCATTGCTTTGCTTTTCCGGCAGTTTCTGCAGCTTGTCTCGTTCCAGACGTATTAGTACTACCTTTCCTCTGGAGTACACTAGAGGCGTCATGCTGCATGGGCAACACATGGTCTCTAAATTCAACCCAGGCTTTGTGTTATGGAGAGGTATAACTTCATTTTACAAACTATCGTCTGTCAAGACGGCAAGGTGCCAGTCATGTCACTCAGTGGTCACTAGTAAAACATTTTTTTAAAATAGTTATTTTGTACAAAGTTGCCAAGTTCTTGTTTGTATTTGTTGATTTTCATGACGGAGAAAGATTTACGTTTATGTAAAATTAATCCAACATAAAATTGCCAGCAGATAATTTCCAAAAATTAATCAGAATTGTTCAGAAAGAAAAGGCATCGAGTAAGGCTACTGGCACCATCACATCTCATCACATCTCATCTAGTTCCTCTTGTACCTTACGGTGTGGAGGTGTAGCATCGGCAGCGGAAGGGTGTCCTTTTATGAGCTCCATATATCGTGATTACCTTGTACTCTCTTAGTCCTTCTGTCCATTGTTTAAATGGTCGGTTTTTTCTTCTGTTTCCGTTTGGTCTGTACATCATTTGCTTGTTGTGGTATACTTTTAGTTGGGAGCCTAGTTATAAGGCCAAACCATTAACATGCTGTTTTCTAATGAAATCTAGAACAGCTGTAGCTTCCACTGTAGTCCTGATTTCTTAATTTATCAATTTTTCTCTTCTTGATACATTGCGTTTTCTTCTCAGGAATCTCATTTCCATAGTTGTAATTTGTCTTTTCTGTCTTTGTCCAGGTTTGGCATTGGTAGCGTAGAGCTGGTAGGAAGATTGTGTTGTAAAGTACCTTTCTTAAGTATCTATTGATGCGTGTTTGTTCTTTAGTATCGGTGCCATTTGTCAAATGCCTTGGTTTGCTATAGTGCATCTGTTTTCTACCACTTCTTCTAATTTGCCATTTGATAATACAGTATTATATTTCTTAAATATTAGAAGGTCTTAGCTTGTTTCAGGAAGTGTATTAGATGAATCTTTGTTATTTTATTATTCTTTGGTTATAGTCATTACCTCTGTATTACTAATGCTAATTTTCATGTTATGCTCTTTACACACTTCGTTTATGCTATTTATTTGGACTTTTAATTCTGCTACTGACTTTGCTATTAGTACTTAATCATCCGCAAATAGGAGTTCTTTAATGGTGTAATTCTTCTTCTGTGTTCTGCTCGTAGTGTCGTGTTGTTACGGGTTCTATCTGGCTGGTTTCCTTTACATATGATGTCTATACAGGTTGTAAAAAAGATTGGGGGAGGGGTTGAGGGCAGGACACAACCTTGTCTTACTTCGGATCTTAGGGTGAAGGTTTCTGAGTGTCTTCCGTTTTCTCTTACCGTACACTCACTGTTCTTGTATAACCATGTACACAATTTTGTTGGATGTGCAGTTACTTCATATCCTTTAAGTATATCCCACAGCTTATTACTATGTACTTTACCGCATGCCTTTTCTTGGTCGACAAATACTAAATAGAGTATTTAATTAAATTCGACTGATCTTTCTATGCGTTGTCTAAGAGCAAAGATTGCATCTGTACATCCTTCGTTTTTCCTGAATCCATGTTGTGTCTCTATTGTAATTTGTAGTCTTCTCTCTATAATCTTGCTGAATAGTTCTCGAATTTAACTCAGAAGGGAAATTACTCTGTATTGTGTGCAGTCTCTCTTGCAGCCTTTGTTTTGTTTTGTTTTCACATTGGGATAATTATGGGGCTTTCCCAGTCTCGTGGTGTCTGTTGTTTTACCCTAACATGGTTAAACAGTCTATTTAGTTATGCTGTTCCTATTCTCATGCTGCTTTACTTTAAATAGTTCATTTGATAGTTTATCTTGTCCCAGTTATTTATTCAATGGGTCTCATCACATGGCTTCTTTAACTTCTTTCATTATTTCTGGTTCTAGTTCTTTGATGGCATCTGTGTCTTTTTCATAAATGTCATCTGAAGGATGTTACGACGTTGTTCAAAGTGCAGCCTCTATCTGTATAGAATTTATTTTTGTTCATTTATTGGTTTTTCCTTTTCGCTGTTAATTATTTCAGTTAAGTCAAAGGGTTTTGCTCTGGTTCCCATTGCACTATTCTTTTTTGTAGAAGTTTCTAATTGCCTCCTTGTAGTACTTTTTTTTAGGGTTTCTCCATATTCCTTCCAGTTTTTTTTTTCTCTAATTGTTATTCTATTCGCTTGTCTTGTCGCTATTTTATATTCCATGTAATTTTGATCATGTTTGCTTTCCACCCACGTTTTATATGTTTCCTTTTCGTCTTTTACAGCTGTCTTTATCTCGGCATTAAACCAACTTATTTTCTGTATCCGTCTTTTGCGATTTTTGTGTTGTTCTACGTGTTATTATTTGAACTGGCACTACACTTGATTATTTGATGGTCTGAATTACTTGAAGGCCTAAACATACACATCACAGTGGTACTATCTGAGAAAGGACCATCTTGTATGTTTTCTAAAACTGTAAACACGAAAACATATCTGGCAACAGTAAACTTCCTTGTCTGACATCTCATTTATTCACGGAAGTGACCTGCCTCCTTGTCTTTTTTTTTAAAATGTCGTTTAATGTCAAGGCCGGTTGGGTGCAGTTTTTGCTGTCAATTATTTTATTTACCCAGTCTGCTAACAGCCGATCAACACAATAAACAGGGCGAAACGTGCTTCATTGCATGAAATTGTACGGTGGTTTTTGCTGTCAATGATATGTTCCGCAATGAGCTTTCAGCATACATGGTAATCAAGTGCTGTACCAACTGGCGTAGGTGTTCATGTCTCTCCACAGATCTCGGTCCTGGGTGTTCTGAATCAAATCTGTTGATGATATTCCTCCATGTCACCGTCTTTACCTCTTTTCCCGCCAAACTTTCCAGTTGTTACTATGTTCTCTAGGACCGTTATTCTCGTCACATGACAAAGGAATGGTGTTTATTGTTTTCTTATAGTTGTATACTAGCTGACCCGGCCCGGCTTCGCCCAGCTCCTGGTGGGAATCTATCTATCTATCTATCTATCTATCTATCTCTATCTCTCTCTCTCTATCTATCTATCTATCTATCTATCTATCTATCTATCTATCTTGTGCGACTTTTGTATTCACATACTAGAAGCCTCTAGTATTATGACTATCCTCTGCATTTTATCATTGTCAATTGAGGTTATAAAAATCGTTCTTAAGGGACATATTGAGTCAATCCTGGTATGTGGAAGCGATTCGTGGACAATTTGCAGACAAGTGAGGAATTATGTGGAAGCTGGTTTGATGTGGTTTTATAGAAGAAATATGAGACCACCGTTGACGCATAGAAACAGTTATGACTGATATTTTTTTTCAAATGGCTAGTGTTCCCTATAACCAGTGTCCCTCGCCAACAGGCGAACCCATTCCGACTTCTGAGGTACGTGTAATGTACGTGCCCAAGGCAAGGAGGAGTCAACATTATTGCCCTGCTGACAGGTGTAGGAGTGTAACACTCTACCTCGCCATCAGCATATCGGAAGTTTAAGAGCGAACGCTCTTATCCATTTGGTCATGCTGAACTCCATGGAGACATCTTGAAGGAAGTGATCTCTTAAAGGGAACTGGCTACTCAAGTCAGATGAAGTAGTCCACATTATTTCGCCATGTCAGGAGAAGGGAGAAGCTATAGTATGTCGTCACTACGGGAAAGTTTGAGGGAAGGAGAGACAGGGCGAGCCCATGAAAGAGGATGCTGGACACTCTGATATCATGGCATGGAGGTACATCGGTATCAGAAATGATTGCCAGTACAGGTTACAGAAGGCTCTGGACATATATGATTACCAACGCCACACGGTACTGAATATACGAAAAGTGCCAGTGCACACGACAGAAGTATGTGGACAGATATGATTACCATCCCCTCACGGTACTGACTATAAGAAGATTGCCAGTACACAAGAGAGTAGGAGAGACGGCTGTGGACAGATATGATCACCAATGCCACACATAATAGACTATAAGAAGATTGCCAGTACACAAGAGAGTAGGAGAGACGGCTGTGGACAGATATGATCACCAATGCCACACATAATAGACTATAAGAAGATCGTCAGTACACAAGACAGAAGTCTGTGGACAGATATGATTACCACCGCCACATTTATGGTCTATAAGAAGTATACTACGAAGTTTCTCCAGAGAGTGGATTCTCAGAATATGATCTACAGGAGATGACCGGAGTACTTGCAGAGATATCCGTGTGTAATTAAAATAATCTAGGGGGCTGAGTGGTCTCGAGGTATGGTGTCCGCCTCGAGTGCTGGAGGTCCCGGGTTCAAGCCCCGGTGAGGGCCGGGATTTTTTCACGTGGGCTTCTAGTAACAAACTTTCCCCTGGTCTCTGGGTAATGAGATCGAACACCCGTGTCTATTGTTACGTGTATGTAAAATATCCCTTGGCAGATGGAAATTGAAAAAAAAAAGTAGACTTACGGCTCTGCTCGGGCAAAATGTGGAGTTAACAATCTACCCAAAGTATTTCAGGATCCTCGCCGGTGCTACGGAGTTCATGCACTGAGCTGAGATTCTCCGAACTCAGGCTTGAGTTAAGAGTAGAACGGAGTACTTATGGGTTACGCCCGTGTGCCGTGATGTTGATCCGTCGACTAAACTAAACTTAAAGTGATCTTCAAAAACCACAACAATCCATACGATCCTTATCTCTTTGATTTCTTCGTGTGTTTTTCTTCTACTGCAAATTTCCTTTAGTCGGTTTTAGTGGTATCACGCCTTGTAGCTTCAGATCTGCTTATCGGATGCTGGTTACCAGGTCTTCTCTGGACCTGAACCATCAGATATATGCTTTGTTACCCTATTTCCAGCGGTACTGTGAGTTTTGTTCCTCTTCCTACAGGTCATCTTATTCTTAGGGTATTGAACGCAGTTTCACACTTCCAAATACCAGAATCGAAGTCGTCGTGAGCAATTTGGGATAAGAACGACGGATGTTCGTTCCATCAAAATCAACGCAAAGTAATCTGCTTCTAAATCGTCTGTGGTTGACTTCAAATTCTCGAAACGATGAGCCGGGGAATTGTGCAACTACATTCACTAGCCCCATAGCTACAGACGTCAATCAGGGCCTGTACATGGGCCCAACATGTATTATACGAGGTGGATTCAAATGAATACATTACATTATTTTTGTTTGTGTGAGTGAATATATTCTGAAAAAGTACAGAACAAATGTATCATTTTTCGATGTAGTCGCCACTGCGTTCAATTATAGTCTCCAGCACCGATAAAATGCTTGGATTCCTATAGATAAAAATTATCTTGATCGTGCGTGAAACCACTCATGCACCACCTGCTGTGTCTCTCTGTCTATATTTGACCGAAAAGTCTGTCACAGAAGTCACGCCGTTTTGAAACGTCCTACTCCACTTATACGCTTGCTAGATTGACAGGCATGCCTCACCATACTGGACACTCATTCGCCGATGAATTTCTTTAGGTTTCACCCATTCATTGATCAAACCAACGGTTTGTGCATGTCAAAAGTAGGGCGCCAGCTTTAAACTCTCCTTATGACTTCACCATGTTCGTCTGCACTGTGATGTCACGTACTTAACACTCTTGATACCCTTAACAACAATATTGACAGGTTACAAGACAATGGCATGGTTATTGTAATTTCTATAACACTTTAAAGGTTTTCATTTGAAGCCCCTCGTATAACTATTAATTGATTCAGTAACATACAAAACAAATAGGTTTGAACCAGAAATGTTGCACAATGAAATGAACAAATATTATGATGCGATTGTCCGTTAACTGAGCATTTAATCTGTGGCAAATACCACGGAACAAATCATACAACACAATGACCCTGGTATGTTAATGTATCGTCCTTGTGTCCAAATGGAAGGTCACGTGTGGCGATATATAGAGTGTATTTTTTTATTACTGCAGTGTTTGAAAATATTGCCGGTCCAAGTTTTGTATTCACATACAAAACTTGGACCGGCAATATTTTCAACCACGGCACAGTCATTACACATACACCCTATATTATCCGTAGGCACTGAATAGTGATATCAAAGAAAATGATGACACCAAAATGTGACATAGAAATAGAAGGGACAATTCTTAACAAATTGAATAATTTTAAATACCTTGGGGCATTTACAGAGGATGAATACAAAACTTGGACCGGCAAAATTTGCAAACACTGCACAGTCATCAAAAATACAACCTACATAACATCAAATGGAAGATGTACAGCAGAGATTAAGAGCAGAATAGGGCAAGCAAAAGCCTCATTTCAGAAAATGAAGAATATCTTATGCAATAAGTCACTATCACTGAATGTAAGAAAGAGAGTGTTTAAATGTTATATAGAACTTGTTTTGCTGTATGGCTGTGAATCTTGGAATGTAAATGAACAAATTAAAAAAAAATTAGAAGCAACGGAGATGTGGTTCCTGAGACGAATGTTACAAATTCCTTGGACTGCCAGAGTAACTAACAATGACAGCCTGAATCAGGCTAATGAAACTATAACATTATATACAAAAATAAGCAATAGACAAACAGCTTTCTTCGGTCATGTGATTGTCAGCAACTTGCTTGCTACAGGTCTTTAGGACTCCCCTACTTTTGCACCGCACGAAATAACAACTCGTGTCATTTGCAAAAGGAATGCAATTTATTTAGAGCTGGCAATTTACAAGCTCTGCGAGCGGTATGCTTCATTGATATTAACCAACATGAATGCAATGAAGTGGTGAGAAATGATGCTAGTAATTACAATCTAATTCTACAGCCTATTATTTAACTATTGCCTAGAAACTTATAGCATTTGTCAAGAACACGTCTACTCTCTAATCGTCTCCAGTCGGGTCTGTCCACACGCTACACATTGCGTGGTCAAGCAGTGACGCCGTACCCTCCGTGCATTAGCGGGTCTTGCGTGCATGGAGTCCCAAGCACGCTGGCTCGTGAACTTGAGTAACCGGGCACACCACGGTTACTCGCAAGGCCAAGCTTCCCAATGGCTTGGGGAAGCCCTCGCTCACTTGTACTTCTTGCCCTCTTGGTTGACACAAATGTGTCCCCTTGTGCAGCTATTTATAGCGCTGGTGTCTCTCCTGTCTGGTGTCTCCCTACTAGACTTGTGTTAACTCTTATTAACTATCTAACTCTTTATTGGAGATTCTGACAGGCTCCCCTCCTCTCTGTGAGGTGTTACTCCCCTTTAACTCATGTTTGTAACACGTATGGTCACAAAGAAAAATTGGATGTCCAATTTTGTCAGATATCCAATAAGTTGTAAATCTCTCGTTTGGGGATAGAACAACTCTCTTCTTCCTTTACTCACACTGTTCTAACTTTTCACTCGGCTAATTAAGTAGTCCATGTATCCGTATAGTTGGTTCTATAGATATCTTTGGGAATTGTTTTGAACCGGATCCGTTGTCTTATGACTTATGTCCTGGCTTCCGTCCTTAGACCCTATGTCTTATGACTTTCACCCGTTGACTTCTGTCTCGACCTGTCCTCATATTGCCCAAAATGACAACCCAAATACAAGTTGACTCTGTTATGAGTGCAACACATGAGCATAAATATGTTCACGCTCCCATTAATATCCCCTCCAACTCATATACACATAGTTCTACTTTTCACCTTCTCGCTTCCGCTTGTGAAAAGCTATTTTCAATGTTACATTAAGGTTTTTAAGAAGTTATTGTGTCCCCTGAATTTAAGTTGTTGTCCTTTGAAACAAATATTGTGTGCAACTTTTATGTGTTTGTTCTCCTGTTTGTTTGCGTATTTACTAATAAACTACAGTGTACTTAACTTGCTAACTTGTGTATGCGTTAGTGTATTAAATGTGTGTATTCCTTCGAGCGCCGTAAATCGGTTTATTGTGGTTACAAACGTTTGTTATTCTTATTTATGACCACAACTCCGCCTTAAGAAGCTCCAAGTATATTCCCTATGTAATCTATTTAAGTATGGCAGTAACACACATAAACACCTGACAACACATTGGTTACACAAATGACACAGACAAGTCAAAATAAGATGTTTTCAGCGGTGAAAAAATTTGCCGCTACCTTTCTCTCTCACTTTCTTTCTTTCCATGTTTACTAATTTTCACATTCTCTTCTCTCATTTATTCCTCTTGCATACATCTTTCACTCGCTTTCATACTCTCCTTTTGCTCAAACATTCACCCGTCATTAAAATATGTTTCATAGCATCACATAAATGAACATTACATATTTACAATAAATGATTGGCTGAATTATAACAGTATTCACGCCAAATGACTGTGCATTTTGTTTGCACGTGTCATGTCTATACAAAATATATACGTTTGTGAGGATGGTTTGTCACCGATCCTGTAATAGTACCTAAATATGATTTGGTGTGCTGTCCTAAATTATCCCAAGGGAAATAATCTAACTACTTAATTTCATTTAAGAGAATTGAGTTAACTACCTTAAAGTGTTATTTGCAAATAAGATGATGTTAATTCCTAAATGGTTGGGTTAGTTTAGAAATGATATTTTAGATAAATGAATTTATGAATGATTATGATTATGCGGTGATAAACTAATGTGATCTAAGAATTGTATTTCTATCATTGGTGTTATATTAAATGGGTTATTAAATAAATGATGGTGATTTCTAACTACCACATGACATAAATAAGGTTATATATGCATTTGAACATTTTGCAATTCAATTATTCATCGAAAATTGAAGTTATGTGTACTGTTAATAAAATTATATATATATATATATATATATATATATATATATATATATATATATATATATATATATATATCACAGTTACATTTCTATATCTAATTACACTAAATGAAGTCCTCCTTTCCGGTGTGAAGATGGAGCAATGTTCTTTGTAGACTCTTATAACATAGTTCATTTCGGCAAAGTCATTCTATGTTCTCCTTCATGGATAGTGTATAAATATAGTTGCCTACTAACTTCTGTAGGTTCATAGCTAACACTTCAACGTTCATATAGCTTAGGTGTGTGTCAGCGCATGTTACTTCTGCGTCTGTTCGTTACACTCTTTATAGCACTGTTACTTTCACACAGTTTACATGTTTGGCGATGATAACGCACTTACAATGTATCTTAATCACCACATACGGCACTGAGTTACCTAACATTTACAGTGTCACTGTTTCTAGTGATCTGTGGTCGATCCCTTCCTGCAAATCAGGTATTTCAATGGTTGACGGTCGACTCAAAATGTCTGCAACAGTGTTCAATCTTCCCTTTAAGTGCTGAATGGTAAATGTGTAATTTTGGAGAATTAAAGCCCACCTGTAGACTCTGTTGTTGTGGGGAACGCCTGATTGCATCACAGACAATGAAGAATTATCGGTTTCGATCACAAACTGTGCTCCTGCCAAAAATCTATGAAATTTCTTAACACAATAGATCAAACTGAGGCCCTCCAATTCTGTTGCTGAGTATCTAGATTCAGCAGGGCTAATTTTCCGACTTACGTACATTACTGGGTGAAACTTCCCTTCGTAGAACTGTCCTAGTATCCCAGATATGGAGATGGCACTCGCATCTGTACGTAAAAAATAGGTAAGTTTTGGATTAGGCAAATGAAGGATAGGTGGAACGCTAAAAAGGTATTTCAATTTTGATAACGCGCTAATTAATCCTGCATCTTGTAAAGATAATTTAGCCGAAGCTTTTAAGATGTTAGAAAAAACACTGGTGATTTCCGCCAGATTTGGAATAAATTTACTATAGTAGTTTACCAGACCCAGTAAACTCCGGACCTGTGTCTTGGTCGTTGGCATTGTCAAATTCAGAATCTTTGTGACGATTCTGTCATCTGTTCTTAATTGGCCCCTGCAGATGGTATGACCAAGGAAGTCAATTTGTTCCATGCCCAACTCCACTTTGGTCGGCTTCACTGTAAGCCCGAATACTCGCAACCTGTCGAAGACTTGTCGTAGTTTCAGTAGGTGTGTTGTCCAGTCTTCCGTATGGATACATATTTCGTCTATATATGTAGAAATATTGGTCATCCCATGGAGAAGATCCCTAGTTAGACGGACGAAAGTTGCTGGAGCATTACGAAGGCCAAAAGGAAGAAAGCGCCACTCATATAGACCTAAAGGAGTGGAGAAAGCTGTTAAAGGAATCGAATTTATTTCCATCGGGAGCTGCCAATAACCTTTCGTGAGGTCAAGCTTGCTAAATATGCGAGATGTAGACATGCCTAAGATCAAATCTTCGCATGCTGGGATTGGTTCAGCATCAATTTTGGTTATTTTGTTTAAACGGCGATAATCGACGCAGAGTCGAATAGTAGAGTCCTTTTTGGTGACAAGGACAATAGGGAAAGAATACTCTGACTGAGATTTCTGAATAATTCCGCTCGACTCGAGAGATAGTAGTTCTTTGTCTAGGTTCGACCTATAGTTTAGAGGGATAGAATAAGGTCGACACATGATTGGTGTGTTGTCAGTCAGAATAATAGAATGTTCTATTCTGTCTGTCTTTCCTGGGATGTCGGAGAAAATGTCTCTGTATTCCGTCACTAGCTCCATTATTTGTCGTCGTTGGTCGTCTGTAAGTTTAGTTTCTATCTTTATGCTGACAATGGTCGCAGTTGTGTCTACAGTAGGGACTGGTAATTCCATCTCGTCTTCGTCTGTCTCGTTCAATACTGTTGTGGTACTAGCTGAGTGTGCTGTTACCTGGCTAAGTGTGCTTGCGTTGTCGCTGTCGTGTGTCGCTCTACCTAGTGAAGTTGTGTTGTGTACGTCTGTCGTCCGATTACTTGGTGTTGGTGCATTTTGTTCGTCTGTCTGTTGTTCTTGTCGTGAGAAGTATGGTTTCAGCATGTTGATATGAAATATCTTTAATTGTCCTTTTATCGATATTTCATAATCCACATCTGATATTTTACGTTCAACGTTGAATGGCCCTTACCAAGATGTTAGTAACAAATTACGTTTATCAGGTAGTAGAAGCAAAACCTTCTGATTTGGTTCAAGGTGAATAGTTTTAGCACCCTTATTTGCATAGTCGCGGTACATCTGTCCTTTCCTCTCCAAAGATGCCTTGGCTATAACACACGCTTTCATTATTCTATCGCATGTCTCCGTTACCATCTCATACGGTGTTACTGCTGTTGGATTGTCTGGTAAGCTAGTAATTAGCTGGTGGTAAATGGTTAGGGGTCCTCGAGGGTTCGCCCCATAAACTAACTCAAAAGGTGAGAAACCCGTACTCGAGTGTGGAATTTCTCTATGGGCAAATAGCACTGCTGGCAATAGTGTGTCCCAATCAGATGGGTTTTCCGCTGTTACTTTAGCCAGCATGTGTTTGAGATCCTCGTTAATTTTTTCTATGATCTCGTTGCTCATTGGGTGGTACGGGGTACAGAAATGTTGCTCTACTCCTAACAATTTTGTTAAGGCTTGCGTAGCAGCCGAAATAAACTGCGTTCCCCGGTCTGATAAGATAGATCGTGGGAAGCCAAAGCGAGAAAATAGGTGCAAAAATACATTTGCCACATCTTTGGAGGTGATGTGTTTTAGTGGAATAGCTTCGATCCACCTCGTGCATAGATCCACGAGAGTAAGTATATATCGGTTTCCTTTGCTTGACACCTGATTTAGGGGTCCAACAATATCGACCGCTACCCACTCAAATGGTCTAGATGCTAATAATGACCGTTGAACTTCGGCCGTCACATGATTTCCCTTTCGTACAAGATGTCGACATGTAGTACAAGAACAACAGAAAAAATTTATGTCAGAACAGAATTTAGGCCAGTAAAAGTGTGACAAAACTCTGGCTCGCGTTTTATCATAGGCCAAGTTTCCAGCAAACGGTGACTCATGTGCGATCTTTAGCACATTTTGTCGGTATGTTACAGGTAACACCGTCTGCTGAATTTCATGGTTATTATTTGTGTAATAACGCATGAGAATTCCGTTAAATTTTCTAAAGTACCAAGATGCATTCTTAGTCATGTTCGCTCGCTCACCCAACAATTTAAAATAAGGTGCGATTGTTTGGTCGGTGCTTTGTTCCTCGTTAAACTTCTGTCGAGTAGTGTTGGTATCTACACCACTTGGTGTTAATAGCTGTAGCATTTAATTTTGTAAGTCAGTATAGTTTGTTTGTGTATCTGACCTAGTTACAGCGTTAGCCATGTGTGTATGTTTCCAGGCTCTTAATGTCGTCGTCTGTACATTGTTTCAATTAATCTAGGCATCCTAAAATGAGATCCGTACATGGATCTTGCAGGATTGCGCAAGTAAATGTGCCGGTAAGGAACGGGGTATTGATATGCGCTTTTGCCAGTGGGTATTTCTCAATGGTTCCAGAGAAAGTACGGCATTTGACAAATTCACCCGTGTAATCTTCTGGTCTATCAAGTTCTTTCCTTAAACCCAGTAGAGTGCTTCCGCTATCAATTAAACATTGGCATGGTTGATCATTGACCAGTGCATCGTAGAACTTAAGTTTACCTCTGGAGGCACTCGCTGCTATAGCATCTTCATTTGAACATGGTATTACGTGCCCACATTTCAATTTACCATCCGCATGAAACTGGTGGCATACGTCACATTTCTTAAAGTCTAATATGTCTGTTACTACTGCTACACTCTCACATTCATTCGTTGGCAACACATTCACAAGTTCCGGATCAATGTAACTCTCATCGTCTGATGAGGTATCGATGAGTGCTGCATTATTTGCCTTCATTCGTTGTCTACCAATACATTTATTGCTATAATGGCCATAACTGGAACAAAAGTAACATTTAACAGCACGTTTAAATGATGATCTTCTGCTTTCTTGCTTCTTTAACACTGCTTCTAAGTGTGCCGGATATGCGGGGTTTCTATCACACATAGAGTAGCTAGGATGAAAAAGACTACAATATCCACATCGAGGTGGCTTCTGATATGGTTTGTCCTTCTTACGGTAATCTTTCTGATTGTAAGATCTATCAGGTACTTTTTTTGCAAAGCAGTTATTTCTGTATCATGTGTTGTAGATTTAAATATGTCCCGATTAGATGAAAAATATGCTGACCCCCGTTTTTCTAATTGCTGAATGGATTCAATATCCGACTGTTGGAGAAACTTCGCAAAAGGGGTAGGAACGGTAGATATCACCTTGTCCATTACCATAAGGTCTTCTAATTTTTCATAGTTGTTACCCACTTTCGCTGCTTTAGTCCACTTTTTAAATGTGCTCTGCACGTTAGAGATGTAGTCTAAGAAGGTTTAAGTTGCTTTTGGCTTAATTTGGGAGAACTGAATTTGGTACCCAGTGGCGTCTAAAAGAAAATGTTGCATTATCCTATCGTGAATGTACTGATAATTGTTCCTTAGTTCTGTAGGTATGGATTCTATTACTTTTAACGGCTCCCCACTGAGGTTTCTCATGTAGATCATTGCCCAGTCATCCAAAGGTATTTTCTGCGTCTTTAGTTGGAATTCTATGTTCTCAGTTCATGCGCTAATTGAATTTCCTACACTGTATGGTTTGATAAGGCCTTTATACTTACTAAACTTGTTCTGTTCTTCTTGGCTCTTCTGTTTGCTAGAGGCTACCTGTATGTTAGAATCTACCTCCATTTCCTTCATCTTTAATTTAGTCTCTGAGTCTACTTGTATCTGCTTTTGTTTGGTAGCCTCTTCGATTTCTTTCATTTCTATTTGGTGTTGCCTTTCTAATGCTCTTTCGTCTCTCTCTCTCTAGAGCAGCTTTTCTCTCTGTCTCTTCTTTATATTTGTGATCTACCCATTTCTCTAATTGTTCACCAGTATGGCCCATTTCCTTGCCTGCTTGGATACAATCATTTAGTGACGCCATTATATGGCCTTATGTTAGTTCAAAAATGATATCACAGTAATATTCACACAATAGTTTGTAATAATGTGTTAGTAAATATACATCTTTACTGAAAAAGATGATGCATGATTAATTTAGAGCATACCAAAATATTCTGAAAATATACTCATCTAATTCTTTGGAAAATACGGTTCTTGGGATGTTCCACCGCTGTCTTCCACAATCACAAAATGATTGACTTGATAACACAATGGATGCTTCTGTTTCGTAGAGCATCAAAAATTAGACACACGCATATGTTGTAAATACAAATTTATCTTTCATGCGAATGGTGAATGAAAAAATGTGGTAGATAATGATAAATGGTGTTAATGAATGATATGATTGTCTGAATGATTGTTATGATACGTAAGATGATTCGTCGTATGACAGTCGATGTCGTCTTGTCTTCACTTTCTGACTAGTTTGGTATAACTTCGTTCTAGGCTTCAGTTCAGTCGCTAATATATTTACTGACTATAAAGAATGGTGACATTGATGGCTGTATCACACAAAATGAAATGTACACGATGGTTAGCTTGATAATATTCACTGATGATTGTATACATTTTCATTAATTTTCGTAGAATAACACACTTTCAAACTTAATTTTCGTAGAATTTCACAATTTATAATTTACTTTTGCTTCATTATGGTTCAAGCTCCACAAATGGTATGATCGTAATAATTCACAAGAGAAAACTATTTCTGCTCTATATGCAAACAAATTTACATTACTTTCAAATATTTTAACACAGCAATGATGTTGAATCGTGCAATTGTATGATTGGCGTTGGTTCAGTGGCTTCTGACACCAATTTGGGTCCTGCTTGTCAGCAACTTGTTTGCTACAGGTCTTTAGGACTCCCCTACTTTTGCACCGCACGAAATAACAACTCGTGTCATTTGCAAAAGGAATGCAATTTATTTAGAGCTGGCAATTTACAAGCTCTGCGAGCGGTATGCTTCATTGATATTAACCAACATGAATGCAATGAAGTGGTGAGAAATGATGCTAGTAATCACAATCTAATTCTACAGCCTATTATTTAACTATTGCCTAGAAACTTATAGCATTTGTCAAGAACACGTCTACTCTCTAATCGTCTCCAGTCGGGTCTGTCCACACGCTACACATTGCGTGGTCAAGCAGGGACGCTGTACCCTCCGTGCATTAGCGGGTCTTGCGTGCGTGGAGTCCCAAGCACGCTGGCTCGTGAACTTGAGTAACCGGGCACACCACGGTTACTCGCAAGGCCAAGCTTCCCAATGGCTTGGGGAAGCCCTCGCTCACTTGTACTTCTTGCCCTCTTGATTGACACAAATGTGTCCCCTTGTGCAGCTATTTATAGAGCTGGTGTCTCTCCTGTCTGGTGTCTCTCTACTAGACTTGTGTTAACTCTTATTAACTCTCTAACTCTTTATTGGAGATTCTG
This sequence comes from Cepaea hortensis, assembly GCA_963921405.1. NCBI lineage: Eukaryota > Metazoa > Mollusca > Gastropoda > Stylommatophora > Helicidae > Cepaea > Cepaea hortensis. Next base: position 92,838,895 of record OY992889.1, on the reverse strand, counting down.
ACAGTGATAAGAAGAGGGGCATTGGAGAACATCGTAAAAACTGAAAGATCGAGGGGAAGAGAGGCAGATTGAGAACCCATATGTGGAAAGAATGAGATTGCGAGGGATCGGCAGGGGTTCTGGAATAATCTCCAAACTGAGAGGGAAGACCAGAAGAACTTTTAATCAGACAGTGGTGGGAACGATTAGTAGTTTGACTCTTCGCTGGTTGTTGAACGAGGGGACGGAGCACGTATGGGAATGTCCTGAGTGCAGTGATGTCGGTTCTTAACTCAACTCAACTCAACTCTGAGGCTGGGATGGACCCTAATGGTAACTTCTCTTTTGGGGTTGAACGGGGTAGCGGTAATGGGTGAAAATGACCAACTTTAAAAGTTAATCACGTCTGCCGTTTTCTGTCTAATGTCCGGGCTTGGCTCAGACCATCTCTGTCAAGTGTAGATTATAATGAAGAGATGTTTCTATCTTCTTCTTATAGTCCATGTCGTGTGGCGTTGGTGATCATGCATGTCCACGGCCTTCTGTCTCGTGTACTGCCAAACATTTTATAGCCCATGCCCTGTGGAGTTGGTGAGCATTTCTATCCACGGCCTTCTGTCTTGTGTACCGCCAATCTTCTTATAGTCCATGCCATGTGGTGCTGAGATCGTGTCTGTGTAGTCTTATATCTCGTGTTCTGTCAATCATTTCTGTATCCATGTTGCGCCATGCCAGGATGTCAAACTGTCCCGCATCTCTCTCTCTCTCTCTCTCTCTCTCTCTCTCTCTCTCTCTCTCTCTCTCTCTCTCTCTTCTCTCTCTCTCTTCTCTCTCTCTCTCTCTCTCTATATATATATATATATAGAGAGAGAGAGGGGGGGGGGGGGATACCATCAGCATAGTTGATCCAGAATACCAAAGACCAAGATCTGTGGATAGTCATTGACGCTTATGCCAGCCGGCAGGGCATTTGATGATGATGATGATGATGATGATGATGATAATTCGTCACGTGGCCAAGCCATCTGGATAGTTACTTCTCTGCCTTCCCCTCGTTCTTTCCTAGTTAATCTTGCTTGTTGTCAACGAGTTCTCCAGTTTGTTTCTTCTCATAATATGCCCAAAAGATCTTGACCGTCTACGCCTAATTTCTCTAATCAGTTTACGGTTTTCACTTGTTTCTGGTAGGACGTGCTCATTGGTTTTTCTATCTGCCCATGGTATTCTTTGCATCTTCGTCAGAAATCACATTACCGCTGCCATTAGATGTTTGTCAGCGTGTCTGCGCATTGGCCACGCTTCACACCCATACTTCTTCTTCTGCTGCTGCGTTTATCCGGAGTGTTGTTTTTTTCCGGACGTAATTGCGGTGTGTCGCGTTATAAACCCTTGGCCATAACCCTTAGGCCAACACATCAGACTTATGCGTGCGTTTTTTAAAATCCAGGTTAGCATTCCTGGGGGACTCTCACTTCTGTGGTGCCGTCCACATCCTAGCTGGTCAAGTTAGAACGGTCAAAATTTCACCGTCAGCCCCCCAAGAGAAGGCAGGGGCAGTCCATTGGCATAATCCGTCATCCAAGGAGGCTTCCAAAGTTTCAGAGCCGACACATAATGCTCTGGTGCTGGGCTCACCCAGGGAATCGCTACGTCCTACTCATGACTGCTTTAATTCCTCACTTCAATGCATCGGGCATTTCGTTCGCTACGGGCCGCTCCCCGCACAAACCAGGAACGGTCTGTCTGCAGACGGCATCCACTCAGCGAGCTTTCGGTTCGGACATGTGCTTGTCGCTGTGCCCGGAAGACAAAATAGTCAGAGCTGTTCCGGGCACAAAGACCATTTGGAAAACTAGATAGTCAGAGCTGTTCCGGGCACGAAGGACATCCGGAAGACTAGAGAGTTAGAGCTGTTCCTAGCACGAGAGACATTTCACTCGCACGTTTTTGCGTTGTGCCAGTTTTTATTTGCCACTCTTAGGCCGGCACATTCGACTTTAGCGGGCGTTTATTAGTCAGGTTAGCTTTCCTGGGGATTTCGAGGAACATTCTGTTGTGGTGTCGTCTACATCTCAGCTGGTCAAGTAAGAACGGCCAAAGACATCGCGGTCAGCCCCCAAGGGAAGGCAGAGACAGATCATGATCATTCCCCGCTATCTAAGGAGGATTCCATAATTGTAGAAGCGGCACATAGCGCTCTGGAATCGCCACGTCCTGCTCATGGCTGCTTTTATTCCCCACTTCCATGTATTGGGTATTTCGATGGCCACTGACCACTCCACTCTCAAACCAGGAACAGTCAGTCTGCAGACGCCTTCCACCCAGCAAGCTTTCGCTTCGGACTTCCACTTAATGGATTCGCTAGTGTAGCGTTCCATTTTGTGTTAATGAGACGTTTTTCACCCTTGATTACGCTCACTCAATGAGTTTTTTTTTAAATAGAGACTTGGGCATCGCTACCATTTTGTGCTATTGGAACGCGTTCCCTCCTTTAGTAACACTCTCGAGATAGGCTACATGTGCTGCCGGCTCAGCATCCTACCACCATGCAGCAGAGAGCGAGTGGCGGCCAGGCCCTCTCATCCGGGGTATCTCTCATATCCCTCGACTGAGAGCCTTCGAACGAGTCTCTGGACCAAGCATGTAGCAGGCTCAGCATCTCACCTCCATTTAGCAGTGGGTGAGTATCGACCCGGCTCTCACATCCAGGGGTTATTGGCTTAGAGGCGTTCAGCCATATCCCTCAGCGGAGAGCCCTCAAATGTGTATTCGGACGAAGAATTAGTGGCATCGTGCGCCTGATTCTGACTTTGACTGCCTGTCCTTAGTCTAACTGCATGGTAGCGGGTGTGTGTCTCTCTTGGTCTGGTTCCAGCACCCCTTGACCTGTCCGACATGTAGCTATGCTACCGTCGGCATAGCTATTGGGGTCACTGGAACATGCAAGCCCCTCTACCACGACAAGGTGGAGACACGTCAGAGAGGACATCCATACAAAAAAGCAGGTTCTATGAAGCACTTCAACGCTCTTTTCTTCTTTGCAATATTGACATCGTTTCATTGATCAGTATGTTTTCAATCTTGCAAAAGGCTATCATCTCCGTAGCGATTCTTGTCCTAATCTCTTCAATGCACCTCCCATCAGATGTTATGACTGTTCCGATATAATTGTACCGATTCACTTGTTTAAGAATATGCCCATTTACTTGTATATTACATTGTGGTATTTCCTTCTTCCTTGTGACGACCATAATCTGTGTCTTCGTATCATTTAATTCTAACCCGAGTTGTTCACTGTGTGCAACAACCGCATCTACTAAATGTTGCAGATCCTGCTCATTGTCTGCAGTCAATACTGTATCATCCGCATATCTAAAGTTATTAATGTTTCGTCCTCCAATGATAAATACCTTCATATCTGCTACATTTCTGGAAATATTTTCACTGTACAAGGAAACAGGATCTGGAGACATTGCACACCCCTATCTCACACCTCTCTTAATAAGCTGATATTGACCTGCCTCATTATCAATCCTTATTGCAGCTTGTTGTTTCCAATATATGTTTTTTACAAGTCTAAAGTCCTTCCCGTCAATATGTAGATCTGCAAGCATCATGTTAATATATCTTATTTTATCGAGAGGCTTTGAGTAGTCAATAAAGCAATAAATCTTTGTTTACTTCTATAGAACGTTCAATTAATGTTCACAGCATACATACACCATTTACTGTACCATTGTCTTCTACAAACCCACATTGTTCTTCTCCTATACCGGCTTGTATTTTCTTCGTAACTCTTTGCGTGATAATTCTTAGCAAACTCTTCGTGATGTGGCTTATTATACTATTTGTTCGACGTGGATCACATTCCATTGCTCCTGGATTCTTTAGGATTGCAATAAATATAGAATGATCTTCAGGGGGTATATCTCCGGTATCATATATTGCGTTCAGCAGTCTGGTGACTTGGTCTATTCCATAATCTTCTAAGGCATTGATCAATTCTGTTTTGATGTTATCTGGACCCGGGGTCTTGCCAGTTTTCATATGGTTAAGAGCATTCTGAACTTCCAGAACTTCTTAAAAATTGATGGCCCTTCATTATTATTCCGATGATCATATTGTTCTTCTCTTTATCATCATAAAGGTCTTTCACATAATCTGACCACGCATGTACAATCTGACCTTTTTTCTATTATCATTTTGCCATCTTTGGTTTTTAGGCAACCCGTTGATGTGTGTGTTCTTTTGTTAGTGATGTCATTAATTCTTTTGTGCATTGTTTTTGTATTTGGGGTGTTGTGTTAGTTTTCAATTTCCCTGTAATTTTTCTCAAATCATTCTTTTTTTTTTTAACCTTCTTTGCATAGTTTCCTAATTTTCCAGTGAATCTCTTCGTAATTTTCATGATTATTTTTGTTTTTTCTTCTTATTAGCATGATTTTTAGTGTGTCTTCTGTCATCCATTTCTTACGTCCCGTCATCTTTATTTTTCGGATGGTTGTTTGTGCAGCTTGGTTGACTGATTTCTTTAATATTTCCCATTGGTCGCTGACATATTAAAATAATATTTCCATATCGTACAATGCATCAAATCTGTTCTTTACCTCTACGTTGAATTTATGTTATCTCTTCTCTTCAGTGCCCGAAGATCAAATTCTTTTTTTTTTTTTTGGGGGGGGGGGTGGGGGTGTATATTTGACTTTCTTTAATTGTACATGAATATTGCTTATGATTAATCTATGGCCCACTGTAGCAGTCTGCGCTTGGTATAGTTTTTGCCACTTTCAAGGCATTTGAAAATCTTCTGTGGACGAGAATGTGATCAATGTAATGTATACTGATTTAAAGTGTTTAATATGTGAGAGGATCGACTTAATTGTACCGGGTTTATCCCATTTGGCTCAGTTTTTCCGCAGGGCGGCCTGTCGAAAGCGTCGCTCAAAGTACGAACTCGTAGCTCCAGCGACGACCCCCAGGAGACTCCCAGAAAATTACACTCGTGAACTACGTAGCCCGGAATCGAACACACAACTTTCGGAACGCAAGGCAGGCAGTGTAACCATTTGGCTCCCGAGACACCCTGCTATACATTGAATACAAATACAAATACACACACACACACACATACACATATACACACACACATACATACACGCACTTATACACGCACATAACACATACAGGAAACATTACATTATCCCATATCTTCTGATTTGCTTTTACTTGAATGGAGACCCGTGTTCGAATCTTCGGTAAGGTGAGAATGTTTTTCTGTCGGGGCCAAAAGAAAAACCCTTCGCGGCGACTTCACTAGCCAGGCCGCCTTAATCCCTCAGGCTCAAGACCCCCTTTGCCCTACACTGCAAGGTACTATAGGTTTTAGATGGTCTCAGAACAACATTCCCGTCCTCTTTTGTTTTCTTCAGTGTATGTATGTGTGGTTGTGTGCGTGTGTGCGTGTGCGAGTATGTGTATTGTGCGTGCGTGCGTGCGAATGTTTGTTCGTGCCCATACACGTGTATTTTGCTTACCTCCTCAGTATATCTTTACTTCTTCCTTTCTTCTTCAAACAAGAAAAGAATTCTTAAAACCGAGAATGGAAAAGATGATAATAATTTTAATGCCAGACCATGCCAGAAACAATGATTGAGATGTTGCCGTTGATTCAACCAAATCTGTGGACAGAAATACCGACAAAATGGTAATTTGAATAACGAAGATACAAACAATACAAGGATTGCACCATTTATTGCCTGGCATATTTCGCTCCAACTTGCTAGGTATTACAACCATTGGAACCGGCCAATTATTTCTCTTCTTTAAATGTTCGTTACTATACTGGGCACAGAATTACGGTCTGATGAGTTTGTGTGTTTGTTATTTGACCTATGCTGGTTTAGTATACATTTCTTTAGACCTATGGTGCTATGTCAATTGTTGGATAAGAATTATATCCATATTCCATAGTTGTAGGTTCATGTGGATGATAGACCTGGCTAATGAAGACGCCCTTTTTTGTGGGGGGGGGGGGGGGGGGGTCTAGTTGGCCATACGTCGAAGTAGACTTGTTCCTGCATCCAGGCGCTGTCGTCATTTGGAGGTGACAGGTTCAAATCCCGGTCGGTAACTATAGCTTTCAATTTTTATGGTGCCTAGTGCGTTCTATGCCGTCTCCGTGGCGAAGGGATTACGGTCGCGATTCGTAAGCGTTCGAAACACAGCTGCGACAGATTTGGCAACAGATCGCGTTGCGCTGGGTTTTAACGAGTTGGTACGGGAGCCGGTTGCTCAGAAAGCAATGGCAAACTACTGAACGTAAACTTGTCAAAACATTTACAACAGCAGTAAAATGCTGGTGTTGACAGCGATGTCCTGTAAACATGGCTATTTAAAAAATAAAGGGGAAAAAAAAACAATGCGTCTTCTAATCTCTAACTCTTACCCCTACTTCTATGAGTGTCAAACAATACGTGTGTATTTATGTATTGATTGTGACTTTCTAGACTGGATGTGGCCAGTTATCACGCCGACCCGCCTTTATATCCCAAAGCATTTCCTTTGGAAAATGGTACACTTTTATATGTGGTCCACATGGGATCAGGTTATTTTTTATACCCCCACCTAGATGGTGATTCGAGTACAATACCTTCAGGCGGCGCGGCAAGCATGCCAGCCACTGGCGTGACTCTCCCACGTCGCATGTAGAAAATAATATTCATCATCATCATCATCTTTCACTTCTGCCGTCAAGCGACGTGGGGAGGAATAATTTGTGTTCCAGCGCCCGGGGCGGCACTGGATAGTGTCATTCCGTGTGATTGTACAATGTCTTTGATGTCGTCAATCCATTTTCTTCTTGGACGTCCTCTTTGTCTTGTCGCAGATGATCTTAGATGTAAGGCCAGTGATGGTAGTTGTTGGTGTTGCATTCTAACGATATGGCCAAACTACTTGATCTTGTGCCTTTAAATAAATGTGGCACAAGGTGTTGATCCCACTGTCTGTCTGATAACAGCATTTCTTACTCGGTCTCGGATTGTTAGGTTGGCAGCTCTCCTCAGGCATCTCATCTCGCAGGTGTTGATTTTGCGAAGGTGTGATTTGGATAAAGTCCAGGTTTGAGATTTGTAGCATAGGGTTGGTGTGAATATGCTGTTTATTCTCTGTCGTTTTGCGGACATGGGTATATTTGGATTTTTCAGTAAGGGTGGTAGTTGATATGTAAGTGCACTAGCTTTTTGACATCTGATTTCGACTTCTCTGTCCAATCTGCCATCTTCTGTGATTATACTTCCAAGATATTTGAATTCTTTAACTTGTTTTAGAGTTGTGCCATTTATCTGTATACTTAGTGGGCCTGGCGATCTGCTAACTTGCATTACTTCGGATTTGGCTGTGTTTATACTCATATTGTATCTGCTGCAGGTTGAACTCAGATTATTAATATGATATTGTAGTCTGCCCTCAGCGCTGTAAAACAGGTACAGATCGGCTGCACATAGAAGTTCATTTATTTCCTATGGATCAGTTATTTCATCTGGAGTAAAGAGTTCTAAATTTTCTGAATCTATTCTGTCAAGATTTGCTTCTTTGGATATTCTGTCCATGTAGACATTAAATAGCAGAGGAGAGAGCACACATCCCTGTCTCGCTCCTGGACATATCTGATATACCTTCTTGTGTTTTTACTGCACTTCGGCTCAAGTGGTACATGGCTATGGTGTTTTCTAGCAGTTACCCTTGTATCCCATAGTCTTCAGGGATGGTCCATAATTTGTATCTGTCTACTCTATCGAAAGCCTTTTCCTGATCTACAAACACAATATTCTGCTGATCACTATATTCGATAGTTTTTTCACATATTTGTCTAAGTGTAAATCGTGCATCAGAGCAACTTTTGCCTTTCCGAAAACCGAATTGTACTTTGCTTAACTGTTGTTCAACTATATGTCTAGCTCTTTGTTCCAATAGTTGTGCGTACATTTTCCCTATATGGCTCAGGAGTGATATACCTCTGTATGTTTCACACTCTCTCATATTGCCTTTCTTTTTCCATATTGGTACTATTATTGCCTGTTGCCAATCATCTGGGACTTTTCTTTCTTCCCATGCTATATTGAAAAGTTTTGTTAGCCATTTAACTACTGTTTTCCCACAGACCTGAATAGCTTCTGTGGTTATTCCATCTGGACCCGGCGATTTGTTTTTATGACTCTTCTGTATAACTGCTTTGACTTCTGCAGGTATAAAATTTGGTTCTTTTGTCCATGACTTTTAGGCACAAAAGTGAGATTTTCCTTGTTATGTATGGGATTGTTGTTGTTTGTCCAAGAAGAATGATGATGACCATTCATTTCATCCAGTGGGGTTGAAAGTATGGAGCCGTGGGTTCTAAGATGGCTGATAAGGCCTATTTTGGCTCGAAATGTTCTTTGACAATGTGGACAAAGAATGCTTGACGTTTCTGGAGGAGGATTTCCTGCAGTGGTTTTTCTGTCCTGCCTTTTCTTTACATCTCTTGCAGTCCTGGTTGCCTCACACATGACTGCACGCTTGTGTAATGATGCACGCCACAAATTTCGGTCTCTGGCTGCAGTCTCCCAGGTGTCATGATGAATTCCAAAAGCATTCAGAGAGATTTTCAGAGTGTCTTTAAAGCGTTTCCTCTGGCCACCTTAAGAGCGTTTACCACAACGCAGTTCGCTGTAAAAAAATTCGTTTAGGGAGCCTGTGATCTGGCATGCGAGTCAAGTGACCAGCCCAACGAATCTGATTCTTCATCAGTAGAGTGTGGATACTGGGCATGGACGCTCTTTCTAGGACTTCGGTGTCTGGGATCTTGTCTTGCCATTTAACCTTCAGTAGCTTCCTTAGGCAGACTGTGTGGAAGTGGTTTAATTTCCTAGCGTGTCGCTGATAAACAGTCCAGGTTTCACAAGCATATAGCAGTGTGGATAATACAACTGCTGTGTAGACTTTTAGCTTTGTTTGCAGGCTTATTCCAGTTCTGTCCCATACATTCTTGTACAGTCTGCCAAAGGCTACACAGGCCTTGGAGATTCTTGCATTCACTTCGTCATCAATTGTGGCAGCTTGTGACACAGTGCTGCCAAGATAGGTGAATTTGTCCACAACACTTAGTCTATGACCATTCGCTTTGATATTCGGCACAGTGTGGTTATTCCCTGGAGCTGGCTGGTACATAACTACAGTCTCCTCCAATGTACTTCTCTATGTATGGGATTAAGTAGTTCTTGAAATTATTCTGCCCACCTTGATAGTCTTTGTTAGGGATTAAATATTGGTATACCTCTGTTGCTGTTTATGAAAATAATATTTACTTACATAAACAGGTGTTGATGTAAGTTCATTGTTTACTTACAACCACAGATGTCTCGTTTATAAGTGGGTGCTTCATGGTTATCGCCACCCATGCGTAAAATGGGCTTATCTAATGCAACTTTAGGGCATCAGATTGGGATGTGGAGCTGTGAACTATGGGTTTGTCTATACATGAGATAGGGGTGTGGAGCTGTCAACTATGGGTTTGTCAATGCGTGAGATGGGGTTGTGGAGCTCTAAATTATGGGTTTGTCAATGCGTGAGATAAAGTTGTTAAGCTCTAAATTATGGGTTTGTCAATGCGAGAGATAGGGTTGTGGAATTGCGAACTATGGGTTAGTCTATGTGTGAGATAGGGTTATTGAGCTGTGGACAATGGGTTTGCCTAAACACGAGATAGTGGGTGCAGTTGTGGACTATGGGTTTGTCTAATCACGAGATAGTGGGTGCAGCTGTGGGCTATGGGTTTCTCTATACATGAGATAAGGGTGTGCAACACTGAACAATGGGTTTCTCTATACATATGTTATGGATGTGCAACACAAATAATGAATTAAACTCCACATGAATGTACACCAATGAACAATGGGCATATCTATAAGTAAACAATGAAACGATGAGTTTGTTTTATTTTCTCGGTGACATTCATTACCCAACCGCTGATGTCTTGAAGTCTGTCCTAGAGCACAGTGATTGTTGCATGAGGAGTGGTGATCAGCAGTCCTGTCCTGTACTGAATATCAGCGTAAGCGTAGATAATATCCCCCGTGTAGGCGGTGAAGTCGTGATAGTACTCCCAGCCATCAGCTGAAGGATGTTAGAAGTGTAGATACGACATTGTAATGATGTTAGAAGTTTCTATATAACACTGAAAGGATGTTACAAGTTTATATATAACATTGAAAGGATGGTAGAAGTTTATATAAAAAATGGAAAGGATGTTAGAAGTTTCTATACAACACTGAAAGGATGTTAGAGGTTTATATACAACAATGAAAGGTTGTTAGACGTTTATATACAACAATGAAAGAATTTTAGAAGTGTATATACAACAATGGAAGTGTTAAAAGTGTATATACAATGCTGAAAGGATGTTATAAGTTTATATACAATACTGAAAATTTTGTAGAGATGATGTTGTTTTTGTATACAATACTGAAGGGTTGTTAGAAGTTTATGTACAACACTGAAAGGATGTTAAGAGTTTATATACAACACTAAAGATGAGAGCTTAACGTGTACATGGTTACACAGTTGCCGCAGAATAGTGGCTAGAAGCCTGCCTGTCGACTTTGTCGTCGAGGGTTCAAATTCGCGTCGAGAAAGACTGAAAATGGACTTGCCCTCTTAGGACGACTCAGTCTAAACTGGACTTGCCCTCTCAGGTCGATTCAGTCTAAACTGGACTTGCCCTCTCAGGTCGACTCACTCTAAAATGGACTTGCCCTCTCAGGTCGACTCACTCTAAAATGGGCTTGCCCTCTGAGGTTGACTCACTCTAAACTGGACTTGCCCTCCCAGGTCGACTCAGTCTAAACTGGACTTGCCCTCTCAGGTCGACTCAGTCTAAACTGGACTTGCCCTCTCAGGTCGACTCAGTCTAAACTTAACTTGCCCTCTCAGGTCGACTCAGTCTAAACTGAACTTGCCCTCTCAGGTCGACTCAGTCTAAAATGGACTTGCCCTCTGAGGTCGACTCAGTCTAAACTGAACTTGCCCTCTCAGGTTGACTCAATCTAAACTGGACATGCCCTCTCGGGTCGACTCAGTCTAACCTGAGCTTGCTTTCTCAGGTCGACTCAGTCTAAAATGGACTTGCCCTCTGAGGTCGACTCAGTCTAAACTGGACTTGCTCTCTCAGGTCGACTCAGTCTACACTGGACTTGCTCTCTCAGGTTGACTCAGTCAAAAATGGACTTGCTCTCTCAGGTCGAATCATTCTAAAATGGACTAGCCCTCTCAGGTCGACTCAGTCTAAACTGAACTTGCCCTCTGAGGTCGACTCAATCTAAACTGGACTTGTCCTCTCAGGTCGACTCACTCTAAACTGCACTTGCCCTCTCAGGTCGACTCATTCTAAAATGGACTTTCCCTCTCAGGTCGACTCAGTCTAAAATGGACTTGCCCTCTGAGGTCGACTCAGTTTAAAATGGAACCAGGAAACGTCGTGGGAAGTGAAAGCGTACGGTGTGTTATTGACCATTTCCCCCTGGAGTATCCACTGGTCTATACATATGTCGATGGGTTTAGCAGTGCGTGTCCATCAGGCGCAAGGCGTGTGACAGATCCTGTTATCCTTTTATGGTTACATTAACAATTTCGTAAACACTAAGGAAGAAAATGTCGGACTTTTGAGCTGAAATGCAACAGAAAATGCTTAGAATGTCGAGTACCAAGATGACGCAAACATACTGAAATTCTACAAGAAATGAACGTGGAAGAAAACTGGCTCGTAAACAATGTTATGTCTCAAAAACTGAACGTACAGAGTGTATTTTTAATGACTGTGCAGTGTTTGCAAATATTGTCGGTTCAAGTTTTGTATTTACCTATTATGTTGCATGAACTTTACAGAGGGTGGATACAAAACTTGGAACGGCAATATTTTCAAAACAATGCACAGTCATTAAAAATGCACCCTATACTTTGGCCGTGTTAAATGTCACAGTGACTTGGAGAGAACAGAGATGGGAGGCGTGGATCCTGGTAGAAGAGGCTGGGATCTATTAGCACGAAGATGGACACGGGACATTGTAGAAACCTGGGGTACGAGGGTGCAAGGGGCAGAAGAACTGGCCAGAGATCGAAAGGCTTTGAAACGTGTCGTGAAGAGAGCCACGTTATGTACGAACATGTTACATGATATTGATGCTTACATTTGGAATTGATAATCGGTTATCAAATGGCAAGGGAGCTAAAGGGCAGTGGAGATTTAGAGTTTGTTTAGAAGAAGGTTGCATATGACTTGAGCAGAGAAGAAGGGACTGGGCAGACAAGGAAAGATGGATGTAGAAGAAAAGTTGGATGTAGAAGAAAAGGTAGACGTAGAAGAAAAGTTGGGTGTAGAAGAAAAGATGGATATAGAAGAAAAAATGGACAGAGAAAAAGGATGGAAGTAGAAGAAAAGATGGATGCAGAAGAAAAGATGAATGTAGAAGAAAAGTTTGGTATAGAAGAAAAGATGGACATAGAAGGAAAGATGGATGTAGAAGACAAGATGGACAGAGAAGAAACGATGGACAGAGAAGAAACGATGGACAGAGAAGAAAAGATGGACAGAGAAAAAAAAGATAGACACAGAAGGAAAAATTGGACAGAAAAGGAAAAATGTACAGAGAAGACAGATGGATATACAAGAAAAGATGGAGAAAAAGAAAAGATGGACAGAGAAGAAATGATGGACAGAGAAGACAAAATGGATGTAGAAGAAAAGATGGATGTAGATGAAAAGTTGGACAGAGAAGGAAAGATGGATGTAGAAGAAAAGATGGATGTAGAAGACAAGATGGATGTAGAATATAAGATGGATGTAGAAGAAAAGATGGACAGAGAAGGAAAGATGGATGTAGAAGAAAAGATGGGTGTAGAAGAAAAGATGGACAGAGAAAAAATAAAACTGAAAGAAAAGAATTCTGCATTATTGGCAGCTACAAGCGTTAGTACTTATAGACGCATTAACGTATAAATTGTATGGGTCATTTCAAAAGTAGGAGAGAAGTAGAGACATAAACTTTATGTTAGGAAATACAAGGTCAGAAAAGCAATGGAAGACATAAGAAGCTGTGATGGATAATGAGAACAGACCGACAGAAACAAAGAAACACACAAGCAAACGAACACACAAGCACACAACCACACAAATTAACCTATGAAGCAAAGCAGATAGGTAAGAGAATCAAGGAAAACACAGAAAACAGTCAATGATAATGATACAGAAAGAAAGAAAGAAAGAAAGAAAGAAAGAAAGAAAGAAAGAAAGAAAGAAAGAAAGAAAGAAAGAAAGAAAGAAAGAAAGAAAGAAAGAAAGAAAGAAAGAAGCAGATAAATGAATTTGTAGATCGTCTAAGGTGCTTCAGTCAGACAGATTCAAAGCTACAGTGAATTTCTTGTAGGCCGATTTGTTCGATTGATTGATTGATTGATTGATTGATTGATTGATTGATTGACACTACCTACCTGCTGGGACGCCTCTACCTGTTCGCTGAGCGTTGAGCTTCGATCCGTAGTGAAACAATACACTGGTGACATCAGAGTTCACCACTGGAAAGGACAATATTCTGAGCGAGTCAACAAACAAACCACATACCTATTGATATATTCTATAGTTAGTTAAGTCATGTCTTTGTGTGTCCTTTACATGACCTCGCAGTCAACCACAGCACTTTTCTCACGTGTGATTTACTAGGCGATGTTTACATTCAGTAGTTTGCCATTGCTTTGTAAACGATTTCAATGCCCATACTATCGAAATCAGCGCAAAGTCGCCTACTTCTAAATCGTCTGTAGCTGATTCCGAACCCTTGAGTCGATATCGCAGGAGATTGTGAAGTCTGTTCACTGTCCCTAAGTCACAGTTTCGGCAGATTATATGGTATAAATTTTAACCAGGGCATCATCATCATCTAGCCGAGTGTGCCGTATTGCAGACCTCACACCCTATGACAGTATTTTTCCACAATTTATCTGATTTAGGTGTCTAAGCATTGTGCCTGCCGCTGCTTTCCTTCCTCCCATCGACATTAGTGGTCGGTGACCGTAACCTATGTCTCTATACAGAGATTCTCTCCCTTCAATCGTCGATAACTTGAGATTATAACCCACTTAGATAAGTGCATTAATTTTGTTGAGAGGACGGCACGTGTACAATAGAGACCACGAGAAGATTCTAAATATCAAAGAACACATTTAACAAATTGAAAAGTGTACTTTTCTCTAAATAAGCATCACAGAAACTTAAATTTAGGTTAAACATTTGCTGTGTGTTTTGAAGATTATTTAATGGGGGAGAAGCGTGGACTTTCTTCGTGGACGTGGATTGAAATGTGGAGCATAA
>OY992889.1:92637018-92819518 GCA_963921405.1 Cepaea hortensis | reverse complement strand
AAAGTATGAAGGGAAAAACAATATCAAGTAATCGGTTCTAGTATTAACGCGATCTTGAAATAATCTTAATTCCCCCCCCCCTCCTTTGGAAACCCTAAAATTCCCCCTGGAAGGGGGGGGGGGGGGGTGGGAAGGAATTCTCCACTGGTTGAGAACCACTGCTCTACGGGACACTGCAGTCAACATCAGCATGTTTCAGCTGCTGTTGATGTCTTGGCACGTTTTACGTTCAGTATTTTGCCATTGCTTTCTGAAAGACCGGCTCACATGCTCCCGTAAGTTACCAGAGCGACGCGATCCGCCGCCAAATCTCGTGCAGCTGTGTTTCGTCATTGTTAATGTACTCACAGATTTAACTAGTTGGTAGCCTAATTCCTGCATTGTCATTTGTTATGAGTTATCTGTTCTTATTAAACAGATAATTTATATATATATATATATATATATATATATATATATATATATATATATATATATATATATATATATATATATATATAGCGCGAATCAGGGCTGTTCAACATGTTTAATACTGTTTAGTTCATTTAATTTTGTGTGTGCCGTGTTTTTAGACACTCACTTTCCTTCTGCTGCTACTACTACCACTACTACAATTGCAACAGTAACAACAACAACAACAACTACTACTACTACTACTACTACTACTACTACTACTACTACTACTACTACTACTACTACTACTACTACTACTACTACTACTACTACTACTACTACTACTACTACTATTACAACTACTACTAATACTAATACATAATACTACTACTACTATAACTACTACTATTACTCCTACTACTGTAATTACTCCTACTACTACTAATATTACTCCAACGATTGTTTTGTTAATCTGTACATGATTGCATAGCATTAAAATCATTTTTATTTTTTACATTATTACATGTCATTAAAATCATTTGTATCTATATGACCATTGTTAACTTACCTTAATTGATACAAACCCCTTTCGGCTCATAAATTATGTATTGCTGTGTTGTCTTTAGTTGACTTGTCTCAAGTCTTAAAATTGCGTTGCAAATTTTAATTTTAGTCACAAATTTAATTATATATTTTATAAATTATTTCTTGTTATGTACTTTTAGTCTCACACGTCGTCTGTCTCCTCTCTCTATGTGACTTCGTGTGTTTACGTCTTCCGGCCACTAAACTCGTGACTTCTGGTCCTGATAAGATAAAAACTGTTCAACAAAACAGCTGAGAAAAGAGAAATCTCTTCTTTACACTATATGAAATCTGAACATGTGTGTTCTTCGTGTCTTTCTTATTATGTGAAATCTGAACACATGTTGTGCTCATGTCCCGTCTTAGACAAACAATGAATAGACAGAAAAGGTTCCAGTAACGCAAAAAACAAAAACATATAAAGAAATTATAGTTGTAATGAATATCATACGCAATTTGCTACAGTCTCTTATTTGTTTTATTTTTCCTTTTAATTCTTTTAGGCTCTTCGACCTAGAAAACATGTTTGCATTCTAAATGACAGAGATTTAATTGTCATTGTCAGCATTTTACCCTCACGAATGTGATTGTGCACTTTCTCTTCTATCTTTATCTCAATGTTGGTTTACTTTAATTTCTGCAACCAGGCATATTTACTTGAGTTGGTCGCGTTGTTTACAGGTAGACATTTCATGATTTTTCTGACTACAAAAAGGGACAAAGGGGAAATTGTTTTATAATCGAAAGATGAGACTTAAAAATTGCCACGTTACCGCTTGAATATCCCATAAATGTCCCACGAATGTCTCATGAATGACCCATGAATGTCCCCTGAATGTCCCATGAAAGTCCCATTAATGTTCCTTGAATATCCCATTAATGTCCCTTAAATGTCCTTTGAATGTCCCATGAAAGTCCCCTTATAGCAGTCGTGACATTTGTGTTCTATCCTCATCTTCAACAACCAGCGAAGAGTCCAATTAATACCCGATGAATGCCCCATGAAAGTCCCACGAATGTCCCCTGAAAGTCCAATGAATGTTCTATGACTGTCCCATGAATGTCCCGTGAATGTCCTCTGAATGTTCCATGAATGTCTCTTGACTGTTGTTTCATGTTTGGGGCACAGTTTTCCTCTGTGTCTCAGTTGTTTTCATATTTTTATAGTATAGTTGCCAAATAGTTATAGTATGTGTATACGTGCGCTTATGCGTCTGTGTGTGTGTGTGTGTGTGTGTGTGTGTGTGTGTGTAACTTCAATAACAATGTCAACGACAACAGTAACAATTATAACAATACTACTACAGCAACAGAAATTACACACAAAAATAGAAAAACAGCAATAAGAACAACCACAACGAGTAAAATACTAAAAACAGAAGTTATGGCAAAGGAGTGACGAATGCAACTCACAATCTTGCAAACCGCGTTCGAAACACAGCGGCGGGAGATTTGGCAGCAGACCGCCTTGCGCTGGTTTTCATACAATGGTATGAGAGTCGGTCGTTCAGAAAGCAATGGCAAACTAATGAACGTAAATTTGCAAAGAAATGAGAAACAGCAAAAATATAATGCTGGGATTGACTGCAACGCCCTGAAAAGGTTACGCAACTAATTTTTGACTGCAATAACTATCAAAACAATAACGCAATTCATGTATATGACTGAAAGCAGCAGTATCACTAACGTTATTCATATACGTAGGTGAAAGCAAAGCAATTTTAACGATTACAACATAAACCATTAAAATAATTACAATTGCAACAACAACAACAATTAATCAATCAATATAAAAATTAACACAAATATAACAACTACAATAATAACAACACCAACAAAAATAGTTACAACAGAAACAGTTACAACAACAACAACAGTTGCAACAGCAGGAATTACAACATCACTTATAGCAGCTAAAAACAAACATAAAATAGAACAGCAGAAATTATAATAAACGTTACAACAATTACTATTACAGCAATTACAATAATAACAATAATTAAAACGATAGCAAGAACACCAACTGCAACAAGATTTGCAACATCAGAAACTGAAGCAACAATTATAACAGCAATAGCTACAATAACTTGCACAGCAACATATGTACAGTGAACCAAACAGTGGCGAAGGACACAAACAAGAACCAGAAGAGCATATAATTAGACACGAACTTGTCTGGAACCCGCACGGCAAACTTAAAAACGGGAGACCTAAACATACCTGGAGAAGAGAATTACAGACAGAGATGAATAATATTGGGAAGGCATGGAGTGAGAAATAGGAGATGGTAAAAGATAGGGCGGTTTGGCATGGTTTCGTTGAGGGCATATGCTTTAGAGGAAAAGAAAAAAGTATAGTAAAATGCAAAGATTATGTAATGTTTTATAAATCCTTGACGACATATATTTTATTATGTTAATTTAAGTTGATTTAAGTACAGAGCAAATATAGCACTCGTGGCATTTCATATGTGCTCCGTCCTCATCTTCAACAACCAGCGAGGAGTAATAATACTAATGGTATCAGTTGCAGCCTTATGTATATGTCCATCTAATCTTTCCTCTGAGTACTGAGTGACGGTCTCATCCACTGGTCACTTCCTGCCGCACCAGTCTCTGCAGGCAATAATGGTATATCTGCTCTTCCATACTATACACATGATACTAAAGAGCCCCCGACCACATCTGCCTTATCGTGCACAAATACATCACCCAGCGGTGCAGACCCAGCCAATCTGTCCGCAAGCTCGTTTCCCAACACATCAGCATGTCCCGCGGGAAAAATATGCAAAGGATACTCTCTATCTTTGGTTTTTTTTTTTTTTGGGGGGGGGGGGGAGTGGGGTGGATGTTGGGGGGGGGGGGGTGTTAAAGTATTTCACACTGCTCTAAAAACACCTATCTTCACCCTTCTCAACATGTTCTGTGCGTCCGTTACACTCACGCATGCTTGTGCTGTTTGTGCCCCAGCCAGCTGGACGCCATTATGACGCCCCCCCCCCCCCCCCACACGGTTCTCACACAAGATGTTGTGGTATCCTCCTGCACTACCAACCCTCCATTAACCTTCGCTATGATGATGCCCAGGGCACTTCTTCGGTTCTCTTAGTACAGAGCCGTCAGTGTAGATAATTACATCACTTGGTGCGGCTTACCCTGTATCAGTTGCTAAAGTACACACTCAACGTTGTCTGCTGACCAATTCCAATGCTCCCTATCTAGTGTGATAAAGACCTGCACAGCTGTGACATCTCTCTGGCATTCTGGCCTATACCTTCTCTCCCAGTGTTTTAGAGCATACACACTTCACTAATTGTGTCCTCCTCTGCCTGAGCCATCCGTGATTTTCCTCTTCTCAGCCTCTGTGTCAGTATCACCCGCATAGCTTCATTATGTAAGCGCTCTAGTTTCACCTGTTGACTATCTGACTCTGTGAGCAGTCCCAATCCATACTCAGTTACTGAGATAATCAGATGTTGATAGAGTATGAACAACATTCCTTGCTTCATGTCTATTGCCGCCATAGTCTTCAGTGCACCAAGGCCTTTCTTATATCTTATGTGTATTATTTGTTTTTATTTTATTATTACATTTGCAATTTGTACTTTTAATTGTCATAAGTGCTAAAGGACTAAACGCATGTACGTCAAAGTATAACAGACAAACCTGTAGGTATGTGAAGTGTTATAATCATCACAATTTTAGGCCTGAGTGCACGGAGAAATAGGTCATTTTGATACAGCCACCAAAACCTGTCCTGCCATCTGTGGATCTCACGGAACTATCTTTAGCTAGCTTAATGTGCGAGATTAGTAAGCTGGCTGCCACGCTGTCATCAGCAGTTCGTATCCTCATCATGTCGGGGGTGTCAGGGTCTTACACCTGGCTCGCTACCTAACACATGTGGGACAGTACAAGTACAACGTGATTTGACTCAAGACTCAACGACACAACGTTCAACGGATTTAATTACAGATCATATACAGTACGATGATCACAACAATATATACTGGATACTTCAATACACTTACATCCACCATACAGCACACAGTCTGACTCTCAAGATGTCCAGGCACTCGACATTCGGCCACAGAAACCTTTCTCGCAACATGCGTCCTGTTCAGTCCACGTCCCAGAGCTGTCTGCCTATGGTTTGGAACTCGCCTCCTCACCTGAGGTGGCTTCACGAGACATGCGTGCGTCCTTGGTGTGACCGCTGGCCGTCTCGCCAGCCGGCAACTTCGCAGGCAGGTTACTACCATTCGCCTGGCGGCGTAACGAAGTTCCTTCATCCCTGCTAGGGACTGAGTCACCTGGCGGCGTAACGATGTCACTGCATCACTGCCGTACTGTGGACTCTGACACGATCCCCCGGCAACTCCATGAAAGACGTCATCTTTCATGTCTAATATATATACATATTGGGTTAGTACCTTAACCCTTGTCAGAGTCAACCCTTATGTTGCTTATATACATTGGTATCATAATACATAGAAAATACACATCTGCCATAGAAAACATATAATCAATAGAAGTTATATTCAACGACATGTGGTGTTCAACTTTTAACACCTGTCAGGTTTCATCATCTCGATGGCTGATTACCTTAATTGCATTAATGACCCAGTCAGATCGGTAGTTCCAGCTTCACGCATCTACTTCGCAGCATTTGAAAAAAAAATAATAATATGGTTCTTGAGACAAAAACCATCTAGCTAGACCGAAATGTGGCTTTTACATAAGTCACATAAAACACTCAAACCTCGACCTCATTTGGCCAGGACTCTTGTGTTGGTCTGCAATGTCTGCAACCCTTTGCCATGCCCAGTAAATGCCTACCTGATGAGTTCAAAATCTGGCAAACACATGGCTATTTTTATATAACACATTACATTATACATTTCAAATTATGGCCCTTTGTGTAAGGATGTACTAGCAACTAAAAGAAAGGGGAATAATTTCAAACATTTATGGGATATAATAATTTACAATAATTATTTTATTTCTTAGTGTCATCGCTTGACGTTTCTTCATCCTAACGAGAAAAAGTCGCTAGTATGAATACACTAATCAAGATATGATTCTAAGATTACACTACATAAATATATAAACACACAATTCGTGTATTCAATTTTATAGATTCCTAAAGATTTTAGAATCGTCATAGCTTTTTAAACTTTCATGTGTCGTCTGCTAGTTTTACTCTAAATTACAACATAATCCGGAAGTACACACGAACACTAAGTAATCGATGTTACAACTTGTAGAACACACCTGTTCCGGTTTGATGTAGATACGGACGGTATACTGTTCTTACAGTTCATGCGTTGGATGTTTTCTTATAAACCTTCTGGATTTAGATTAAACTGCAATGGTGTAGCTGTCAACTGTTCATGTCACACTTTCACACATGGATGTTAAAATATCTCTGGAAGATTCCACGCGGCTATGCCACTGTCACAATGGATAGTTCGCTTACGGTAAGTCTTGAGCGAATGTGGCAATGTTCTTGTTACAGAATATGTACAATTAAAATTCGCTTTCTACCACACACTACACAATTATACACGACAATCACTACATTTAGTAATAAAATAAGAACATTATATACTGTGGGAGTAACCCCTATCACAATGTAGACATTACACAGCTTTTGTGAATGCACAACTTGTTCACTGATAGATGGCTGTGTTGATCTGAGTATTTTACACTGCACTCAGACTTTGTTGCTCAATGGGTCGGTCGGACAACGGGACAACAAATCGGCGATCGTATTGGTTCGGCCTGGAATATGTCGGACCTCGAAACTGTAGTCTTGGAGTTTCAAAGACCAACGTGCTATCATATGGTTTGATGGTACCCCAGAATTTATGAATCGCAACGGACTGCTGTCAGATTCCACGATAAAATGGCGTCCTAGAAGAAATCTAGACAATTTTGTAATACCTACCACTAAAGCTAGGGCTTCCAACTGAGGTATTGACCAAGCCCGTTCTCTCGGTTTCAGCTTTCTGGATACGAAATACACAGGATGGAGGATGTTGTTGTGCTCTTGCAGCAAGACTGCTCCAATCGCGACGGAGCTCGCATCTGTTCTTAATCTGAAAGGTAAATGGAGATTGGGCAATTTGAGGATGGGATTGTGTAAGCTATTATCAGAAAAACAAGCTAATACTTTAGAGAATGCTAATTTTAGGCATTCATTGCTTACAATTTTCTCCGGCTTATCTTTAGTTAGTAAGTTAGTAAATACTTCGGTTAGGTCGGAAAAATCCGGAATAAACTGGCGGTAATAATTTATCAGTCCTAACAAACTTCTGACTTGTTTCTTTGTAGTCGGAAGTGATAGTTTTAGAATCTTGGACACAATGTTATCGTCTGTCGTGACAAAGCCATTGGATATTTTGTATCCCAAAAAGGATATTTCAGGGTAGGCCATGTCTACTTTTGAAGGCTTTACTGTCAGTCCGTGCTGTCTGATGCGTTCAAATGTCAGTTCTGATGTCTTTATGTGCTCTGTCATTGTCTATGTGTGAACACAGATGTCGTCGATATAGCAGATTATGTTGGAATGTCTACAAGAAGAAGTCGTGTCATACGTACGAATGTGGCTGGGGCGTTGACTAGCCCAAATGGAAGTTTGCACCATTCGTACAGTCCCCAAGGTGTGGCAAAAGCTGTCAGATGTCTGCTCTGTTCGTCTACTTCTATTTGATAATATCCTTTAGTCATATCTATCTTCGTGAAGAATCTAGCGTCTGTCAGAAGATCGTCAGCGTTTGCCATTGGCTCCAAATCTAGAACAGTTATTTTATTTAGCTTTCGATAGTCGATACACAGTCTTATTGTATTGTCCTTTTTGCGTACAATGACCTGGGAGATGAGAAGTCTGATTGGGATCGTCTTATGATGTTATTCTTTTCTAGGTTGATGATCTCCTGATGTAAATGTTCTTTGTAATGTAATGGGATGGTGTATGGTCTGCATCGTATGGGTGTGTTTGATGTGAGTGTGATGTGATGCTGTACTAATTCTGTTTGTCCTGGGTTGTTGGAGAAAATGGTGTTGTACTGTTGTATTAGGTGTTTTAAACTATTTGTTTCTGCTTGAGTTTGCTTTGGGTTGATCTTGATATCCTTCAAGCAGTCTGTCGTGTTTAATGTAGGTGTTGGAATTTCGTCACTAACCTCGTCATCTTCGTGATCTATTATCACTGTACAAGCTGTCGTATCGTCTTGTTCGTTGTCTCTGTTATGGTATGGTCTTAGCATATTTATGTGAAATATTTTGTGTTTGTCTTTTATTAGGATCTCATAGATAAATATCATATTTTGGGTTTTTATCGCACATTTCATTCTGCTGATGTGAAACTTTACAATGAATACAGTGCTTAAATTTCTCAGAGGTAGGCCTATGAGGTTTCTGCCTACTATAGGGTTTGTCAAAATTAGCCGCAGCTACAAAATCAATGTCCGTAGATTCAGTCACAAAACAGTGTTTGTTGGCGGTGTAATACGCCGTACCTCGTCTATCAATCTCATCTATACTAGTGCATTCATTCACCTGCAAAAATTTGGAAAATTTTGGTGGAATGGATGAAATGATTTTGTCTCTGATGATTAGATCTTCTAATCTATCATAATTTCTGTCAATTTTGGCTGCTGAAGTCCATTTGGTGAATATATCTCGGACTAAGCAGAGGTAGTCAGAGAACGTTTGAGTCGGTTTTGGGCTCAACTTGCTGAACTGTTCTCTGTAACCTGCTTCTTCTAACATAAAATGTGCCATTATCTTTGATTTAAGATAATGGTAGTCTTTTCTGAGGTCTTTGGGAATAGTCTCAATGACTTTAAGAGGTTCCCCTGATAAACTCCTCATATACACAATATTCCATTCAGACAGTGGAACTTGGTAATGTTCCATTAAAGTTTCAAAATTTTGGGTAAAGGCTGCAATGCAGTCACCCGCGGTATAATTACGTACAATACCCTGATATTTCTTGTACTGGTTTTCTTTGTCCAGTCTCTCAGATTTCTTATACTCTTTATTGATAGCAGTCTCAGTATCGAGTTGTTTTATTTTTAATTGCAACTCGAGTTCTTCTCTCTTACTCTGAGCTGCTATTTCTGCTTTCTTGAGTTCACTATCTATCTCAGCTTGCTTTGTCTTTGCAGCTAGTTCTAATTCGGTCTGTTTTAAGGCTGTTTCTGCCTCTAATTGCTTGGCAGCCCTTTCAGTCTCTGCCTGTTTTAAGGCTCTTTCAGCTGCTCGTTCATCGCGTTAAGAAGCTTTCTCCTGTACTAGTAGGTATTCAGCGTATTTGTTCTCACTCCATTTTGTTAACTCATCACCTGTTAACTTCAACTTTAACCCCATATCAATGAAATCAAATAATGAAGACATGATGAAAAATGTCAATGTAATACTAGTTATAAGTGGTTAGTACAATAAACAATTTACAATTTTCCTTTATGCAATCTGTGCCTAAAATTGCATCCTTAAAGTAAATGAAAAGAAAAATATACTCAAGTGCCCTGGATGCGGTGAAGAATGGTTGGAAATCGGGCTAGGAAACTGTAGGGTCGTCACTTCGAATCACAAATGACCTCTACGCGCACGGTTTCGGATGGTACGGAAAAAACCTGCTTTGTTTTGGAGGAAATAAATTAGCGTCTATTTGTTGGTGTGTGCCTGCTTGTCACTAAGTATTGAGTAGGTTTGTATGGCGTTGAGTATAATTGTATGTCGTAAGTTTGTCTGTCAACAATTTTTTTTTTTTTTTTTTTCAACACAAGTCACTTTCTTTCAAAACCTTTCTGCTTTCCACAAACTCAACTCACAAAGACAATATAAATGTATCTCAACACGCTATAACATTGATGACACATCACTTACATCAAGATGACATTTAGTAAGGACAAAGACATCATGTTTACAAGATGGCGACAAGGTCACAATGGCGACAAGATCACAATGTCGACAAGGTCAAAACGGTGACAAAAATTTGACAATCACGAATGTTTTACACGTTTACACGATTAAACAATATGAATGCACTGTACGTTTACAACTAGTCTCCATGTTTAAACAATGTAGCAATAATTCAAAATGAGCCTTCCATGATCACTTTTACATGTACAAACAATTTTAACAAAAATTCTAAGTTCACAACCTCTAGTTCTAACCATTTATCACATAAATACGTTCATTTCAAAGCTGGACGATTGCCCCCCCCCCCCCGTCCACACATGTCAGGGTCTTACACCTGGCTCGCTACCTAACACATGTGGGACAGTACAAGTACAACGTGATTTGACTCAAGACTCAACGACACAACGTTCAACGGATTTAATTACAGATCATATACAGTACGATGATCACAACAATATATACTGGATACTTCAATACACTTACATTCACCATACAGCACACAGTCTGACTCTCAAGATGTCCAGGCACTCGACATTCGGCCACAGAAACCTTTCTCGCAACATGCGTCCTGTTCAGTCCACGTCCCAGAGCTGTCTGCCTATGGTTTGGAACTCGCCTCCTCACCTGAGGTGGCTTCACGAGACATGCGTGGGTCCTTGGTGTGACCGCTGGCCGTCTCGCCAGCCGGCAACTTCGCAGGCAGGTGACTACCATTCGCCTGGCGGCGTAACGAAGTTCCTTCATCCCTGCTAGGGACTGAGTCACCTGGCGGCGTAACGATGTCACTGCATCACTGCCGTACTGTGGACTCTGACAGGGGGTGTGTTCTTTTTTAATGTTATTTCAATTGATCCAGGCGCCCACTTCGACCCAGGATCAAATTAATGCCAGGAAGCGTTCTGGAAAGTAAAGGCGATCGATTAGATATATATATCACACCATCTGACCGATACCAGTAACGTGATAGAAATATTAACCACACCATCTGACCGATATCGGTTACTTGATACAAATATTAACCACATCATCTGACCGATGTCGGTTTTTTTTTTTTTGGTTAGCATATCCTTTACAGGACATCGCAGTCAACATCATCTTTCAGGTGATTGTTGATGTCTTGGCAAGATTACGGTCAGTAGTTTGCCATTGCTTTCTGAGCGACCGGCTCACATACCCCGTAAGTTACCGCCGCGGCAAAACCGCTACCAATTCTCGCGCACGTCACGTTACTCGCGAGAGTATATGGGATTACGGAGAAATTCGTGTAACCCCTACACCAGGGCTGTTTACTGCATACAAATATTGACCACACCATTTGACCGATGCCGGTAACTTGATACAAGTATGGGTCTAACACGATGGACCATGTAGTCTCAATGCATGGAGAATGGTTCTCTACCGAATTTTGTACATTTAATGTGTGAGGTACAGAGACACTGTGATAGAGAAACCGTGATAGAGATACTGTGAAAGAGATACTGTGACAGAGACACTGTTGTCCAGTCTTGTTATGATGCCCCTCCAGTAGATCAACAGTGAGTCTGGTCTGTATGATTATGTGACAGAGATGCCCATCATGGACTCTGCGTCCCCTATAGAGCGAAAGGCAGGCGTTAAAAAAATCATGAGAATTGGAAAGGGGTAATAGTTCAAGACTCAGAAGCAATTACGTTTGACGAAGTGGTAGAAATAGAAGGCTAGGTTGGACTACTGTAGAAACAAAGAGCGGACTTTGGTTGAAGGTTACATGGGACTGTGGTAAAAGGAAAGATGGGATTCTGGTGGAAGGAAAGATGGGACTGTGGTGGAAGGAAAGATGGGACTGTGGTAGAATGAAAGATGGGACTGTGATGGAAGGAAAGATGGGACTGTGGTGGAAGGAAAGATAGGACTGTGGTGGACGGAAAGATGGAACTGTGGTGGAAGGAAAGATGGGACTGTGGTATACTGAAAAATGGGACTGTGGTGGAAGGGAAGATGGAACTGTGATAGAAGTAAAGATGAGACAGTGATAGAAGCAAAAATTAGAGTCAAGTAGAATGAAAGGTTTTACTGAAAAAGAAGCAACGATTAGTCTAAGTTAAAGAGAAACATCTATGGTAGAAGTAAAATATTTTTAACTGAGGTATAGTTTAAATATTGAGCGCAACCCACTGCTGGCAACGCTAATTGCATTATGGTATGAACCTAAGGCCCATCCACGTCAATGTGGAAGCACTGGACTCGAGTTTCGCACTCATTTAAGCTCTTCAGTAGTGCATATCCTTGACCGGACCCGGAAACAAACCCCGGATCACTGGTGTGTGAGGCGGGTGTGTAACCACTGACCACGCGGCACACGCTGGACGCGTACATACATACATACATACATACATACATACATACATACATACATACATACATACACACACACACACACACACACACACACACACACACACACACACACACACACACACACACACATACATACATACATACATACATACATACATACATACATACATACATACATACATACATACATACATACATACATACATACATACATACATACATACATACATACATACATCATACATACATACATACATACATACATACATACATACATACATACATACATACATACATACAACAAAACAACACAAAACAACAACAAAATGAAACTTCAACAAAACGAACAACAACAAAACGAAACAAAACATCAACAAAACGAAACAACAACAAAACGAAACAAAACAACAACAACACGAAACAACAACAAAACGAAACACAACAACAACAAAACGAAACATCAACAAAACGAAACACAACAACAACAAAACGAAACAAAACAACAACAAAACGAAACAAAACAATAACAAAGGTTAGTTTAGTTTAGTCGTTGGATCAACATCACGGCACACTGTTTAGCCCGTAAGTGCTCCGTTTTCCTTCTAACTCAAACCTGAGTCTGGAGAAACTCAGCTCAATGCATGAACTCTGTCGAGGATCCGGAACTACTTTGGGTAGATTTTTAACTCAAAATTTTTCCCGGGCAGTGACGTTAGGCTACTCTTTTTCGATTTCCAACTGCCAAGGGATTTTGTACGTGCGCAACAATACACACGGGCGTCCGATCTCACTGTCGCGAAACGCACGTGGGTCTCAGGCGGGACAGCACATTACCCACTCTGTCCCACCCTGTCTCGGTGGCTAGGCCACATTTTAATGCGGATGATGGGGGATTTCCGAGTAAAAAGAGTCAGGACTGTCTTCTGGGTCCTTGAGATCCATCGGGATCGTAAGGAATTTCACGGAAACCAAACATCAACACTCAACTCTTGTAGCGTGCGTAGATATTTTCTGTGGTAAATCGCACATTCAGATAAAACTCGGGGAATGCTGAGTTGCCTTCACTTTCGTGAGGTATGTGCTCGAAACTTTTCGGGAGACTCCGTGAGTGTGTTCTTCCGAAGCTGACACGAAGAGGCCATTCGTTAGCCAGTCAACAAGAAAGGTGGCCGCTTCGTTAGCCAGTTGTATGGTGGCATCACGGGGAGACGGAGAATGTTCTACAGCTAATTGTGTTGTTGTAGCTATCCTTTCACGGCCGTGTCCGCCGGCTGTAATCTGTGCAACTCTTATGGCATCAGAGATTGATCTACAGTGGTGACATTGTTGTCCTTGAGACGATAGGCCGTGTCTTTGACCAGCTGTATCATGATGTACCTTTGGGGATCCAGAGAGTGGACCTACAGCCCAAGGCTTGATGAATCTACCGGGTCACTGTATGTTGCATATTTGTTCCTAAGCTTTAAAGGTAACACACTTTTATACTTGGCGTCGCTTAACTAAAGTTTGTATTTCAATTGCAGGTCAATTCTTAACCAGGCCGGCCAGTTGCGCCGTAGCCTGTGCTCTGACCGATATGTACATGTTGACCTCGGGTCAGAGGACAGCAGCTGTAAGTTCAGTCTCGACCACGCATGCTAACTGTGTCGCAAGCCCGTGTGTGTACTATGACCTATATTAAGCTGAGGCCAGTATTCAACAGACAAGACGGAATGTATTGTGCAAACCAGCTTAGTGGAACAGTCTGGTTTAAGCAACTTAACAATACATTCGACTCCCTATCTCAATAATGGTGTATATGAAGGAATTATTGTTCTTACAGAATAATTCCTCTTGAATAGAGCTTTAATTTGATTCCCTTAATGAATGAGGTCGACATTAGTACGTTTCAATCATCATCGTGTGGCTGTGGGAAACAGTACTTGTCAGTCAGCCTCATATGACACGAGAATCACATGCGTTTCTCGTTACGGTGAAACCCATGTAGGAGGCTATAAGCTGGGAAGAGATTATCGCACCATAGGCCTGCTGTTATTTAACTGGGCTTAGTCAGAAGAGGGAAAGATATCTTCACACCTACTAGGGATTGAACCGTGGGCCAATATAGCGGTGGGGAAACACCCAATCATGTACCGCGTGGATATTTCATCAGTGTTGTCTGATTCGATACTTCCTTTAATGAGAAGGGAATATTTTGACAGGCGGGTCTATCGTTCTATTGTCTCTATACTTTCATCAGATCCCGATTGTTTGGGATGTTTGATTCGACACAATTCCTAAGCAGCCAAAGGAATTTAGTCAGGTGATGAGTGTCTATATATTCATACACCCACACACAACAGAAATCCCGGTATCCGAGGCAGAAAGGTGGGAAGCGACCAACACAAGAACATGAAACTCTTCTGGTGTTTGTCTGGTCTTTAATTCAGTATTTCAGGTTGGTTATCAATGTAGCTTGTTTCATTAACCTTGGAGTTGGCATGGAATTCTTACCTGAGATATTCTGATATGCTTATCTACTTTTCTGATGAGACAAATTGTGATTAAGAAAGATTATCTAGACCATAACACATGATGATCTCTATAGGAGGTATGGATTTCTGCCATCCTCATGAATGGAACCTGTCATCATATCTACTATCTATTAGATATGCGGCTTGTGGTTGGAAAGCTATTGACCTACGTTAGGATTACCAGGAGTAGTAACTTAACCCGTCGGTGAGACATGTCTAGAAAGTCAGGCATAATAATATTGTGGCCTGAGCTGGAGGAACTGACCACAATGAATTGGATGTTAGTGTAGATGCATATTGATGTAGTGTGTATTGTGCAAGGGTGTGATGGATGTGTATACCTGGCGTGTTCTTGCTTACAGAAACCCCTTTGATGTGGCTGTGGGCGAGTGCCCTTTACTGTTTGCAGTGGCATGTGTGCTGTTGACCCATTGCTGATTCCTGAGAGCCTGTTTGCCCCAGGTCCGTGGCTGGGTGCAGTGGACCTGTGGCTGTGTGATGTGACTTTCGATTGTGCTAAAAGCCAAGTGGCTAGTGGTTGCTGAACTTTACTTGGTCATGTTCCGAGGCTCCAGGAGGCATCATACAGGATCAGGTGAATGTGTCTTACCACCTAGTTCTACACACTGACATTCAATACTACACTGACATACATATGTGGGATGATGCGCATGTCACACAGACTACTCTCACCCAATTGACTGTTCATAGCTGTATGTGCGTCTGTAGGTTTGTTCGTCTGTGTGTTCGAGTCGGAATTTCCAATAAAGATTCTGGATTCGTCTTTTATAAGGTTGTTCTCTTATAGTCAGTCAGGTATCTTCTTGTATCCACAGTCGTCATATGGGAAGGGTCGTCCGGGAACCGTCCTGAGGACAATCTAGTAAGAGGGAAGACAGAAGGTAATCACGAACCCTAATTAAAATATATCGACAACCACCGAGAATCAGGCCGGTGTTATCACACTCACAACCCAGAGATCAGGGGACATTTTATTACTGGAAGTCCAGGTGGCTTTTTTTAATAAATCCCGTCCTCACCGGGATTTATCTATTTAAAAAAAAAAAAAAAACACCAAACAACAAAAGCAAAACAAAACGAAACAAGACAAAACGAAACAAGACAAAACGAAACAACAACAAGTAACAAAAACATTAGTAACAAAAGCATTAGTAACAAAAACAGTAGGTAACGTAACAAAAACAGTAGGTAACGTAACAAAAACAGTAGATAACGTAACAAAAACAGTAGGTAACGTAACAAAATCAGTAGATAACGTAACAAAAACAGTAGATAACGTAACAAAAACAGTAGATAACGTAACAAAAACAGTAGATAACGTAACAAAAACAGTAGGTAACGTAACAAAAACAGTAGATAACGTAACAAAAACAGTAGATAACGTAACAAAAACAGTAGATAACGTAACAAAAACAGTAGGTAACGTAACAAAAACAGTAGGTAACGTAACAAAAACAGTAGATCTCATCTCATCTCATCATGTTCCTCTTGTACCTTGCGGTGTCGAGGTGAAGTATAAACTTCGTGAGAGTGCCCGGTTATGGGCTTCGTATATCGACATTCCCATGGATTCTGTTATTCCCTCAGTCCAACGTTTACGTGGTCGGCCTCTTCCTCTGTTTCCATCTGGTCTGTACATCATTGCTTGTTGTGGCATGCTGTTGACTGGTAGCCTACTTGCATGGCCAAACCATTTGACTTGCTGCTTTCTAATAAAATCTAGAGCAGCTTTAACCCCTACTTTAGTCCTGATTTCTTCATTTCTGATCTTATCTCTTCTTGATACGTTGAGTATTCTTCTCAGAAACCTCATTTCTGTTGTTGTGATTTTTCTTTTCTCTTTTTCTGTCCATTAACATTGCCGGGTTGATAGCCGTTTGGGTCAGTCCGTTTATACTTCTTGGTTTTTCTACGAGCAGTATGAAGATCCCCTGCCGGCTTGCTAGGCCAGTCGCAGGTTTAGGACACTAATCTGACCACAGGGAGTCCATCCCCTATGGCGAGCCATAGCCCCGTTAGCCCATGACCTCGCGGTCATGGTTGCCCGGTCTGCACCACTTGGAGGTGGGGGTTGACTTGTGTAGTCTGCGGGTCATCGGCAGGCTACTAATTTTCGCTCTTCACCCCTCCTGGGAGAGGCTAGCCGATCCTAACCCTGCTGGCTGCAGGGCCAGGCGCATTCCACACCTTACAGACCAAAACAGTAGATAACGTAACAAAAACAGTAGATAACGTAACAAAAACAGTAGATAACGTAACAAAAACAGTAGATAACGTAACAAAAACAGTAGGTAACGTAACAAAAACAGTAGATAACGTAACAAAAACAGTAGATAACGTAACAAAAACAGTAGATAACGTAACAAAAACAGTAGTTATTCTTCTCCTTATTCAGGAGAAAGCGGACGGTCGTCATTGGCATCCCGGGAGCTCTTGGACCGCCGACATGTACGACGTCCCTACCGATACTTATAACCTTATCGCGGACCTGAGAGAGATGTGTCCAGTACTGGATGATCTCCAGCATGTCTGCACGCGGATGTCCCAGAGACACGTTCGTATAATAGGCGCCGTCCTTCTATTTGCTTCTATCATGACCAGTATTGCAGACTTTCGACCTGAGATTGATTGATTGATTGATTTAGGAACCGACATCACAGCATTCGGGGCATTCCCATAAGCGCTCCGTCCCCATCCCCAGCAGCCAGCGAAGAGTTCCAACATTAATAGTTCCAGTAGCAATCTGATTATATGTCCGTCGCGTCTATCCTCTAAGCGTCGAGCATCGGCCAGATCCCCTCGTCACCCCTCGCTGTCGCATTCTTGCCAGACCATGGTAATCCATTTGCTCCTCCGAGGTGTACACGTGCTCCCACAAGGCCGCACTTTCCACCTGTTTCCGATTCCACTGCCACTTGCAAGTTCATGTTCAAGTGTGTCATGAATGTCTTGTGGCCATTCTTCTTGGTAGATCCCCGTTTTCACTTTCAGGAACGATGCTACTTTTTCTGACCCAGTGTGAAACTGGTAATTTGATCTATCAATTTCTACTTTCTTTTTCCGCCACATCTATCTAGTTTAGTTCATTTAATTTTGTGTGTGCCCTGTTTGAAGACACTATCTTTTTTCTCCTGCTTCTACTACCTCTACTACAATTACAACAATAACAACAACAACAACAACTACTACTACTACTACTTCTACTACTATTACTACTACTACCACTGCTACTACTACTACTACTACTACTACTACTACTACTACTACTACTACTACTACTACTACTACTACTACTACTACTACTACTACTACTACTACTACTACTGCTACTACTACTACTACTACTACTACTGCTACTACTACTACTACTACTACTACTATTATAATTATTATTATTATTACTGGTGCTACTGCTACTACTATTATTCTATTATTATTATTATTATTATTATTATTATTATTATTATTATTATTGCTACTGATGCTGCCACTACTACTGCTGCTGTTGATACTACTGCTGCTGCTGTTACTACTACTGCTGCCGCTACTACTACTGTAGTCGATGGTAAAAGACAAAGGGAGACAATCAAAGACTGATGCTTCCTTCACTACGGTGCTAAGAGGTAAAGAGTAGTTCTGACTTCGTTACGGCCAAAGAAGAAAAATAGTGAAAAGAGAGAGAACCTCACACCGCCTCAACCGACAAAAAAAAGATGATAGTAATTAGATAAGAAGATATACGAGATCTCAGACAGAGGCAGAAACTATTTTATAGATGTTCACATAGGAAACACCATGTTTGAGCCCAAGCGATGAATTAAGGTGTTAGATTGTGGTAGAAATAGTGGTTGTAAAAACTAAAAGCGACAAACAAACAAATCAAAAACAGTACAAAAATAGCTCTTTATTTATCTCCTCTAGCTGAACATGTTTGATAACACATTGCAATAACAGATACAACAGACAACTGTATATATCAAACAACAACGGTGGGTAACCCGCAACCAATCAACACCACTTAAGACAACAGTACAGGGTACACCAAGTACCACAACACAGGTGTTAAGTTGAAGAAAGTTAAAGATAAAGATAAACATTTATTACACAGGAACTCATTTAGGGACTCTCTGATGCCCCTAAGATAGTTCATAAAATAAACACACAATATTACTAAGTGAAAGTACACCAAATAGTGGCCACAGTGCCTCATTCATATGAGACAGGATCCAAACACAACAATGTCCATGGCAGGATACAGAACATTAGTACTAATATAATAAACAGTGTACTATATATATTATGTCATTATTACACACTAATGACCAATAAGTGTTATTCAAGGCCCAACACAATCAGTGTAATATTATTGTTGAGTGGACAGCAAATGTACAGTTGTGCGCTCTGTTCCCCACCATTCTTCCTATCATACACCAGTTATAAGTTTTGCTATCTTACGCTTCATGTCGCATAGCAAGTGCATATATCTTTGCGAAAGGTGGTACGTAGCAATAAATCACATCCTTCCCCTGGTAAAACGATCACCCTGTTTTACTACACATAAAACTCCCAGTTTGATACACTAGCACAAACACTACTGCATTCTGGTAACAGATGTGACACCAGACTTCAATGCTAAATAAGAAACCCCTTTACCAATATCAGTTCCAGATGCACCTGCCTGTTCTCCCTCAATACAGCCACACTTCATTCGCAGTTACGATTGCACTATGATGGCTGATACGCACCCCGCGTATTAAGATGCATTTTTTCCTACGCCTAGTAGCTATCAATCTGCATGGCGTCCCTACAATTCAACACATTATTTCCTTTACTTCTATTTATTACCTACATGTCCTAACTACATAGCTTAACCATTAACCCATCATTGCCACATATAACATGTAAGTACCCTTCCCTGCTTTACACATGTTATAAATATTACACATATACTATGGTTATTTTCCCCTACTCATGTTGCTTTGGAGTGTTCATACCCAACACTTGACCAAACATCCAATGTGATGCTCACCATAATCACAGAATAATCCTGTAAACATATCTTGCTGCTGTATACACATATGATTCTCACCACTCTGTTGTTAAGTAACCTTCATTTCAAGCAACCTCACAAGCACTTACTCCCTTCCATGCCAACATGGCCTGCATGGCACCATGTGGCATTATTTCAGTCTTTACTATAAACTAATTTATGACTCCACACATTGTATATTTTGGTGAATCTCCCACATATCTATTCAGCCAGTAACACATTAATGCTATAGGATAACCATGTAAAATAATTCCCAACAAAATAATCTTGTGCCAGCATGGCTGGCATGACATGACAGTCTCTATGATACTTAACCGCCATCAATGACCTATCCTACATATTTCACATCACCATTGTCTGATTGCTGACATCTCTATGTGTTACATGTTATTTTCATAAAGCTTTAGGGACACTAAATCCTTCTGTAGAACAGCTCATTTTAGTAATACTTATTCATATTATCTATTTATATTTCTTTGTTCCTACCATCTCGCCTAACAATTTTGTTCACCCATGCAAACACTTTCAAATTGGTAAACTGGCGTGTGCTACGATTTAACAAATATTTATTGAATTAAGCATTTTAAACTTAATAAGTTAAAACTTACAGTTTTGTCACAACATTAGTTGACACAGATCAACTCAGGGAATTGTTCCCACACCTGACAACAACAGAACAGCACTGAAATGAAGGCCATGCTGCCCGCATCTCTCATCAGCACAAAGGACTGCTAAAAAAAACTGGCTTCCGATTCCTTTGTTAAGCCGAGTTCCGGTGGTGGCCAGGACAAATACGGCTTTGATAGACCAAACTCGTGCATCGGTTTGTTGTAGACACCAAGGTGCATCGGTTTGGCGCTATCACATTATCCAACCCCCTACTTTTTTGACGTCCCGTCAAAAAAAATGGACCATCACATCTCCTCACCCCAACTATCTCTTTAAAAGTTACCATCTAGCTAGTTCACCTTAAAATAAAATCATTGGTCTTCAGTAACCACATCAAAAAGTAAAATCACTAATCAAGCAAGCAAGTACTAACATCTACACATAAACCGTCATCGAAATGACAAATGCCAAAAGAAAAGTAATGTCACCTGTGACCACACTCAAAAACAATCATCAATGAACCAAGGATTCAATTAAATTTACACACAAACCGCCATCAAAATGACAAAGGCAAAACAAATCTATGTCATATGTTACCTCCTCCAAAACCTAAACTGCTGGTTATATCCCTGAAGAGAACCACTAAAAAAAATAGTCTTGTTCTTTTCATACATCACTTACAATGTGAAACAGTGTAGATTACATCACCAGGCATCAGTCAGTTCCAAATACCAATAATCTGAACACAAAAGTATAAACTATACTAACTCAGTTGTTGGTACTAATGACTAAAATAATATCAGTGATGAAAAATAGCTCTTCTGCTATAAGAGCACCAATCATAACAAAATGAATACAACCCTCACTTCTTACATAAAAATAAATAAACAAACATAAAAGCTACATAAACATTAAACAAGTAACCTTTATATTGGTTACTACTTCCCTTAACTCTGGAAATTCAACACAAAATGTATTTAAAAATAATACAATTTGTCTCTTCAAATATAAGCTTCCTGCAGCTACTGTGGTACCTAAATGACTTGTTTTTCTATCAACCTGTATCTCTACACTAAAAAGAACATTTCATCATGTGTCACCTGTAACCTGAATATAAACATAAAGGAAAATATACCGGGCCAACAAAACATTGTTATTTCAATAATATCCCACCTCATGAATTCACTCTGGAAGTTATTCTCTTACTGGACATGATGGTAATGACAACACCACATGAACAACAGAACCACCCCTTTCACCTGGTCTGCCTGGCGTTCTTGCACTCTAAAAGAAAGACATGTCATCACATGACACCATCTACCTGCAATCATAATATATAACAATAGCAAAACATAACTGCTAATTAACTAACTACACTAAGGCTGTCAATCCAAAAGACTGGAATTCCTAAACGGATGAAAACAGTCTCTATCTTTCACAACCATGTCTAACGGGCAAAAGTTCTTGCTGGTGGTCTTTCACAATCCCCTTTCGCACAAAGTCACGAGTTGACATATCGGTATGCAGAAAATTTTGCCTCACACCAGTCACAATACACGGTCCACCTGTCACATTTCTAACACCTAACTGGTCGACCACACTAACACGAGGAGACTTCCATCGTCCCCTCCTCCTCAGCCTCTTCCTGTGGAAGAAATTTCTCTGGTTGCCACACATAACCATCCGGCTATCAGAAGTTGACACTGCACCCACCTGGACTGCTGGGGCTGATCCTTTAGAAGGATCAACCTGGGGCGGACTCTGTTGTTGCTTAATGCCCAGCTTGTCTTGGTGGCTTACGCTGGCAAATGCTTCGCTACAATTGACTCCAGAGGGGTTCTGAATAACACTAACCCCTCTCTTCGGACACTTGTTCTGGAGGTGTGTGCGGCTTCGACAAACATTGCACCTCTTGCGTTGTACCTTGGGCTGCAGCAACGAATCAGCTAAGGCTCTCATCCGACCTAGCTTAGCTCGAAGTTCCTCCACCACCACATCATCATGCTGGACCCCTTGACACCGACCACTGGCATTAGGCCACCTCTCTGAACTGTAATCTTGACGTTCTACATATTGGTATGTACAGACTTCTGGAGCTAACGACACACTAGCCCATCGCATTGCCAAGTCTCTAACACAGAGGAAAGTCACTGCAGGATCTTGCGATATCCTCTCCTCTGCCATTCTCCTGCTGAGAACATTATGTAGTTTTGCAACAAACCAGTCTCTTAGGATCACTGGATCCCAAGCAACCATGCCCCTCTTTCTCTGTGCTTCCAGCACCAAACGAAAGGCTTTGTGGACACGGTGAGAGAAATCCATGATGGATCCCCCAGCATCTTGTTTCACTTGGAAGAAAGCTGAAGCAAGTTCCACCATGCTGCGCTGCTCTCCATACACCTGCTGAATGGTCTGCAGCATCTCTTCAGGGTCATTACAAGCTGACCTAAGCTCAAGTTCTGCCCACACATTGGGAACAACACTTTCCCAAATGATGTCAACTTTATCTTCATCGCACACTGCACCAGCCCTCCATGCAGATCTCACCTTCCTCACATACTTCTCAACAGTTGGCCCACTTTTCTGGCCAAAACAAGGAACTTCTATCTTCACAGGTGCAACTATGTACCTGACTTCACCAGTGGGCCCTGTGACGTCAGGGGCACCAACTGGGAGGGGAACTACGGTCCCTAACGTTGAAGACAGAGCCATCTTTGCTCTGGATAAAATACCGTGGAGGTGTACTAGGAGACAATATATCTGAGCCCACTCACCATACAGGGGACTCCTCTCTTGTGCAGGAATGCCCGGGGGATCTCAGCAGCAAACCTGGGTTCTAATGTCACAACTCAAAGACAATGGACACCACAAACATAAACACTGACCTATCACACAAAACAATCACTAGATACTAAAACAATTCTAACAGAACAATTCAAAGGCTGCCACAATATCTCGTCGGGGTCGCCATTTTGTAGTCGATGGTAAAAGACAAAGGGAGACAATCAAAGACTGATGCTTCCTTCACTATGGTGCTAAGAGGTAAAGAGTAGTTCTGACTTCGTTACGGCCAAAGAAGAAAAATAGTGAAAAGAGAGAGAACCTCACACCGCCTCAACCGACAAAAACAAAAGATGATAGTAATTAGATAAGAAGATATACGAGATCTCAGACAGGCAGAAACTATTTTATAGATGTTCACACAGGAAACACCATGTTTGAGCCCAAGCGATGAATTAAGGTGTTAGATTGTGGTAGAAATAGTGGTTGTAAAAACTAAAAGAGACAAACAAACAAATCAAAAACAGTACAAAAATAGCTCTTTATTTATCTCCTCTAGCTGAACATGTTTGATAACACATTGCAATAACAGATACAACAGACAACTGTATATATCAAACAACAACGGTGGGTAACCCCCAACCAATCAACACCACTTAAGACAACAGTACAGGGTACACCAAGTACCACAACACAGGTGCTCCAAGCTATAGCTGGTTAAACTGACACAATAAAGAACCTTGACACAAGCAACACTGCACAGACAATAAGGCACTACAAAAACATAGGTTACACAACATAAACCCCAAGACACGACATAAACAAAGAGTTGTGACACAATTTACTATCCCACCAAGAACCCAGGCCTGCTGACACTAACTAGTCAGCCGCTCCTGTAACAATGGAAAACACAATCTATGATTATCATTGTAAAGAAGACATATTAAAACACATGAAGCAATGAGCACATGAATTAACCCATAGGTCATAAATGTACCTCCATCTAATTATCTATTCTGTTATTCTGAGGTAACCCTTGATGTCTATGTCATGATCATTCTTGTGTTGCCTCATTCTTCTTAAAGGTGACTACATATCTAATTGTTAAATACAACAATCAATGTTGCATCATCAGATCACCCACTTTATTATCTTCTCCAGTTGTGCCACTGCTATCATGAGATTACACTTGATATTGCTAGAATGGACCACCTAATGCAACAATGTCAATCTGCTCCAGCTTCTCAGTTCAATGTAACTACACCACACGGCTCCTACACACACAAGCAGTGGAAGATTGATCTCATTTGTCCAGCTGTAAACACATAGCTACAAATAACAGAGTACATACATCAGCCACTGCAAACTGCCACAACATCACAACAAATTTGGTTAACACACATCAG
The DNA here is from genome assembly GCA_963921405.1 of Cepaea hortensis. Lineage (NCBI taxonomy): Eukaryota > Metazoa > Mollusca > Gastropoda > Stylommatophora > Helicidae > Cepaea > Cepaea hortensis. Next base: position 92,794,893 of record OY992889.1, on the reverse strand, counting down.
ACACTGCAAACAAACACAACATCTCAACACTGATTCAGTTAACACACACCAGAATGACATCTGTGTGCTGACAAATTGGGTTACCTTCCCTGCCTACCAAAATAGCTACATTTACCAAGGAACCCATAATCAGTTCCCTGTCCACACCTTCCAGAATATTTTATACATTAATTTGTACCAAGTCACCGGTAACACAGGACAACACAGTATTCCCTACAAACCACATGTTCATAGAACACTATCAATGTTCAGTCCATGATAGAGCCACAATCAAACACCACCTATTATATCTTCAGTCTAATGCTCTACAACTCTCTGCCTACTGTTATGCACACCGGCAACGGTTTTTCTAACACACCGTACTCTTTTCTCTAATATGAAACATATATCGACAGGTTGTACTCCTGTGCCCCACATCAGATAGTACGCTTTACTCCTATACAACAATACACAACATTATGGACTCCACCACCATCAGACATAGAGTTGCCTCAACATAGGAGCTTCACTGGACAACTACCTCAACAATGTCCCAGTTTGCATGAAGAGTACCAGCACTAATATGATACTGTGCAAGTTACAGCATCTGATTAGCATTACAAACTAACAACCAGCAAGCAAAACATGTCTAACTATGAAAAGCAACAGACATACATACAATGTGGAAACACCATATTTGTAGAATGTGACAATGTAACCTTACACATAGAAGAATCACAACATTCACAGAAAGTTAAAGATAAAGATAAACATTTATTACACAGGAACTCATTTAGGGACTCTCTGATGCCCCTAAGATAGCTCATAAAATAAACACACAATATTACTAAGTGAAAGTACACCAAATAGTGGCCACAGTGCCTCATTCATATGAGACAGGATCCAAACACAACAATGTCCATGGCAGGATACAGAACATTAGTACTAATATAATAAACAGTGTACTATATATATTATGTCATTATTACACACTAATGACCAATAAGTGTTATTCAAGGCCCAACACAATCAGTGTAATATTATTTGTGAGTGGACAGCAAATGTACAGTTGTGCGCTCTGTTCCCCACCATTCTTCCTATCATACACCAGTTATAAGTTTTGCTATCTTACGCTTCATGTCGCATAGCAAGTGCATATATCTTTGCGAAAGGTGGTACGTAGCAATAAATCACATCCTTCCCCTGGTAAAACAATCACCCTGTTTTACTACACATAAAACTCCCAGTTTGATACACTAGCACAAACACTACTGCATTCTGGTAACAGATGTGACACCAGACTTCAATGCTAAATAAGAAACCCCTTTACCAATATCAGTTCCAGATGCACCTGCCTGTTCTCCCTCAATACAGCCACACTTCATTTGCAGTTACGATTGCACTATGATGGCTGATACGCACCCCGCGTATTAAGATGCATTTTTTCCTACGCCTAGTAGCTATCAATCTGCATGGCGTCCCTACAATTCAACACATTATTTCCTTTACTTCTACTTATTACCTACATGTCCTAACTACATAGCTTAACCATTAACCCATCATTGCCACATATAACATGTAAGTACCCTTCCCTGCTTTACACATGTTATAAATATTACACATATATTATGGTTATTTTCCCCTACTCATGTTGCTTTGGAGTGTTCATACCCAACACTTGACCAAACATCCAATGTGATGCTCACCATAATCACAGAATAATCCTGTAAACATATCTTGCTGCTGTATACACATATGATTCTCACCACTCTGTTGTTAAGTAACCTTCATTTCAAGCAACCTCACAAGCACTTACTCCCTTCCATGCCAACATGGCCTGCATGGCACCATGTGGCATTATTTCAGTCTTTACTATAAACTAATTTATGACCCCACACATTGTATATTTTGGTGAATCTCCCACATATCTATTCAGCCAGTAACACATTAATGCTATAGGATAACCATGTAAAATAATTCCCAACAAAATAATCTTGTGCCAGCATGGCTGGCATGACATGACAGTCTCTATGATACTTAACCGCCATCAATGACCTATCCTACATATTTCACATCACCATTGTCTGATTGCTGACATCTCTATGTGTTACATGTTATTTTCATAAAGCTTTAGGGAAACTAAATCCTTCTGTAGAACAGCTCATTTTAGTAATACTTATTCATATTATCTATTTATATTTCTTTGTTCCTACCATCTCGCCTAACAATTTTGTTCACCCATGCAAACACTTTCAAATTGGTAAACTGGCGTGTGCTACGATTTAACAAATATTTATTGAATTAAGCATTTTAAACTTAATAAGTTAAAACTTACAGTTTTGTCACAACATTAGTTGACACAGATCAACTCATGGAATTGTTCCCACACCTGACAACAACAGAACAGCACTGAACTGAAGGTCATGCTGCCCGCATCTCTCATCAGCACAAAGGACTGCTAAAACAAAACTGGCTTCCGATTCCTTTGTTAAGCCGAGTTCCGGTGGTGGCCAGGACAAATACGGCTTTGATAGACCAAACTCGTGCATCGGTTTGTTGTAGACACCAAGGTGCATCGGTTTGGCGCTATCACACTACTACTACTACTACTACTACTACTACTACTACTACTACTACTACTACTACTACTACTACTACTACTACTACTACTACTACTACTACTACTACTACTACTACTACTACTACTACTACTATTATTATTATTACAACTACTACTAATACTAATATATAAAACTACTACTACTACTACTACTACTACTACTACTACTACTACTACTACTACTACTACTACTACTACTACTACTACTACTACTACTACTACTACTACTACTATTACTACTACTACCTACTACTACCAATATTCATCCAACGATTGTTTTGTTCATCTGTACATGATTACAAACGAGCATAGCATTAAAATCATTTTTATTTTTACATTAATTTTGTTCGTATTTCCTGTTTTACAGGAAGGACATCGCTGTCAACACCAGCATTTTACCGCTGTTGTTGATTTCCTGGCAAGATTACGCTCAGTAGTTTGCCATTGCTTTCTGAACGATCGGCTCACATACCCTGTAAGTAACGAACCACACGCGATCCGCTACCGAATCTCGCGCAGCTGCATTTCCCTACGTAGATATACGGGATTACGGAGAAAGTCGTTAACTACTTAGCCAGGGAGATCGGATTTACATTTTTTTTTTTTTAGCACATCCTTTAAAGGACCTCGCTGTCAACAAAAGCATATTTCAGCTGTATGTTGATTTCTTGGCAAGATTACGCTCAGTAGTTTGCCATTACTTTCTGAGCGGCCGGCTCGCATACCCCGTAAGTTACCGACGCGATTCGAACCTCTGCTGATTCTTACCGTCATCACGTCAGCATCAAAACCATTTGTATCAATATGACCATTGTAAACTTACCTTAATTGATACAAACCCTCCCGGCTCATAAATTATGTATTGCTGTGTTGTCTTTAGTTGACTTGTCTTAGGTCTTAAAATTCTTCTTCTTCTTCTTCAGCGTTCCGAGCCATTGAGGTTCTTTGCTGCAGATACAATCCGTCTCCATTCGTCTCTCTGGTGGACCTTCTCCTGCCAGTCGCTGATTCCAAGTGCTTGTAGGTCTGTACATGTATTATCTCTCCACCGCCTTCTTGGTCTACCTCGGGGTCTACGGTCATTTATTTCCTGAGTGTAAGCGAGTTTTGTTTCCCTATTATCTTCCTTTCTTTCTATATGCCCCAGCCATTGTAGTCTATTAGCCTTCATGATACCAGTGATTAGCGGGGACTTAAACAGATCATAAATGTCTTTGTTACTTCTTCTTTTCCACTCTCCACTTTGTGTATCCCTAATGGGTCCAAAGATGCGTCTTAAAATTTTGTTCTCAAAGGTTTGTAACAAGGCTTCGTCTCTTTTCGTTGTACTCCAGGTTTCAGAGCCATACAGCACAACTGGTCTGATCAGTGTTTTGTATATTGTCTTAAAATTACGTTGCAAATTTTAAGTTTAGTCACAGAGTTAATTATACATTTTATAAATTATTTCTTGGTATGTACTTTTTGTCTTATACGTCGTCTGTTTCCTCTCTCTCTATGTGACTTCGTGTGTTTACGTCTTCCGGCCACTAAACTCGTGACTTCTGGTCCTGTTAAGATGAAAACTGTTCAACAAAACGGCTGCGAAAAGAGAAATCTCTTCTTTACACTACACGAGGTCTGAACATGTGTTTTCTTCGTGTCTTTCTTATTATATGAAATCTGAACACGTGTTGTGCTCATGTCCCGTCTTAGACAAACATTGAATAGACAGAAAAGGTTCCAGTAACGCAGAAAACAAAAACATATAAAGAAATTATAGTTGTAATGAATATCAGACGCAATTTGCTACAGTCTCTTATTTGTTTTATTTTTCCTTTTAATTCTTTTAGGCTCTTCGACCTAGAAAACATGTTTGCATTCTAAATGACAGAAATTTAATTGTCATTTTCAGCATTTTACTCTCAAGAATGTGATTGTGCACTTTCTCTACTATCTTTATCCCAATGTTCGTTTACTTTAATTTCTGCAACCAGGCATACTTACTTGAGTTGGTCGCGTTGTTTACAGGTAGACATTTTATGATGTCTATGACTACATAAAGGGACAAAGGGGAAATTTTGTTTTAATCGAAAGATGAGACTTAAAAATGTCACGTTACCGCTTGAATGTTCCATGAATGCCCCACGAATGTCCACTGAATGTCCCATGAAAGTCCCATTAATGATCCTTGAATATCCCATAAATGTCCTTTGAATGTCCCATGAATGCCCAATGAATGTCCTCTTATAGCAGTCGTGACATTTCATATGTGTTCTGTCCTCATCTTCAACAACCAGAGAAGAGTCCAATTTATACCCGATGAATGTCCCATGAAAGTCTCATGAATGCCCCCTGAAAGTCCAATCAATTTTCTATGACTGTCCCATGCATGTCCCATGAAAGTCCCATGAATATCCTCTGAATGTTCCGTGAATGTCTCTTGACTGTTGTTTCATGTTCGGGCACAGTTTTCCACTGTGTCTTAGTTTTTCTTTTTTAGTTGTTTTTTTAATTTTATAGTTTTTGTCTGTTATAGTCTTGTCAGTCTTGTCATCATACTGTTGTATGATAGCTGCGTGTGTCTCCTCTAAGTCATCAGAGTCACTTCTAGAAAATACATATGCGGTCCTCGCTTCCTTCCAAGAATTTCTCATCGGACAAGACTTGCTGGTATGCCCATACGCCCGACACGAGAAACATTTAATGCTCCTCTTTTATGAGTCATACTTACTTCTTTTCTTCGCTGTAATGTCTCGTAGATACATTGTATATCCAGGGTGTTGGTCACACATTTCCAAGTTTCCGTGAGATAACTTACAATATTGACATCTGGTGAGGTATCCCTTTCTTTGTCTGTCTCCCTCTTTATTGGAATACTGGTATGGGCTACTTCTATTCTTATTACCATTAAATTTTTTTAAACTTACCATTGCCTTTCTGAAATCTAGCGCTCGCTCCTATAGCAAGCTCAGGCTATGTACAATTGGCAAATACATCCCTATGTGCATTGAAATATGACTCACCCTCAGTTTCCATCTCACTAAGATTTCTGCACTAATTCTCAACTAAAAATACAGACATAGATTCTGGTACAGCAGACAAAAGTCTATCTCTTATTATTAGATCTCGAACATTTTCGAAATCACATCCAATATCAGCCGCTTTAATCCATTTGTCAAGAAAAGTTTGATTAGACTTAGGAGTAAGTGTTTTAAACTTCGTACGTAGACCCGATTCATCTAAACTGAAATGTGCAAGAACACGGTCTCGCATATACTTGTAGTTGGTACACAAGTCCTCAGGTATTAGTTCAATTACCTTTAAAGGCTCCAACGCAAGATGTCTATGAATGTGAATTGGTATGTCGTTCTCTGGAATTTTATAGAATTTTACGAGCACTTCGAAATTAGTAATCTAACAACTAACAGAATCGCCTTGTTGGAAATGCGAAAAAGATTTTGGAACGGCTGTAATTTTCGTACACTGCCAAAGGCTTTACTATTTATCTTTCGGGCTTAGTCTCTGCCGGAACGGGCATTCATCTTATCCTCTGAAATGGGCATACATGTTTATCCTCTGGGTCCAGTATCTACCGGAACGTGCTCCCATCTTTCTGCCATAAAGTGACTTACATTATTCTCTGTAGGCTTAGTACTTGGCTCATCGTTAACTGATTTACTTCTAATTCTTCTTCAACAAAATGGCAGAATTGAATTGTTTTATTAAGATTAATAGTTCTCAATATACACAATTGAAATCAATAGATCAACTTGTAAGTGTTTATAAACCAATGCCAGACAAGTGCTGTATTAATTCTAGAGGCAATATCTCAACGACTTATACAACATGCAGGAAATCCACTGAGTTATCCTTTCTCGCATTTTCATTGTATTTTTTCGTTCTGTCCCTTTATAACCAGATTAAAAATTATCGTCAAGCATGTCATTGCCTTACTTCATACACACGTATATTTAACACTTAATTGATATGTCTCTAATTATCCTACTCAAGCCATAAAGCTTGTTGAATTATTCGCTGGGTGACCATTCCATGATCAGTTGGCTTGTATACCAGCTCATCAAACCGACTAGTGCTTCATTCTATCCCTTAGTTATATATTATAGATGTTGAGCATTTAATAGTTAGCCTCTCATGATCTTGCTAATATTATCTTGGTTCGTGCCGTCCTTTCTTCATAGATGATCTTCGTCGTCTGTTTTTCTATGACGTCCCGTTTCCAATATTTACGTGTGTGCGTTCACTTTCCGTGCCGCACTTGTAATTTCAGTTCTTCCTAAATCTCTATTTTTGATGTGCGCCGTATGGCAGGTAGTTCTGGGAATGTGTCATCATTTCCTCTTGGTGACGGAACTGGAGCTACAGATCGTGATGAGCCAGGTGGCTGTGCAGGTTTCTGAGGCGTGTACACGTCATCGAAGTTTGGGGGACCAGGAGGAGTAGAAAATGCTCCAGAGTTGTATGCTGGTGGCTGATTAGCGTAACGATTGTAACTTCCATGGGGCATCAGTGAGGGCAGCGATGGAGGAAGTGCTCCAGCGAACATTGTTGGGTACGGAGCTTGGTGTGCAGGCATGTTATACGGAGGATAATTCATCGACTGAGGAGCTCCTACCCCTGCTCGGAAGCCACCTCCACAACCACTACCACCACCACCTCGACCTTGATTCTTCTTGTCATAAGCGTCCAAATCTATAAGCAGGTTCTCGGCCATGAGTATTTCGTCATTCTGCATGACTGTGGGGTCTGACTCAAATGGAACATTGTAAGTCTTGGCAATCTCCACCATGTAGCGCTCAAGCAGGGGCGTGGGTGGGGCCTGCACTGACAGTTTGTGCATGACCTTTTCATTCACATTACTCAGGCTGTTTGCACGACAGGCCAGAGCAAACTCCTTGCTGTACTTGAGGGTGAACTCCTCGGTGACTGCCTTCAGCTCCTGGACGTCGGCCTGTAGTCTCGGAGTTGCCAAGATGATGGTGGCAATAGCTTCTTCAAGCCCCGGATCCAGCTCTTTCTGAGTCTGTATCAAATCAAACCTGGCCAACAGCAGGTCACAATACATCTCCAGCAGCTCCATCGCCTCCACCAGGTAATCCTCGCGAATAATGTCCTCCACTCTGATCTTAGCCCTGTCTTCCTTCCCTGCTGCGATATAATCAGCAATTTCTTTCCTCGACTTTAACACCATTTCTGTCTTCTTCTTCTCCAACAACTTCAGTCGGTTGATAATTAACCTCAAGTTTGTTTTCAGCTTCGTGTAGTTAGGCCCGCTTTTGAACATGACTAAGACTCGGTGACAGATTAATAATCAATAATCAATCTGTCTCTCTGCTTGTTCCGATTTTTCAGTTACTTTCAATTTTGTTATTTTTAATTCGTTCAAAACAGTAAATTCAGTAATAATAAACAGCCTAAGGCTGGCCACTCAAACAATACTACTTGTGTTCAAAATGTGCGAGAACACATCTCGCTAAATTGTCTAGTGTGAAAGTCGTGATTAACGGATCAAACAGCCGTCGTGCCAAGAACTCAAATGTCCAAGATTGTCCAAGAAAAGCTGAAATATTGCAGAAGCGAAATGATTCATCAACAACTCACGCATAATTATAGTCACCAACAAATAGCCTTCACAGCATGTGACTTGAAACTACAAGCATGGCTTCCCTGTACTGGCCTATTGAATGTCTGTTAAAATCGCACTGTTTTCGGAATTTAAATTTAAATAGAAAACTATTTGATGTGGCCGAATCTCGTACACAAGTCACTTTCCGTGCCGCACTTGTAATTTCAGTTCTTCCTAAATCTCTATTTTTGATGTGCGCCGTATGGCACTTACAACATTTTTCCTACCATTTCAGTCTTCCAGTCTTTGACATACGTCGCAGTAGTCGAAAATACTTGTCATATTGGTCCATGGTCGAACATCTCCGTCTACATTGTCCACTAAAGGTCGCACATATCCGTCTATGTTTCTGTAATAAAGCGTATCCACTATCTTTACAACCCATTCCATTGTGAATAGTTGAAGTTTCATGAACGACATCACCAAAAAAAAATTATAAATCGGACACATATCACATCTATCCCCGTAGACAATGTGTGGCTTTAAACTCCTTATTATATCAGAGAATTGAAGTCCAGCATACTAAGATCCCAATGTCTCCCACGACATCCCTAGTAGCTCCTTAAATGTGTGTGTTCACCACATCCAGCCTCCACTGACATCATTGGTAACTGAATCGCTCATGCTTTCGCTGTGTATCTTCATAGTCGACCTTCCCATAATCCAATGTGCGTATGACCTGACTACAGTTGACGTAACTTCTGTGTTTCAACTTCGACTGTTCCGTGTAATGTTTTATGTGGGGTTTTCATATGTGCATATTTTTTTTCGGCACTTTCTAATGTTGTTACTGTATATTCTTCGTTGACCTCTGTGGCTCATGAGTATGGCTGCCTAATATTTACCTGCAATATTTAATCCTATTATATCACATAATAATAGCATTATTAAGTTAATTACCTAGATAGCTACCATTCCTTTCGTACCCATTCATCCTGTTCATGAATTAACTGCATGTTAAAGTATGAATAATAATACCCTAATTAACGCAATAATATAATTGCAAGGAACCCAATGAACATTTGAAACCAATCAATTTCCTTATAATCAAATTAGTAGTACCCTTTTTATCATGTGTCCTACCTATGGCTTACTGAACCTGTGGAATTTGTGTCAAAGAGTACATAATATATATGTATTGTCATGATAAAACAATAATACATCATGTGATACTGAAAAATGCATTAAACGAAATAATGACAAATCAATTGTTTTGTCATGTCTTTTTTTTTTTTTTTTTTCATTAATTCATCTTTTTTCATTTTCCTGAATTTATTTTTTTTTTCTTTCAGGAATTCATCTTTTTTCATTTTCCTGAATTTTTTTTTCTTTTTCATACATGTTGGTTTCTATTTCTGAATCATCGCTTGTGACAGGTATCTTTTTGTCTTCTGTCGGGAAAATTAATTCTGCGTAATTTCCTTCATGTATTTTCATGTTGTCTTTTTCCCATTGTTCTACTTCTTGAGCGGTACACTCTTTTACTCATATTTTCTACGATTAATCTATCTATTCTACTATTCTATCTATATTTTTAACGGGAACGGCCCGAACACAGACAGGCAGGCAGACAGGAAGGCAGGCAGATGGGCGTGCGGGCGCGCTGGCGGGTGGGAGGACGGACGGACGGACGGGATCTTATATGACTACTTATATGAATTAAATGAGATGCTCCCCACCAGGAGGTGGGTGAAGCCGGCCAGGTCAGACAGGCAGACAGGCAGACAGACAGACAGACATACAGCTTATATGACTACTTATATGAATTAAATGAGATGCTCCCCACCAGGGTCTGGGCGAAGCCGGGCCGGGTCAGACAGACAGACAGGCAGACAGACAGACAGACAGACAGCTTATATGACTACTTTTTTTTCGCGTTTCCATCCTGTTTCAAGATAATGCGGTCAACACCAGCATCTTTCAGCTGTATGTTGATTCCTAGGCTAGATTACGCTCATCAGCACGCCACGACTTTCTGAGTGACCGGCTTCATACTCTCATAAGTCACTTTTGCGATTCGAACCACTGCTAATTCTCGTCGCGTCACGTGACAAGAGTATTCGGGGTTAGCGGAGAAAGCTGCTAACTCCTCGGCCATGGAGCCGGCTTTATATGACTACTTATATGAATTAAATGAGATGCTCCCACCAGGAGCTGGGCGAAGCCGGGCCGGGTCAGACAGACAGACAGACAGACAGACAGACAGACAGACAGACAGACAGACAGACAGACAGACAGACAGCCTATATGACTACTTATATGAATAAAATTAGATGCTCCCCACCAGGGGCTGGGCGAAGCCGGGCCAGGTCAGACAGACAGGCAGACAGAAGCTTATATGACTACTTATATGAATTAAATGAGATGTTCCCCACCTGGGGCTGGGCGAAGCCTGGCCGGGTCAGATAGACAGGCAGGCAGGCAGGCAGACAGACCGACCGACCGACCGACCGACCGACAACCCGACCGACCGACCGACCGACCGATCGATCGATCGATCGATCGATATCCCCACCAGGGACTCGGCGAAGCCGGGCCTGGTCATCTAGTGTATACTAAAATATAACATCATAAAGAAACAGTACGTATGTTTACTCTGAAAATATCTGTGATATTTTTTGTTTACAACATAGGAAAATTACCCATTGGTCTTGGTGACCATAAGTGATTTTATTTCCATTCATTCAACATTCACTCACATTTTCCTGTTTCTTCCTCGCACTCGTGTATACTAAAATATAATATCATAAAGAACAGTACGTGTGTTTACTCTGGAGATATCTGTGATATCTTGTATTTACAATATAGGAAATTACCCACTGGTCTTGGTGACCACAGGTGATTTTATATCAAATTCATTCAACATTCATCCACATTTTCCTGTTTCTCTCTCTCTCACTCATGTATACTGCAAAGTTTAATTTGTAATGTTCTTTTAAAGCAATACTTATATTTTACTGTAGAAATATCTGTGATATTTTCTGAGTGTACATAAAGGAAATTGTGTGTTATATGTGAAGTGTTTATATCTGGCTGAGTTTCTGCATGTCCATATAAGCTGTCTGTAGTAAGAAAAGGCTATTGGTAGTTTTGTATGTAAGTCTTTTGCTGTCTTTGGTAGAGTGTTAAGGAATATAGCTTTGTATATGTTAGTTTGTTTGCCTGTTTGTGTTTGAATGAGGTGTTGGAGTGTTGCGCGTGTGGCAGTAAGTGTTGGACATGTATAGTAAATGTGTCCCTCTGTCTCCTGTGTGTTGTTTCTACATAATTGGCATTGTTTGTCTATGTATACTTGTCCTTGTGTTGGAGTCATGCTGTATAATAACCTATATGTGATTTCTCTAGCTGTTGGTGTTATGTGTTTGTTGTGTTAGGTTTGAAAAGGTGCATGTGAAGTCAGACATTAAGTATTTGTATCCTCTTTTGATCCTAAGTGTGAGTGGTGGTGCTTGCTCTCTAACTAACTGTTTGTATATTGTGTGTGTTGTTTGCTGTATTAAATGTTCATGTCCCTGTATTGCCTACATGCATGTCTGATAGAATGTTGGCAGGGTTCTCTGATAGTGTGCAGTTGCATTGTTAAGTGGTGTGTCGGATAAATAGTTGATGGCTCAACCCCAAAGAGATCAAGGATCCAGAGTTCCTCATTCTCAATGTGATCCTGTCCGTTAAAATTAATTCAGCTGTTACTGGCTCAATGATTTGAGACCATTAAATAGAGTTTTGGAGAGCCAAGGAATACTTCCAGGAAAACAATGAAATTTTTACTTAGTATCCCAAATGTCCTTATGGATGGTTCCTTGCCTCCCCTCTACCAACTAAATAATTAATCTAGGGTAATTGCTTACACCAATGTTACTATGACAAGAGAACTCTCAAAAGAGAAAATAATCCGTAATTTTTATCATTTAATATACATATTAATGGATTTTTAGCTTATACATATAATAGCATACAACAAGCAATACAGTACAATTACAATATTATGGGCATATTAGTCTCTTAACTAAGTATCTATCTCCTGGCTGTGCCACTGTATCATACATGGACCCCAGAGTTGCATCCGTTCTTAATTCTAAATATTGGGCCTCTTCTGCTGGCCTAATCTGTGGAAAGAACCTCGGTACACCGTGGTTGGTTTCCCATCCAGTGTAGACTATTCTGGAGAGTTCTTTTTTAATTTTTACCCTGGTGTTATTTAATCTTTTGGCTCACTGTGTTTCTTCCACCTATACCTAGGAAAAAGGATATTTAATACCTGTCCTGGAAGGGTGGTAAAAATTGGCAGGAAGTTGCTGTGGAATAGTATTTGGCTTCACTATCTCAGCTGCCTCACTCAGTTAACTTGCTACTGCATTCAGTCAAGCTGCTACAACTACTTTCACAAAGTGCTGCATTCACAAAGTCAGGTCTGGATAATGACCACTACCTGAAATGTTAGCATCCATCATAAGTCTAAAAATATCAGCAATGTGAACATCAGAACTGAAATATTCTATATTTTTCTCAAGAACCTCACAAAGAAAATACCTAAAAGAATTGTGATTCTAGGAAAATAAACAGTGGAAGGTAAAGAGTCTTGGTGCTCTAAAATAGTTATCCACAACATAATGGGTTTCTCTCCATTCCATCTTCCATTATATGGTGTTCAAGTTTCGTCAGGTCTACCGGTTAAGTCATACCTTGATTGATTTGGAATTGACAACTATCCCATGGGTTCCTATCCCATTCTGCACCTAGTTAATTATCTTCTTCATCTTTTCTTATTCAGAAAAAAAGAGTCTCATACATTAAGGGCTTTTAAAGACAGTTCCCATTTCAATGAGTATTTGCTTATGAACAATATAAGCACATTATGGTATTATTCTTGTATAGCATTCAGGTGTATTCTTCTTCATTAAATGCTTCAAGTGAGAAGATTTCTTCCATTCTCATGGATGTAACATTATTATTATCATCATCAACAACATGGTTTCATGATCTCATTGTAATTACAATCATCATCATTATTATCATAATCATTACATTGTCATTACAATCATTATCATTATCATTATTATCATGCTTATGACATTAGAATTCTCATGTTTCTCATATGTTGTACCAACCAGACTCAGATGGAGTCTAGCCAAGCCTGCGTTAAACTGACATCTATTGTTAGTCGTCTACCTGTGGTTAGTCGTTCAACTGACATCTATTGTTAGTCGTCTACCAAGAGTAGATGTTCACAGACACATCAGACTTTATGTGTTGGCCTGGGGAATTTCTTCTAGTGATGCTGAAGAGAATTTACATCGCCCAACCAGTGCTGAACCATTCAAGTGTATAGAGTGACTGTGGCAATACACTATTTTCATCTATGGTCCCGGTACCTCAGGGGATACGTCATGGTCGAGGGTCTCCCATCCCAACTGCATAGACTAGCAGTCTTAGACACTTGGTAGGGACAATTCTCGCATTGTGAAGGTGGTTTCAGTCCTGTCATGGGAAGCCCAGGTGGCTAACTCCCACTGTGTTGCTCACCGGTTGCTTGCGGCAGATCAGACCTCAAGTGTTCCGGACATCCGTGCCGGGGAAGAGCAGGGTGAGTCAAAGGGACCGACTCGACGGAAACACCTTGCTAATCTTCTGCTACGCCTAGGGATGACCCCGTAATCATCTCTGACTCTATCTCTAACCTTTACTCTATATTGTACATAGCTTTCCTGTCAGGACGTTCCTTTCCGACCTATGTCTATACAAAACGAAGCAACAAAAAAAACGAAACAACAACAACACGAAACAAAACAACAACAACACGAAACAAAAACAAAACGAAACAAAACAACAACAAATCGAAACAACAACAAAACGAAACAAAACAACAGCAACACGAAACAACAACAAAACGAAACAACAACAAAACGAAACAAAACAACAACAACACGAAACAACAACAAAACGAAACAACAACAAAACGAAACAAAACAATAACAACACGAAACAACAACAAAACGAAACAAAACAACAACAAATCGAAACAACAACAAAACGAAACAACAACAAAACGAAACAAAACAACAGCAACACGAAACAACAACAAAACGAAACAACAACAAAACGAAACAAAACAACAACACACGAAACAACAACAAAACGAAACAAAACAACAACAAAACGAAACAACAACAAAACGAAACAACAACAACAACACGAAACAACAACAAAACGAAACAACACCAAAATGAATCAAAACAACAACAACACGAAACAACAACAAAACGAAACAAAACAACAGCAACACGAAACAACAACAAAACGAAACAACAACAAAACGAAACAAAACAACAGCAACACGAAACAACAACAAAACGAAACTACAACAAAACGAAACAAAACAACAACAACACGAAACAACAACAAAACGAAACAAAACAACAACAAAACGAAACAACAACAAAACGAAACAAAACAACAACAAAACGAAACAACACAACAACAAAACGAAACATCAACAAAAGGAAACAACAACAAAAGGAAACAAAACAACAACAAAGAATAGTTTAGTTTAGTCGTTGGAACAACATCACGGCACACTGTTTAACCCATAAATGCTCCGTTTTCCTTCTAACTCAAACCTGAATCTGGAGAAACTCAGCTCAATGCATGAACGCCGTTGCATCGTCGAGGATCCTGAAATACTTTGGGTAGATTTTTAACTCAAAACTTTGCCCGGGCAGCGCCGTTAGGCTACTCTTTTTAGATTTCCAACTGCCAAGGGATTTTGTACGTGCACAACAATACACACGGGCGTCCGATCTCACTGTCGCGAAACGCACGTGGGTCTCAGACGGGACAGCACAGTACCCACTCTGTCTCACCCTCTCTCGGTGGTTAAGCCACATTTTAAGGCGGATGATGGAGTATTTCCGAGTAAAAAGAGTCAGGACTGTTTTCTGGGTCCTTGAGATGTTATTATCGGGATCGTAAGGAATTTCACGGGTACCAAAAATCAACACTCAACTCTTGGAGCGTGCGTAGATATTTTCTGTGGTAAATCGCACATTCAGATAAAACTCGGGGAATGCTGGGTTTCCTTCACTTTCGTGAGGTATGTGCTCGAAGCTTTTCGGGAGACTCTGTGAGTGTGTTCTTCCGAAGCTGACACGAAGAGGCCATTCGGTAGCCAGTCATCAAGAAAGGTGGCCGCTTCGATAGCCAGTTGTATTAGTGGCATCACGGGGAGCCGGAGAATGTTCTACAGCTAAGGGTGTTGTTGTAGCTATCCTTTCACGGCCGTGTCCGCCGGCTGTAATCTGTGCAACTCTTATGGCATCAGAGATTGATCTACAGTGGTGACATTGTTGTCCTTGAGACGATAGGCCGTGTCTTTGACCAGCTGTATCATGATGTATCTTTGGGGATCCAGAGAGTGGACCTACAGCCCAAGGCTTGATGAACCTACCGGGTCGCTGTCTGTTGCATATTTGTTCCTAAGCTTTAAAGGTAACACACTTTTATACTTGGCGTCGCTTAACTAAAGTTTGTATTTCAATTGTAGGTCAATTCTTAACCAGGCCGGCCAGTTGCGCCGTAGCCTGTGCTCTGACCGATATGTACATGTTGACCTCGGGTCAGAGGACAGCAGCTGTAAGTTCAGTCTCGACCACGCATGCTAACTGTGTCACAAGCCCGTGTGTGTACTATGACCTATATTAAGCTGAGGCCAGTATTCAACAGACAAGACGGGATGTATTGTGCAAACCAGCTTAGTGGAACAGTCTGGTTTAAGCAACTTAACAATACATTCGACTCCCTATCTCAATAATGGGGTATATGAAGGAATTATTGTTCTGACAGAATAATTCCTCTTGAATAGAGCTTTAATTTGATTCCCTTAATGAATGAGGTCGACATTAGTACGTTTCAATCATCATCGTGTGGCTGTGGGAAACAGTACTTGTCAGTCAGCCTCATATGACACGAGAATCACATGTGTTTCTCGTTACGGTGAAACCCATGTAGGAGGCTATAAGCTGGGAAGAGATTATCGCCCCATAGGCTTGTTGTTATTTAACTGGGCTTAGTCAGAAGAGGGAAAGATATCTTAACACCTACTAGGGATTGAACCGTGGGCCAATATAGCGGTGGGGAAACACCCAATCATGTATCGCGTGGATATTTCATCAGTGTTGTCTGATTCGATACTTCCTTTAATGAGAAGGGAATATTTTGTCAGGCGGGTCTATCGTTCTATTGTCTCTATACTTTCATCAGATCCCGATTGTTTGGGATGTTTGATTCGACACAATTCCTAAGCAGCCAAAGGAATTTAGTCAGGTGATGAGTGTCTATATATTCATACACCCACACACAACATAAATCCCGGTATCCGAGGCAGAGAGGTGGGAAGCGACCAACACAAGAACATGAAACTCTTGTGGTGTTTGTCTGGTCTTTAATTCAGTATTTCAGGTTGGATATCAATGTAGCTTATTTCATTAACCTTGGAGTTGGCATGGAATTCTTACCTGAGATATTCTGATATGCTTATCTACTTTTCTGATGAGACAAATTGTGATTAAGAAAGATTATCTAGACCATAACACTTGATGATCTCTATAGGAGGTATGGATTTCTGCCATCCTCATGAATGGAACCTTTCATCATATCTACTATCTATTAGATATGCGGCTTGTGGCTGGAAAGCTATTGACCTACGTTAGGATTACCAGGAGTAGTAACTTAACCCGTCGGTGAGACATGTCTGGAAAGTCAGGCATAATAATATTGTGGTCTGAGCTGGAGGAACTGACCACAATGAATTGGATGTTAGTGTAGATGCATATTGATGTAGTGTGTATTGTGCAAGGGTGTTATGGATGTGTACACCTGGCGTGTTCTTGCTCTACAGAAACCCCTTTGATGTTGCTGTGGGCGAGTGCCCTTTACTGTTTGCAGTGGCATGTGTGCTGTTGACCCATTGCTGATTCCTGAGAGCCTGCTTGCCCCTGGTCCGTGGCTGGGTGCAGTGGACCTGTGGCTGTGTGATGTGACTTTCGATTGTGCTAAAAGCCAAGTGGCTAGTGGTTGCTGAACTTTACATGGTCATGTTCCGAGGCTCCATGAGGCATCATACAGGATCAGGTGAATGTGTCTTACCACCTAGTTCTACACACTGACATTCAATACTACACTGACATACATATGTGGGATGATGCGCATGTCACACAGACTACTCTCACCCAATTGACTGTTCATAGCTGTATGTGCGTCTGTAGGTTTGTTCGTCTGTGTGTTCGAGTCGGAATTTCCAATAAAGATTCTGGATTCGTCTTTTATAAGGTTGTTCTCTTATAGTCAGTCAGGTATCTTCTTGTATCCACAGTCGTCATATGGGAAGGGTCGTCCGGGAACCGTCCTGGGGACAATCTAGTAAGAGGGAAGGCAGAAGGTAATCACGAACCCCAATTAAAATATATCGACAACCACCGAGAATCAGGCCGGTGTTATCACACTCACAACCCAGAGATCAGGGGACATTTTATTACTGGAAGTCCAGGTGGCTTTTTTAAATAAATCCCGTCCTCACCGGGATTTATCTATTTAAAAAAAAAAAAACACCAAACAACAA
This sequence comes from Cepaea hortensis, assembly GCA_963921405.1. Classification (NCBI taxonomy): domain Eukaryota; kingdom Metazoa; phylum Mollusca; class Gastropoda; order Stylommatophora; family Helicidae; genus Cepaea; species Cepaea hortensis. The sequence continues at coordinate 92,777,055 of OY992889.1, read as the reverse complement.
AAGCAAAACAAAACGAAACAAGACAAAACGAAACAAGACAAAACGAAACAACAACAAGTAACAAAAACATTAGTAACAAAAACATTAGTAACAAAAACAGTAGGTAACGTAACAAAAACAGTAGGTAACGTAACAAAAACAGTAGATAACGTAACAAAAACAGTAAATAACGTAACAAAAACAGTAGGTAACGTAACAAAAACAGTAGATAACGTAACAAAAACAGTAGATAACGTAACAAAAACAGTAGATAACGTAACAAAAACAGTAGATAACGTAACAAAAACAGTAGATAACGTAACAAAAACAGTAGGTAACGTAACAAAAACAGTAGATAACGTAACAAAAACAGTAGATAACGTAACAAAAACAGTAGATAACGTAACAAAAACAGTAGGTAACGTAACAAAAACAGTAGATAACGTAACAAAAACAGTAGATCTCATCTCATCTCATCATGTTCCTCTTGTACCTTGCGGTGTCGAGGTGAAGTATAAACTTCGTGAGAGTGCCCGGTTATGGGCTTCGTATATCGACATTCCCATGGATTCTGTTATTCCCTCAGTCCAACGTCTACGTGGTCGGCCTCTTCCTCTGTTTCCATCTGGTCTGTACATCATTGCTTGTTGTGGCATGCTGTTGACTGGTAGCCTACTTGCATGGCCAAACCATTTGACTTGCTGCTTTCTAATAAAATCTAGAGCAGCTTTAACCCCTACTTTAGTCCTGATTTCTTCATTTCTGATCTTATTTCTTCTTGATACGTTGAGTATTCTTCTCAGAAACCTCATTTCTGTTGTTGTGATTTTTCTTTTCTCTTTTTCTGTCCATTAACATTGCCGGGTCGATAGCCGTTTGGGTCAGTCCGTTTATACTTCTTGGTTTTTCTACGAGCAGTATGAAGATCCCCTGCCGGCTTGGTAGGCCAGTCGCAGGTTTAGGACACTAATCTGACCACAGGGAGTCCATCCCCTATGGCGAGCCATAGCCCCGTTAGCCCATGACCTCGCGGTCATGGTTGCCCGGTCTGCACCACTTGGAGGTGGGGGTTGACTTGTGTAGTCTGCGGGTCATCGGCAGGCTACTAATTTTCGCTCTTCACCCCTCCTGGGAGAGGCTAGCCGATCCTAACCCTGCTGGCTGCAGGGCCAGGCGCATTCCACACCTTACAGACCAAAACAGTAGATAACGTAACAAAAACAGTAGATAACGTAACAAAAACAGTAGATAACGTAACAAAAACAGTAGATAACGTAACAAAAACAGTAGGTAACGTAACAAAAACAGTAGATAACGTAACAAAAACAGTAGATAACGTAACAAAAACAGTAGATAACGTAACAAAAACAGTAGTTATTCTTCTCCTTATTCAGGAGAAAGCGGGCGGTCGTCATTGGCATCCCGGGAGCTCTTGGACCGCCGACATGTACGACGTCCCTACCGATACTTATAACCTTATCGCGGACCTGAGAGAGATGTGTCCAGTACTGGATGATCTCCAGCATGTCTGCACGCGGATGTCCCAGAGACACATTCGTATAATAGGCGCCGTCCTTCTATTTGCTTCTATCATGACCAGTATTGCAGACTTTCGACCTGAGATTGATTGATTGATTGATTTAGGAACCGACATCACAGCATTCGGGGCATTCCCATAAGCGCTCCGTCCCCATCCCCAGCAGCCAGCGAAGAGTTCCAACATTAATAGTTCCAGTAGCAATCTGATTATATGTCCGTCGCGTCTATCCTCTAAGCGTCGAGCATCGGCCAGATCCCCTCGTCACCCCTCGCTGTCGCATTCTTGCCAGACCATGGTAATCCATTTGCTCCTCCGAAGTGTACACGTGCTCCCACAAGGCCGCACTTTCCACCTGTTTCCGATTCCACTGCCACTTGCAAGTTCATGTTCAAGTGTGTCATGAATGTCTTGTGGCCATTCTTCTTGGTAGATCCCCGTTTTCACTTTCAGGAACGATGCTACTTTTTCTGACCCAGTGTGAAACTGGTAATTTGATCTATCAATTTCTACTTTCTTTTTCCGCCACATCTATCTAGTTTAGTTCATTTAATTTTGTGTGTGCCCTGTTTGAAGACACTATCTTTTTTCTCCTGCTTCTACTACCTCTACTACAATTACAACAATAACAACAACAACAACTACTACTACTACTAATTCTACTACTATTACTACTACTACCACTGCTGCTGCTACTACTACTACTACTACTACTACTACTACTACTACTACTACTACTACTACTACTACTACTACTACTACTACTACTACTACTACTACTACTACTACTACTACTACTACTACTACTACTACTACTACTACTACTACTATTATTATTATTATTATTATTATTACTGCTGCTACTGCTACTACTATTATTCTATTATTATTATTATTATTATTATTATTATTGCTACTGCTGCTGCCACTACTACTGCTGCTGTTGATACTACTGCTGCTGCTGTTACTACTACTGCTGCCGCTACTACTACTGTAGTCGATGGTAAAAGACAAAGGGAGACAATCAAAGACTGATGCTTCCTTCACTACGGTGCTAAGAGGTAAAGAGTAGTTCTGACTTCGTTACGGCCAAAGAAGAAAAGTAGTGAAAAGAGAGAGAACCTCACACCGCCTCAACCGACAAAAAAAAAGATGATAGTAATTAGATAAGAAGATATACGAGATCTCAGACAGAGGCAGAAACTATTTTATAGATGTTCACATAGGAAACACCATGTTTGAGCCCAAGCGATGAATTAAGGTGTTAGATTGTGTTAGAAATAGTGGTTGTAAAAACTAAAAGAGACAAATAAACAAATCAAAAACAGTACAAAAATAGCTCTTTATTTATCTCCTCTAGCTGAACATGTTTGATAACACATTGCAATAACAGATACAACAGACAACTGTATATATCAAACAACAACGGTGGGTAACCCCCAACCAATCAACACCACTTAAGACAACAGTACAGGGTACACCAAGTACCACAACACAGGTGCTCCAAGCAATAGCTGGTTAGACTGACACAATAAAGAACCTTGACACAAGCAACACTGCACAGACAATAAGGCACTACAAAAACATAGGTTACACAACATAAACCCCAAGACACGACATAAACAAAGAGTTGTGACACAATTTACTATCCCACCAAGAACCCAGGCCTGCTGACACTAACTAGTCAGCCGCTCCTGTAACAATGGAAAACACAATCTATGATTATCATTGTAAAGAAGACATATTAAACACATGAAGCAATGAGCACATGAATTAACCCATAGGTCATAAATGTACCTCCATCTAATTATCTATTCTGTTATTCTGAGGTAACCCTTGACGTCTATGTCATGATCATTCTTGTGTTGCCTCATTCTTCTTAAAGGTGACTACATATCTAATTGTTAAATACAACAATCAATGTTGCATCATCAGATCACCCACTTTATTATCTTCTCCAGTTGTGTCACTGCTATCATGAGATTACACTTGATATTGCTAGAATGGACCACCTAATGCAACAATGTCAATCTGCTCCACCTTCTCAGTTCAATGTAACTACACCACACGGCTCCTACACACACAAGCAGTGGAAGATTTATCTCATTTGTCCAGCTGTAAACACATAGCTACAAATAACAGAGTACATACATCAGCCACTGCAAACTGCCACAACATCACAACAAATTTGGTTAACACACATCAGACACTGCAAACAAACACAACATCTCAACACTGATTCAGTTAACACACACCAGAATGACATCTGTGAGCTGACAAATTGGGTTACCTTCCCTGCCTACCAAAATAGCTACATTTACCAAGGAACCCATAATCAGTTCCCTGTCCACACCTTCCAGAATATTTTATACATTAATTTGTACCAAGTCACCGGTAACACAGGACAACACAGTATTCCCTACAAACCACATGTTCATAGAACACTATCAATGTTCAGTCCATGATAGAGCCACAATCAAACACCACCTATTATATCTTCAGTCTAATGCTCTACAACTCTCTGCCTACTGTTATGCACACCGGCAACGGTTTTTCTAACACACCGTACTCTTTTCTCTAATATGAAACATATATCGACAGGTTGTACTCCTGTGCCCCACATCAGATAGTACGCTTTACTCCTATACAACAATACACAACATTATGGACTCCACCACCATCAGTCATAGAGTTGCCTCAAGATAGGAGCTTCACTGGACAACTACCTCAACAATGTCCCAGTTTGCATGAAGAGTACCAGCACTAATATGATACTGTGCAAGTTACAGCATCTGATTAGCATTACAAACTAACAACCAGCAAGCAAAACATGTCTAACTATGAAAAGCAACAGACATACATACAATGTGGAAACACCATATTTGTAGAATGTGACAATGTAACCTTACACATAGAAGAATCACAACATTCACAGAAAGTTAAAGATAAAGATAAACATTAATTACACAGGAACTCATTTAGGGACTCTCTGATACCCCTAAGATAGCTCATAAAATAAACACACAATATTACTAAGTGAAAGTACACCAAATAGTGGCCACCGTGCCTCATTCATATGAGACAGGATCCAAACACAACAATGTCCATGGCAGGATACAGAACATTAGTACTAATATAATAAACAGTGTACTATATATATTATGTCATTATTACACACTAATGACCAATAAGTGTTATTCAAGGCCCAACACAATCAGTGTAATATTATTTGTGAGTGGACAGCAAATGTACAGTTGTGCGCTCTGTTCCCCACCATTCTTCCTATCATACACCAGTTATAAGTTTTGCTATCTTACGCTTCATGTCGCATAGCAAGTGCATATATCTTTGCGAAAGGTGGTACGTAGCAATAAATCACATCCTTCCCCTGGTAAAACAATCACCCTGTTTTACTACACATAAAACTCCCAGTTTGATACACTAGCACAAACACTACTGCATTCTGGTAACAGATGTGACACCAGACTTCAATGCTAAATAAGAAACCCCTTTACCAATATCAGTTCCAGATGCACCTGCCTGTTCTCCCTCAATACAGCCACACTTCATTCACAGTTACGATTGCACTATGATGGCTGATACGCACCCCGCGTATTAAGATGCATTTTTTCCTACGCCTAGTAGCTATCAATCTGCATGGCGTCCCTACAATTCAACACATTATTTCCTTTACTTCTACTTATTACCTACATGTCCTAACTACATAGCTTAACCATTAACCCATCATTGCCACATATAACATGTAAGTACCCTTCCCTGCTTTACACATGTTATAAATATTACACATATATTATGGTTATTTTCCCCTACTCATGTTGCTTTGGAGTGTTCATACCCAACACTTGACCAAACATCCAATGTGATGCTCACCATAATCACAGAATAATCCTGTAAACATATCTTGCTGCTGTATACACATATGATTCTCACCACTCTGTTGTTAAGTAACCTTCATTTCAAGCAACCTCACAAGCACTTACTCCCTTCCATGCCAACATGGCCTGCATGGCACCATGTGGCATTATTTCAGTCTTTACTATAAACTAATTTATGACTCCACACATTGTATATTTTGGTGAATCTCCCACATATCTATTCAGCCAGTAACACATTAATGCTATAGGATAACCATGTAAAATAATTCCCAACAAAATAATCTTGTGCCAGCATGGCTGGCATGACATGACAGTCTCTATGATACTTAACCGCCATCAATGACCTATCCTACATATTTCACATCACCATTGTCTGATTGCTGACATCTCTATGTGTTACATGTTATTTTCATAAAGCTTTAGGGACACTAAATCCTTCTGTAGAACAGCTCATTTTAGTAATACTTATTCATATTATCTATTTATATTTCTTTGTTCCTACCATCTCGCCTAACAATTTTGTTCACCCATGCAAACACTTTCAAATTGGTAAACTGGCGTGTGCTACGATTTAACAAATATTTATTGAATTAAGCATTTTAAACTTAATAAGTTAAAACTTACAGTTTTGTCACAACATTAGTTGACACAGATCAACTCAGGGAATTGTTCCCACACCTGACAACAACAGAACAGCACTGAAATGAAGGCCATGCTGCCCGCATCTCTCATCAGCACAAAGGACTGCTAAAACAAAACTGGCTTCCGATTCCTTTGTTAAGCCGAGTTCCGGTGGTGGCCAGGACAAATACGGCTTTGATAGACCAAACTCGTGCATCGGTTTGTTGTAGACACCAAGGTGCATCGGTTTGGCGCTATCACACTACTACTACTACTACTACTATTATTATTATTATTATTACAACTACTACTAATACTAATATATAAAACTACTACTACTACTACTACTACTACTACTACTACTACTACTACTACTACTACTACTACTACTACTACTACTACTACTACTACTACTACTACTACTACTACTACTACTACTACTACTACTACTACTACTACTACTACTACTACTACTACTACCTACTACTACCAATATTCATCCAACGATTGTTTTGTTCATCTGTACATGATTACAAACGAGCATAGCATTAAAATCATTTTTATTTTTACATTAATTTTGTTCGTATTTCCTGTTTTACAGGAAGGACATCGCTGTCAACACCAGCATTTTACCGCTGTTGTTGATTTTCTGGCAAGATTACGCTCAGTAGTTTGCCATTGCTTTCTGAACGATCGGCTCACATACCCTGTAAGTAACGAACCACACGCGATCCGCTACCGAATCTCGCGCAGCTGCATTTCCCTACGTAGATATACGGGATTACGGAGAAACTCGTTAACTACTTAGCCAGGGAGATCGGATTTACATTATTTTTTTTTTAGCACATCCTTTAAAGGACCTCGCTGTCAACAAAAGCATATTTCAGCTGTATGTTGATTTCTTGGCAAGATTACGCTCAGTAGTTTGCCATTACTTTCTGAGCGGCCGGCTCGCATACCCCGTAAGTTACCGATGCGATTCGAACCTCTGCTGATTCTTACCGTCATCACGTCAGCATCAAAACCATTTGTATCAATATGACCATTGTAAACTTACCTTAATTGATACAAACCCTCCCGGCTCATAAATTATGTATTGCTGTGTTGTCTTTAGTTGACTTGTCTTAAGTCTTAAAATTCTTCTTCTTCTTCAGCGTTCCGAGCCATTGAGGTTCTTTGCTGCAGATACAATCCGTCTCCATTCGTCTCTCTGGTGGACCTTCTCCTGCCAGTCGCTGATTCCAAGTGCTTGTAGGTCTGTACATGTATTATCTCTCCACCGCCTTCTTGGTCTACCTCGGGGTCTACGGTCATTTATTTCCTGAGTGTAAGCGAGTTTTGTTTCCCTATTATCTTCCTTTCTTTCTATATGCCCCAGCCATTGTAGTCTATTAGCCTTCATGATACCAGTGATTAGCGGGGACTTAAACAGATCATAAATGTCTTTGTTACTTCTTCTTTTCCACTCTCCACTTTGTGTATCCCTAATGGGTCCAAAGATGCGTCTTAAAATTTTGTTCTCAAAGGTTTGTAACAAGGCTTCGTCTCTTTTCGTTGTACTCCAGGTTTCAGAGCCATACAGCACAACTGGTCTGATCAGTGTTTTGTATATTGTCTTAAAATTACGATGCAAATTTTAAGTTTAGTCACAGAGTTAATTATACATTTTATAAATTATTTCTTGGTATGTACTTTTTGTCTTATACGTCGTCTGTTTCCTCTCTCTCTCTATGTGACTTCGTGTGTTTACGTCTTCCGGCCACTAAACTCGTGACTTCTGGTCCTGTTAAGATGAAAACTGTTCAACAAAACGGCTGCGAAAAGAGAAATCTCTTCTTTACACTACACGAGGTCTGAACATGTGTTTTCTTCGTGTCTTTCTTATTATATGAAATCTGAACACGTGTTGTGCTCATGTCCCGTCTTAGACAAACAATGAATAGACAGAAAAGGTTCCAGTAACGCAGAAAACAAAAACATATAAAGAAATTATAGTTGTAATGAATATCAGACGCAATTTGCTACAGTCTCTTATTTGTTTTATTTTTCCTTTTAATTCTTTTAGGCTCTTCGACCTAGAAAACATGTTTGCATTCTAAATGACAGAAATTTAATTGTCATTGTCAGCATTTTACCCTCACGAATGTGATTGTGCACTTTCTCTTCTATCTTTATCCCAATGTTCGTTTACTTTAATTTCTGCAACCAGGCATACTTACTTGAGTTGGTCGCGTTGTTTACAGGTAGACATTTTATGATGTCTATGACTACATAAAGGGAAAAAGGGGAAATTTTGTTTTAATCGAAAGATGAGACTTAAAAATGTCACGTTACCGCTTGAATGTTCCATGAATGCCCCACAAATGTCCACTGAATGTCCCATGAAAGTCCCATTAATGATCCTTGAATATCCCATAAATGTTCTTTGAATGTCCCATGAATGCCCAATGAATGTCCTCTTATAGCAGTCGTGACATTTCATATGTGTTCTGTCCTCATCTTCAACAACCAGAGAAGAGTCCAATTTATACCCGATGAATGTCCCATGAAAGTCTCATGAATGCCCCCTGAAAGTCCAATCAATTTTCTATGACTGTCCCATGCATGTCCCATGAAAGTCCCATGAATATCCTCTGAATGTTCCGTGAATATCTCTTGACTGTTGTTTCATGTTCGGGGCACAGTTTTCCACTGTGTCTTAGTTTTTCTTTTTTAGTTGTTTTTTTTAATTTTATAGTTTTTGTCTGTTATAGTCTTGTCAGTCTTGTCATCATACTGTTGTATGATAGCTGCGTGTGTCTCCTCTAAGTCATCAGAGTCACTTCTAGAAAATACATATGCGGTCCTCGCTTCCTTCCAAGAATTTCTCATCGGACAAGACTTGCTGGTATGCCCATACGCCCGACACGAGAAACATTTAATGCTCCTCTTTTATGAGTCATACTTACTTCTTTTCTTCGCTGTAATGTCTCGTAGATACATTGTATATCCAGGGTGTTGGTCACACATTTCCAAGTTTCCGTGAGATAACTTACAATATTGACATCTGGTGAGGTATCCCTTTCTTTGTCTGTCTCCCTCTTTATTGGAATACTGGTATGGGCTACTTCTATTCTTATTACCATTAAATTTTTTAAAACTTACCATTGCCTTTCTGAAATCTAGCGCTCGCTCCTATAGCAAGCTCAGGCTATGTACAATTGGCAAATACATCCCTATGTGCATTGAAATATGACTCACCCTCAGTTTCCATCTCACTAAGATTTCTGCAAAAATTCTCAACTAAAAATACAGACATAGATTCTGGTACAGCAGACAAAAGTCTATCTCTTATTATTAGATCTCGAACATTTTCGAAATCAGATCCAATATCAGCCGCTTTAATCCATTTGTCAAGAACAGTTTGATTAGACTTAGGAGTAAGTGTTTTAAACTTCGTACGTAGACCCGATTCATCTAAACTGAAATGTGCAAGAACACGGTCTCGCATATACTTGTAGTTGGTACACAAGTCCTCAGGTATTAGTTCAATTACCTTTAAAGGCTCCAACGCAAGATGTCTATGAATGTGAATTGGTATGTCGTTCTCTGGAATTTTATAGAATTTTACGAGCACTTCGAAATTAGTAATCTAACAACTAACAGAATCGCCTTGTTGGAAATGCGAAAAAGATTTTGGAGCGACTGTAATTTTCGTACACTGCCAAAGGCTTTACTATTTATCTTTCGGGCTTAGTCTCAGCCGGAACGGGCATTCATCTTATCCTCTGAAATGGGCATACATGTTTATCCTCTGGGTCTAGTATCTACCGGAACGTGCTCCCATCTTTCTGCCATAAAGTGACTTACATTATTCTCTGTAGGCTTAGTACTTGGCTCATCGTTAACTGATTTACTTCTAATTCTTCTTCAACAAAATGGCAGAATTGAATTGTTTTATTAAGATTAATAGTTCTCAATATACACAATTGAAATCAATAGATCAACTTGTAAGTGTTTATAAACCAATGCCAGACAAGTGCTGTATTAATTCTAGAGGCAATATCTCAACGACTTATACAACATGCAGGAAATCCATTGAGTTATCCTTTCTCGGATTTTCATTGTATTCTTTCGTTCTGTCCCTTTATAACCAGATTAAAAATTATCGTCAAGCATGTCATTGCCTTACTTCATACACACGTATATTTAACACTTAATTGATATGTCTCTAATTATCCTACTCAAGCCATAAAGCTTGTTGAATTATTCGCTGGGTGACCATTCCATGATCAGTTGGCTTGTATACCAGCTCATCAAACCGACTAGTGCTTCATTCTATCCCTTAGTTATATATTATAGATATTGAATATAGATGATTAATAGTTAGCCTCTCATGATCTTGCTAATATTATCTTGGTTCGTGCCGTCCTTTCTTCATAGATGATCTTCGTCGTCTGTTTTTCTATGACGTCCCGTTTCCAATATTTACGTGTGTGCGTTCACTTTCCGTGCCGCACTTGTAATTTCAGTTCTTCCTAAATCTCTATTTTTGATGTGCGCCGTATGGCAGGTAGTTCTGGGAATGTGTCATCATTTCCTCTTGGTGACGGAACTGGAGCTACGGATCGTGATGAGCCAGGTGACTGTGCAGGTTTCTGAGGCGGGTACACGTCATCGAAGTTTGGGGGACCAGGAGGAGTAGAAAATGCTCCAGAGTTGTATGCTGGTGGCTGATTAGCGTAACGATTGTAACTTCCATGGGGCATCAGTGAGGGCAGCGATGGAGGAAGTGCTCCAGCGAACATTGTTGGGTACGGAGCTTGGTGTGCAGGCATGTTATACGGAGGATAATTCATCGACTGAGGAGCTCCTACCCCTGCTCGGAAGCCACCTCCACAACCACTACCACCACCACCTCGACCTTGATTCTTCTTGTCATAAGCGTCCAAATCTATAAGCAGGTTCTCGACCATGAGTATTTCGTCATTCTGCATGACTGTGGGGTCTGACTCAAATGGAACATTGTAAGTCTTTGCAATCTCCACCATGTAGCGCTCAAGCAGGGGCTTGGGTGGGGCCTGCACTGACAGTTTGTGCATGACCTTTTCATTCACATTACTCAGGCTGTTTGCACGACAGGCCAGAGCAAACTCCTTGCTGTACTTGAGGGTGAACTCCTCGGTGACTGCCTTCAGCTCCTGGACGTCGGCCTGTAGTCTCGGAGTTGCCAAGATTATGGTGGCAATAGCTTCTTCAAGCCCCGGATCCAGCTCTTTCTGAGTCTGTATCAAATCAAACCTGGCCAACAGCAGGTCACAATACATCTCCAGCAGCTCCATCGCCTCCACCAGGTAATCCTCGCGAATAATGTCCTCCACTCTGATCTTAGCCCTGTCTTCCTTCCCTGCTGCGATATAATCAGCAATTTCTTTCCTCGACTTTAACACCATTTCTGTCTTCTTCTTCTCCAACAACTTCAGTCGGTTGATAATTAACCTCAAGTTTGTTTTCAGCTTCGTGTAGTTAGGCCCGCTTTTGAACATGACTAAGACTCGGTGACAGATTAATAATCAATAATCAATCTGTCTCTCTGCTTGTTCCGATTTTTCAGTTACTTTCAATTTTGTTATTTTTAATTCGTTCAAAACAGTAAATTCAGTAATAATAAACAGCCTAAGGCTGGCCACTCAAACAATACTACTTGTGCTTCTACTACCTCTACTACAATTACAACAATAACAACAACAACAACTACTACTACTACTAATTCTACTACTATTACTACTACTACCACTGCTGCTGCTACTACTACTACTACTACTACTACTACTACTACTACTACTACTACTACTACTACTACTACTACTACTACTACTACTACTACTACTACTACTACTACTACTACTACTACTACTACCTTTAAAGGCTCCAACGCAAGATGTCTATGAATGTGAATTGGTATGTCGTTCTCTGGAATTTTATAGAATTTTACGAGCACTTCGAAATTAGTAATCTAACAACTAACAGAATCGCCTTGTTGGAAATGCGAAAAAGATTTTGGAGCGACTGTAATTTTCGTACACTGCCAAAGGCTTTACTATTTATCTTTCGGGCTTAGTCTCAGCCGGAACGGGCATTCATCTTATCCTCTGAAATGGGCATACATGTTTATCCTCTGGGTCTAGTATCTACCGGAACGTGCTCCCATCTTTCTGCCATAAAGTGACTTACATTATTCTCTGTAGGCTTAGTACTTGGCTCATCGTTAACTGATTTACTTCTAATTCTTCTTCAACAAAATGGCAGAATTGAATTGTTTTATTAAGATTAATAGTTCTCAATATACACAATTGAAATCAATAGATCAACTTGTAAGTGTTTATAAACCAATGCCAGACAAGTGCTGTATTAATTCTAGAGGCAATATCTCAACGACTTATACAACATGCAGGAAATCCATTGAGTTATCCTTTCTCGGATTTTCATTGTATTCTTTCGTTCTGTCCCTTTATAACCAGATTAAAAATTATCGTCAAGCATGTCATTGCCTTACTTCATACACACGTATATTTAACACTTAATTGATATGTCTCTAATTATCCTACTCAAGCCATAAAGCTTGTTGAATTATTCGCTGGGTGACCATTCCATGATCAGTTGGCTTGTATACCAGCTCATCAAACCGACTAGTGCTTCATTCTATCCCTTAGTTATATATTATAGATATTGAATATAGATGATTAATAGTTAGCCTCTCATGATCTTGCTAATATTATCTTGGTTCGTGCCGTCCTTTCTTCATAGATGATCTTCGTCGTCTGTTTTTCTATGACGTCCCGTTTCCAATATTTACGTGTGTGCGTTCACTTTCCGTGCCGCACTTGTAATTTCAGTTCTTCCTAAATCTCTATTTTTGATGTGCGCCGTATGGCAGGTAGTTCTGGGAATGTGTCATCATTTCCTCTTGGTGACGGAACTGGAGCTACGGATCGTGATGAGCCAGGTGACTGTGCAGGTTTCTGAGGCGTGTACACGTCATCGAAGTTTGGGGGACCAGGAGGAGTAGAAAATGCTCCAGAGTTGTATGCTGGTGGCTGATTAGCGTAACGATTGTAACTTCCATGGGGCATCAGTGAGGGCAGCGATGGAGGAAGTGCTCCAGCGAACATTGTTGGGTACGGAGCTTGGTGTGCAGGCATGTTATACGGAGGATAATTCATCGACTGAGGAGCTCCTACCCCTGCTCGGAAGCCACCTCCACAACCACTACCACCACCACCTCGACCTTGATTCTTCTTGTCATAAGCGTCCAAATCTATAAGCAGGTTCTCGACCATGAGTATTTCGTCATTCTGCATGACTGTGGGGTCTGACTCAAATGGAACATTGTAAGTCTTTGCAATCTCCACCATGTAGCGCTCAAGCAGGGGCTTGGGTGGGGCCTGCACTGACAGTTTGTGCATGACCTTTTCATTCACATTACTCAGGCTGTTTGCACGACAGGCCAGAGCAAACTCCTTGCTGTACTTGAGGGTGAACTCCTCGGTGACTGCCTTCAGCTCCTGGACGTCGGCCTGTAGTCTCGGAGTTGCCAAGATTATGGTGGCAATAGCTTCTTCAAGCCCCGGATCCAGCTCTTTCTGAGTCTGTATCAAATCAAACCTGGCCAACAGCAGGTCACAATACATCTCCAGCAGCTCCATCGCCTCCACCAGGTAATCCTCGCGAATAATGTCCTCCACTCTGATCTTAGCCCTGTCTTCCTTCCCTGCTGCGATATAATCAGCAATTTCTTTCCTCGACTTTAACACCATTTCTGTCTTCTTCTTCTCCAACAACTTCAGTCGGTTGATAATTAACCTCAAGTTTGTTTTCAGCTTCGTGTAGTTAGGCCCGCTTTTGAACATGACTAAGACTCGGTGACAGATTAATAATCAATAATCAATCTGTCTCTCTGCTTGTTCCGATTTTTCAGTTACTTTCAATTTTGTTATTTTTAATTCGTTCAAAACAGTAAATTCAGTAATAATAAACAGCCTAAGGCTGGCCACTCAAACAATACTACTTGTGTTCAAAATGTGCGAGAACACATCTCGTTAAATTGTCTAGTGTGAAAGTCGTGATTAACGGATCAAACAGCCGTCGTGCCAAGAACTCAAATGTCCAAGATTGTCCAAGAAAAGCTGAAATATTGCAGAAGCGAAATGATTCATCAACAACTCACGCATAATTATAGTCACCAACAAATAGCCTTCACAGCATGTGACTTGAAACTACAAGCATGGCTTCCCTGTACTGGCCTATTGAATGTCTGTTAAAATCGCACTGTTTTCGGAATTTAAATTTAAATAGAAAACTATTTGATGTGGCCGAATCTCGTACACAAGTCACTTTCCGTGCCGCACTTGTAATTTCAGTTCTTCCTAAATCTCTATTTTTGATGTGCGCCGTATGGCACTTACAACATTTTTCCTACCATTTCAGTCTTCCAGTCTTTGACATACGTCGCAGTAGTCGAACATACTTGTCATATTGGTCCATGGTCGAACATCTCCGTCTACATTGTCCACTAAAGGTCGCACATATCCGTCTATGTTTCTGTAATAAAGCGTATCCACTATCTTTACAACCCATTCCATTGTGAATAGTTGAAGTTTCATGAACGACATCACACAAAAAAAATTATAAATCGGACACATATCACATCTATCCCCGTAGACAATGTGTGGCTTTAAACTCCTTATTATATCAGAGAATTGAAGTCCAGCATACTAAGATCCCAATGTCTCCCACGACATCCCTAGTAGCTCCTTAAATGTGTGTGTTCACCCCATCCAGCCTCCACTGACACCATTGGTAACTGAATCGCTCATGCTTTCGCTGTGTATCTTCATAGTCGACCTTCCCATAATCCAATGTGCGTATGACCTGACTACAGTTGACGTAACTTCTGTGTTTCAACTTCGACTGTAATGTTTTATGTGGGGTTTTCATATGTGCATATTTTTTTTCGGCACTTTCTAATGTTGTTACTGTATATTCTTCGTTGACCTCTGTGGCTCATGAGTATGGCTGCCTAATATTTACCTGCAATATTTAATCCTATTCTATCACATAATAATAGCATTATTAAGTTAATTACCTAGATAGCTACCATTCCTTTCGTACCCATTCATCCTGTTCATGAATTAACTGCATGTTAAAGTATGAATAATAATACCCTAATTAACGCAATAATATAATTGCAAGGAACCCAATGAACATTTGAAACCAATCAATTTCCTTATAATCAAATTAGTAGTACCCTTTTTATCATGTGTCCTACCTATGGCTTACTGAACCTGTGGAATTTGTGTCAAAGAGTACATAATATATATGTATTGTCATGATAAAACAATAATACATCATGTGATACTGAAAAATGCATTAAACGAAATAATGACAAATCAATTGTTTTGTCATGTCTTTTTTTTTTTTTTTTTTCATTAATTCATCTTTTTTCATTTTCCTGAATTTATTTTTTTTTTCTTTCAGGAATTCATCTTTTTTTCATTTTCCTGAATTTTTTTTTCTTTTTCATACATGTTGGTTTCTATTTCTGAATCATCGCTTGTGACAGGTATCTTTTTGTCTTCTGTCGGGAAAATTAATTCTGCGTAATTTCCTTCATGTATTTTCATGTTGTCTTTTTCCCATTGTTCTACTTCTTGAGCGGTACACTCTTTTACTCATATTTTCTACGATTAATCTATCTATTCTACTATTCTATCTATATTTTTAACGGGAACGGCCCGAACACAGACAGGCAGGCAGACAGGAAGGCAGGCAGATGGGCGTGCGGGCGCGCTGGCGGGTGGGAGGACGGACGGACGGACGGGATCTTATATGACTACTTATATGAATTAAATTAGATGCTCCCCACCAGGAGGTGGGTGAAGCCGGCCAGGTCAGACAGGCAGACAGACAGACAGACATACAGCTTATATGACTACTTATATGAATTAAATGAGATGCTCCCCACCAGGGTCTGGGCGAAGCCGGGCCGGGTCAGACAGACAGACAGGCAGACAGACAGACAGACAGACAGCTTATATGACTACTTTGTTTTTTTCGCGTTTCCATCCTGTTTCAAGATAATGCGGTCAACACCAGCATCTTTCAGCTGTATGTTGATTCCTAGGCTAGATTACGCTCATCAGCACGCCACGACTTTCTGAGTGACCGGCTTCATACTCTCATAAGTCACTTTTGCGATTCGAACCACTGCTAATTCTCGTCGCGTCACGTGACAAGAGTATTCGGGGTTAGCGGAGAAAGCTGCTAACTCCTCGGCCATGGAGCCGGCTTTATATGACTACTTATATGAATTAAATGAGATGCTCCCACCAGGAGCTGGGCGAAGCCGGGCCGGGTCAGACAGACAGACAGACAGACAGACAGACAGACAGACAGACAGACAGACAGACAGACAGACAGACAGACAGCCTATATGACTACTTATATGAATAAAATTAGATGCTCCCCACCAGGGGCTGGGCGAAGCCGGGCCAGGTCAGACAGACAGGCAGACAGAAGCTTATATGACTACTTATATGAATTATTTGAGATGTTCCCCACCTGGGGCTGGGCGAAGCCTGGCCGGGTCAGATAGACAGGCAGGCAGGCAGGTAGACAGACCGACCGACCGACCGACCGACCGACCGACAACCCGACCGATCGACCGACCGATCGATCGATCGATCGATATCCCCACCCGGGACTCGGCGATGCCGGGCCTGGTCATCTAGTGTATACTAAAATATAACATCATAAAGAAACAGTACATATGTTTACTCTGAAAATATCTGTGATATTTTGTGTTTACAACATAGGAAAATTACCCATTGGTCTTGGTGACCATAAGTGATTTTATTTCCATTCATTCGACATTCACTCACATTTTCCTGTTTCTTCCTCGCACTCGTGTATACTAAAATATAATATCATAAAGAACAGTACGTGTGTTTACTCTGGAGATATCTGTGATATCTTGTATTTACAATATAGGAAATTACCCACTGGTCTTGGTGACCACAGGTGATTTTATATCAAATTCATTCAACATTCATCCACATTTTCCTGTTTCTCTCTCTCACTCATGTATACTGCAAAGTTTAATTTGTAATGTTCTTTTAAAGCAATACTTATATTTTACTGTAGAAATATCTGTGATATTTTCTGAGTGTACATAAAGGAAATTGTGTGTTATATGTGAGGTGTTTATATCTGGCTGAGTTTCTGCATGTCCATATAAGCTGTCTGTAGTAAGAAAAGGCTATTAGTAGTTTTGTATGTAAGTCTTTTGCTGTCTTTGGTGGAGTGTTAAGGAATATAGCTTTGTATATGTTAGTTTGTTTGCCTGTTTGTGTTTGAATGAGGTGTTGGAGTGTTGCGCGTGTGGCAGTAAGTGTTGGACATGTATAGTAAATGTGTCCCTCTGTCTCCTGTGTGTTGTTTCTACATAATTGGCATTGTTTGTCTATGTATACTTGTCCTTGTGTTGGAGTCATGCTGTATAATAACCTATATGTGATTTCTCTAGCTGTTGGTGTTATGTGTTTGTTGTGTTAGGTTTGAAAAGGTGCATGTGAAGTCAGACATGAAGTATTTGTATCCTCTTTTGATCCTAAGTGTGAGTGGTGGTGCTTGCTCTCTAACTAACTGTTTGTATATTGTGTGTGTTGTTTGCTGTATTAAATGTTCATGTCCCTGTATTGCCTACATGCATGTCTGATAGAATGTTGGCAGTGTTCTCTGATAGTGTGCAGTTGCATTGTTAAGTGGTGTGTCGGATAAATAGTTGATGGCTCAACCCCAAAGAGATCAAGGATCCAGAGTTCCTCATTCTCAATGTGATCCTGTCCGTTAAAATTAATTCAGCTGTTACTGGCTCAATGATTTGAGACCATTAAATAGAGTTTTGGAGAGCCAAGGAATACTTCCAGGAAAACAATGAAATTTTTACTTAGTATCCCAAATGTCCTTATGGATGGTTCCTTGCCTCCCCTCTACCAACTAAATAATTAATCTAGGGTAATTGCTTACACCAATGTTACTATGACAAGAGAACTCTCAAAAGAGAAAATAATCCGTAATTTTCATCATTTAATATACATATTGCCGGTCTCTCTGGCTGTGGGGTTACAACACTTTCTCTGTAATCCCGTTTATCATGCAGAGTCTCGTAGCGGAGCGAGAGCTGAGGCGGTTCGACCCTCGCTCGTGACTTGCGGGATACTGAGCCGGCCGCTCAGAAAGCAATGGCAAACTACTGAGCGTAATCTTGCCAAGAGATCAACAGACAGCTGAATGATGCTGCTGTTGACAGCGATGTCCTGTAAAGGATATGCGAATTAAAAAAAAAAAAAATATACATATTAATGGATTTGTAGCTTATACATATAATAGAATACAACAAGCAATACAGTACAATTACAATATTATGGGCATATTAGTCTCTTAACTAAGTATCTATCTCCTGGCTGTGCCACTGTATCATACATGGACCCCAGAGTTGCATCCGTTCTTAATTCTAAATATTGGGCCTCTTCTGCTGGCCTAATCTGTGGAAAGAACCTCGGTATACCGTGGTTTGTTTCCCATCCAGTGTAGACTGGATTACCCTGGTGTTATTTAATCTTGTGGCTCACTGTGTTACTTCCATCTATACCTAGGAAAAAGGATATTTAATACCTGTCCTGGAAGGGTGGTAAAAATTGGCAGGAAGTTGCTGTGGAATAGTATTTGGCTTCACTATCTCAGCTGCCTCACTCAGTTAACTTGCTACTGCATTCAGTCAAGCTGCTACAACTACTTTCACAAAGTGCTGCATTCACAAAGTCAGGTCTGGATAATGACCACTACCTGAAATGTTAGCATCCATCATAAGTCTAAAAATATCAGCAATGTGAACATCAGAACTGAAATATTCTATATTTTTCTCAATAACCTCACAAAGAAAATACCTAAAAGAATTGTGATTCTAGGAAAATAAACAGTGGAAGGTAAAGAGTCTTGGTGCTCTCAAATAGTTATCCACAACATAATGGGTTTCTCTCCATTCCATCTTCCATTATATGGTGTTCAAGTTTCGTCAGGTCTACCGGTTAAGTCATACCTTGATTGATTTGGAATTGACAACTATCCCATGGGTTCCTATCCCATTCTGCACCTAGTTAATTATCTTCTTCATCTTTTCTTATTCAGGAAAAAAGAGTCTCATACATTAAGGGCTTTTAAAGACAGTTCCCATTTCAATGAGTATTTGCTTATGAACAATATAAGCACATTATGGTATTATTCTTGTATAGCATTCAGGTGTATTCTTCTTCATTAAATGCTTCAAGTGAGAAGATTTCTTCCATTCTCATGGATGTAACATTATTATTATCATCATCAACAACATGGTTTCATGATCTCATTGTAATTACAATCATCATCATTATTATCATAATCATTACATTGTCATTACAATCATTATCGTTATCATTATTATCATGCTTATGACATTAGAATTCTCATGTTTCTCATATGTTGTACCAACCAGACTCAGATGGAGTCTAGCCAAGCCTGCGTTAAACTGACATCTATTGTTAGTCGTCTACCTGTGGTTAGTCGTTCAACTGACATCTATTGTTAGTCGTCTACCAAGAGTAGATGTTCACAGACACATTAGACTTTATGTGTTGGCCTGGGGAATTTCTTCTAGTGATGCTGAAGAGAATTTACATCGCCCAACCAGTGCTGAACCATTCAAGTGTATGGAGTGACTGTGGCAATACACTATTTTCAGCTATGGTCCCGGTACCTCAGGGGATACGTCATGGTCGAAGGTCTCCCATCCCAACTGCATAGACTAGCAGTCTTAGACACTTGGTAGGGACAATTCTCGCATTGTGAAGGTGGTTTCAGTCCTGTCATGGGAAGCCCAGGTGGCTAACTCCCACTGTGTTGCTCACCGGTTGCTTGCGGCAGATCAGACCTCAAGTGTTCCGGACATCCGTGCCGGGGAAGAGCAGGGTGAGTCAAAGGGACCGACTCGACGGAAACACCTTGCTAATCTTCTGCTACGCCTAGGGATGACCCCGTAATCATCTCTGACTCTATCTCTAACCTTTACTCTATATTGTACATAGCTTTCCTGTCAGGACGTTCCTTTCCGACCTATGTCTATACAAAACGAAGCAACAAAAAAACGAAACAACAACAACACGAAACAAAACAACAACAACACGAAACAAAAACAAAACGAAACAAAACAACAACAAATCGAAACAACAACAAAACGAAACAAAACAACAGCATCACGAAACAACAACAAAACGAAACAACAACAAAACGAAACAAAACAACAACAACACGAAACAACAACAAAACGAAACAACAACAAAACGAAACAAAACAATAACAACACGAAACAACAACAAAACGAAACAAAACAACAACAAATCGAAACAACAACAAAACGAAACAACAACAAAACGAAACAAAACAACAGCAACACGAAACAACAACAAAACGAAACAACAACAAAACGAAACAAAACAACAACACACGAAACAACAACAAAACGAAACAAAACAACAACAAAACGAAACAACAACAAAACGAAACAACAACAACAACACGAAACAACAACAAAACGAAACAACACCAAAATGAATCAAAACAACAACAACACGAAACAACAACAAAACGAAACAAAACAACAGCAACACGAAACAACAACAAAACGAAACAACAACAAAACGAAACAAAACAACAGCAACACGAAACAACAACAAAACGAAACTACAACAAAACGAAACAAAACAACAACAACACGAAACAACAACAAAACGAAACAAAACAACAACAAAACGAAACAACAACAAAACGAAACAAAACAACAACAAAACGAAACAACACAACAACAAAACGAAACATCAACAAAAGGAAACAACAACAAAAGGAAACAAAACAACAACAAAGAATAGTTTAGTTTAGTCGTTGGAACAACATCACGGCACACTGTTTAACCCATAAATGCTCCGTTTTCCTTCTAACTCAAACCTGAATCTGGAGAAACTCAGCTCAATGCATGAACGCCGTTGCATCGTCGAGGATCCTGAAATACTTTGGGTAGATTTTTAACTCAAAATTTTGCCCGGGCAGCGCCGTTAGGCTACTCTTTTTAGATTTCCAACTGCCAAGGGATTTTGTACGTGCACAACAATACACACGGGCGTCCGATCTCACTGTCGCGAAACGCACGTGGGTCTCAGACGGGACAGCACAGTACCCACTCTGTCCCACTCTCTCTCGGTGGTTAGGCCACATTTTAAGGCGGATGATGGGGTATTTCCAAGTAAAAAGAGTCAGGACTGTTTTCTGGGTCCTTGAGATGTTATTATCGGGATCGCAAGGAATTTCACGGGTACCAAAAATCAACACTCAACTCTTGGAGCGTGCGTAGATATTTTCTGTGGTAAATCGCACATTCAGATAAAACTCGGGGAATGCTGGGTTTCCTTCACTTTCGTGAGGTATGTGCTCGAAGCTTTTCGGGAGACTCCGTGAGTGTGTTCTTCCGAAGCTGACACGAAGAGGCCATTCGGTAGCCAGTCATCAAGAAAGGTGGCCGCTTCGTAAGCCAGTTGTATTAGTGGCATCACGGGGAGCCGGAGAATGTTCTACAGCTAAGGGTGTTGTTGTAGCTATCCTTTCACGGCCGTGTCCGCCGGCTGTAATCTGTGCAACTCTTATGGCATCAGAGATTGATCTACAGTGGTGACATTGTTGTCCTTGAGACGATAGGCCGTGTCTTTGACCAGCTGTATCATGATGTATCTTTGGGGATCCAGAGAGTGGACCTACAGCCCAAGGCTTGATGAACCTACCGGGTCGCTGTCTGTTGCATATTTGTTCCTAAGCTTTAAAGGTAACACACTTTTATACTTGGCGTCGCTTAACTAAAGTTTGTATTTCAATTGTAGGTCAATTCTTAACCAGGCCGGCCAGTTGCGCCGTAGCCTGTGCTCTGACCGATATGTACATGTTGACCTCGGGTCAGAGGACAGCAGCTGTAAGTTCAGTCTCGACCACGCATGCTAACTGTGTCACAAGCCCGTGTGTGTACTATGACCTATATTAAGCTGAGGCCAGTATTCAACAGACAAGACGGGATGTATTGTGCAAACCAGCTTAGTGGAACAGTCTGGTTTAAGCAACTTAACAATACATTCGACTCCCTATCTCAATAATGGGGTATATGAAGGAATTATTGTTCTGACAGAATAATTCCTCTTGAATAGAGCTTTAATTTGATTCCCTTAATGAATGAGGTCGACATTAGTACGTTTCAATCATCATCGTGTGGCTGTGGGAAACAGTACTTGTCAGTCAGCCTCATATGACACGAGAATCACATGCGTTTCTCGTTACGGTGAAACCCATGTAGGAGGCTATAAGCTGGGAAGAGATTATCGCCCCATAGGCTTGTTGTTATTTAACTGGGCTTAGTCAGAAGAGGGAAAGATATCTTAACACCTACTAGGGATTGAACCGTGGGCCAATATAGCGGTGGGGAAACACCCAATCATGTATCGCGTGGATATTTCATCAGTGTTGTCTGATTCGATACTTCCTTTAATGAGAAGGGAATATTTTGTCAGGCGGGTCTATCGTTCTATTGTCTCTATACTTTCATCAGATCCCGATTGTTTGGGATGTTTGATTCGACACAATTCCTAAGCAGCCAAAGGAATTTAGTCAGGTGATGAGTGTCTATATATTCATACACCCACACACAACATAAATCCCGGTATCCGAGGCAGAGAGGTGGGAAGCGACCAACACAAGAACATGAAACTCTTGTGGTGTTTGTCTGGTCTTTAATTCAGTATTTCAGGTTGGATATCAATGTAGCTTATTTCATTAACCTTGGAGTTGGCATGGAATTCTTACCTGAGATATTCTGATATGCTTATCTACTTTTCTGATGAGACAAATTGTGATTAAGAAAGATTATCTAGACCATAACACTTGATGATCTCTATAGGAGGTATGGATTTCTGCCATCCTCATGAATGGAACCTGTCATCATATCTACTATCTATTAGATATGCGGCTTGTGGCTGGAAAGCTATTGACCTACGTTAGGATTACCAGGAGTAGTAACTTAACCCGTCGGTGAGACATGTCTGGAAAGTCAGGCATAATAATATTGTGGTCTGAGCTGGAGGAACTGACCACAATGAATTGGATGTTAGTGTAGATGCATATTGATGTAGTGTGTATTGTGCAAGGGTGTTATGGATGTGTACACCTGGCGTGTTCTTGCTCTACAGAAACCCCTTTGATGTTGCTGTGGGCGAGTGCCCTTTACTGTTTGCAGTGGCATGTGTGCTGTTGACCCATTGCTGATTCCTGAGAGCCTGCTTGCCCCTGGTCCGTGGCTGGGTGCAGTGGACCTGTGGCTGTGTGATGTGACTTTCGATTGTGCTAAAAGCCAAGTGGCTAGTGGTTGCTGAACTTTACATGGTCATGTTCCGAGGCTCCATGAGGCATCATACAGGATCAGGTGAATGTGTCTTACCACCTAGTTCTACACACTGACATTCAATACTACACTGACATACATATGTGGGATGATGCGAATGTCACACAGACTACTCTCACCCAATTGACTGTTCATAGCTGTATGTGCGTCTGTAGGTTTGTTCGTCTGTGTGTTCGAGTCGGAATTTCCAATAAAGATTCTGGATTCGTCTTTTATAAGGTTGTTCTCTTATAGTCAGTCAGGTATCTTCTTGTATCCACAGTCGTCATATGGGAAGGGTCGTCCGGGAACCGTCCTGGGGACAATCTAGTAAGAGGGAAGGCAGAAGGTAATCACGAACCCCAATTAAAATATATCGACAACCACCGAGAATCAGGCCGGTGTTATCACACTCACAACCCAGAGATCAGGGGACATTTTATTACTGGAAGTCCAGGTGGCTTTTTTAAATAAATCCCGTCCTCACCGGGATTTATCTATTTAAAAAAAAAAAAAACACCAAACAACAAAAGCAAAACAAAACGAAACAAGACAAAACGAAACAAGACAAAACGAAACAACAACAAGTAACAAAAACATTAGTAACAAAAACATTAGTAACAAAAACAGTAGGTAACGTAACAAAAACAGTAGGTAACTTAACAAAAACAGTAGATAACGTAACAAAAACAGTAAATAACGTAACAAAAACAGTAGGTAACGTAACAAAAACAGTAGATAACGTAACAAAAACAGTAGATAACGTAACAAAAACAGTAGATAACGTAACAAAAACAGTAGATAACGTAATAAAAACAGTAGATAACGTAACAAAAACAGTAGGTAACGTAACAAAAACAGTAGATAACGTAACAAAAACAGTAGATAACGTAACAAAAACAGTAGATAACGTAACAAAAACGGTAGGTAACGTAACAAAAACAGTAGATAACGTAACAAAACCAGTAGATCTCATCTCATCTCATCATGTTCCTCTTGTACCTTGCGGTGTCGAGGTGAAGTATAAACTTCGTGAGAGTGCCCGGTTATGGGCTTCGTATATCGACATTCCCATGGATTCTGTTATTCCCTCAGTCCAACGTCTACGTGGTCGGCCTCTTCCTCTGTTTCCATCTGGTCTGTACATCATTGCTTGTTGTGGCATGCTGTTGACTGGTAGCCTACTTGCATGGCCAAACCATTTGACTTGCTGCTTTCTAATAAAATCTAGAGCAGCTTTAACCCCTACTTTAGTCCTGATTTCTTCATTTCTGATCTTATTTCTTCTTGATACGTTGAGTATTCTTCTCAGAAACCTCATTTCTGTTGTTGTGATTTTTCTTTTCTCTTTTTCTGTCCATTAACATTGCCGGGTCGATAGCCGTTTGGGTCAGTCCGTTTATACTTCTTGGTTTTTCTACGAGCAGTATGAAGATCCCCTGCCGGCTTGGTAGGCCAGTCGCAGGTTTAGGACACTAATCTGACCACAGGGAGTCCATCCCCTATGGCGAGCCATAGCCCCGTTAGCCCATGACCTCGCGGTCATGGTTGCCCGGTCTGCACCACTTGGAGGTGGGGGTTGACTTGTGTAGTCTGCGGGTCATCGGCAGGCTACTAATTTTCGCTCTTCACCCCTCCTGGGAGAGGCTAGCCGATCCTAACCCTGCTGGCTGCAGGGCCAGGCGCATTCCACACCTTACAGACCAAAACAGTAGATAACGTAACAAAAACAGTAGATAACGTAACAAAAACAGTAGATAACGTAACAAAAACAGTAGATAACGTAACAAAAACAGTAGGTAACGTAACAAAAACAGTAGATAACGTAACAAAAACAGTAGATAACGTAACAAAAACAGTAGATAACGTAACAAAAACAGTAGTTATTCTTCTCCTTATTCAGGAGAAAGCGGGCGGTCGTCATTGGCATCCCGGGAGCTCTTGGACCGCCGACATGTACGACGTCCCTACCGATACTTATAACCTTATCGCGGACCTGAGAGAGATGTGTCCAGTACTGGATGATCTCCAGCATGTCTGCACGCGGATGTCCCAGAGACACATTCGTATAATAGGCGCCGTCCTTCTATTTGCTTCTATCATGACCAGTATTGCAGACTTTCGACCTGAGATTGATTGATTGATTGATTTAGGAACCGACATCACAGCATTCGGGGCATTCCCATAAGCGCTCCGTCCCCATCCCCAGCAGCCAGCGAAGAGTTCCAACATTAATAGTTCCAGTAGCAATCTGATTATATGTCCGTCGCGTCTATCCTCTAAGCGTCGAGCATCGGCCAGATCCCCTCGTCACCCCTCGCTGTCGCATTCTTGCCAGACCATGGTAATCCATTTGCTCCTCCGAAGTGTACACGTGCTCCCACAAGGCCGCACTTTCCACCTGTTTCCGATTCCACTGCCACTTGCAAGTTCATGTTCAAGTGTGTCATGAATGTCTTGTGGCCATTCTTCTTGGTAGATCCCCGTTTTCACTTTCAGGAACGATGCTACTTTTTCTGACCCAGTGTGAAACTGGTAATTTGATCTATCAATTTCTACTTTCTTTTTCCGCCACATCTATCTAGTTTAGTTCATTTAATTTTGTGTGTGCCCTGTTTGAAGACACTATCTTTTTTCTCCTGCTTCTACTACCTCTACTACAATTACAACAATAACAACAACAACAACTACTACTACTACTAATTCTACTACTATTACTACTACTACCACTGCTGCTACTACTACTACTACTACTACTACTACTACTACTACTACTACTACTACTACTACTACTACTACTACTACTACTACTACTACTACTACTACTACTACTACTACTATTATTATTATTATTATTATTATTACTGCTGCTACTGCTACTACTATTATTCTATTATTATTATTATTATTATTATTGCTACTGCTGCTGCCACTACTACTGCTGCTGTTGATACTACTGCTGCTGCTGTTACTACTACTGCTGCCGCTACTACTACTGTAGTCGATGGTAAAAGACAAAGGGAGACAATCAAAGACTGATGCTTCCTTCACTACGGTGCTAAGAGGTAAAGAGTAGTTCTGACTTCGTTACGGCCAAAGAAGAAAAGTAGTGAAAAGAGAGAGAACCTCACACCGCCTCAACCGACAAAAAAAAAGATGATAGTAATTAGATAAGAAGATATACGAGATCTCAGACAGAGGCAGAAACTATTTTATAGATGTTCACATAGGAAACACCATGTTTGAGCCCAAGCGATGAATTAAGGTGTTAGATTGTGGTAGAAATAGTGGTTGTAAAAACTAAAAGAGACAAATAAACAAATCAAAAACAGTACAAAAATAGCTCTTTATTTATCTCCTCTAGCTGAACATGTTTGATTACACATTGCAATAACAGATACAACAGACAACTGTATATATCAAACAACAACGGTGGGTAACCCCCAACCAATCAACACCACTTAAGACAACAGTACAGGGTACACCAAGTACCACAACACAGGTGCTCCAAGCAATAGCTGGTTAGACTGACACAATAAAGAACCTTGACACAAGCAACACTGCACAGACAATAAGGCACTACAAAAACATAGGTTACACAACATAAACCCCAAGACACGACATAAACAAAGAGTTGTGACACAATTTACTATCCCACCAAGAACCCAGGCCTGCTGACACTAACTAGTCAGCCGCTCCTGTAACAATGGAAAACACAATCTATGATTATCATTGTAAAGAAGACATATTAAACACATGAAGCAATGAGCACATGAATTAACCCATAGGTCATAAATGTACCTCCATCTAATTATCTATTCTGTTATTCTGAGGTAACCCTTGACGTCTATGTCATGATCATTCTTGTGTTGCCTCATTCTTCTTAAAGGTGACTACATATCTAATTGTTAAATACAACAATCAATGTTGCATCATCAGATCACCCACTTTATTATCTTCTCCAGTTGTGTCACTGCTATCATGAGATTACACTTGATATTGCTAGAATGGACCACCTAATGCAACAATGTCAATCTGCTCCACCTTCTCAGTTCAATGTAACTACACCACACGGCTCCTACACACACAAGCAGTGGAAGATTTATCTCATTTGTCCAGCTGTAAACACATAGCTACAAATAACAGAGTACATACATCAGCCACTGCAAACTGCCACAACATCACAACAAATTTGGTTAACACACATCAGACACTGCAAACAAACACAACATCTCAACACTGATTCAGTTAACACACACCAGAATGACATCTGTGAGCTGACAAATTGGGTTACCTTCCCTGCCTACCAAAATAGCTACATTTACCAAGGAACCCATAATCAGTTCCCTGTCCACACCTTCCAGAATATTTTATACATTAATTTGTACCAAGTCACCGGTAACACAGGACAACACAGTATTCCCTACAAACCACATGTTCATAGAACACTATCAATGTTCAGTCCATGATAGAGCCACAATCAAACACCACCTATTATATCTTCAGTCTAATGCTCTACAACTCTCTGCCTACTGTTATGCACACCGGCAACGGTTTTTCTAACACACCGTACTCTTTTCTCTAATATGAAACATATATCGACAGGTTGTACTCCTGTGCCCCACATCAGATAGTACGCTTTACTCCTATACAACAATACACAACATTATGGACTCCACCACCATCAGTCATAGAGTTGCCTCAACATAGGAGCTTCACTGGACAACTACCTCAACAATGTCCCAGTTTGCATGAAGAGTACCAGCACTAATATGATACTGTGCAAGTTACAGCATCTGATTAGCATTACAAACTAACAACCAGCAAGCAAAACATGTCTAACTATGAAAAGCAACAGACATACATACAATGTGGAAACACCATATTTGTAGAATGTGACAATGTAACCTTACACATAGAAGAATCACAACATTCACAGAAAGTTAAAGATAAAGATAAACATTTATTACACAGGAACTCATTTAGGGACTCTCTGATACCCCTAAGATAGCTCATAAAATAAACACACAATATTACTAAGTGAAAGTACACCAAATAGTGGCCACCGTGCCTCATTCATATGAGACAGGATCCAAACACAACAATGTCCATGGCAGGATACAGAACATTAGTACTAATATAATAAACAGTGTACTATATATATTATGTCATTATTACACACTAATGACCAATAAGTGTTATTCAAGGCCCAACACAATCAGTGTAATATTATTTGTGAGTGGACAGCAAATGTACAGTTGTGCGCTCTGTTCCCCACCATTCTTCCTATCATACACCAGTTATAAGTTTTGCTATCTTACGCTTCATGTCGCATAGCAAGTGCATATATCTTTGCGAAAGGTGGTACGTAGCAATAAATCACATCCTTCCCCTGGTAAAACAATCACCCTGTTTTACTACACATAAAACTCCCAGTTTGATACACTAGCACAAACACTACTGCATTCTGGTAACAGATGTGACACCAGACTTCAATGCTAAATAAGAAACCCCTTTACCAATATCAGTTCCAGATGCACCTGCCTGTTCTCCCTCAATACAGCCACACTTCATTCACAGTTACGATTGCACTATGATGGCTGATACGCACCCCGCGTATTAAGATGCATTTTTTCCTACGCCTAGTAGCTATCAATCTGCATGGCGTCCCTACAATTCAACACATTATTTCCTTTACTTCTACTTATTACCTACATGTCCTAACTACATAGCTTAACCATTAACCCATCATTGCCACATATAACATGTAAGTACCCTTCCCTGCTTTACACATGTTATAAATATTACACATATATTATGGTTATTTTCCCCTACTCATGTTGCTTTGGAGTGTTCATACCCAACACTTGACCAAACATCCAATGTGATGCTCACCATAATCACAGAATAATCCTGTAAACATATCTTGCTGCTGTATACACATATGATTCTCACCACTCTGTTGTTAAGTAACCTTCATTTCAAGCAACCTCACAAGCACTTACTCCCTTCCATGCCAACATGGCCTGCATGGCACCATGTGGCATTATTTCAGTCTTTACTATAAACTAATTTATGACTCCACACATTGTATATTTTGGTGAATCTCCCACATATCTATTCAGCCAGTAACACATTAATGCTATAGGATAACCATGTAAAATAATTCCCAACAAAATAATCTTGTGCCAGCATGGCTGGCATGACATGACAGTCTCTATGATACTTAACCGCCATCAATGACCTATCCTACATATTTCACATCACCATTGTCTGATTGCTGACATCTCTATGTGTTACATGTTATTTTCATAAAGCTTTAGGGACACTAAATCCTTCTGTAGAACAGCTCATTTTAGTAATACTTATTCATATTATCTATTTATATTTCTTTGTTCCTACCATCTCGCCTAACAATTTTGTTCACCCATGCAAACACTTTCAAATTGGTAAACTGGCGTGTGCTACGATTTAACAAATATTTATTGAATTAAGCATTTTAAACTTAATAAGTTAAAACTTACAGTTTTGTCACAACATTAGTTGACACAGATCAACTCAGGGAATTGTTCCCACACCTGACAACAACAGAACAGCACTGAAATGAAGGCCATGCTGCCCGCATCTCTCATCAGCACAAAGGACTGCTAAAACAAAACTGGCTTCCGATTCCTTTGTTAAGCCGAGTTCCGGTGGTGGCCAGGACAAATACGGCTTTGATAGACCAAACTCGTGCATCGGTTTGTTGTAGACACCAAGGTGCATCGGTTTGGCGCTATCACACTACTACTACTACTACTACTACTACTACTACTATTATTATTATTATTATTACAACTACTACTAATACTAATATATAAAACTACTACTACTATTACTACTACTACTACTACTACTACTACTACTACTACTACTACTACTACTACTACTACTACTACTACTACTACTACTACTACTACTACTACTACTACTACTACTACTACTACTACTACTACTACTACTACTACTACTACTACTACTACTACTACTACTACTACTACTACCTACTACTACCAATATTCATCCAACGATTGTTTTGTTCATCTGTACATGATTACAAACGAGCATAGCATTAAAATCATTTTTATTTTTACATTAATTTTGTTCGTATTTCCTGTTTTACAGGAAGGACATCGCTGTCAACACCAGCATTTTACCGCTGTTGTTGATTTCCTGGCAAGATTACGCTCAGTAGTTTGCCATTGCTTTCTGAACGATCGGCTCACATACCCTGTAAGTAACGAACCACACGCGATCCGCTACCGAATCTCGCGCAGCTGCATTTCCCTACGTAGATATACGGGATTACGGAGAAACTCGTTAACTACTTAGCCAGGGAGATCGGATTTACATTATTTTTTTTTTAGCACATCCTTTAAAGGACCTCGCTGTCAACAAAAGCATATTTCAGCTGTATGTTGATTTCTTGGCAAGATTACGCTCAGTAGTTTGCCATTACTTTCTGAGCGGCCGGCTCGCATACCCCGTAAGTTACCGATGCGATTCGAACCTCTGCTGATTCTTACCGTCATCACGTCAGCATCAAAACCATTTGTATCAATATGACCATTGTAAACTTACCTTAATTGATACAAACCCTCCCGGCTCATAAATTATGTATTGCTGTGTTGTCTTTAGTTGACTTGTCTTAAGTCTTAAAATTCTTCTTCTTCTTCAGCGTTCCGAGCCATTGAGGTTCTTTGCTGCAGATACAATCCGTCTCCATTCGTCTCTCTGGTGGACCTTCTCCTGCCAGTCGCTGATTCCAAGTGCTTGTAGGTCTGTACATGTATTATCTCTCCACCGCCTTCTTGGTCTACCTCGGGGTCTACGGTCATTTATTTCCTGAGTGTAAGCGAGTTTTGTTTCCCTATTATCTTGCTTTCTTTCTATATGCCCCAGCCATTGTAGTCTATTAGCCTTCATGATACCAGTGATTAGCGGGGACTTAAACAGATCATAAATGTCTTTGTTACTTCTTCTTTTCCACTCTCCACTTTGTGTATCCCTAATGGGTCCAAAGATGCGTCTTAAAATTTTGTTCTCAAAGGTTTGTAACAAGGCTTCGTCTCTTTTCGTTGTACTCCAGGTTTCAGAGCCATACAGCACAACTGGTCTGATCAGTGTTTTGTATATTGTCTTAAAATTACGATGCAAATTTTAAGTTTAGTCACAGAGTTAATTATACATTTTATAAATTATTTCTTGGTATGTACTTTTTGTCTTATACGTCGTCTGTTTCCTCTCTCTCTCTCTATGTGACTTCGTGTGTTTACGTCTTCCGGCCACTAAACTCGTGACTTCTGGTCCTGTTAAGATGAAAACTGTTCAACAAAACGGCTGCGAAAAGAGAAATCTCTTCTTTACACTACACGAGGTCTGAACATGTGTTTTCTTCGTGTCTTTCTTATTATATGAAATCTGAACACGTGTTGTGCTCATGTCCCGTCTTAGACAAACAATGAATAGACAGAAAAGGTTCCAGTAACGCAGAAAACAAAAACATATAAAGAAATTATAGTTGTAATGAATATCAGACGCAATTTGCTACAGTCTCTTATTTGTTTTATTTTTCCTTTTAATTCTTTTAGGCTCTTCGACCTAGAAAACATGTTTGCATTCTAAATGACAGAAATTTAATTGT
Source organism: Cepaea hortensis (assembly GCA_963921405.1). Lineage (NCBI taxonomy): Eukaryota > Metazoa > Mollusca > Gastropoda > Stylommatophora > Helicidae > Cepaea > Cepaea hortensis. The sequence continues at coordinate 92,744,800 of OY992889.1, read as the reverse complement.
CATTGTCAGCATTTTACCCTCACGAATGTGATTGTGCACTTTCTCTTCTATCTTTATCCCAATGTTCGTTTACTTTAATTTCTGCAACCAGGCATACTTACTTGAGTTGGTCGCGTTGTTTACAGGTAGACATTTTATGATGTCTATGACTACATAAAGGGAAAAAGGGGAAATTTTGTTTTAATCGAAAGATGAGACTTAAAAATGTCACGTTACCGCTTGAATGTTCCATGAATACCCCACAAATGTCCACTGAATGTCCCATGAAAGTCCCATTAATGATCCTTGAATATCCCATAAATGTTCTTTGAATGTCCCATGAATGCCCAATGAATGTCCTCTTATAGCAGTCGTGACATTTCATATGTGTTCTGTCCTCATCTTCAACAACCAGAGAAGAGTCCAATTTATACCCGATGAATGTCCCATGAAAGTCTCATGAATGCCCCCTGAAAGTCCAATCAATTTTCTATGACTGTCCCATGCATGTCCCATGAAAGTCCCATGAATATCCTCTGAATGTTCCGTGAATATCTCTTGACTGTTGTTTCATGTTCGGGGCACAGTTTTCCACTGTGTCTTAGTTTTTCTTTTTTAGTTGTTTTTTTTAATTTTATAGTTTTTGTCTGTTATAGTCTTGTCAGTCTTGTCATCATACTGTTGTATGATAGCTGCGTGTGTCTCCTCTAAGTCATCAGAGTCACTTCTAGAAAATACATATGCGGTCCTCGCTTCCTTCCAAGAATTTCTCATCGGACAAGACTTGCTGGTATGCCCATACGCCCGACACGAGAAACATTTAATGCTCCTCTTTTATGAGTCATACTTACTTCTTTTCTTCGCTGTAATGTCTCGTAGATACATTGTATATCCAGGGTGTTGGTCACACATTTCCAAGTTTCCGTGAGATAACTTACAATATTGACATCTGGTGAGGTATCCCTTTCTTTGTCTGTCTCCCTCTTTATTGGAATACTGGTATGGGCTACTTCTATTCTTATTACCATTAAATTTTTTAAAACTTACCATTGCCTTTCTGAAATCTAGCGCTCGCTCCTATAGCAAGCTCAGGCTATGTACAATTGGCAAATACATCCCTATGTGCATTGAAATATGACTCACCCTCAGTTTCCATCTCACTAAGATTTCTGCACTAATTCTCAACTAAAAATACAGACATAGATTCTGGTACAGCAGACAAAAGTCTATCTCTTATTATTAGATCTCGAACATTTTCGAAATCAGATCCAATATCAGCCGCTTTAATCCATTTGTCAAGAACAGTTTGATTAGACTTAGGAGTAAGTGTTTTAAACTTCGTACGTAGACCCGATTCATCTAAACTGAAATGTGCAAGAACACGGTCTCGCATATACTTGTAGTTGGTACACAAGTCCTCAGGTATTAGTTCAATTACCTTTAAAGGCTCCAACGCAAGATGTCTATGAATGTGAATTGGTATGTCGTTCTCTGGAATTTTATAGAATTTTACGAGCACTTCGAAATTAGTAATCTAACAACTAACAGAATCGCCTTGTTGGAAATGCGAAAAAGATTTTGGAGCGACTGTAATTTTCGTACACTGCCAAAGGCTTTACTATTTATCTTTCGGGCTTAGTCTCAGCCGGAACGGGCATTCATCTTATCCTCTGAAATGGGCATACATGTTTATCCTCTGGGTCTAGTATCTACCGGAACGTGCTCCCATCTTTCTGCCATAAAGTGACTTACATTATTCTCTGTAGGCTTAGTACTTGGCTCATCGTTAACTGATTTACTTCTAATTCTTCTTCAACAAAATGGCAGAATTGAATTGTTTTATTAAGATTAATAGTTCTCAATATACACAATTGAAATCAATAGATCAACTTGTAAGTGTTTATAAACCAATGCCAGACAAGTGCTGTATTAATTCTAGAGGCAATATCTCAACGACTTATACAACATGCAGGAAATCCATTGAGTTATCCTTTCTCGGATTTTCATTGTATTCTTTCGTTCTGTCCCTTTATAACCAGATTAAAAATTATCGTCAAGCATGTCATTGCCTTACTTCATACACACGTATATTTAACACTTAATTGATATGTCTCTAATTATCCTACTCAAGCCATAAAGCTTGTTGAATTATTCGCTGGGTGACCATTCCATGATCAGTTGGCTTGTATACCAGCTCATCAAACCGACTAGTGCTTCATTCTATCCCTTAGTTATATATTATAGATATTGAATATAGATGATTAATAGTTAGCCTCTCATGATCTTGCTAATATTATCTTGGTTCGTGCCGTCCTTTCTTCATAGATGATCTTCGTCGTCTGTTTTTCTATGACGTCCCGTTTCCAATATTTACGTGTGTGCGTTCACTTTCCGTGCCGCACTTGTAATTTCAGTTCTTCCTAAATCTCTATTTTTGATGTGCGCCGTATGGCAGGTAGTTCTGGGAATGTGTCATCATTTCCTCTTGGTGACGGAACTGGAGCTACGGATCGTGATGAGCCAGGTGACTGTGCAGGTTTCTGAGGCGTGTACACGTCATCGAAGTTTGGGGGACCAGGAGGAGTAGAAAATGCTCCAGAGTTGTATGCTGGTGGCTGATTAGCGTAACGATTGTAACTTCCATGGGGCATCAGTGAGGGCAGCGATGGAGGAAGTGCTCCAGCGAACATTGTTGGGTACGGAGCTTGGTGTGCAGGCATGTTATACGGAGGATAATTCATCGACTGAGGAGCTCCTACCCCTGCTCGGAAGCCACCTCCACAACCACTACCACCACCACCTCGACCTTGATTCTTCTTGTCATAGGCGTCCAAATCTATAAGCAGGTTCTCGACCATGAGTATTTCGTCATTCTGCATGACTGTGGGGTCTGACTCAAATGGAACATTGTAAGTCTTTGCAATCTCCACCATGTAGCGCTCAAGCAGGGGCTTGGGTGGGGCCTGCACTGACAGTTTGTGCATGACCTTTTCATTCACATTACTCAGGCTGTTTGCACGACAGGCCAGAGCAAACTCCTTGCTGTACTTGAGGGTGAACTCCTCGGTGACTGCCTTCAGCTCCTGGACGTCGGCCTGTAGTCTCGGAGTTGCCAAGATTATGGTGGCAATAGCTTCTTCAAGCCCCGGATCCAGCTCTTTCTGAGTCTGTATCAAATCAAACCTGGCCAACAGCAGGTCACAATACATCTCCAGCAGCTCCATCGCCTCCACCAGGTAATCCTCGCGAATAATGTCCTCCACTCTGATCTTAGCCCTGTCTTCCTTCCCTGCTGCGATATAATCAGCAATTTCTTTCCTCGACTTTAACACCATTTCTGTCTTCTTCTTCTCCAACAACTTCAGTCGGTTGATAATTAACCTCAAGTTTGTTTTCAGCTTCGTGTAGTTAGGCCCGCTTTTGAACATGACTAAGACTCGGTGACAGATTAATAATCAATAATCAATCTGTCTCTCTGCTTGTTCCGATTTTTCAGTTACTTTCAATTTTGTTATTTTTAATTCGTTCAAAACAGTAAATTCAGTAATAATAAACAGCCTAAGGCTGGCCACTCAAACAATACTACTTGTGTTCAAAATGTGCGAGAACACATCTCGTTAAATTGTCTAGTGTGAAAGTCGTGATTAACGGATCAAACAGCCGTCGTGCCAAGAACTCAAATGTCCAAGATTGTCCAAGAAAAGCTGAAATATTGCAGAAGCGAAATGATTCATCAACAACTCACGCATAATTATAGTCACCAACAAATAGCCTTCACAGCATGTGACTTGAAACTACAAGCATGGCTTCCCTGTACTGGCCTATTGAATGTCTGTTAAAATCGCACTGTTTTCGGAATTTAAATTTAAATAGAAAACTATTTGATGTGGCCGAATCTCGTACACAAGTCACTTTCCGTGCCGCACTTGTAATTTTAGTTCTTCCTAAATCTCTATTTTTGATGTGCGCCGTATGGCACTTACAACATTTTTCCTACCATTTCAGTCTTCCAGTCTTTGACATACGTCGCAGTAGTCGAACATACTTGTCATATTGGTCCATGGTCGAACATCTCCGTCTACATTGTCCACTAAAGGTCGCACATATCCGTCTATGTTTCTGTAATAAAGCGTATCCACTATCTTTACAACCCATTCCATTGTGAATAGTTGAAGTTTCATGAACGACATCACACAAAAAAAATTATAAATCGGACACATATCACATCTATCCCCGTAGACAATGTGTGGCTTTAAACTCCTTATTATATCAGAGAATTGAAGTCCACCATACTAAGATCCCAATGTCTCCCACGACATCCCTAGTAGCTCCTTAAATGTGTGTGTTCACCCCATCCAGCCTCCACTGACACCATTGGTAACTGAATCGCTCATGCTTTCGCTGTGTATCTTCATAGTCGACCTTCCCATAATCCAATGTGCGTATGACCTGACTACAGTTGACGTAACTTCTGTGTTTCAACTTCGACTGTAATGTTTTATGTGGGGTTTTCATATGTGCATATTTTTTTTCGGCACTTTCTAATGTTGTTACTGTATATTCTTCGTTGACCTCTGTGGCTCATGAGTATGGCTGCCTAATATTTACCTGCAATATTTAATCCTATTCTATCACATAATAATAGCATTATTAAGTTAATTACCTAGATAGCTACCATTCCTTTCGTACCCATTCATCCTGTTCATGAATTAACTGCATGTTAAAGTATGAATAATAATACCCTAATTAACGCAATAATATAATTGCAAGGAACCCAATGAACATTTGAAACCAATCAATTTCCTTATAATCAAATTAGTAGTACCCTTTTTATCATGTGTCCTACCTATGGCTTACTGAACCTGTGGAATTTGTGTCAAAGAGTACATAATATATATGTATTGTCATGATAAAACAATAATACATCATGTGATACTGAAAAATGCATTAAACGAAATAATGACAAATCAATTGTTTTGTCATGTCTTTTTTTTTTTTTTTTTTTTTTCATTAATTCATCTTTTTTCATTTTCCTGAATTTATTTTTTTTTTCTTTCAGGAATTCATCTTTTTTCATTTTCCTGAATTTTTTTTTCTTTTTCATACATGTTGGTTTCTATTTCTGAATCATCGCTTGTGACAGGTATCTTTTTGTCTTCTGTCGGGAAAATTAATTCTGCGTAATTTCCTTCATGTATTTTCATGTTGTCTTTTTCCCATTGTTCTACTTCTTGAGCGGTACACTCTTTTACTCATATTTTCTACGATTAATCTATCTATTCTACTATTCTATCTATATTTTTAACGGGAACGGCCCGAACACAGACAGGCAGGCAGACAGGAAGGCAGGCAGATGGGCGTGCGGGCGCGCTGGCGGGTGGGAGGACGGACGGACGGACGGGATCTTATATGACTACTTATATGAATTAAATTAGATGCTCCCCACCAGGAGGTGGGTGTAGCCGGCCAGGTCAGACAGGCAGACAGACAGACAGACATACAGCTTATATGACTACTTATATGAATTAAATGAGATGCTCCCCACCAGGGTCTGGGCGAAGCCGGGCCGGGTCAGACAGACAGACAGGCAGACAGACAGACAGACAGACAGCTTATATGACTACTTTGTTTTTTTCGCGTTTCCATCCTGTTTCAAGATAATGCGGTCAACACCAGCATCTTTCAGCTGTATGTTGATTCCTAGGCTAGATTACGCTCATCAGCACGCCACGACTTTCTGAGTGACCGGCTTCATACTCTCATAAGTCACTTTTGCGATTCGAACCACTGCTAATTCTCGTCGCGTCACGTGACAAGAGTATTCGGGGTTAGCGGAGAAAGCTGCTAACTCCTCGGCCATGGAGCCGGCTTTATATGACTACTTATATGAATTAAATGAGATGCTCCCACCAGGAGCTGGGCGAAGCCGGGCCGGGTCAGACAGACAGACAGACAGACAGACAGACAGACAGACAGACAGACAGACAGACAGACAGACAGACAGACAGACAGCCTATATGACTACTTATATGAATAAAATTAGATGCTCCCCACCAGGGGCTGGGCGAAGCCGGGCCAGGTCAGACAGACAGGCAGACAGAAGCTTATATGACTACTTATATGAATTAAATGAGATGTTCCCCACCTGGGGCTGGGCGAAGCCTGGCCGGGTCAGATAGACAGGCAGGCAGGCAGGTAGACAGACCGACCGACCGACCGACTGACCGACAACCCGACCGATCGACCGACCGATCGATCGATCGATCGATATCCCCACCCGGGACTCGGCGATGCCGGGCCTGGTCATCTAGTGTATACTAAAATATAACATCATAAAGAAACAGTACATATGTTTACTCTGAAAATATCTGTGATATTTTGTGTTTACAACATAGGAAAATTACCCATTGGTCTTGGTGACCATAAGTGATTTTATTTCCATTCATTCGACATTCACTCACATTTTCCTGTTTCTTCCTCGCACTCGTGTATACTAAAATATAATATCATAAAGAACAGTACGTGTGTTTACTCTGGAGATATCTGTGATATCTTGTATTTACAATATAGGAAATTACCCACTGGTCTTGGTGACCACAGGTGATTTTATATCAAATTCATTCAACATTCATCCACATTTTCCTGTTTCTCTCTCTCACTCATGTATACTGCAAAGTTTAATTTGTAATGTTCTTTTAAAGCAATACTTATATTTTACTGTAGAAATATCTGTGATATTATCTGAGTGTACATAAAGGAAATTGTGTGTTATATGTGAGGTGTTTATATCTGGCTGAGTTTCTGCATGTCCATATAAGCTGTCTGTAGTAAGAAAAGGCTATTAGTAGTTTTGTATGTAAGTCTTTTGCTGTCTTTGGTGGAGTGTTAAGGAATATAGCTTTGTATATGTTAGTTTGTTTGCCTGTTTGTGTTTGAATGAGGTGTTGGAGTGTTGCGCGTGTGGCAGTAAGTGTTGGACATGTATAGTAAATGTGTCCCTCTGTCTCCTGTGTGTTGTTTCTACATAATTGGCATTGTTTGTCTATGTATACTTGTCCTTGTGTTGGAGTCATGCTGTATAATAACCTATATGTGATTTCTCTAGCTGTTGGTGTTATGTGTTTGTTGTGTTAGGTTTGAAAAGGTGCATGTGAAGTCAGACATGAAGTATTTGTATCCTCTTTTGATCCTAAGTGTGAGTGGTGGTGCTTGCTCTCTAACTAACTGTTTGTATATTGTGTGTGTTGTTTGCTGTATTAAATGTTCATGTCCCTGTATTGCCTACATGCATGTCTGATAGAATGTTGGCAGTGTTCTCTGATAGTGTGCAGTTGCATTGTTAAGTGGTGTGTCGGATAAATAGTTGATGGCTCAACCCCAAAGAGATCAAGGATCCAGAGTTCCTCATTCTCAATGTGATCCTGTCCGTTAAAATTAATTCAGCTGTTACTGGCTCAATGATTTGAGACCATTAAATAGAGTTTTGGAGAGCCAAGGAATACTTCCAGGAAAACAATGAAATTTTTACTTAGTATCCCAAATGTCCTTATGGATGGTTCCTTGCCTCCCCTCTACCAACTAAATAATTAATCTAGGGTAATTGCTTACACCAATGTTACTATGACAAGAGAACTCTCAAAAGAGAAAATAATCCGTAATTTTCATCATTTAATATACATATTGCCGGTCTCTCTGGCTGTGGGGTTACAACACTTTCTCTGTAATCCCGTTTATCATGCAAAGTCTCGTAGCGGAGCGAGAGCTGAGGCGGTTCGACCCTCGCTCGTGACTTGCGGGATACTGAGCCGGCCGCTCAGAAAGCAATGGCAAACTACTGAGCGTAATCTTGCCAAGAGATCAACAGACAGCTGAATGATGCTGCTGTTGACAGCGATGTCCTGTAAAGGATATGCGAATTTAAAAAAAAAATATACATATTAATGGATTTGTAGCTTATACATATAATAGAATACAACAAGCAATACAGTACAATTACAATATTATGGGCATATTAGTCTCTTAACTAAGTATCTATCTCCTGGCTGTGCCACTGTATCATACATGGACCCCAGAGTTGCATCCGTTCTTAATTCTAAATATTGGGCCTCTTCTGCTGGCCTAATCTGTGGAAAGAACCTCGGTATACCGTGGTTTGTTTCCCATCCAGTGTAGACTATTCTGGAGAGTTCTTTTTTAATTTTTACCCTGGTGTTATTTAATCTTTTGGCTCACTGTGTTACTTCCATCTATACCTAGGAAAAAGGATATTTAATACCTGTCCTGGAAGGGTGGTAAAAATTGGCAGGAAGTTGCTGTGGAATAGTATTTGGCTTCACTATCTCAGCTGCCTCACTCAGTTAACTTGCTACTGCATTCAGTCAAGCTGCTACAACTACTTTCACAAAGTGCTGCATTCACAAAGTCAGGTCTGGATAATGACCACTACCTGAAATGTTAGCATCCATCATAAGTCTAAAAATATCAGCAATGTGAACATCAGAACTGAAATATTCTATATTTTTCTCAAGAACCTCACAAAGAAAATACCTAAAAGAATTGTGATTCTAGGAAAATAAACAGTGGAAGGTAAAGAGTCTTGGTGCTCTCAAATAGTTATCCACAACATAATGGGTTTCTCTCCATTCCATCTTCCATTATAAGGTGTTCAAGTTTCGTCAGGTCTACCGGTTAAGTCATACCTTGATTGATTTGGAATTGACAACTATCCCATGGGTTCCTATCCCATTCTGCACCTAGTTAATTATCTTCTTCATCTTTTCTTATTCAGGAAAAAAGAGTCTCATACATTAAGGGCTTTTAAAGACAGTTCCCATTTCAATGAGTATTTGCTTATGAACAATATAAGCACATTATGGTATTATTCTTGTATAGCATTCAGGTGTATTCTTCTTCATTAAATGCTTCAAGTGAGAAGATTTCTTCCATTCTCATGGATGTAACATTATTATTATTATCATCATCAACAACATGGTTTCATGATCTCATTGTAATTACAATCATCATCATTATTATCATAATCATTACATTGTCATTACAATCATTATCATTATCATTATTATCATGCTTATGACATTAGAATTCTCATGTTTCTCATATGTTGTACCAACCAGACTCAGATGGAGTCTAGCCAAGCCTGCGTTAAACTGACATCTATTGTTAGTCGTCTACCTGTGGTTAGTCGTTCAACTGACATCTATTGTTAGTCGTCTACCAAGAGTAGATGTTCACAGACACATCAGACTTTATGTGTTGGCCTGGGGAATTTCTTCTAGTGATGCTGAAGAGAATTTACATCGCCCAACCAGTGCTGAACCATTCAAGTGTATAGAGTGACTGTGGCAATACACTATTTTCAGCTATGGTCCCGGTACCTCAGGGGATACGTCATGGTCGAGGGTCTCCCATCCCAACTGCATAGACTAGCAGTCTTAGACACTTGGTAGGGACAATTCTCGCATTGTGAAGGTGGTTTCAGTCCTGTCATGGGAAGCCCAGGTGGCTAACTCCCACTGTGTTGCTCACCGGTTGCTTGCGGCAGATCAGACCTCAAGTGTTCCGGACATCCGTGCCGGGAAAGAGCAGGGTGAGTCAAAGGGACCGACTCGACGGAAACACCTTGCTAATCTTCTGCTACGCCTAGGGATGACCCCGTAATCATCTCTGACTCTATCTCTAACCTTTACTCTATATTGTACATAGCTTTCCTGTCAGGACGTTCCTTTCCGACCTATGTCTATACAAAACGAAGCAACAAAAAACGAAACAACAACAAAACGAAACAAAACAACAACAACACGAAACAAAAACAAAACGAAACAAAACAACAACAAATCGAAACAACAACAAAACGAAACAACAACAAAACGAAACAAAACAACAGCAACACGAAACAACAACAAAACGAAACAACAACAAAACGAAACAAAACAACAACAACACGAAACAACAACAAAACGAAACAACAACAAAACGAAAGAAAACAACAGCAACACGAAACAACAACAAAACGAAACTACAACAAAACGAAACAAAACAACAACAACACGAAACAACAACAAAACGAAACAAAACAACAACAAAACGAAACAACAACAAAACGAAACAACACAACAACAAAACGAAACATCAACAAAAGGAAACAACAACAAAAGGAAACAAAACAACAACAAAGAATAGTTTAGTTTAGTCGTTGGAACAACATCACGGCACACTGTTTAACCCATAAATGCTCCGTTTTCCTTCTAACTCAAACCTGAATCTGGAGAAACTCAGCTCAATGCATGAACGCCGTTGCATCGTCGAGGATCCTGAAATACTTTGGGTAGATTTTTAACTCAAAATGTTGCCCGGGCAGCGCCGTTAGGCTACTCTTTTTAGATTTCCAACTGCCAAGGGATTTTGTACGTGCACAACAATACACACGGGCGTCCGATCTCACTGTCGCGAAACGCACGTGGGTCTCAGACGGGACAGCACAGTACCCACTCTGTCCCACTCTCTCTCGGTGGTTAGGCCACATTTTAAGGCGGATGATGGGGTATTTCCAAGTAAAAAGAGTCAGGACTGTTTTCTGGGTCCTTGAGATGTTATTATCGGGATCGCAAGGAATTTCACGGGTACCAAAAATCAACACTCAACTCTTGGAGCGTGCGTAGATATTTTCTGTGGTAAATCGCACATTCAGATAAAACTCGGGGAATGCTGGGTTTCCTTCACTTTCGTGAGGTATGTGCTCGAAGCTTTTCGGGAGACTCCGTGAGTGTGTTCTTCCGAAGCTGACACGAAGAGGCCATTCGGTAGCCAGTCATCAAGAAAGGTGGCCGCTTCGATAGCCAGTTGTATTAGTGGCATCACGGGGAGCCGGAGAATGTTCTACAGCTAAGGGTGTTGTTGTAGCTATCCTTTCACGGCCGTGTCCGCCGGCTGTAATCTGTGCAACTCTTATGGCATCAGAGATTGATCTACAGTGGTGACATTGTTGTCCTTGAGACGATAGGCCGTGTCTTTGACCAGCTGTATCATGATGTATCTTTGGGGATCCAGAGAGTGGACCTACAGCCCAAGGCTTGATGAACCTACCGGGTCGCTGTCTGTTGCATATTTGTTCCTAAGCTTTAAAGGTAACACACTTTTATACTTGGCGTCGCTTAACTAAAGTTTGTATTTCAATTGTAGGTCAATTCTTAACCAGGCCGGCCAGTTGCGCCGTAGCCTGTGCTCTGACCGATATGTACATGTTGACCTCGGGTCAGAGGACAGCAGCTGTAAGTTCAGTCTCGACCACGCATGCTAACTGTGTCACAAGCCCGTGTGTGTACTATGACCTATATTAAGCTGAGGCCAGTATTCAACAGACAAGACGGGATGTATTGTGCAAACCAGCTTAGTGAAACAGTCTGGTTTAAGCAACTTAACAATACATTCGACTCCCTATCTCAATAATGGGGTATATGAAGGAATTATTGTTCTGACAGAATAATTCCTCTTGAATAGAGCTTTAATTTGATTCCCTTAATGAATGAGGTCGACATTAGTACGTTTCAATCATCATCGTGTGGCTGTGGGAAACAGTACTTGTCAGTCAGCCTCATATGACACGAGAATCACATGCGTTTCTCGTTACGGTGAAACCCACGTAGGAGGCTATAAGCTGGGAAGAGATTATCGCCCCATAGGCTTGTTGTTATTTAACTGGGCTTAGTCAGAAGAGGGAAAGATATCTTAACACCTACTAGGGATTGAACCGTGGGCCAATATAGCGGTGGGGAAACACCCAATCATGTATCGCGTGGATATTTCATCAGTGTTGTCTGATTCGATACTTCCTTTAATGAGAAGGGAATATTTTGTCAGGCGGGTCTATCGTTCTATTGTCTCTATACTTTCATCAGATCCCGATTGTTTGGGATGTTTGATTCGACACAATTCCTAAGTAGCCAAAGGAATTTAGTCAGGTGATGAGTGTCTATATATTCATACACCCACACACAACATAAATCCCGGTATCCGAGGCAGAAAGGTGGAAAGCGACCAACACAAGAACATGAAACTCTTGTGGTGTTTGTCTGGTCTTTAATTCAGTATTTCAGGTTGGATATCAATGTAGCTTATTGCATTAACCTTGGAGTTGGCATGGAATTCTTACCTGAAATATTCTGATATGCTTATCTACTTTTATGATGAGACAAATTGTGATTAAGAAAGATTATCTAGACCATAACACTTGATGATCTCTATAGGAGGTATGGATTTCTGCCATCCTCATGAATGGAACCTGTCATCATATCTACTATCTATTAGATATGCGGCTTGTGGCTGGAAAGCTATTGACCTACGTTAGGATTACCAGGAGTAGTAACTTAACCCGTCGGTGAGACATGTCTGGAAAGTCAGGCATAATAATATTGTGGTCTGAGCTGGAGGAACTGACCACAATGAATTGGATGTTAGTGTAGATGCATATTGATGTAGTGTGTATTGTGCAAGGGTGTTATGGATGTGTACACCTGGCGTGTTCTTGCTTACAGAAACCCCTTTGATGTTGCTGTGGGCGAGTGCCCTTTACTGTTTGCAGTGGCATGTGTGCTGTTGACCCATTGCTGATTCCTGAGAGCCTGCTTGCCCCTGGTCCGTGGCTGGGTGCAGTGGACCTGTGGCTGTGGGATGTGACTTTCGATTGTGCTAAAAGCCAAGTGGCTAGTGGTTGCTGAACTTTACATGGTCATGTTCCGAGGCTCCATGAGGCATCATACAGGATCAGGTGAATGTGTCTTACCACCTAGTTCTACACACTGACATTCAATACTACTCTGACATACATATGTGGGATGATGCGCATGTCACACAGACTACTCTCACCCAATTGACTGTTCATAGCTGTATGTGCGTCTGTAGGTTTGTTCGTCTGTGTGTTAGAGTCGGAATTTCCAATAAAGATTCTGGATTCGTCTTTTATAAGGTTGTTCTCTTATAGTCAGTCAGGTATCTTCTTGTATCCACAGTCGTCATATGGGAAGGGTCGTCCGGGAACCGTCCTGGGGACAATCTAGTAAGAGGGAAGACAGAAGGTAATCACGAACCCTAATTAAAATATATCGACAACCACCGAGAATCAGGCCGGTGTTATCACACTCACAAACCAGAGATCAGGGGACATTTTATTACTGGAAGTCCAGGTGGCTTTTTTTAATAAATCCCGTCCTCACCGGGATTTATCTATTTAAAAAAAAAAAAAAAACACCAAACAACAAAAGCAAAACAAAACGAAACAAGACAAAACGAAACAAGACAAAACGAAACAACAACAAGTAACAAAAACATTAGTAACAAAAGCATTAGTAACAAAAACAGTAGGTAACGTAACAAAAACAGTAGGTAACGTAACAAAAACAGTAGATAACGTAACAAAAACAGTAGGTAACGTAACAAAAACAGTAGATAACGTAACAAAAACAGTAGATAACGTAACAAAAACAGTAGATAACGTAACAAAAACAGTAGGTAACGTAACAAACACAGTAGGTAACGTAACAAAAACAGTAGATAACGTAACAAAAACAGTAGATAACGTAACAAAAACAGTAGATAACGTAACAAAAACAGTAGGTAACGTAACAAAAACAGTAGATAACGTAACAAAAACAGTAGATCTCATCTCATCTCATCATGTTCCTCTTGTACCTTGCGGTGTCGAGGTGAAGTATAAACTTCGTGAGAGTGCCCGGTTATGGGCTTCGTATATCGACATTCCCATGGATTCTGTTATTCCCTCAATCCAACGTTTACGTGGTCGGCCTCTTCCTCTGTTTCCATCTGGTCTGTACATCATTGCTTGTTGTGGCATGCTGTTGACTGGTAGCCTACTTGCATGGCCAAACCATTTGACTTGCTGCTTTCTAATAAAATCTAGAGCAGCTTTAACCCCTACTTTAGTCCTGATTTCTTCATTTCTGATCTTATCTCTTCTTGATACGTTGAGTATTCTTCTCAGAAACCTCATTTCTGTTGTTGTGATTTTTCTTTTCTCTTTTTCTGTCCATTAACATTGCCGGGTCGATAGCCGTTTGGGTCAGTCCGTTTATACTTCTTGGTTTTTCTACGAGCAGTATGAAGATCCCCTGCCGGCTTGCTAGGCCAGTCGCAGGTTTAGGACACTAATCTGACCACAGGGAGTCCATCCCCTATGGCGAGCCATAGCCCCGTTAGCCCATGACCTCGCGGTCATGGTTGCCCGGTCTGCACCACTTGGAGGTGGGGGTTGACTTGTGTAGTCTGCGGGTCATCGGCAGGCTACTAATTTTCGCTCTTCACCCCTCCTGGGAGAGGCTAGCCGATCCTAACCCTGCTGGCTGCAGGGCCAGGCGCATTCCACACCTTACAGACCAAAATAGTAGATAACGTAACAAAAACAGTAGATAACGTAACAAAAACAGTAGATAACGTAACAAAAACAGTAGGTAACGTAACAAAAACAGTAGGTAACGTAACAAAAACAGTAGATAACGTAACAAAAACAGTAGATAACGTAACAAAAACAGTAGATAACGTAACAAAAACAGTAGATAACGTAACAAAAACAGTAGTTATTCTTCTCCTTATTCAGGAGAAAGCGGGCGGTCGTCATTGGCATCCCGGGAGCTCTTGGACCGCCGACATGTACGACGTCCCTACCGATACTTATAACCTTATCGCGGACCTGAGAGAGATGTGTCCAGTACTGGATGATCTCCAGCATGTCTGCACGCGGATGTCCCAGAGACACATTCGTATATAATAGGCGCCGTCCTTCTATTTGCTTCTATCATGACCAGTATTGCAGACTTTCGACCTGAGATTGATTGATTGATTGATTTAGGAACCGACATCACAGCATTCGGGGCATTCCCATAAGCGCTCCGTCCCCATCCCCAGCAGCCAGCAAAGAGTTCCAACATTAATAGTTCCAGTAGCAATCTGATTATATGTCCGTCGCGTCTATTCTCTAAGCGTCGAGCATCGGTCAGATCCCCTCGTCACCCCTCGCTGTCGCATTCTTGCCAGACCATGGTAATCCATTTGCTCCTCCGAGGTGTACACGTGCTCCCACAAGGCCGCACTTTCCACCTGTTTCCGATTCCACTGCCACTTGCAAGTTCATGTTCAAGTGTGTCATGAATGTCTTGTGGCCATTCTTCTTGGTAGATCCCCGTTTTCACTTTCAGGAACGATGCTACTTTTTCTGACCCAGTGTGAAACTGGTAATTTGATCTATCAATTTCTACTTTCTTTTTCCGCCACATCTATCTAGTTTAGTTCATTTAATTTTGTGTGTGCCCTGTTTGAAGACACTATCTTTTTTCTCCTGCTTCTACTACCTCTACTACAATTACAACAACAACAACAACAACAACAACTACTACTACTACTACTTCTACTACTATTACTACTACTACCACTGCTACTACTACTACTACTACTACTACTACTACTACTACTACTACTACTACTACTACTACTACTACTACTACTACTACTACTACTACTACTACTACTGCTACTACTACTACTACTACTACTACTACTACTATTATTATTATTATTACTGCTGCTACTGTGACTACTATTATTCTATTATTATTATTATTATTATTATTATTATTGCTACTGCCACTACTACTGCTGCTGTTGATACTACTGCTGCTGCTGTTACTACTACTGCTGCCGCTACTACTACTGTAGTCGATGGTAAAAGACAAAGGGAGACAATCAAAGACTGATGCTTCCTTCATTACGGTGCTAAGAGGTAAAGAGTAGTTCTGACTTCGTTACGGCCAAAGAAGAAAAATAGTAAAAAGAGAGAGAACCTCACACCGCCTCAACCGACAAAAAAAAAGATGATAGTAATTAGATAAGAAGATATACGAGATCTCAGACAGAGGCAGAAACTATTTTATAGATGTTCACACAGGAAACACCAAGTTTGAGCCCAAGCGATGAATTAAGGTGTTAGATTGTGGTAGAAATAGTGGTTGTAAAAACTAAAAGAGACAAACAAACAAATCAAAAACAGTACAAAAATAGCTCTTTATTTATCTCCTCTAGCTGAACATGTTTGATAACACATTGCAATAACAGATACAACAGACAACTGTATATATCAAACAACAACGGTGGGTAACCCCCAACCAATCAACACCACTTAAGACAACAGTACAGGGTACACCAAGTACCACAACACAGGTGCTCCAAGCAATAGCTGGTTAAACTGACACAATAAAGAACCTTGACACAAGCAACACTGCACAGACAATAAGGCACTACAAAAACATAGGTTACACAACATAAACCCCAAGACACGACATAAACAAAGAGTTGTGACACAATTTACTATCCCACCAAGAACCCAGGCCTGCTGACACTAACTAGTCAGCCGCTCCTGTAACAATGGAAAATACAATCTATGATTATCATTGTAAAGAAGACATATTAAACACATGAAGCAATGAGCACATGAATTAACCCATAGGTCATAAATGTACCTCCATCTAATTATCTATTCTGTTATTCTGAGGTAACCCTTGATGTCTATGTCATGATCATTCTTGTGTTGCCTCATTCTTCTTAAAGGTGACTACATATCTAATTGTTAAATACAACAATCAATGTTGCATCATCAGATCACCCACTTTATTATCTTCTCCAGTTGTGCCACTGCTATCATGAGATTACACTTGATATTGCTAGAATGGACCACCTAATGCAACAATGTCAATCTGCTCCACCTTCTCAGTTCAATGTAACTACACCACACGGCTCCTACACACACAAGCAGTGGAAGATTGATCTCATTTGTCCAGCTGTAAACACATAGCTACAAATAACAGAGTACATACATCAGCCACTGCAAACTGCCACAACATCACAACAAATTTGGTTAACACACATCAGACACTGCAAACAAACACAACATCTCAACACTGATTCAGTTAACACACACCAGAATGACATCTGTGAGCTGACAAATTGGGTTACCTTCCCTGCCTACCAAAATAGCTACATTTACCAAGGAACCCATAATCAGTTCCCTGTCCACACCTTCCAGAATATTTTATACATTAATTTGTACCAAGTCACCGGTAACACAGGACAACACAGTATTCCCTACAAACCACATGTTCATAGAACACTATCAATGTTCAGTCCATGATAGAGCCACAATCAAACACCACCTATTATATCTTCAGTCTAATGCTCTACAACTCTCTGCCTACTGTTATGCACACCGGCAACGGTTTTTCTAACACACCGTACTCTTTTCTCTAATATGAAACATATCAGATAGTACGCTTTACTCCTATACAACAATACACAACATTATGGACTCCACCACCATCAGACATAGAGTTGCCTCAACATAGGAGCTTCACTGGACAACTACCTCAACAATGTCCCAGTTTGCATGAAGAGTACCAGTACTAATATGATACTGTGCAAGTTACAGCATCTGATTAGCATTACAAACTAACAACCAGCAAGCAAAACATGTCTAACTATGAAAAGCAACAGACATACATACAATGTGGAAACACCATATTTGTAGAATGTGACAATGTAACCTTACACATAGAAGAATCACAACATTCACAGAAAGTTAAAGATAAAGATAAACATTTATTACACAGGAACTCATTTAGGGACTCTCTGATGCCCCTAAGATAGCTCATAAAATAAACACACAATATTACTAAGTGAAAGTACACCAAATAGTGGCCACAGTGCCTCATTCATATGAGACAGGATCCAAACACAACAATGTCCATGGCAGGATACAGAACATTAGTACTAATATAATAAACAGTGTACTATATATATTATGTCATTATTACACACTAATGACCAATAAGTGTTATTCAAGGCCCAACACAATCAGTGTAATATTATTTGTGAGTGGACAGCAAATGTACAGTTGTGCGCTCTGTTCCCCACCATTCTTCCTATCATACACCAGTTATAAGTTTTGCTATCTTACGCTTCATGTCGCATAGCAAGTGCATATATCTTTGCGAAAGGTGGTACGTAGCAATAAATCACATCCTTCCCCTGGTAAAACAATCACCCTGTTTTACTACACATAAAACTCCCAGTTTGATACACTAGCACAAACACTACTGCATTCTGGTAACAGATGTGACACCAGACTTCAATGCTAAATAAGAAACCCCTTTACCAATATCAGTTCCAGATGCACCTGCCTGTTCTCCCTCAATACAGCCACACTTCATTTGCAGTTACGATTGCACTATGATGGCTGATACGCACCCCGCGTATTAAGATGCATTTTTTCCTACGCCTAGTAGCTATCAATCTGCATGGCGTTCCTACAATTCAACACATTATTTCCTTTACTTCTACTTATTACCTACATGTCCTAACTACATAGCTTAACCATTAACCCATCATAGCCACATATAACATGTAAGTACCCTTCCCTGCTTTACACATGTTATAAATATTACACATATATTATGGTTATTTTCCCCTACTCATGTTGCTTTGGAGTGTTCAAACCCAACACTTGACCAAACATCCAATGTGATGCTCACCATAATCACAGAATAATCCTGTAAACATATCTTGCTGCTGTATACACATATGATTCTCACCACTCTGTTGTTAAGTAACCTTCATTTCAAGTAACCTCACAAGCACTTACTCCCTTCCATGCCAACATGGCCTGCATGGCACCATGTGGCATTATTTCAGTCTTTACTATAAACTAATTTATGACTCCACACATTGTATATTTTGGTGAATCTCCCACATATCTATTCAGCCAGTAACACATTAATGCTATAGGATAACCATGTAAAATAATTCCCAACAAAATAATCTTGTGCCAGCATGGCTGGCATGACATGACAGTCTCTATGATACTTAACCGCCATCAATGACCTATCCTACATATTTCACATCACCATTGTCTGATTGCTGACATCTCTATGTGTTACATGTTATTTTCATAAAGCTTTAGGGACACTAAATCCTTCTGTAGAACAGCTCATTTTAGTAATACTTATTCATATTATCTATTTATATTTCTTTGTTCCTACCATCTCGCCTAACAATTTTGTTCACCCATGCAAACACTTTCAAATTGGTAAACTGGCGTGTGCTACGATTTAACAAATATTTATTGAATTAAGCATTTTAAACTTAATAAGTTAAAACTTACAGTTTTGTCACAACATTAGTTGACACAGATCAACTCAGGGAATTGTTCCCACACCTGACAACAACAGAACAGCACTGAAATGAAGGCCATGCTGCCCGCATCTCTCATCAGCACAAAGGACTGCTAAAACAAAACTGGCTTCCGATTCCTTTGTTAAGCCGAGTTCCGGTGGTGGCCAGGACAAATATGGCTTTGATAGACCAAACTCGTGCATCGGTTTGTTGTAGACACCAAGGTGCATCGGTTTGGCGCTATTACACTACTACTACTACTACTACTACTACTACTACTACTACTACTACTACTACTACTACTACTACTACTACTACTACTACTACTACTACTACTACTACTACTACTACTACTACTACTACTACTACTACTACTACTACTATTATTATTATTATTACAACTACTACTAATACTAATATATAAAACTACTACTACTACTACTACTACTACTACTACTACTACTACTACTACTACTACTACTACTACTACTACTACTACTACTACTACTACTACTACTACTACTACTACCTACTACTACCAATATTCATCCAACGATTGTTTTGTTCATCTGTACATGATTACAAACGAGCATAGCATTAAAATCATTTTTATTTTTACATTAATTTTGTTCGTATTTCCTGTTTTACAGGAAAGACATCGCTGTCAACACCAGCATTTGACCGCTGTTGTTGATTTCCTGGCAAGATTACGCTCAGTAGTTTGCCATTGCTTTCTGAACGATCGGCTCACATACCCTGTAAGTAACGAACCACACGCGATCCGCTACCTAAATTCGCGCAGCTGCATTTCCCTACCTAGATATACGGGATTACGGAGAAAGTCGTTAACTACTTAGCCAGGGAGATCGGATTTACATTATTTTTTTTTAGCACATCCTTTAAAGGACCTCGCTGTCAACAAAAGCATATTTCAGCTGTATGTTGATTTCTTGGCAAGATTACGCTCAGTAGTTTGCCATTACTTTCTGAACGGCCGGCTCGCATACCCCGTAAGTTACCGATGCGATTCGAACCTCTGCTGATTCTTACCGTCATCACGTCAGCATCAAAACCATTTGTATCAATATGACCATTGTAAACTTACCTTAATTGATACAAACCCTCCCGGCTCATAAATTATGTATTGCTGTGGTGTCTTTAGTTGACTTGTCTTAAGTCTTAATATTCTTCTTCTTCTTCTTCAGCGTTCCGAGCCATTGAGGTTCTTTGCTGCAGATACAATCCGTCTCCATTCGTCTCTCTGGTGGACCTTCTCCTGCCAGTCGCTGATTCCAAGTGCTTGTAGGTCTGTACATGTATTATCTCTCCGCCGCCTTCTTGGTCTACCTCGGGGTCTACGGTCATTTATTTCCTGAGTGTAAGCGAGTTTTGTTTCCCTATTATCTTCCTTTCTTTCTATATGCCCCAGCCATTGTAGTCTATTAGCCTTCATGATACCAGTTCTTCTTCTTTCGTTCGCTTGAAATATGTCTATATCTGCAATGTCGTCTCTTGCATGAATTGAACTGTTTTTTTCAGTTCGCACAGTGGTCCATAGAGTTTATCTTCCACCGTCGTCTCTCTAGGCCAGAAGGTTTGCCTAGATATGTTATATTTTGGGCAGTCTTGGAGTATGTGCTCTGCTGTCTGCGACGCCAATCCACATGTGCACATGGCTGTTTCACCAATCTTGAATTTTGTATACATGTGGTTGCGTAATCTATTGTGTCCTGTTCTGAGGCGCAGAATAATGACTTGTTCTGGTCTGTCCATAATGTGGTAGTCATCTTGAGCAGGTTTTGGTGGCTTTCTGACTGATTTGATCATTCTTTTCTTTTGGTGGTATGTAACGGGCACATCAGGCTGTTCCTCTTTGGCTCCTTCCTTAGCCAATTGATCAGCTCTGTCGTTTCCGGGTACTCCACAGTGGGATGGTATCCACTGTATGGTGACTTTATGCTGACTGCTAAGTTCAGAAAGTAGTGTCCTTAGTACTGGCAATTTCCCAGAGAGGAGCGCCTCGAGTACTGATTTTGCATCTGTTAGTAGCACCACAGGTTGTGTACCATTGCTGTTATTTAGTAATTTCTCTGTTGCTATCTTGATTGCCTCAATTTCGGCATCATAGTTATGGCAGTACTTTCCTGTCGGTACTCTGGCTGTGTCCCTAGTATTATTTGGGTATTCTATGTACACTCCCGCTCCTCCATTTCGAACAGCATTTTGTGCTGACCCATCTGTGTAGACTCGGATCCAGAGGTCCTGTGGGTATTCTTCATCAAGGAAGCTGAGAGTGGCTGTTCTGCGCTGCACACTGTTCTGTTCTTCCTTGTCAAATATTCCTCTCACTTTTGTCTGGATTTGTAATGATAGTCTATGCTCATCTTTCCATGGAGTTCGCTCTGGAATAGTTGTTAGGGGGATACAAACTGTGGGCAGATCAGTGGTTTCTCTGCAGAGTCGTTTGGCCTGGTGGATAAAACTACTTCTTTTCAACCGCCCCATAGCTAGGTTTTCAAATCTGTTCTTCATAGGGTGGCCTGGCAAGCTGAGGAACTTTTCTGCTTGTATTAGCGTTTTCGTATCTCTGCGCTCACTCAGTGCCTGTGTCCTCCCCATCTTCTCCATTTCCACTATAGGGGTTGATCTCATCCCTCCTGTGGTGACTCTAAGTGCTTGATTTTGCACCTTGTCCAGCTCTTGTAGTGTGGTATTTGATGCTGAACACCACGCAGTTGACCCATATTCCAGGTGTGGTCGTATGCTCTGTTGGTAAACTTTGCTAAGTATTTTCGTACTGGCTCCCCATGTGGTTCCACTTAGCTTTCTCAGGATGGCTATTTTCCTTCTGGCTTTTGCTACTGCTTTGTTGATGTGCTTTCTCCATGTCAGCTTGCCATCAAATGTTACTCCAAGGTATGTTGGTTCTTTATCTTCTCTTAGGGGTGTTCCATTTATCTGGATGATCCCTGCCTTTTGTTTTGGAGAGAGGGTAAATAGGGTGGTGCTGCACTTGTCAGTGTTTATGCTGACACACCATCTATTTGCCCATGCAGCAAATGTATCTACAGCTCTTTGTAGCAATCTGGTGGCCACTGATGCATATTCATTTGTGCTCCATAGAACCAGGTCATCGGCGTACATTGCCGCTTTAATTCCATGCGGTAGGTGAGCAACAAGATCATTGATGAAGATTAGAAAAAGTGTGGGGGACAAGACTCCGCCCTGGGGGACACCGTGACGCAGTAGTACTTTCTTGCTCTTGAGTCCGTCTATCTGTACTCGGGCTCTTCTGTTGTGCAAGTATGCTTTCACCCATTTGTACATTCTTCCATTGACTTTGCAGTTTCTCAGTTTCTTCATCAGACCTTCTTTCCAGACTTTGTCAAAGGCTTTCTTCAGATCTATCCATGCCGCAAGCACCAGCTTCTTCTCTTGGAATGCATCCTCAATTTCTTGAGAGAGGTAGGTTGTCTGATCTTCCGTAGAGTAGCACTGCCTAAAGCCAGCCTGCTGTGGCACAAGGATGTTTTTACTTTCAATGTACCACTGCAGTCTGTGATTGATGATGCGCTCCAGTGTTTTGCAGAGACAGCTGGTGAGGCTAATTGGTCTGTAGCTAGAGGCAATGGAACCATCTTTCCCTGATTTTAGGAGGGGTATCATGATTGCTTCTCTCCAGGCTTGTGGAACACTGCCTAAGGTCCAGCTGTTATTGAAGATCTGCAACAGCTTTGTTTTGGCCTCTGTTCCTAGGTTCCTGATCATTTCATTGGAGATACCATCAGCTCCTGGTGACTTTCTCATTTTCAGTTTTGATATGGCTAGCTCCAGTTCGCTGATTGTGATGGGTGCCTCCAGAACCTCATGTACTATTTCCTTCTGTCCTGTATGTTGTCGTTTCTCTCGAATCTCTTGTTGATTCTCTGGACTAATTTTGATATTGCTATCTTGTGCGAACGAGTCCGCAAAATGGTCAGCTGCTTGCTTTCTTGTTAAGATTTTTCCATCTTTATGTAGTGCAATTTTTGAGTTTCTCCCTGTGCCCTCGTCATTAAGCTGTTTTATTAGCTTCCACAATTTCCTTGTGTCTCTTTCAAAGTTCAGAGACTCCGTTTTCTCCTGCCAGCTTTTCCGTCTAGCCTGCAGCTTGGCCCTTTGAAATTTGGCTTTTGCATGCTGGAATTTATTGTGGTGCTCTTGGCTGGGTGTGGCCTCTGCTTGCTTTCTACACACTTCAACATCATTATGCAACTGTTCCAGTTCACTACTCCAGTAGGGTTTATATTGTTTACGGGCTCCTCTTGGTACTGTTTCTCGCGCTGCCTGTAGTATGCATTTCCCAAACTCTTCAACTGCTTTATTTATGTCTTTCTCAGTGTTCAGGTTTCTAACCAGTATGCTGATGCGATGCTTGTACATTGCCCAGTCTGCTTTCTTGTAGTTCCACCTCGAGAGGGTGCTGCTTTCACTTACAAGCTCATTTTCTACGGTTAGAAAGACTGGCCGATGGTCACTGCCACCAAGTTGTTTCCCAACAGTTCGTGTAATGTTCCACCCCAGGTCTGGTGAATGAAAAGCCAGGTCAGGTGTAGTTGAAGAGTGCCATGATCTCGAGTAGAAAGTATGTGGGTCGGACGGCTTGTTAATCAACATGAATCTATTCTCATCTTGCCAGTCTTCCAGTCTCTCTCCTCTCTGGTCCATGTGATCATAGCCCCAGCTCTGCGAGTGGCTGTTGAAATCGCCACACACAATCATTTTTTCTTTTAGTGGTAGAGTGTCCAGTGCCTGTGGGCGGTCACTTGGACAGTAGTAATTGATCAGATGTAGATCTGTATTACCTGTCTTAAGTTTAAGTGTCTGATACTCAGCCCCTTCCATGTAGACTTTGATTTGGGAAGCCATGATGTTATTTCTTACAAGGGTCAGTATCCCACCTTTTCGCCTGTTCTTTCGGTCAGATCGGTAACACTGGTAGCCTCTGATTTTGAAGGCTATATTTTCATTGAGGTGAGTTTCTTGCAAGCAACATATGCTTACTTTCTCTTTGTCCAGGATGTTTTCTAATTCAACTTTTTTGTTGCTGACTCCCTCCGCATTCCAGTGCATTATTTTAAGTCTTAGTTTAGTATGGCCAGTCGTCCTATTCTCATGTCCCCTGGCTCCACAGGACATCTGAGAAGGACCTCCAGTAGTTGGGGTTGGACCCTTTCGAGACATAGGGCCCGGCACTGCACCTGCCTGGGGGTCCAAAGCAGGGCGAGCACCATAACGATTAGCAGTAGTCGACATATTCCATTTTGCGTGATTGCGTGGCATCCTGATTTCTGTGGTGCGCCTCTTGGCTGGTTGCCTCCGTCTTCAGCACCTTTCTTTGCTAGAGCAGACTGTGGTCTCACTCGAGTGTAGATGTGTACGCGCGCACACGCCTGTCTGCGCATGCATGTCCGTGCATACACATCTAGAGCATACTGGTTATTTTCCGGCGCCAGAGACTCGCCGTCGCCCCTTCTCCTGTTAGTTTAAACAGGCCCGCCACGTGAAGGCCAGGAGTTGGACTTTTGCTGCATAGGTTATGTATTCACGAGCCATTGAGGTATTTGAGCAATGTTGGGCGCTCACCCCAACACCGCGCCTCGGCTACATACAGCAACATTTGGAACCCATGATGAACCCTTAATTGATACAAACCCTCCCGGCTCATAAATTATGTATTGCTGTGTTGTCTTTAGTTGACTTGTCTTAGGTCTTAAAATTCTTCTTCTTCTTCTTCAGCGTTCCGAGCCATTGAGGTTCTTTGCTGCAGATACAATCCGTCTCCATTCGTCTCTCTGGTGGACCTTCTCCTGCCAGTCGCTGATTCCAAGTGCTTGTAGGTCTGTACATGTATTATCTCTCCACCGCCTTCTTGGTCTACCTCGGGGTCTACGGTCATTTATTTCCTGAGTGTAAGCGAGTTTTGTTTCCCTATTATCTTCCTTTCTTTCTATATGCCCCAGCCATTGTAGTCTATTAGCCTTCATGATACCAGTGATTAGCGGGGACTTAAACAGATCATAAATGTCTTTGTTACTTCTTCTTTTCCACTCTCCACTTTGTGTATCCCTAATGGGTCCAAAGATGCGTCTTAAAATTTTGTTCTCAAAGGTTTGTAACAAGGCTTCGTCTCTTTTCGTTGTACTCCAGGTTTCAGAGCCATACAGCACAACTGGTCTGATCAGTGTTTTGTATATTGCCTTAAAATTACGTTGCAAATTTTAAGTTTAGTCACAGAGTTAATTATACATTTTATAAATTATTTCTTGGTATGTACTTTTTGTCTTATACGTCGTCTGTTTCCTCTCTCTCTATGTGACTTCGTGTGTTTACGTCTTCCGGCCACTAAACTCGTGACTTCTGGTCCTGTTAAGATGAAAACTGTTCAACAAAACGGCTGCGAAAAGAAAAATCTCTTCTTTACACTACACGAGGTCTGAACATGTGTTTTCTTCGTGTCTTTCTTATTATATGAAATCTGAACACGTGTTGTGCTCATGTCCCGTCTTAGACAAACAATGAATAGACAGAAAAGGTTCCAGTAACGCAGAAAACAAAAACATATAAAGAAATTATAGTTGTAATGAATATCAGACGCAATTTGCTACAGTCTCTTATTTGTTTTATTTTTCCTTTTAATTCTTTTAGGCTCTTCGACCTAGAAAACATGTTTGCATTCTAAATGACAGAAATTTAATTGTCATTGTCAGCATTTTACCCTCACGAATGTGATTGTGCACTTTCTCTTCTATCTTTATCCCAATGTTCGTTTACTTTAATTTCTGCAACCAGGCATACTTACTTGAGTTGGTCGCGTTGTTTACAGGTAGACATTTTATGATGTCTATGACTACATAAAGGGACAAAGGGGAAATTTTGTTTTAATCGAAAGATGAGACTTAAAAATGTCACGTTACCGCTTGAATGTTCCATGAATGCCCCACGAATGTCCACTGAATGTCCCATGAAAGTCCCATTAATGATCCTTGAATATCCCATAAATGTCCTTTGAATGTCCAATGAATGCCCAATGAATGTCCTCTTATAGCAGTCGTGACATTTCATATGTGTTCTGTCCTCATCTTCAACAACCAGAGAAGAGTCCAATTTATACCCGATGAATGTCCCATGAAAGTCTCATGAATGCCCCCTGAAAGTCCAATCAATTTTCTATGACTGTCCCATGCATGTCCCATGAAAGTCCCATGAATATCCTCTGAATGTTCCGTGAATATCTCTTGACTGTTGTTTCATGTTCGGGGCACAGTTTTCCACTGTGTCTTAGTTTTTCTTTTTTAGTTGTTTTTTTTAATTTTATAGTTTTTGTCTGTTATAGTCTTGTCAGTCTTGTCATCATACTGTTGTATGATAGCTGCGTGTGTCTCCTCTAAGTCATCAGAGTCACTTCTAGAAAATACATATGCGGTCCTCGCTTCCTTCCAAGAATTTCTCATCGGACAAGACTTGCTGGTATGCCCATACGCCCGACACGAGAAACATTTAATGCTCCTCTTTTATGAGTCATACTTACTTCTTTTCTTCGCTGTAATGTCTCGTAGATATCTTGTGATATCTTGTATTTACAATATAGGAAATTACCCACTGGTCTTGGTGACCACAGGTGATTTTATATCAAATTCATTCAACATTCATCCACATTTTCCTGTTTCTCTCTCTCACTCATGTATACTGCAAAGTTTAATTTGTAATGTTCTTTTAAAGCAATACTTATATTTTACTGTAGAAATATCTGTGATATTTTCTGAGTGTACATAAAGGAAATTGTGTGTTATATGTGAAGTGTTTATATCTGGCTGAGTTTCTGCATGTCCATATAAGCTGTCTGTAGTAAGAAAAGGCTATTGGTAGTTTTGTATGTAAGTCTTTTGCTGTCTTTGGTAGAGTGTTAAGGAATATAGCTTTGTATATGTTAGTTTGTTTGCCTGTTTGTGTTTGAATGAGGTGTTGGAGTGTTGCGCGTGTGGCAGTAAGTGTTGGACATGTATAGTAAATGTGTCCCTCTGTCTCCTGTGTGTTGTTTCTACATAATTGGCATTGTTTGTCTATGTATACTTGTCCTTGTGTTGGAGTCATGCTGTATAATAACCTATATGTGATTTCTCTAGCTGTTGGTGTTATGTGTTTGTTGTGTTAGGTTTGAAAAGGTGCATGTGAAGTCAGACATGAAGTATTTGTATCCTCTTTTGATCCTAAGTGTGAGTGGTGGTGCTTGCTCTCTAACTAACTGTTTGTATATTGTGTGTGTTGTTTGCTGTATTAAATGTTCATGTCCCTGTATTGCCTACATGCATGTCTGATAGAATGTTGGCAGTGTTCTCTGATAGTGTGCAGTTGCATTGTTAAGTGGTGTGTCGGATAAATAGTTGATGGCTCAACCCCAAAGTGATCAAGGATCCAGAGTTCCTCATTCTCAATGTGATCCTGTCCGTTAAAATTAATTCAGCTGTTACTGGCTCAATGATTTGAGACCATTAAATAGAGTTTTGGAGAGCCAAGGAATACTTCCAGGAAAACAATGAAATTTTTACTTAGTATCCCAAATGTCCTTATGGATGGTTCCTTGCCTCCCCTCTACCAACTAAATAATTAATCTAGGGTAATTGCTTACACCAATGTTACTATGATAAGAGAACTCTCAAAAGAGAAAATAATCCGTAATTTTCATCATTTAATATACATATTAATGGATTTGTAGCTTATACATATAATAACATACAACAAGCAATACAGTACAATTACAATATTATGGGCATATTAGTCTCTTAACTAAGTATCTATCTCCTGGCTGTGCCACTGTATCATACATGGACCCCAGAGTTGCATCCGTTCTTAATTCTAAATATTGGGCCTCTTCTGCTGGTCTAATCTGTGGAAAGAACCTCGGTACACCGTGGTTGGTTTCCCATCCAGTGTAGACTATTCTGGAGAGTTCTTTTTTAATTTTTACCCTGGTGTTATTTAATCTTTTGGCTCACTGTGTTTCTTCCACCTATACCTAGGAAAAAGGATATTTAATACCTGTCCTGGAAGGGTGGTAAAAATTGGCAGGAAGTTGCTGTGGAATAGTATTTGGCTTCACTATCTCAGCTGCCTCACTCAGTTAACTTGCTACTGCATTCAGTCAAGCTGCTACAACTACTTTCACAAAGTGCTGCATTCACAAAGTCAGGTCTGGATAATGACCACTACCTGAAATGTTAGCATCCATCATAAGTCTAAAAATATCAGCAATGTGAACATCAGAACTGAAATATTCTATATTTTTCTCAATAACCTCACAAAGAAAATACCTAAAAGAATTGTGATTCTAGGAAAATAAACAGTGGAAGGTAAAGAGTCTTGGTGCTCTCAAATAGTTATCCACAACATAATGGGTTTCTCTCCATTCCATCTTCCATTATATGGTGTTCAAGTTTCGTCAGGTCTACCGGTTAAGTCATACCTTGATTGATTTGGAATTGACAACTATCCCATGGGTTCCTATCCCATTCTGCACCTAGTTAATTATCTTCTTCATCTTTTCTTATTCAGGAAAAAAGAGTCTCATACATTAAGGGCTTTTAAAGACAGTTCCCATTTCAATGAGTATTTGCTTATGAACAATATAAGCACATTATGGTATTATTCTTGTATAGCATTCAGGTGTATTCTTCTTCATTAAATGCTTCAAGTGAGAAGATTTCTTCCATTCTCATGGATGTAACATTATTATTATCATCATCAACAACATGGTTTCATGATCTCATTGTAATTACAATCATCATCATTATTATCATAATCATTACATTGTCATTACAATCATTATCGTTATCTTTATTATCATGCTTATGACATTAGAATTCTCATGTTTCTCATATGTTGTACCAACCAGACTCAGATGGAGTCTAGCCAAGCCTGCGTTAAACTGACATCTATTGTTAGTCGTCTACCTGTGGTTAGTCGTTCAACTGACATCTATTGTTAGTCGTCTACCAAGAGTAGATGTTCACAGACACATCAGACTTTATGTGTTGGCCTGGGGAATTTCTTCTAGTGATGCTGAAGAGAATTTACATCTCCCAACCAGTGCTGAACCATTCAAGTGTATGGAGTGACTGTGGCAATACACTATTTTCAGCTATGGTCCCGGTACCTCAGGGGATACGTCATGGTCGAGGGTCTCCCATCCCAACTGCATAGACTAGCAGTCTTAGACACTTGGTAGGGACAATTCTCGCATTGTGAAGGTGGTTTCAGTCCTGTCATTGGAAGCCCAGGTGGCTAACTCCCACTGTGTTGCTCACCGGTTGCTTGCGGCAGATCAGACCTCAAGTGTTCCGGACATCCGTGCCGGGGAAGAGCAGGGTGAGTCAAAGGGACCGACTCGACGGAAACACCTTGCTAATCTTCTGCTACGCCTAGGGATGACCCCGTAATCATCTCTGACTCTATCTCTAACCTTTACTCTATATTGTACATAGCTTTCCTGTCAGGACGTTCCTTTCCGACCTATGTCTATACAAAACGAAGCAACAAAAAAACGAAACAACAACAACACGAAACAAAACAACAACAACACGAAACAAAAACAAAACGAAACAAAACAACAACAAATCGAAACAACAACAAAACGAAACAAAACAACAGCAACACGAAACAACAACAAAACGAAACAACAACAAAACGAAACAAAACAACAACAACACGAAACAACAACAACACGAAACAACAACAAAACGAAACAAAACAATAACAACACGAAACAACAACAAAACGAAACAAAACAACAACAAATCGAAACAACAACAAAACGAAACAACAACAAAACGAAACAAAACAACAACACACGAAACAACAACAAAACGAAACAAAACAACAACAAAACGAAACAACAACAAAACGAAACAACAACAACAACACGAAACAACAACAAAACGAAACAACACCAAAACGAAACAAAACAATAACAACACGAAACAACAACAAAACGAAACAAAACAACAACAAATCGAAACAACAACAAAACGAAACAACAACAAAACGAAACAAAACAACAGCAACACGAAACAACAACAAAACGAAACAACAACAAAACGAAACAAAACAACAACACACGAAACAACAACAAAACGAAACAAAACAACAACAAAACGAAACAACAACAAAACGAAACAACAACAACAACACGAAACAACAACAAAACGAAACAACACCAAAACGAACCAAAACAACAACAACACGAAACAACAACAAAACGAAACAAAACAACAGCAACACGAAACAACAACAAAACGAAACAACAACAAAACGAAAGAAAACAACAGCAACACGAAACAACAACAAAACGAAACTACAACAAAACGAAACAAAACAACAACAACACGAAACAACAACAAAACGAAACAAAACAACAACAAAACGAAACAACAACAAAACGAAACAACACAACAACAAAACGAAACAACACAACAACAAAACGAAACATCAACAAAAGGAAACAACAACAAAAGGAAACAAAACAACAACAAAGAATAGTTTAGTTTAGTCGTTGGAACAACATCACGGCACACTGTTTAACCCATAAATGCTCCGTTTTCCTTCTAACTCAAACCTGAATCTGGAGAAACTCAGCTCAATGCATGAACGCCGTTGCATCGTCGAGGATCCTGAAATACTTTGGGTAGATTTTTAACTCAAAATTTTGCCCGGGCAGCGCCGTTAGGCTACTCTTTTTAGATTTCCAACTGCCAAGGGATTTTGTACGTGCACAACAATACACACGGGCGTCCGATCTCACTGTCGCGAAACGCACGTGGGTCTCAGACGGGACAGCACAGTACCCACTCTGTCCCACCCTCTCTCGGTGGTTAGGCCACATTTTAAGGCGGATGATGGGGTATTTTCAAGTAAAAAGAGTCAGGACTGTTTTCTGGGTCCTTGAGATGTTATTATCGGGATCGCAAGGAATTTCACGGGTACCAAAAATCAACACTCAACTCTTGGAGCGTGCGTAGATATTTTCTGTGGTAAATCGCACATTCAGATAAAACTCGGGGAATGCTGGGTTTCCTTCACTTTCGTGAGGTATGTGCTCGAAGCTTTTCGGGAGACTCCGTGAGTGTGTTCTTCCGAAGCTGACACGAAGAGGCCATTCGGTAGCCAGTCATCAAGAAAGGTGGCCGCTTCGATAGCCAGTTGTATTAGTGGCATCACGGGGAGCCGGAGAATGTTCTACAGCTAAGGGTGTTGTTGTAGCTATCCTTTCACGGCCGTGTCCGCCGGCTGTAATCTGTGCAACTCTTATGGCATCAGAGATTGATCTACAGTGGTGACATTGTTGTCCTTGAGACGATAGGCCGTGTCTTTGACCAGCTGTATCATGATGTATCTTTGGGGATCCAGAGAGTGGACCTACAGCCCAAGGCTTGATGAACCTACCGGGTCGCTGTCTGTTGCATATTTGTTCCTAAGCTTTAAAGGTAACACACTTTTATACTTGGCGTCGCTTAACTAAAGTTTGTATTTCAATTGTAGGTCAATTCTTAACCAGGCCGGCCAGTTGCGCCGTAGCCTGTGCTCTGACCGATATGTACATGTTGACCTCGGGTCAGAGGACAGCAGCTGTAAGTTCAGTCTCGACCACGCATGCTAACTGTGTCACAAGCCCGTGTGTGTACTATGACCTATATTAAGCTGAGGCCAGTATTCAACAGACAAGACGGGATGTATTGTGCAAACCAGCTTAGTGGAACAGTCTGGTTTAAGCAACTTAACAATACATTCGACTTCCTATCTCAATAATGGGGTATATGAAGGAATTATTGTTCTGACAGAATAATTCCTCTTGAATAGAGCTTTAATTTGATTCCCTTAATGAATGAGGTCGACATTAGTACGTTTCAATCATCATCGTGTATCTGTGGGAAACAGTACTTGTCAGTCAGCCTCATATGACACGAGAATCACATGCGTTTCTCGTTACGGTGAAACCCATGTAGGAGGCTATAAGCTGGGAAGAGATTATCGCCCCATAGGCTTGTTGTTATTTAACTGGGCTTAGTCAGAAGAGGGAAAGATATCTTAACACCTACTAGGGATTGAACCGTGGGCCAATATAGCGGTGGGGAAACACCCAATCATGTATCGCGTGGATATTTCATCAGTGTTGTCTGATTCGATACTTCCTTTAATGAGAAGGGAATATTTTGTCAGGCGGGTCTATCGTTCTATTGTCTCTATACTTTCATCAGATCCCGATTGTTTGGGATGTTTGATTCGACACAATTCCTAAGCAGCCAAAGGAATTTAGTCAGGTGATGAGTGTCTATATATTCATACACCCACACACAACATAAACCCCGGTATCCGAGGCAGAAAGGTGGGAAGCGACCAACACAAGAACATGAAACTCTTCTGGTGTTTGTCTGGTATTTAATTCAGTATTTCAGGTTGGATATCAATGTAGCTTATTTCATTAACCTTGGAGTTGGCATGGAATTCTTACCTGAGATATTCTGATATGCTTATCTACTTTTCTGATGAAACAAATTCAGAGTCCAGAAAGGAGACGTTGATGCAGTGACATCGTTACGCCCGCCAGGCGACTTAGCTCCCAGTAGGGACGCAGTAACTTCGTTACGCCGCCAGGCGAATAGTGGTTACCGGCCTGCAAGACTGCTGGTTGACAAGCGACCAGCGGTCAAGCAAGGACGACGCTAAACGCACGCATGCCTCGTGACGTCACCTGAGGTGAGAGCGAGTTGCGAGTTAGCGGCAGACAGCCCTGGGATTTCGACTCGGACAGACGTGTGCAGAGAGAAAGGCGTTATGTGGTATCTGTACTGAAAGTCGAGTGTCTGGACATCTTGAGTGAGACTTGTGAGCTGTATGTAAGTGTATTGAAGTATCGAGTATATATTGTTGTGATCATCGTTCTGTATTTGATATGTGAATAAATCCATAGAACGGTGTGTCGTTGAGTCTTACGTCAAATCACGTTGTACTTGTACTGTCCCACACTGTTAGGTTAGCGAGCCAAGTTTAAGACCCTGACAAGTGTGGACGTGGTGGTACTCGTCCGGCTTTAAAATGAACGTGTTTATGTGAGTAACAATTTAAAACTAAAGTTTGTGAACGTAAAATTTTTGTCAAACTTTATAGTACATGTATTGTGATCATGGAAGGCTCATTTTGATTATTAACTACATTGTTTAAACATGTGCAAGACTATTTGTAAACGTACAGTGCATACATATTGTTTGTTCTTGTAAACGTATAAAAAATTTGTGATTTGTGAACATTGTCACCGTTTTGACCTTGTCGACAGTGTGATCTTGTCGCCACTTTGACCTTGTCGCCATCTTGTAAACTTGATGTCTATGTCCTTACTGAATGTCATCTTGATGTAAGTGATGTGTCATCAGTGTTGTAGAGTGTTGAGATACTTGTAGATTGTCTTTGTGAATTGAGTTGTCGGAAGCAAAAAGTTTGGGAAGAAAGTGACTTGTGTTTTAAAAAAAAAATTGTTGACAGACAAACTTACGACCTACAACTACACTCAACGCCACACAAACCTAATCAACACTTAGTGACAAGCAGGCACACACCAACAAATAGACGCTAATTTATTTTCCTCCAAAATAAAGCAGGTTTTTCCGTACCATCCGAAACCTTGCCGTAGAGGTCATTTGTGTTCTCAAAGTAACGACCCTACAGTTCCTAGCCCGATTTCCAACCATTCTTCACCGCACCAAGGGCACTTAAGTACATTTTTCTTTTTCTATACTTTAAGGAAGCAATTTGAGGCACGTGTTGTCAATAGAAATCAATTGTAAATTGTTTATTACTAACCACTTATAACATATTTTGTGTGGCTGGTATTTCATTGACATTTTTCATCATGTCTTCATTATTCGATTTCATTGTTATGGGGATAAAATTAAATTTGACAGGTGATGAATTGACAAAATGGAGTGAGAATAAATACTCTGAATACCTACTAGTACAGGAGAAAACTGCTGAACGCGATGAAAGAGCGGCTGAAAGAGCATTAAAGCAGGCAGAGATGGCTGCCAAGCAAGTAGAGGCAGAAACAGCTTTAAAACAAGCAGAAGTAGAGATGGCTGCCAAGCAAGTAGAGGCAGAAACAGCTTTAAAGCAAGCTGAACTAGATAGTGCACTGAAAAAGGCTGAGATAGATAGTGAACTTAAGAAGGCAGAAATAGCAGCTCAGAGTAAGAGAGAAGAACTGGAGTTACAGTTGAAAATAAAACAACTTGACACTGAGACTGCCATTAACAAAGAGTCTAAGAAATCTGAGAGACTGGAGAAAGAAAACCAGTACAAGAAATATCAAGGTATTTGTGACGAAACGCGTTTATCTGTCTTGGGTCGTCAAGTTCCCGCACTATTTTGGCGCGTCATTGGGGACTTTCCCAGCTAAAAATAGACTGAGGGAAGCCGATGGAGGACTTATTATCTAGAATCGTCTCGAAACACCGGAATTCGAGTAACCCGTGATGCTGGGTATCGCTCTAACTTCCCGTGCAGAGAGATCTAGAAACTCTAGGCGGGGAATGACGTTTTCCCGAGAAAGTATCTTTTCTCAAGAAGCACTCGCTTCTTGTGCGCATTGAGTTGGCACGAAGCGGGAAATTGGCTACAGCAGTCATTCACTTACTTTTGTTCGAAGAGAACAGACGCTGGCCTGAGTGTGAGCCATTTTTGTGTTGCGTCTCACCTCAACCATGATTCGGCTGACTGTTATGAAAAGGAAGCTGAGAAGCCCTTGAACAGTTCGGAAGCTGACTGGAGAGCTGGTTTCACCATCCAGGTAGATATTTGGTTAAATCATTTAACTTTGTACGTGTGTTCCACACGCCATTGTTCTAACCTCATTACCTATGCGGATGCCCTCGCATACTAATTAGCAAACCGATCGATAACGCCGGTGACAATTAAGCGTGTGTTTGTTTACCGTGTGCTCGCGAATCCGCTGTTAGGAACGCCGTAATGGGATGTGGGCGATTTGGGTTCCAAATATATGTACCATATATTGCCAATCGTTGCATCTATTAGGTTGCTGGGTTAGAATAAAACATAGTTACTTGTGCCGGATGGAAACTTAGATTATGTCAGTCAGTTGCTGAAGCCAGAAGAACGGTTAGAAAACCAGGTAAGTTGGTAGGTGGAGATTCAGACAAAATTGTGCTTAGTTACTAAGTAAAGGAAGAACTTAGTTCTGTGCCACCAGGAATGATGTAACTATGGTGTAATAACTTAATAGGGAATTCATTGTGTGGAACAGCGGATTTCTGTGGAAAGGTAAGTGGCTTTGGTGCTATATCTATATATATATATATGATGTGACAATGTGTATATATATTAGTTCATGGCATGTGATACTTCCTGGGGTAATTCCGAACGCCGAATAGCTCGACGCGTGATAACACTGCGTGCCGTCGCGATGTAAATATGCGTTCTGAAATCTTGTCTAAGCTATCCTGTTTCTTTCATACTGGCGCTAGTGCGAGTGAAGGCTAAGGTGCTGGAAGTATGGAAGGATGCAGGAGGCTGTATGAGACTGGGGAAATATAGAATATGGGGGATGTGAAAGCAAGTTATGAAAGTATGTGTTGGTAGACCAAACCAACGATGAAGTTCAGTCCAGGCCAAGGCTAAACCACTTGGGAGGACAGAACTGGAACAGTACCCTTGGAACATGGGGGGAACATGTATTCTCAAGAAGGCTTCTTGACTCTAAGGCAGAGTCTGATAAGAAGAGTTTGCTGTGGCGTGGGCAGGTGGTCCCACCAGCAAACAGGCTTGTGTACATATTGGATGTGATCATATATTATTCCTATATCCCGAGGGATGGTATATTGATCAAGATTATGTTTCTTAATGTACATTGATGATGTTAGGAACGAGTCTAGGGACTCTTTACCTATTTGTTTAGTTCGATTAAATTAGAACAATAACAGCCTTGTATCATTACTGACGTTAGCGACGACTGATAGATGATTAGGGATAGGTGAGACCTATGATCAGACTCGTCATTCTGATTTCTTGCTCTGTTTGACGGGCTGTTCTGTGAGGCCAGCTGACATTTGTGAACCCATGCTTGACTACTCTCCATATAGAGATAATGCTTTGGTTATATGAATAACTAACTAGCATGACTGAGAGTTGAGTAGTTATTGGTAGGATGCATGTGGACTAATGTTTGGGCCAGTATACTCTCACCGGTCGCTCTTCCTTTTCAGGAGTTTGCCTGTTGAGGAACCAGTCAACTATAATTGTTGTTGGCAGGAAACCACTTCGTGTGACAGAGCGAAGGGTTCAGTTCTTTACTTATCACGCCAGACTCCATCACACCAGGTACCCAATGTGATTCACCATGCGTGAAGTTTGCTTCAAGACATACAACTGCCCTGAAGGTGCACGTGTGGGAAGTGATGGTTTGTGATCGTTTAAAATAGAAGATACTCTGTTTTGCCAGGAACATTTCAGCATGTTGAGTACTCATGCTCGACAGGGAACACCGGTCCGTCTGGTTTGACGGGGGTTCTGCCTAAACGCAGAAGTAACTAATCTTCAGACACTTGAATGGTTCTTTGGACAGCTCGAGTGGCAGGTCTTGAGAAGAACTACACCAATATTGACGTGTGTCAAGTGTAACACGGTGGAAGGGACTATGGGATTATAGTCCAACCTGAATTGGTTCCGTAAAATAGATGTCTGATTCTATTCATGTACTGTTTCCGTATCCAGATTATCAACTGTGTTCTAGAAGGACTCAGTAACTTTTCAGTAGCCATATCTGATCCTCCAAAGTGTGACTGTAAGAGACCATTGAATTGGTCAATGCCATATCGGTTCTGCAGTGGGACTGTGCTAGGAGTGACAGACCATTCGATTGGTTAGTGACTATTTAGTTCATCGAAGTAACCAATACTTGGAGCCAAGTCCAGGAAGATTGTCTCCAACTCGGTAGTGTTCGAGAACTGTATTACCAGTGACTCCGTGGGAGTGTTATAGATGCAGTTGGTCCAGTGAAGTGTGGTCCAGCAGTGACTCGATTGTTGTGGTTCCACGTTCGGGAGACGGAGTGGTCTCCAAGGTTCTAGTCATCTCACTGGAAGGAAGCCGGGTGAGTGGCGGACCGACTGGACGGGACATCTGCATCCACTCTACTTCTCAACTCGATGAAGACACCTACATCTCTAATTCTGTCTCTACTCTATCTCCTATTTGTGTAAATAGATTCTTCTATCAGGATGTTCATTTCAGTTCTATATTCTCAGGGGTAGAATAAACTTTATGTAAGTTGACTTGCTCTTTGTAAAATGATTGAGTGTGGTCTCGGACGATGCCTAAGTGTTCATTGTTCAACAGGTGTAGGTAGTTAGTGGGGGTCTAGAATCTGGAGGGGTGTGTAGACGTAACTAAATAACCTGAGATCAACCACAGAGTAAAAAAGTGTATCTGCTCGTCCAACCCCTGGGGCTAGAATACACGGGAGTGCTAGAGACACCTCGGGTGTGGTTCACTCTCACTACCCAAGGTGAACCCGAAACACTCCGTTACAGAGTGGGGGCCCGTCCGGGATTATTCCAAGATCTTTGTGTGTTGTAGACCTCTCACATAGGGATAGGGACTTTGTCTTTATCCTCTACTACAGTCTACATAAGATTCTACTACTTCTACCTATTTCCTAACTGTCTGACGGACATTTGTGTTGTGGTGATTAGTTAGTACTAGTGATTATTGATTCATT
This sequence comes from Cepaea hortensis, assembly GCA_963921405.1. Lineage (NCBI taxonomy): Eukaryota > Metazoa > Mollusca > Gastropoda > Stylommatophora > Helicidae > Cepaea > Cepaea hortensis. The sequence goes on along the minus strand of OY992889.1, from coordinate 92,706,762 downwards.
GTATTGCTTCACCCACACATACTTGAGTACCCACCTATCATAGTCAACATGTCTACCCAAGAGATAGACTTGGACAAAGTTCAGGAAACTGGACGTAAGTCTGGTCTTGAAGGAGATGCTTTGAAATCCTATGTCCAAGAGGTGGAAAGAAATTTTCGCCAAGAGGAAAGAGAGAGGAGGAGAGCAGAAAGAGAACTGGAAGCCAGTAAAGTGGCTCTGGAGGAAAAGAGGATAGCGGCTGATACTGAAATGAAACGGCTTGAGTTGGAAGCCGAGAAAGAAAAACGTGACCATGAGTATCGAATGAAGCTACTTGAGGCACAGGTGCCTGCTACAGGTGTAACTGATGGAGCTATGGGAGGAGGTGTACCTCCTGGCTCAGAGTCAACCAGTAGACGTGACTACCAGGCTATGAAATGGCCTTTACAGCCGTTCGAACCCGAGAAGGAACGGATAGACCAATACTTAGAGAAGTATGAAGCCATGTCTATTGCAATGGGTCTAGACAAACAGAAATGGTGTTTGAAACTCTCCCAGGGACTCCGTGCCGAAGGTTATGAGGTGTATGCACGCTTACCACCGGGTTTACAGAATGATTACCCGGCATTGAAAGCGGCTCTCTTGAAGAGATTCGAGATCACAGCGCACTCATACCGAAGGAAGTTTCGGACGGCGAAGCGAGAACCTGGTGAACTGTTTTCAGCATACAGTGTGAGATTGAACTCATACCTTCTTAAATGGATGGCCTTGGCCGGATTTAAGGAGGAGTATGAAAGTTTGCGTGAGTTGATGGTTGTAGATCAGATGCGAATACAAATGTCTAAACCCTTGCGAAACTTCTTAGGTGAGAATGGGGCTGAGAGATTGGATATAGTCACCAAGTTAGCCGAAAGATACGTTGAAGTCTATGGCGAGACTGGGGACACCAGTCCAACAGATCCGAGATCGAAAGATCCGGATCAAGGTAAGTCAAAGAAGAAGTCAAAGAAGACCCAAGGTTCTGATGAACCAAAGAAACAGGTAGGCTCTTTAGAGAAGATCTCTAACGTCAACCAAGGTAAGAATAGCCCACCTAGTTCTCCAAAGAGGAAGTGGAGTGAACGTTGGTGCAAATTCTGCAAGTCCAGCACTCACAATACGAGTGAGTGTAAGAGTAAGCCCAAGGACTTTCACTTTGCTTGTCTTGCTGAGGTTAGGGATAGATCTTGCAGGAAAGTGAAGTCGGTTGATGGGAATGGAGAAACTAGCCGACCTCCAGTGGTTGAGGAAGTAGAAGTGAATGGGCAACAGGTGTCGTGCCTCTACGACACGGGATTGCAATTTTCAGCGGTAATTGCATCCCACCTGACAGGCCCAGAGCAACTCACCGGGGAGATGACGGAGATACAGCCAGCCAGTAGGAGTGCTGTGGCGTTACGTTGCCCGATTGCCAATGTGGAGATTCAGAGCAAGTACGTTACTGGACGCATTCAGGCGGCAGTCGTACCGGATCCTCTCTATCCCCTAATTCTAGGCCGGAAGTACGTGTTTCTGGGCGAACCAGAACACCCTAGCATCCATAAGTCTAGGCAGGTCAGAGATACAGAGGAAGAGGGTCTCGAAAAGGTAAGTCTCCGAAATACTCACCCGGATAGAATGAGTAATGCTCGGAGCAAGGATGCGACGGAGTGTCCTTGTTCGGAAAGGTTGCCCAACAATGAAAACCCGTTAACTCAGGGTAAGTTCAACTCTGATAACCAGTCAGAGTTAATTCAGACTGGAACAGAGAAAAGGCAGAGGGAACGGAAGTTGGTTCCTGAGAGCTTCAGAGCTAATCTGCTGCGAACGGTACATGTCAGGTCCCCAACCGGACATCTGACTGTAGGGACAACCAGTAAATGTCTATCCCGGTACTATTGGTGGCCGGGAATGACAGGCGACGTGCGCAGGTATATTAGGTCTTGTCCGGAGTGCCGTAAATGCACACCTGAGAAACGGACGAAGACGAAGATATCCTTAGAGGTTGGAGACCGAGTTCTAGTACTCCTCCCAATCGAGGGGAACGAATTCGAAATCGGGTGGCAGGGCCCATTCCTAGTGGATAAAGTGGGGCTCCACAAGCACTATGGAGTGGTGATCCTGGGAAAGTCTACTACTTTCCATTCCAGTCTCCTCATGCGCTATGAGGGGAAGCCCGATGATAAGTCCACCAGCCCAAGGGCGCAGAGATTCGCTGAAAGAACGGTTCGGGGTTCCGGTCAGGTAGCGGAAAGCCTGTCACACCATAGGAAGTCCTATATGTATGTGCAGGTACCTTCTTCGGTTCAGCCCGGTGCTCGGGGGAACAGGACCGGCCAAAGGAACACCCGCAGTGCTAGCTACACTGAGAACCGTGGTCGGAAGAGGTGGGTTGTGTCGGAACGAACACAGACCCTTGGTCCCTCAATCCGACCGACTGCAGTCCAGCTGGGTCCTCGAAAGGGGAAGCTGGAGTTGCAGAAGTCCAGTAAACTCTGGCAGGAACGATCGTTAAATCAGGTCGAGACGGGAGCTCTGGTCCGCAAGCTACTGCGAGATGCCCGATCGCAGTTGCGGAGTAGGCGTTGATCACCCGTGATACTGAATAGCTTGTCACCCCACCGAATGTGGTAAAAGTATTCTATACAATATTGACGGGTTAGACTTCCTCACCCGCCATCCGGTCTCTTAGAAAGAAGAACGAACGACATAGACAGCTTCTGCGTAGAAGTGGAACGACGGGGTCGATCCTCTTAAAGTGGGGGCCTATGTGACGAAACGCGTTTATCTGTCTTGGGTCGTCAAGTTCCCGCACTATTTTGGCGCGTCATTGGGGACTTTCCCAGCTAAAAATAGACTGAGGGAAGCCGATGGAGGACTTATTATCTAGAATCGTCTCGAAACACCGGAATTCGAGTAACCCGTGATGCTGGGTATCGCTCTAACTTCCCGTGCAGAGAGATCTAGAAACTCTAGGCGGGGAATGACGTTTTCCCGAGAAAGTATCTTTTCTCAAGAAGCACTCGCTTCTTGTGCGCATTGAGTTGGCACGAAGCGGGAAATTGGCTACAGCAGTCATTCACTTACTTTTGTTCGAAGAGAACAGACGCTGGCCTGAGTGTGAGCCATTTTTGTGTTGCGTCTCACCTCAACCATGATTCAGCTGACTGTTATGAAAAGGAAGCTGAGAAGCCCTTGAACAGTTCGGAAGCTGACTGGAGAGCTGGTTTCACCATCCAGGTAGATATTTGGTTAAATCATTTAACTTTGTACGTGTGTTCCACACGCCATTGTTCTAACCTCATTACCTATGCGGATGCCCTCGCATACTAATTAGCAAACCGATCGATAACGCCGGTGACAATTAAGCGTGTGTTTGTTTACCGTGTGCTCGCGAATCCGCTGTTAGGAACGCCGTAATGGGATGTGGGCGATTTGGGTTCCAAATATATGTACCATATATTGCCAATCGTTGCATCTATTAGGTTGCTGGGTTAGAATAAAACATAGTTACTTGTGCCGGATGGAAACTTAGATTATGTCAGTCAGTTGCTGAAGCCAGAAGAACGGTTAGAAAACCAGGTAAGTTGGTAGGTGGAGATTCAGACAAAATTGTGCTTAGTTACTAAGTAAAGGAAGAACTTAGTTCTGTGCCACCAGGAATGATGTAACTATGGTGTAATAACTTAATAGGGAATTCATTGTGTGGAACAGCGGATTTCTGTGGAAAGGTAAGTGGCTTTGGTGCTATATCTATATATATATATATGATGTGACAATGTGTATATATATTAGTTCATGGCATGTGATACTTCCTGGGGTAATTCCGAACGCCGAATAGCTCGACGCGTGATAACACTGCGTGCCGTCGCGATGTAAATATGCGTTCTGAAATCTTGTCTAAGCTATCCTGTTTCTTTCATACTGGCGCTAGTGCGAGTGAAGGCTAAGGTGCTGGAAGTATGGAAGGATGCAGGAGGCTGTATGAGACTGGGGAAATATAGAATATGGGGGATGTGAAAGCAAGTTATGAAAGTATGTGTTGGTAGACCAAACCAACGATGAAGTTCAGTCCAGGCCAAGGCTAAACCACTTGGGAGGACAGAACTGGAACAGTACCCTTGGAACATGGGGGGGAACATGTATTCTCAAGAAGGCTTCTTGACTCTAAGGCAGAGTCTGATAAGAAGAGTTTGCTGTGGCGTGGGCAGGTGGTCCCACCAGCAAACAGGCTTGTGTACATATTGGATGTGATCATATATTATTCCTATATCCCGAGGGATGGTATATTGATCAAGATTATGTTTCTTAATGTACATTGATGATGTTAGGAACGAGTCTAGGGACTCTTTACCTATTTGTTTAGTTCGATTAAATTAGAACAATAACAGCCTTGTATCATTACTGACGTTAGCGACGACTGATAGATGATTAGGGATAGGTGAGACCTATGATCAGACTCGTCATTCTGATTTCTTGCTCTGTTTGACGGGCTGTTCTGTGAGGCCAGCTGACATTTGTGAACCCATGCTTGACTACTCTCCATATAGAGATAATGCTTTGGTTATATGAATAACTAACTAGCATGACTGAGAGTTGAGTAGTTATTGGTAGGATGCATGTGGACTAATGTTTGGGCCAGTATACTCTCACCGGTCGCTCTTCCTTTTCAGGAGTTTGCCTGTTGAGGAACCAGTCAACTATAATTGTTGTTGGCAGGAAACCACTTCGTGTGACAGAGCGAAGGGTTCAGTTCTTTACTTATCACGCCAGACTCCATCACACCAGGTACCCAATGTGATTCACCATGCGTGAAGTTTGCTTCAAGACATACAACTGCCCTGAAGGTGCACGTGTGGGAAGTGATGGTTTGTGATCGTTTAAAATAGAAGATACTCTGTTTTGCCAGGAACATTTCAGCATGTTGAGTACTCATGCTCGACAGGGAACACCGGTCCGTCTGGTTTGACGGGGGTTCTGCCTAAACGCAGAAGTAACTAATCTTCAGACACTTGAATGGTTCTTTGGACAGCTCGAGTGGCAGGTCTTGAGAAGAACTACACCAATATTGACGTGTGTCAAGTGTAACACGGTGGAAGGGACTATGGGATTATAGTCCAACCTGAATTGGTTCCGTAAAATAGATGTCTGATTCTATTCATGTACTGTTTCCGTATCCAGATTATCAACTGTGTTCTAGAAGGACTCAGTAACTTTTCAGTAGCCATATCTGATCCTCCAAAGTGTGACTGTAAGAGACCATTGAATTGGTCAATGCCATATCGGTTCTGCAGTGGGACTGTGCTAGGAGTGACAGACCATTCGATTGGTTAGTGACTATTTAGTTCATCGAAGTAACCAATACTTGGAGCCAAGTCCAGGAAGATTGTCTCCAACTCGGTAGTGTTCGAGAACTGTATTACCAGTGACTCCGTGGGAGTGTTATAGATGCAGTTGGTCCAGTGAAGTGTGGTCCAGCAGTGACTCGATTGTTGTGGTTCCACGTTCGGGAGACGGAGTGGTCTCCAAGGTTCTAGTCATCTCACTGGAAGGAAGCCGGGTGAGTGGCGGACCGACTGGACGGGACATCTGCATCCACTCTACTTCTCAACTCGATGAAGACACCTACATCTCTAATTCTGTCTCTACTCTATCTCCTATTTGTGTAAATAGATTCTTCTATCAGGATGTTCATTTCAGTTCTATATTCTCAGGGGTAGAATAAACTTTATGTAAGTTGACTTGCTCTTTGTATAATGATTGAGTGTGGTCTCGGACGATGCCTAAGTGTTCATTGTTCAACAGGTGTAGGTAGTTAGTGGGGGTCTAGAATCTGGAGGGGTGTGTAGACGTAACTAAATAACCTGAGATCAACCACAGAGTAAAAAAGTGTATCTGCTCGTCCAACCCCTGGGGCTAGAATACACGGGAGTGCTAGAGACACCTCGGGTGTGGTTCACTCTCACTACCCAAGGTGAACCCGAAACACTCCTATGTGACGAAACGCGTTTATCTGTCTTGGGTCGTCAAGTTCCCGCACTATTTTGGCGCGTCATCGGGGACTTTCCCAGCTAAAAATAGACTGAGGGAAGCCGATGGAGGACTTATTATCTAGAATCGTCTCGAAACACCGGAATTCGAGTAACCCGTGATGCTGGGTATCGCTCTAACTTCCCGTGCAGAGAGATCTAGAAACTCTAGGCGGGGAATGACGTTTTCCCGAGAAAGTATCTTTTCACAAGAAGCACTCGCTTCTTGTGCGCATTGAGTTGGCACGAAGCGGGAAATTGGCTACAGCAGTCATTCACTTACTTTTGTTCGAAGAGAACAGACGCTGGCCTGAGTGTGAGCCATTTTTGTGTTGCCAGAATAACTCTGTAACGGAGTGTTTCGGGTTCACCTTGGGTAGTGAGAGTGAACCACACCCGAGGTGTCTCTAGCACTCCCGTGTATTCTAGCCCCAGGGGTTGGACGAGCAGATACACTTTTTTCCTCTGTGGTTGATCTCAGGTTATTTAGTTACGTCTACACACCCCTCCAGATTCTAGACCCCCACTAACTACCTACACCTGTTGAACAATGAACACTTAGGCATCGTCCGAGACCACACTCAATCATTATACAAAGCGCAAGTCAACTTACATAAAGTTTATTCTACCCTTGAGAATATAGAACTGAAATGAACATCCTGATAGAAGAATCTATTTACACAACTAGAAGATAGAGTAGAGAAAGACTTAGAGATGTAGGTGTCTTCATCGAGTTGAAAAGTAGAGTGGATGCAGATGTCCCGTCCAGTCGGTCCGCCACTCACCCGGCTTCCTTCCAGTGAGATGACTAGACCCTTGGAGACCACTCCGTCTCCCGAACGTGGAACCACAACAATAGAGTCGCTGCTGGACCACACTTCACTGGACCAACTGCATCTATAACTCTCCCACGGAGTCACTGGTAATACAGTTCTCGAACACTACCGGGTTGGAGACAATCTTCCTGGACTTGGCTCCAAATATTGGTTACTTCGATGAACTACATAGTCACTGACCAACCGAATGGTCTGTCACTCCTAACACAGTCCCTCTGCAGAACCGATATTGCATTGACCAATTCAATGGTCTCTTACAGTCACACTTTGGAGGATCAAATATGGCTACTGAAAAGTTACTGAGTCCTTCTAGAACACAGTTGATAATCTGGATACGGAAACAGTACATGAATAGAATCAGACATCTATTTTACGGAACCAATTCAGGTTGGACTATAATCCCATAGTCCCTTCCACCGTGTTACACTTGACACACGTCAATATTGGTGTAGTTCTTCTCAAGACCTGCCACTAGAGCTGTCCAAAGAACCATTCAAGTGTCTGAAGATTAGTTACTTCTGCGTTTAGGCAGAACCCCCGTCAAACCAGACGGACCGGTGTTCCCTGTCGAGCATGATTACTCAACATGCTGAAATGTTCCTGGCAAAACAGAGTATCTTCTATGTTAAACGATCACAAACCATCACTTCCCACACGTGCACCTTCAGGGCAGTTGTATGTCTTGAAGCAACCTTCACGCATGGTGAATCACATTGGGTACCTGGTGTGATGGAGTCTGGCGTGATAAGTAAAGAACTGAACCCTTCGCTCTGTCACACGAAGTGGTTTCCTGCCAACAACAATTATAGTTGACTGGTTCCTCAACAGGCAAACTCCTGAAAAGGAAGAGCGACCGGTGAGAGTATACTGGCCCAAACATGCGACAGGTGTTGTGCCTCTACGACACGGGATTGCAATTTTCAGCGGTAATTGCATCCCACCTGACAGGCCCAGAGCAACTCACCGGGGAGATGACGGAGATACAGCCAGCCAGTAGGAGTGCTGTAGCGCTACGTTGCCCGATTGCCAATGTGGAGATTCGGAGCAAGTACGTTACTGGACGCATTCAGGCGGCAGTCGTACCGGATCCTCTCTATCCCCTAATTCTAGGCCGGAAGTACGTGTTTCTGGGCGAACCAGAACACCCTAGCATCCATAAGTCTAGGCAGGTCAGAGATACAGAGGAAGAGGGTCTCGAAAAGGTAAGTCTCCGAAATACTCACCCGGATAGAATGAGTAATGCTCGGAGCAAGGATGCGACGGAGTGTCCTTGTTCGGAAAGGTTGCCCAACAATGAAAACCCGTTAACTCAGGGTAAGTTCAACTCTGATAACCAGTCAGAGTTAATTCAGACTGGAACAGAGAAAAGGCAGAGGGAACGGAAGTTGGTTCCTGAGAGCTTCAGAGCTAATCTGCTGCGAACGGTACATGTCAGGTCCCCAACCGGACATCTGACTGTAGGGACAACCAGTAAATGTCTATCCCGGTACTATTGGTGGCCGGGAATGACAGGCGACGTGCGCAGGTATATTAGGTCTTGTCCGGAGTGCCGTAAATGCACACCTGAGAAACGGACGAAGACGAAGATATCCTTAGAGGTTGGAGACCGAGTTCTAGTACTCCTCCCAATCGAGGGGAACGAATTCGAAATCGGGTGGCAGGGCCCATTCCTAGTGGATAAAGTGGGGCTCCACAAGCACTATGGAGTGGTGATCCTGGGAAAGTCTACTACTTTCCATTCCAGTCTCCTCATGCGCTATGAGGGGAAGCCCGATGATAAGTCCACCAGCCCAAGGGCGCCGAGATTCGCTGAAAGAACGGTTCGGGGTTCAGGTCAGGTAGCGGAAAGCCTGTCACACCATAGGAAGTCCTATATGTATGTGCAGGTACCTTCTTCGGTTCAGCCCGGTGCTCGGGGGAACATGACCGGCCAAAGGAACACCCGCAGTGCTAGCTACACTGAGAACCGTGGTCGACTCTGTAACGGAGTGTTTCGGGTTCACCTTGGGTAGTGAGAGTGAACCACACCCGAGGTGTCTCTAGCACTCCCGTGTATTCTAGCCCCAGGGGTTGGACGAGCAGATACACTTTTTTCCTCTGTGGTTGATCTCAGGTTATTTAGTTACGTCTACACACCCCTCCAGATTCTAGACCCCCACTAACTACCTACACCTGTTGAACAATGAACACTTAGGCATCGTCCGAGACCACACTCAATCATTATACAAAGAGCAAGTCAACTTACATAAAGTTTATTCTACCCTTGAGAATATAGAACTGAAATGAACATCCTGATAGAAGAATCTATTTACACAAATAGAAGATAGAGTAGAGAAAGACTTAGAGATGTAGGTGTCTTCATCGAGTTGAGAAGTAGAGTGGATGCAGATGTCCCGTCCAGTCGGTCCGCCACTCACCCGGCTTCCTTCCAGTGAGATGACTAGAACCTTGGAGACCACTCCGTCTCCCGAACGTGGAACCCCAACAATAGAGTCACTGCTGGACCACACTTCACTGGACCAACTGCATCTATAACACTCCCACGGAGTCACTGGTAATACAGTTCTCGAACACTACCGGGTTGGAGACAATCTTCCTGGACTTGGCTCCAAGTATTGGTTACTTCGATGAACTAATTAGTTACTGACCAATCGAATGGTCTGTCACTCCTAGCACAGTCCCACTGCAGAACCGATATGGCATTGACCAATTCAATGGTCTCTTACAGTCACACTTTGTAGGATCAGATATGGCTACTGAAAAGTTACTGAGTCCTACTCGAACACAGTTGATAATCTGGATACGGAAACAGTACATGAATAGAATCAGACATCTATTTTACGGAACCAATTCAGGTTGGACTATAATCCCATAGTCCCTTCCACCGTGTTACACTTGACACACGTCAATATTGGTGTAGTTCTTCTCAAGACCTGCCACTAGAGCTGTCCAAAGAACCATTCAAGTGTCTGAAGATTAGTTACTTCTGCGTTTAGGCAGAACCCCCGTCAAACCAGACGGACCGGTGTTCCCTGTCGAGCATGATTACTCAACATGCTGAAATGTTCCTGGCAAAACAGAGTATCTTCTATGTTAAACGATCACAAACCATCACTTCCCACACGTGCACCTTCAGGGCAGTTGTATGTCTTGAAGCAACCTTCACGCATGGTGAATCACATTGGGTACCTGGTGTGATGGAGTCTGGCGTGATAAGTAAAGAACTGAACCCTTCGCTCTGTCACACGAAGTGGTTTCCTGCCAACAACAATTATAGTTGACTGGTTCCTCAACAGGCAAACTCCTGAAAAGGAAGAGCGACCGGTGAGAGTATACTGGCCCAAACATTAGTCCACATGCATCCTACCAATAACTACTCAACTCTCAGTCATGCTAGTTAGTTATTCATATAACCAAAGCATTATCTCTATATGGAGAGTAGTCAAGCATGGGTTCACAAATGTCAGCTGGCCTCACAGAACAGCCCGTCAAACAGAGCAAGAAATCAGAATGACGAGTCTGATCATAGGTCTCACCTATCCCTAATCATCTATCAGTCGTCGCTAACGTCAGTAATGATACAAGGCTGTTATTGTTCTAATTTAATCGAACTAAACAAATAGGTAAAGAGTCCCTAGACTCGTTCCTAACATCATCAATGTACATTAAGAAACATAATCTTGATCAATATACCATCCCTCGGGATATAGGAATAATATATGATCACATCCAATATGTACACAAGCCTGTTTGCTGGTGGGACCACCTGCCCACGCCAAAGCAAACTCTTCTTATCAGACTCTGCCTTAGAGTCAAGAAGCCTTCTTGAGAATACATGTTCCCCCCCCCCCCATGTTCCAAGGGTACTGTTCCAGTTCTGTCCTCCCAAGTGGTTTAGCCTTGGCCTGGACTGAACTTCATCGTTGATTTGGTCTACCAACACATACTTTCATAACTTGCTTTCCCATCCCCCATATTCTATATTTCCCCAGTCTCATACAGCCTCCTGCATCCTTCCATACTTCCAGCACCTTAGCCTTCACTCGCACTAGCGCCAGTATGAAAGAAACAGGATAGCTCAGACAAGATTTCAGAACGCATATTTATATCGCGACGGCACGCAGTGTTATCACGCGTCGAGCTATTCGGCGTTCGGAATTACCCCAGGAAGTATCCCATGCCATGACCTAATATATATACACAATGTCATATCATATATATATATATATAGATATAGCACCAAAGCCACTTACCTTTCCACAGAAATCCGCTGTTCCACACAATGAATTCACTATTAAGTTACTACACAATAGTTACATCATTCCTGGTGGCACAGAACTAAGTTCTTCCTTTACTTAGTAACTAAGCACATTTTTGTCTGAATCTCCACCTACCAACTTACCTGGTTTTCTAACCGTTCTTCTGGCTTCAGCAACTGACTGACATAATCTAAGTTTCCATCCGGCACAAGTAACTAGGTTTTATTCTAACACAGCAACCTAATAGATGCAACGATTGGCAATATATGGTACATATATTTGGAACCCAAATCGCCCACATCCCATTACGGCGTTCCTAACAGCTGATTCGCGAGCACACGGTAAACAAACCCACGATTAATTGTCACCTGCGTTATCGATCGGTTTGCTAATTAGTATGCAAGGACATCCGCATAGGTAATGAGGTTAGAACAATGGCGTGTGGAACACACGTACAAAGTTAAATGATTTAACCAAATATCTACCTGGATGGTGAAACCAGCTCTCCAGTCAGCTTCCGAACTGTTCAAGGGCTTCTCAGCTTCCTTTTCATAACAGTCAGCCGAATCATGGTTGAGGTGAGACGCAACACAAAAATGGCTCACACTCAGGCCAGCGTCTGTTCTCTTCGAACAAAAGTAAGTGAATGACTGCTGTAGCCAATTTCCCGCTTCGTGCCAACTCAATGCGCACAAGAAGCGAGTGCTTCTTGAGAAAAGATACTTTCTCGGGAAAACGTCATTCCCCGCCTAGAGTTTCTAGATCTCTCTGCACGGGAAGTTAGAGCGATACCCAGCATCACGGGTTACTCGAATTCCGGTGTTTCGAGACGATTCTAGATAATAAGTCCTCCATCGGCTTCCCTCAGTCTATTTTTAGCTGGGAAAGTCCCCGATGACGCGCCAAAATAGTGCGGGAACTTGACGACCCAAGACAGATAAACGCGTTTCGTCACATAGGCCCCCACTTTAAGAGGATCGACCCCGTCGTTCCACTTCTACGCAGAAGCTGTCTATGTCGTTCGTTCTTCTTTCTAAGAGACCGGATGTCGGGTGAGGAAGTCTAACCCGTCAATATTGTATAGAATACTTTTACCACATTCGGTGGGGTGACAAGCTATTCAGTATCACGGGTGATCAACGCCTACTCCGCTACTGCGATCGGGCATCTCGCAGTGTCCTGCGGACCAGAGCTCCCGTCTCGACCTGATTTAACGATCGTTCCTGCCAGAGTTTACTGGACTTCTGCAACTCCAGCTTCCCCTTTCGAGGACCCAGCTGGACTGCAGTCGGTCGGATTGAGGGACCAAGGGTATGTGTCCGTTCCGACACAACCCACCTCTTCCGACCACGGTTCTCAGTGTAGCTAGCACTGCGGGTGTTCCTTTGGCCGGTCATGTTCCCCCGAGCACCGGGCTGAACCGAAGAAGGTACCTGCACATACATATAGGACTTCCTATGGTGTGACAGGCTTTCCGCTACCTGACCTGAACCCCGAACCTTTCTTTCAGCGAATCTCGGCGCCCTTGGGCTGGTGGACTTATCATCGGGCTTCCCCTCATAGCGCATGAGGAGACTGGAATGGAAAGTAGTAGACTTTCCCAGGATCACCACTCCATAGTGCTTGTGGAGCCCCACTTTATCCACTAGGAATGGGCCCTGCCACCCGATTTCGAATTCGTTCCCCTCGATTGGGAGGAGTACTAGAACTCGGTCTCCAACCTCTAAGGATATCTTCGTCTTCGTCCGTTTCTCAGGTGTGCATTTACGGCACTCCGGACAAGACCTAATATACCTGCGCACGTCGCCTGTCATTCCCGGCCACCAATAGTACCGGGATAGACATTTACTGGTTGTCCCTACAGTCAGATGTCCGGTTGGGGACCTGACATGTACCGTTCGCAGCAGATTAGCTCTGAAGCTCTCAGGAACCAACTTCCGTTCCCTCTGCCTTTTCTCTGTTCCAGTCTGAATTAACTCTGACTGGTTATCAGAGTTGAACTTACCCTGAGTTAACGGGTTTTCATTGTTGGGCAACCTTTCCGAACAAGGACACTCCGTCGCATCCTTGCTCCGAGCATTACTCATTCTATCCGGGTGAGTATTTCGGAGACTTACCTTTTCGAGACCCTCTTCCTCTGTATCTCTGACCTGCCTAGACTTATGGATGCTAGGGTGTTCTGGTTCGCCCAGAAACACGTACTTCCGGCCTAGAATTAGGGGATAGAGAGGATCCGGTACGACTGCCGCCTGAATGCGTCCAGTAACGTACTTGCTCCGAATCTCCACATTGGCAATCGGGCAACGTAGCGCTACAGCACTCCTACTGGCTGGCTGTATCTCCGTCATCTCCCCGGTGAGTTGCTCTGGGCCTGTCAGGTGGGATGCAATTACCGCTGAAAATTGCAATCCCGTGTCGTAGAGGCACAACACCTGTCGCCCATTCACTTCTACTCTCTCAACCACTGGAGGTCGGCTAGTTTCTCCATTCCCATCAACCGACTTCACTTTCCTGCCAGATCTATCCCTAACCTCTGCAAGACAAGCAAAGTGAAAGTCCTTGGGTTTACTCTTACACTCACTCGTATTGTGAGTGCTGGACTTGCAGAATTTGCACCATCGTTCACTCCACTTCCTCTTTGGAGAACTAGGTGGGCTATTCTTACCTTGGTTGACGTTAGAGATCTTCTCTAAAGAGCCTACCTGTTTCTTTGGTTCATCAGAACCTTGGGTCTTCTTTGACTTCTTCTTTGACTTACCTTGATCCGGATCTTTCGATCTCGGATCTGTTGGACTGGTGTCCCCAGTCTCGCCATAGACTTCAACGTATCTTTCGGCTAACTTGGTGACTATATCCAATCTCTCAGCCCCATTCTCACCTAAGAAGTTTCGCAAGGGTTTAGACATTTGCATTCGCATCTGATCTACAACCATCAACTCACGCAAACTTTCATACTCCTCCTTAAATCCGGCCAAGGCCATCCATTTAAGAAGGTATGACTTCAATCTCACACTGTATGCTGAAAACAGTTCACCAGGTTCTCGCTTCGCCGTTCGAAACTTCCTTCGGTATGAGTGCGCTGTGATCTCGAATCTCTTCAAGAGAGCCGCTTTCAATGCCGGGTAATCATTCTGTAAACCCGGTGGTAAGCGTGCATACACCTCATAACCTTCGGCACGGAGTCCCTGGGAGAGTTTCAAACACCATTTCTGTTTGTCTAGACCCATTGCAATAGACATGGCTTCATACTTCTCTAAGTATTGGTCTATCCGTTCCTTCTCGGGTTCGAACGGCTGTAAAGGCCATTTCATAGCCTGGTAGTCACGTCTACTGGTTGACTCTGAGCCAGGAGGTACACCTCCTCCCATAGCTCCATCAGTTACACCTGTAGCAGGCACCTGTGCCTCAAGTAGCTTCATTCGATACTCATGGTCACGTTTTTCTTTCTCGGCTTCCAACTCAAGCCGTTTCATTTCAGTATCAGCCGCTATCCTCTTTTCCTCCAGAGCCACTTTACTGGCTTCCAGTTCTCTTTCTGCTCTCCTCCTCTCTCTTTCCTCTTGGCGAAAATTTCTTTCCACCTCTTGCACATAGGATTTCAAAGCATCTCCTTCAAGACCAGACTTACGTCCAGTTTCCTGAACTTTGTCCAAGTCTATCTCTTGGGTAGACATGTTGACTATGATAGGTGGGTACTCAAGTATGTGTGGGTGAAGCAATACAATGAATCAATAATCACTAGTACTAACTAATCACCACAACACAAATGTCCGTCAGACAGTTAGGAAATAGGTAGAAGTAGTAGAATCTTATGTAGACTGAAGTAGAGGATAAAGACAAAGTCCCTATCCCTATGTGAGAGGTATACAACACACAAAGATCTTGGAATAATCCCGGACGAGCCCCCACTCTGTAGGGACAACCAGTAAATGTCTATCCCGGTACTATTGGTGGCCGGGAATGACAGGCGACGTGCGCAGGTATATTAGGTCTTGTCCGGAGGGCCGTAAATGCACACCTGAGAAACGGACGACGACGAAGATATCCTTAGAGGTTGGAGACCGAGTTCTAGTACTCCTCCCAATCGAGGGGAACGAATTCGAAATCGGGTGGCAGGGCCCATTCCTAGTGGATAAAGTGGGGCTCCACAAGCACTATGGAGTGGTGAGCCTGGGAAAGTCTACTACTTTCCATTCCAGTCTCCTCATGCGCTATGAGGGGAAGCCCGATGATAAGTCCACCAGCCCAAGGGCGCAGAGATTCGCGGAAAGAACGGTTCGGGGTTCAGGTCAGGTAGCGGAAAGCCTGTCACACCATAGGAAGTCCTATATGTATGTGCAGGTACCTTCTTCGGTTCAGCCCGGTGCTCGGGGGAACATGACCGGCCAAAGGAACACCCGCAGTGCTAGCTACACTGAGAACCGTGGTCGGAAGAGGTGGGTTGTGTCGGAACGGACACATACCCTTGGTCCCTCAATCCGACCGACTGCAGTCCAGCTGGGTCCTCGAAAGGGGAAGCTGGAGTTGCAGAAGTCCAGTAAACTCTGGCAGGAACGATCGTTAAATCAGGTCGAGACGGGAGCTCTGGTCCGCAGGACACTGCGAGATGCCCGATCGCAGTAGCGGAGTAGGCGTTGATCACCCGTGATACTGAATAGCTTGTCACCCCACCGAATGTGGTAAAAGTATTCTATACAATATTGACGGGTTAGACTTCCTCACCCGCCATCCGGTCTCTTAGAAGGAAGAACGAACGACATAGACAGCTTCTGCGTAGAAGTGGAACGACGGGGTCGATCCTCTTAAAGTGGGGGCCTATGTGACGAAACGCGTTTATCTGTCTTGGGTCGTCAAGATACCGCACTATTTTGGCGCGTCATCGGGGACTTTCCCAGCTAAAAATAGACTGAGGGAAGCCGATGGAGGACTTATTATCTAGAATCGTCTCGAAACACCGGAATTCGAGTAACCCGTGATGCTGGGTATCGCTCTAACTTCCCGTGCAGAGAGATCTAGAAACTCTAGGCGGGGAATGACGTTTTCCCGAGAAAGTATCTTTTCTCAAGAAGCACTCGCTTCTTGTGCGCATGGAGTTGGCACGAAGCGGGAAATTGGCTAAACCAGCCATTCACTTACTTTTGTTCGAAGAGAACAGACGCTGGCCTGAAGGTGAGCCATTTTTGTGTTGCGTCTCACCTCAACCATGATTCGGCTGACTGTTATGAAAAGGAAGCTGACAAGCCCTTGAACAGTTCGGAAGCTGACTGGAGAGCTGGTTTCACCATCCAGGTAGATATTTGGTTAAATCATTTAACTTTGTACGTGTGTTCCACACGCCATTGTTCTAACCTCATTACCTATGCGGATGTCCTTGCATACTAATTAGCAAACCGATCGATAACGCAGGTGACAATTAATCGTGGGTTTGTTTACCGTGTGCTCGCGAATCAGCTGTTAGGAACGCCGTAATGTGTTGTGGGCGATTTGGGTTCCAAATATATGTACCATATATTGCCAATCGTTGCATCTATTAGGTTGCTGGGTTAGAATAAAACATAGTTACTTGTGCCGGATGGAAACTTAGATTATGTCAGTCAGTTGCGGAAGCCAGAAGAACGGTTAGAAAACCAGGTAAGTTGGTATGTGGAGATTCAGACAAAATTGTGCTTAGTTACTAAGTAAAGGAAGAACTTAGTTCTGTGCCACCAGGAATGATGTAACTATGGTGTAATAACTTAATAGTGAATTCATTGTGTGGAACAGCGGATTTCTGTGGAAAGGTAAGTGGCTTTGGTGCTATATCTATATATATATATATGATATGACATTGTGTATATATATTAGGTCATGGCATGGGATACTTCCTGGGGTAATTCCGAACGCCGAATAGATCGACGCGTGATAACACTGCGTGGCGTCGCGATGTAAATAGGCGTTCTGAAATCTTGTCTAAGCTATCCTGTTTCTTTCATACTGGCGCTCGTGCGAGTGAATGCTAAGGTGCTGGAAGTATGGAAGGATGCAGGAGGCTGTATGAGACTGGGGAAATATCGAATATGGGGGATGTGAAAGCAAGTTATGAAAGTATGTGTTGGTAGACCAAACCAACGATGAAGTTCAGTCCAGGCCAAGGCTAAACCACTTGGGAGGACAGAACTGGAACAGTACCCTTGGAACATGGGGGGGAACATGTATTCTCAAGAAGGCTTCTTGACTCTAAGGCAGAGTCTGATAAGAAGAGTTTGCTGTGGCGTGGGCAGGTGGTCCCACCAGCAAACAGGCTTGTGTACATATTGGATGTGATCATGTACTATTCCTATATCCCGAGGGATGGTATATTGATCAAGTTTATGTTTCTTAATGTACATTGATGATGTTAGGAACGAGTCTAGGGACTCTTTACCTATTTGTTTAGTTCGATTAAATTAGAACAATAACAGCCTTGTATCATTACTGACGTTAGCGACGACTGGTAGATGATTAGGGATAGGTGAGACCAATGATCAGACTCGTCATTCTGATTTCTTGCTCTGTTTGACGGGCTGTTCTGTGAGGCCAGCTGACATTTGTGAACCCATGCTTGACTACTCCCCATATAGAGATAATGCTTTGGTTATATGAATAACTAACTAGCATGACTGAGAGTTGAGTAGTTTTGGTAGGATGCATGTGAACTAATGTTTGGGCCAGTATACTCTCACCGGTCGCTCTTCCTTTTCAGGAGTTTGCCTGTTGAGGAACCAGTCACCTATAATTGTTGTTGGCAGAAAACCACTTCGTGTGACAGAGCGAAGGGTTCAGTTCTTTACTTATCACGCCAGACTCCATCACACCAGGTACCCAATGTGATTCACCATGCGTGAAGGTTGCTTCAAGACATACAACTGCCCTGAAGGTGCACGTGTGGGAAGTGATGGTTTGTGATCGTTTAACATAGAAGATACTCTGTTTTGCCAGGAACATTTCAGCATGTTGAGTACTCATGCTCGACAGGGAACACCGGTCCGTCTGGTTTGACGGGGGTTCTGCCTAAACGCAGAAGTAACTAATCTTCAGACACTTGAATGGTTCTTTGGACAGCTCTAGTGGCAGGTCTTGAGAAGAACTACACCAATATTGACGTGTGTCAAGTGTAACACGGTGGAAGGGACTATGGGATTATAGTCCAACCTGAATTGGTTCCGTAAAATAGATGTCTGATTCTATTCATGTACTGTTACCGTATTCAGATTATCAACTGTGTTCTAGAAGGACTCAGTAACTTTTCAGTAGCCATATCTGATCCTACAAAGTGTGACTGTAAGAGACCATTGAATTGGTCAATGCCATATCGGTTCTGCAGTGGGACTGTGCTAGGAGTGACAGACCATTCGATTGGTCAGTAACTAATTAGTTCATCGAAGTAACCAATACTTGGAGCCAAGTCCAGGAAGATTGTCTCCAACCCGGTAGTGTTCGAGAACTGTATTACCAGTGACTCCGTGGGAGAGTTATAGATGCAGTTGGTCCAGTGAAGTGTGGTCCAGCAGTGACTCTATTGTTGTGGTTCCACGTTCGGGAGACGGAGTGGTCTCCAAGGTTCTAGTCATCTCACTGGAAGGAAGCCGGGTGAGTGGCGGACCGACTGGACGGGACATCTGCATCCACTCTACTTCTCAACTCGATGAAGACACCTACATCTCTAAGTCTTTCTCTACTCTATCTTCTATTTGTGTAAATAGATTCTTCTATCAGGATGTTCATTTCAGTTCTATATTCTCAAGGGTAGAATAAACTTTATGTAAGTTGACTTGCGCTTTGTATAATGATTGAGTGTGGTCTCGGACGATGCCTAAGTGTTCATTGTTCAACAGGTGTAGGTGGTTAGTGGGGGTCTAGAATCTGGAGGGGTGTGTAGACGTAACTAAATAACCTGAGATCAACCACAGAGGAAAAAAGTGTATCTGCTCGTCCAACCCCTGGGGCTAGAATACACGGGAGTGCTAGAGACACCTCGGGTGTGGTTCACTCTCACTACCCAAGGTGAACCCGAAACACTCCGTTACAGAGTGAATTATACCTCGGGTGACTGCATCGCAGCCTTTACCCAAAATTTTGAAACTTTAATCTAACATTACCAAGTTCCACTGTCTGAATGGAATATCGTTTACATGAGGAGTTTGTCAGGTGAACCTCTTAAAGTCATTGAAACCATCCCCAAAGACCTCAGAAAAGATTACCATTATCTGAAATCCAAGATCATGGCACATTTTATGTTAGACGAGGCAGGTTACAGAGAACAATTCAGTAAGTTGAGCCCAAAACCGACTCAAACGTTCTCTGATTACCTCTGCTTAGTCCGAGATATATTCACCAAATGGACTTCAGCAGCTAAAATTGACAAAAATTATCAGAAATTAGAAGATCTGATCATTAGAGACAAAATTGTATCATCTATTCCTTCAGCATTTTCTAAATTCTTGTTAGAGAATGAATGCACTAGTGTGGATGAGATTGAAAGACGGGGTTCGGCGTACTACACAGCCAACAAACATTGTTTTGCCACTGAAGCTACTGACATTAACTTTGTAGCAGCGGCTAACTATGACAAACCCTACAGTAGGCAGAAACCTCAAAGGCCTACCTCTGAGAAGTTTAAGCATTGTATTCACTGTAAATTTTCACATCATCCGGGTGAAATGTGCGATAAAAACCCAGATTATCAGACTTACCTGCGAAACATGGTAAACAGACTAAATAGTGAACGTACATCTTTCAGAACTCTACGTAAATGTTTCCTCTGTAAGGCGCACGGACACCATCGAGTAGATTGTAAAGGTAAACAAATGTACAACAAAGCAAATGTCGCCGTGCTTGATGGTTCGTCGTCAGACGAAGAACAGCCAGAGAAACACCCTGTGAACTCAGCACAGGCTTTCGACATATTTAGCGCAAATAAATGCGCTGTTTGTAACACCTTCTATGAAGATGGTATTTTAACATGCGGTCACACCATCCCTATTGCCAATGAAGAAGCTAATTTGGTAGTAGACTCAAAAGGCAAGATAATCATCCATCAAGGATATGTGAATGGCAAGTCAGCTACAGTCCTTCGTGACACAGGGAGTTCACTTATTGGTCTAAAGAGAACGTTCATAAGGCCTACAGACTATACAGGCAGGCACGTAACATGCAGAACATTCTCAGGCAATATAGAGAGATACCCATTAGCTTGGGCAGATATTAAAACACCTTTCCTCACTGGGAAAGTAAAGGTCGCTGCATTAACAAACCCAGTGTGTGATGTAATTATTGGAAATTTACCAGAGGTGAATGATAAACCTCATGACATAACATCTCTATGTATTGATGATACTATGACATCACCATCCAATGTCATTGAAAATGTCACACCACCTATTGATTGTATTGTAAATGTAGCTAATGTAGCACTAAGTTCTCATGACATCATTGATAACATTGTTCCATCATCATCTGATATCATTGAATGTGTGAACGTAGTAACGAGATCTACTGCTAGAGTGCAAGATGAAAGTAAGCAAACTGAGGCTATACAACTGCTTAGCCCAGAATCACTACCTACTAACACCATGAAGGAAACATTTGTAACAGCTCAAAAAGCTGATCCTTCGTTGTCAAAATACTTTAATCTGATCGGCCAAAAGCCAAAGGTAACAAAGAATGCAAAATGGCATTTTGCTATGAAAAATGATATACTCACCAGGTATTACACCAAAGGTGACAATACAACAGAGCAAACTGTTTTGCCAAGAAATTATCGCAAGCAAGCCTTACATCTTGCTCATGATATACCTCTTGCAGGGCACATGGCATACGTTAAGACCAGATCAAGGTTATTGACACAGTTCCATTGGCCAAAATTTTGCAATGACATTAAAGAATATTGCAGAAGTTGTGACACCTGCCAGAAACTGGTAAAAAAAAGGAAAAAACCCACAGGCAAAGTTACAAGTTACTGACTTAGCCAGTCGACCTTTTGAAAAACTATCTGTTGACATAGTGGGCCCTCTTAATCATACAACAACTAAAGGGAATAAATATATTCTAACTGTTGTTGATCAATGTAGTCGCTGGCCAGAAGCGATTCCGCTAAAGAACATTACTGCCAATGATATAATGGAAGTTTTCTTCCATATTTTTTCTAGGATAGGTTTTCCAGATACTATCCAATCTGATAGGGGCACTCAGTTTATTGCCGCATCTACCCAAGCTTTCACCAAAATGTTGGGAGTAAAACAGTGTTTCAATTCCCCTTACCATCCTCACAGTAGTGGAATTGTGGAAAAATTTAACGGGGATCTAAAGCACATGCTTGCCAAAGTAACGCAAGAGCACCCCAATAACTGGGATGTATATCTACCAGCTATTCTTTTTGCTTATCGCGAGGTACCTCATTCTAGTACCGGTTTCTCTCCTTTTGAACATATCTATGGTGCCAAACCACGCGGCCCATTGACCATTTATCACCAAATGTTAACTGATTCTACTCCAGTACTTAAACCCATATCATCATACGTATATGTCACATCATTGCGTGAAAGAATCATCAAATCTTGTGTTATTGCAAAGAATGCACTAAAGCTATCTGGTGCTACTTATAGACAGTATGCTGACAAAGGTAACAGGACGATAACTTTGACACCTGGACAGGACGTTCTTCTTCTACTACCTAGTGACAGACACCTACTGACTGATTCTTGGCAGGGACCTTTTAAAGTGACGAGACAGATTTCACCTGTAGACTACGAAATCCTCATAAAAGACAAACATAAAATATTTCACATAAATATGCTAAGACCATACCACAACAGAGAAAACGAACAAGACGATACGACAGCTTGTACAGTGATAATAGATCACGAAGACGACGATGCTAGTGACGAGATTCCAACGCCTGCATTAGACACGACTGCTTCTTGTAGACATTCCTAACATAATTTGCTATATAGACGACATCTGTGTTCACACAGAGACAATGACAGAGCACATTAAGACGTTAGAACAGACATTTGAACGTATTAGACAACTTTCTTGGGGTACAAAATATCCAATGGCTTTGTCATGACAGACGATAAAATTGTGTCCAAGATACTAAAACTCTCACTTCCTACTACTAAGAAACAAGTCAGAAGTTTGCTGGGATTAATAAACTATTACAGGCAGTTCATTCCTGATTTCTCTGAACTGACCGAAGTGTTTACTAATTTACTAACCAAAGACAAACCAGATAAAATTGTAAACAATGAATGCCTACAAATTGCATTCCGAAAAGTGCTATCATATTTTTCTGATAATAGTTTGAATAATCTCATCCTCAAATTGCCCAACCTTCGATTACCTTTCAGATTGCGTACAGATGCTAGCTCCGTGGCGATTGGAGCAGTCTTGTTGCAGGAGTACAACAACATACTCCATCCCGTTTACTTCGTATCCAGAAAACTAAAGCCCAGAGAACGGGCGTGGTCCATCCCTCAATTGGAAGCCCTAGCTTTAGTGGTAGGTATAACCAAATTGTCCAGATTTCTTCTAGGACGTCACTTTATCGTAGAATCTGACAGCAGCCCGTTACGGTTTATAAATTCAGGAATACCCTCAAATCATATGGTAGCGCGTTGGTCTCTTAAGCTTCAAGATTATAGCTTTGAGGTTCGACATATTCCAGGCAGAACCAATTCGATTGCCGATCTTTTGTCCCGTTGTCCGACCGACCCAGTAAGCACCAATGTCTGAGTGCAGTGTGTGCAAATACACTCAGACCGACACAGCCATTATTGAGTGAATAATTGTTTTTCTACTCACAAAAAGCTGTGCATTGTCTAAAATATTGTGATAGGGATTACCCCCATTATAAATAGTGTTCTTATTTTACTAGTTCATGGAGTGATTGTCCTGTATAATTGTGTAGTGTGTGGTAGAAAGCGAAATTTATTAATTGTATATACCAAGAACAATAACAGTGTCAAATTCGCGCAAGAACTTACCTTAAGCGAACTATCCAAGTTGACAGTGACATCTGCTGGCGAATCATTCCATTTTAATGACGAGTAAGAATGTGCAAACTGAACATTGACAGCTACTCCACTGCAGTGAACCGAAATCCATAATGTTCGGTAGTGAAACATCTAACATGAACATTCAATCGTAATCCAGAAGGTTTTGTGAAACATCTAACACATGAACTGTGAGAAAGGTACTTTCCGTAACTACATCAAACCGGAACAAGTGTGTTCTACAAGTTTCAACATCAGCTGATTTTAATGTTCGTGTGTACTTCCGGATTAGTTAGCAATTTAGAGTAAAATTAGCAGACGACAAATAAAAGTTCAAATATCTATGACGATTCTAAAATCTGTAGAAATCTATAAAATGAAATACACGAATTGTGTGTTTATTTATTTATGTAGTGTAATCTTAGAATCATATCTTGATTAATGTATTCATATTACCGACTTTTTCTCGTTAATATGAAGAAACGTCAAGCGATGACACTAAGAAATAAAATAATTATTGTAAATTATTGTATTTCATGAATGTTAAAATTATTTCCCTTTCATTTATTTGTTATTACATCCTTACACAAAGGGCCATAATTTGAAATGTATATTCTAATGTGTTGTGTATAAATAGCCAAGTGTTGCCAGACTATTGACACAACAGGTAGACATCTACTAGCATGGCAGAGGGTTGCCGACATTGCAGACCAACACGAGAGCTACTGACCAAATAAGGGCAGGGTTTGAGCGTTTTATACGACTTATATAAAGTCGTATTTCAGTCTAGCTAGATGGTTTTTGTTTCGAAAACCATATTATTACGTTTTTTTCTATTTGCTGCGAGGTAGATGCGTGAAGCTGGAACTACCGATCTGACTGGGTCACTTATGCAATTGAGATAATCAGCCATCGAGATGATGAAACCTGACAAGTGTTAAAGGTTGAACACCACATGTCGTTGAATGCAACTTCCACTTTTTATATATTTCGATGGCATATGTGTATGTATTTGCATTTGATAGAAATGTACATAACAATAGAAGGGTCGACTCTGACAAGGTTTAAATATTAACCCATTATGTATATATATGATACATGAAAGTTGACATCTTTCATGAATTTGCCGGGGGAGCGTGTCAGAGTCCAGAAAGGAGACGTTGATGCAGTGACATCGTTACGCCCGCCAGGCGACTTAGCTCCCAGTAGGGACGCAGTAACTTCGTTACGCCGCCAGGCGAATAGTGGTTACCGGCCTGCAAGACTGCTGGCTGACAAGCGACCAGCGGTCAAGCAAGGACGACGCTAAACGCACGCATGCCTCGTGACGTCACCTGAGGTGAGAGGCGAGTTGCGAGTTAGCGGCAGACAGCCCTGGGACTTCGACTCGGACAGACGTGTGCAGAGAGAAAGGCGTTATGTGGTATCTGTACTGAAAGTCGAGTGTCTGGACATCTTGAGTGAGACTTGTGAGCTGTATGTAAGTGTATTGAAGTATCGAGTATATATTGTTGTGATCATCGTTCTGTATTTGATATGTGAATAAATCCATAGAACGGTGTGTCGTTGAGTCTTACGTCAAATCACGTTGTACTTGTACTGTCCCACACTGTTAGGTTAGCGAGCCAAGTTTAAGACCCTGACATTGTGATTAAGAAAGATTATCTAGACCATAACACTTGATGATCTCTATAGGAGGTATGGATTTCTGCCATCCTCATGAATGGAACCTGTCATCATATCTACTATCTATTAGATATGCGGCTTGTGGCTGGAAAGCTATTGACCTACGTTAGGATTACCAGGAGTAGTAACTTAACCCGTCGGTGAGACATGTCTGGAAAGTCAGGCATAATAATATTGTGGTCTGAGCTGGAGGAACTGACCACAATGAATTGGATGTTAGTGTAGATGCATATTGATGTAGTGTGTATTGTGCAAGGGTGTTATGGATGTGTACACCTGGCGTGTTCTTGCTTACAGAAACCCCTTTGATGTTGCTGTGGGCGAGTGCCCTTTACTGTTTGCAGTGGCATGTGTGCTGTTGACCCATTGCTGATTCCTGAGAGCCTGCTTGCCCCTGGTCCGTGGCTGGGTGCAGTGGACCTGTGGCTGTGTGATGTGACTTTCGATTGTGCTAAAAGCCAAGTGGCTAGTGGTTGCTGAACTTTACATGGTCATGTTCCGAGGCTCCATGAGGCATCATACAGGATCAGGTGAATGTGTCTTACCACCTAGTTCTACACACTGACATTCAATACTACACTGACATACATATGTGGGATGATGCGCATGTCACACAGACTACTCTCACCCAATTGACTGTTCATAGCTGTATGTGCGTCTGTAGGTTTGTTCGTCTGTGTGTTCGAGTCGGAATTTCCAATAAAGATTCTGGATTCGTCTTTTATAAGGTTGTTCTCTTATAGTCAGTCAGGTATCTTCTTGTATCCACAGTCGTCATATGGGAAGGGTCGTCCGGGAACCGTCCTGGGGACAATCTAGTAAGAGGGAAGGCAGAAGGTAATCACGAACCCCAATTAAAATATATCGACAACCACCGAGAATCAGGCCGGTGTTATCACACTCACAACCCAGAGATCAGGGGGCATTTTATTACTGGAAGTCCAGGTGGCTTTTTTAAATAAATCCCGTCCTCACCGGGATTTATCTATTTAAAAAAAAAAAACACCAAAAAAACAAAAGCAAAACAAAACGAAACAAGACAAAACGAAACAAGACAAAACGAAACAACAACAAGTAACAAAAACATTAGTAACAAAAACATTAGTAACAAAAACAGTAGGTAACGTAACAAAAACAGTAGGTAACGTAACAAAAACAGTAGATAACGTAACAAAAACAGTAGGTAACGTAACAAAAACAGTAGGTAACGTAACAAAAACAGTAGATAACGTAACAAAAACAGTAGATAACGTAACAAAAACAGTAGATAACGTAACAAAAACAGTAGATAACGTAACAAAAACAGTAGATAACGTAACAAAAACAGTAGGTAACGTAACAAAAACAGTAGATAACGTAACAAAAACAGTAGATAACGTAACAAAAACAGTAGGTAACGTAACAAAAACAGTAGATAACGTAACAAAAACAGTAGATCTCATCTCATCTCATCATGTTCCTCTTGTACCTTGCGGTGTCGAGGTGAAGTATAAACTTCGTGAGAGTGCCCGGTTATGGGCTTCGTATATCGACATTCCCATGGATTCTGTTATTCCCTCAGTCCAACGTCTACGTGGTCGGCCTCTTCCTCTGTTTCCATCTGGTCTGTACATCATTGCTTGTTGTGGCATGCTGTTGACTGGTAGCCTACTTGCATGGCCAAACCATTTGACTTGCTGCTTTCTAATAAAATCTAGAGCAGCTTTAACCCCTACTTTAGTCCTGATTTCTTCATTTCTGATCTTATTTCTTCTTGATACGTTGAGTATTCTTCTCAGAAACCTCATTTCTGTTGTTGTGATTTTTCTTTTCTCTTTTTCTGTCCATTAACATTGCCGGGTCGATAGCCGTTTGGGTCAGTCCGTTTATACTTCTTGGTTTTTCTACGAGCAGTATGAAGATCCCCTGCCGGCTTGGTAGGCCAGTCGCAGGTTTAGGACACTAATCTGACCACAGGGAGTCCATCCCCTATGGCGAGCCATAGCCCCGTTAGCCCATGACCTCGCGGTCATGGTTGCCCGGTCTGCACCACTTGGAGGTGGGGGTTGACTTGTGTAGTCTGCGGGTCATCGGCAGGCTACTAATTTTCGCTCTTCACCCCTCCTGGGAGAGGCTAGCCGATCCTAACCCTGCTGGCTGCAGGGCCAGGCGCATTCCACACCTTACAGACCAAAACAGTAGATAACGTAACAAAAACAGTAGATAACGTAACAAAAACAGTAGATAACGTAACAAAAACAGTAGATAACGTAACAAAAACAGTAGGTAACGTAACAAAAATAGTAGGTAACGTAACAAAAACAGTAGATAACGTAACAAAAACAGTAGATAACGTAACAAAAACAGTAGTTATTCTTCTCCTTATTCAGGAGAAAGCGGGCGGTCGTCATTGGCATCCCGGGAGCTCTTGGACCGCCGACATGTACGACGTCCCTACCGATACTTATAACCTTATCGCGGACCTGAGAGAGATGTGTCCAGTACTGGATGATCTCCAGCATGTCTGCACGCGGATGTCCCAGAGACACATTCGTATAATAGGCGCCGTCCTTCTATTTGCTTCTATCATGACCAGTATTGCAGACTTTCGACCTGAGATTGATTGATTGATTGATTTAGGAACCGACATCACAGCATTCGGGGCATTCCCATAAGCGCTCCGTCCCCATCCCCAGCAGCCAGCGAAGAGTTCCAACATTAATAGTTCCAGTAGCAATCTGATTATATGTCCGTCGCGTCTATCCTCTAAGCGTCGAGCATCGGCCAGATCCCCTCGTCACCCCTCGCTGTCGCATTCTTGCCAGACCATGGTAATCCATTTGCTCCTCCGAAGTGTACACGTGCTCCCACAAGGCCGCACTTTCCACCTGTTTCCGATTCCACTGCCACTTGCAAGTTCATGTTCAAGTGTGTCATGAATGTCTTGTGGCCATTCTTCTTGGTAGATC
This sequence comes from Cepaea hortensis, assembly GCA_963921405.1. NCBI lineage: Eukaryota > Metazoa > Mollusca > Gastropoda > Stylommatophora > Helicidae > Cepaea > Cepaea hortensis. The sequence continues at coordinate 92,678,996 of OY992889.1, read as the reverse complement.
CCCGTTTTCACTTTCAGGAACGATGCTACTTTTTCTGACCCAGTGTGAAACTGGTAATTTGATCTATCAATTTCTACTTTCTTTTTCCGCCACATCTATCTAGTTTAGTTCATTTAATTTTGTGTGTGCCCTGTTTGAAGACACCATCTTTTTTCTCCTGCTTCTACTACCTCTACTACAATTACAACAATAACAACAACAACAACTACTACTACTACTAATTCTACTACTATTACTACTACTACCACTGCTGCTACTACTACTACTACTACTACTACTACTACTACTACTACTACTACTACTACTACTACTACTACTACTACTACTACTACTACTACTATTATTATTATTATTATTATTATTACTGCTGCTACTGCTACTACTATTATTCTATTATTATTATTATTATTATTATTATTGCTACTGCTACTGCCACTACTACTGCTGCTGTTGATACTACTGCTGCTGCTGTTACTACTACTGCTGCCGCTACTACTACTGTAGTCGATGGTAAAAGACAAAGGGAGACAATCAAAGACTGATGCTTCCTTCACTACGGTGCTAAGAGGTAAAGAGTAGTTCTGACTTCGTTACGGCCAAAGAAGAAAAGTAGTGAAAAGAGAGAGAACCTCACACCGCCTCAACCGACAAAAAAAAAGATGATAGTAATTAGATAAGAAGATATACGAGATCTCAGACAGAGGCAGAAACTATTTTATAGATGTTCACATAGGAAACACCATGTTTGAGCCCAAGCGATGAATTAAGGTGTTAGATTGTGGTAGAAATAGTGGTTGTAAAAACTAAAAGAGACAAATAAACAAATCAAAAACAGTACAAAAATAGCTCTTTATTTATCTCCTCTAGCTGAACATGTTTGATAACACATTGCAATAACAGATACAACAGACAACTGTATATATCAAACAACAACGGTGGGTAACCCCCAACCAATCAACACCACTTAAGACAACAGTACAGGGTACACCAAGTACCACAACACAGGTGCTCCAAGCAATAGCTGGTTAGACTGACACAATAAAGAACCTTGACACAAGCAACACTGCACAGACAATAAGGCACTACAAAAACATAGGTTACACAACATAAACCCCAAGACACGACATAAACAAAGAGTTGTGACACAATTTACTATCCCACCAAGAACCCAGGCCTGCTGACACTAACTAGTCAGCCGCTCCTGTAACAATGGAAAACACAATCTATGATTATCATTGTAAAGAAGACATATTAAACACATGAAGCAATGAGCACATGAATTAACCCATAGGTCATAAATGTACCTCCATCTAATTATCTATTCTGTTATTCTGAGGTAACCCTTGACGTCTATGTCATGATCATTCTTGTGTTGCCTCATTCTTCTTAAAGGTGACTACATATCTAATTGTTAAATACAACAATCAATGTTGCATCATCAGATCACCCACTTTATTATCTTCTCCAGTTGTTTCACTGCTATCATGAGATTACACTTGATATTGCTAGAATGGACCACCTAATGCAACAATGTCAATCTGCTCCACCTTCTCAGTTCAATGTAACTACACCACATGGCTCCTACACACACAAGCAGTGGAAGATTTATCTCATTTGTCCAGCTGTAAACACATAGCTACAAATAACAGAGTACATACATCAGCCACTGCAAACTGCCACAACATCACAACAAATTTGGTTAACACACATCAGACACTGCAAACAAACACAACATCTCAACACTGATTCAGTTAACACACACCAGAATGACATCTGTGAGCTGACAAATTGGGTTACCTTCCCTGCCTACCAAAATAGCTACATTTACCAAGGAACCCATAATCAGTTCCCTGTCCACACCTTCCAGAATATTTTATACATTAATTTGTACCAAGTCACCGGTAACACAGGACAACACAGTATTCCCTACAAACCACATGTTCATAGAACACTATCAATGTTCAGTCCATGATAGAGCCACAATCAAACACCACCTATTATATCTTCAGTCTAATGCTCTACAACTCTCTGCCTACTGTTATGCACACCGGCAACGGTTTTTCTAACACACCGTACTCTTTTCTCTAATATGAAACATATATCGACAGGTTGTACTCCTGTGCCCCACATCAGATAGTACGCTTTACTCCTATACAACAATACACAACATTATGGACTCCACCACCATCAGTCATAGAGTTGCCTCAAGATAGGAGCTTCACTGGACAACTACCTCAACAATGTCCCAGTTTGCATGAAGAGTACCAGCACTAATATGATACTGTGCAAGTTACAGCATCTGATTAGCATTACAAACTAACAACCAGCAAGCAAAACATGTCTAACTATGAAAAGCAACAGACATACATACAATGTGGAAACACCATAGTTGTAGAATGTGACAATGTAACCTTACACATAGAAGAATCACAACATTCACAGAAAGTTAAAGATAAAGATAAACATTTATTACACAGGAACTCATTTAGGGACTCTCTGATACCCCTAAGATAGCTCATAAAATAAACACACAATATTACTAAGTGAAAGTACACCAAATAGTGGCCACCGTGCCTCATTCATATGAGACAGGATCCAAACACAACAATGTCCATGGCAGGATACAGAACATTAGTACTAATATAATAAACAGTGTACTATATATATTATGTCATTATTACACACTAATGACCAATAAGTGTTATTCAAGGCCCAACACAATCAGTGTAATATTATTTGTGAGTGGACAGCAAATGTACAGTTGTGCGCTCTGTTCCCCACCATTCTTCCTATCATACACCAGTTATAAGTTTTGCTATCTTACGCTTCATGTCGCATAGCAAGTGCATATATCTTTGCGAAAGGTGGTACGTAGCAATAAATCACATCCTTCCCCTGGTAAAACAATCACCCTGTTTTACTACACATAAAACTCCCAGTTTGATACACTAGCACAAACACTACTGCATTCTGGTAACAGATGTGACACCAGACTTCAATGCTAAATAAGAAACCCCTTTACCAATATCAGTTCCAGATGCACCTGCCTGTTCTCCCTCAATACAGCCACACTTCATTCGCAGTTACGATTGCACTATGATGGCTGATACGCACCCCGCGTATTAAGATGCATTTTTTCCTACGCCTAGTAGCTATCAATCTGAATGGCGTCCCTACAATTCAACACATTATTTCCTTTACTTCTACTTATTACCTACATGTCCTAACTACATAGCTTAACCATTAACCCATCATTGCCACATATAACATGTAAGTACCCTTCCCTGCTTTACACATGTTATAAATATTACACATATATTATGGTTATTTTCCCCTACTCATGTTGCTTTGGAGTGTTCATACCCAACACTTGACCAAACATCCAATGTGATGCTCACCATAATCACAGAATAATCCTGTAAACATATCTTGCTGCTGTATACACATATGATTCTCACCACTCTGTTGTTAAGTAACCTTCATTTCAAGCAACCTCACAAGCACTTACTCCCTTCCATGCCAACATGGCCTGCATGGCACCATGTGGCATTATTTCAGTCTTTACTATAAACTAATTTATGACTCCACACATTGTATATTTTGGTGAATCTCCCACATATCTATTCAGCCAGTAACACATTAATGCTATAGGATAACCATGTAAAATAATTCCCAACAAAATAATCTTGTGCCAGCATGGCTGGCATGACATGACAGTCTCTATGATACTTAACCGCCATCAATGACCTATCCTACATATTTCACATCACCATTGTCTGATTGCTGACATCTCTATGTGTTACATGTTATTTTCATAAAGCTTTAGGGACACTAAATCCTTCTGTAGAACAGCTCATTTTAGTAATACTTATTCATATTATCTATTTATATTTCTTTGTTCCTACCATCTCGCCTAACAATTTTGTTCACCCATGCAAACACTTTCAAATTGGTAAACTGGCGTGTGCTACGATTTAACAAATATTTATTGAATTAAGCATTTTAAACTTAATAAGTTAAAACTTACAGTTTTGTCACAACATTAGTTGACACAGATCAACTCAGGGAATTGTTCCCACACCTGACAACAACAGAACAGCACTGAAATGAAGGCCATGCTGCCCGCATCTCTCATCAGCACAAAGGACTGCTAAAACAAAACTGGCTTCCGATTCCTTTGTTAAGCCGAGTTCCGGTGGTGGCCAGGACAAATACGGCTTTGATAGACCAAACTCGTGCATCGGTTTGTTGTAGACACCAAGGTGCATCGGTTTGGCGCTATCACACTACTACTACTACTACTACTACTACTACTACTATTATTATTATTATTATTATTACAACTACTACTAATACTAATATATAAAACTACTACTACTACTACTACTACTACTACTACTACTACTACTACTACTACTACTACTACTACTACTACTACTACTACTACTACTACTACTACTACTACTACTACTACTACTACTACTACTACTACTACTACTACTACTAATACTACTACTACTACTACTACTACTACTACTACCTACTACTACCAATATTCATCCAACGATTGTTTTGTTCATCTGTACATGATTACAAACGAGCATAGCATTAAAATCATTTTTATTTTTACATTAATTTTGTTCGTATTTCCTGTTTTACAGGAAGGACATCGCTGTCAACACCAGCATTTTACCGCTGTTGTTGATTTTCTGGCAAGATTACGCTCAGTAGTTTGCCATTGCTTTCTGAACGATCGGCTCACATACCCTGTAAGTAACGAACCACACGCGATCCGCTACCGAATCTCGCGCAGCTGCATTTCCCTACGTAGATATACGGGATTACGGAGAAACTCGTTAACTACTTAGCCAGGGAGATCGGATTTACATTATTTTTTTTTTAGCACATCCTTTAAAGGACCTCGCTGTCAACAAAAGCATATTTCAGCTGTATGTTGATTTCTTGGCAAGATTACGCTCAGTAGTTTGCCATTACTTTCTGAGCGGCCGGCTCGCATACCCCGTAAGTTACCGATGCGATTCGAACCTCTGCTGATTCTTACCGTCATCACGTCAGCATCAAAACCATTTGTATCAATATGACCATTGTAAACTTACCTTAATTGATACAAACTCTCCCGGCTCATAAATTATGTATTGCTGTGTTGTCTTTAGTTGACTTGTCTTAAGTCTTAAAATTCTTCTTCTTCTTCAGCGTTCCGAGCCATTGAGGTTCTTTGCTGCAGATACAATCCGTCTCCATTCGTCTCTCTGGTGGACCTTCTCCTGCCAGTCGCTGATTCCAAGTGCTTGTAGGTCTGTACATGTATTATCTCTCCACCGCCTTCTTGGTCTACCTCGGGGTCTACGGTCATTTATTTCCTGAGTGTAAGCGAGTTTTGTTTCCCTATTATCTTCCTTTCTTTCTATATGCCCCAGCCATTGTAGTCTATTAGCCTTCATGATACCAGTGATTAGCGGGGACTTAAACAGATCATAAATGTCTTTGTTACTTCTTCTTTTCCACTCTCCACTTTGTGTATCCCTAATGGGTCCAAAGATGCGTCTTAAAATTTTGTTCTCAAAGGTTTGTAACAAGGCTTCGTCTCTTTTCGTTGTACTCCAGGTTTCAGAGCCATACAGCACAACTGGTCTGATCAGTGTTTTGTATATTGTCTTAAAATTACGATGCAAATTTTAAGTTTAGTCACAGAGTTAATTATACATTTTATAAATTATTTCTTGGTATGTACTTTTTGTCTTATACGTCGTCTGTTTCCTCTCTCTCTCTATGTGACTTCGTGTGTTTACGTCTTCCGGCCACTAAACTCGTGACTTCTGGTCCTGTTAAGATGAAAACTGTTCAACAAAACGGCTGCGAAAAGAGAAATCTCTTCTTTACACTACACGAGGTCTGAACATGTGTTTTCTTCGTGTCTTTCTTATTATATGAAATCTGAACACGTGTTGTGCTCATGTCCCGTCTTAGACAAACAATGAATAGACAGAAAAGGTTCCAGTAACGCAGAAAACAAAAACATATAAAGAAATTATAGTTGTAATGAATATCAGACGCAATTTGCTACAGTCTCTTATTTGTTTTATTTTTCCTTTTAATTCTTTTAGGCTCTTCGACCTAGAAAACATGTTTGCATTCTAAATGACAGAAATTTAATTGTCATTGTCAGCATTTTACCCTCACGAATGTGATTGTGCACTTTCTCTTCTATCTTTATCCCAATGTTCGTTTACTTTAATTTCTGCAACCAGGCATACTTACTTGAGTTGGTCGCGTTGTTTACAGGTAGACATTTTATGATGTCTATGACTACATAAAGGGAAAAAGGGGAAATTTTGTTTTAATCGAAAGATGAGACTTAAAAATGTCACGTTACCGCTTGAATGTTCCATGAATGCCCCACAAATGTCCACTGAATGTCCCATGAAAGTCCCATTAATGATCCTTGAATATCCCATAAATGTTCTTTGAATGTCCCATGAATGCCCAATGAATGTCCTCTTATAGCAGTCGTGACATTTCATATGTGTTCTGTCCTCATCTTCAACAACCAGAGAAGAGTCCAATTTATACCCGATTAATGTCCCATGAAAGTCTCATGAATGCCCCCTGAAAGTCCAATCAATTTTCTATGACTGTCCCATGCATGTCCCATGAAAGTCCCATGAATATCCTCTGAATGTTCCGTGAATATCTCTTGACTGTTGTTTCATGTTCGGGGCACAGTTTTCCACTGTGTCTTAGTTTTTCTTTTTTAGTTGTTTTTTTTTAATTTTATAGTTTTTGTCTGTTATAGTCTTGTCAGTCTTGTCATCATACTGTTGTATGATAGCTGCGTGTGTCTCCTCTAAGTCATCAGAGTCACTTCTAGAAAATACATATGCGGTCCTCGCTTCCTTCCAAGAATTTCTCATCGGACAAGACTTGCTGGTATGCCCATACGCCCGACACGAGAAACATTTAATGCTCCTCTTTTATGAGTCATACTTACTTCTTTTCTTCGCTGTAATGTCTCGTAGATACATTGTATATCCAGGGTGTTGGTCACACATTTCCAAGTTTCCGTGAGATAACTTACAATATTGACATCTGGTGAGGTATCCCTTTCTTTGTCTGTCTCCCTCTTTATTGGAATACTGGTATGGGCTACTTCTATTCTTATTACCATTAAATTTTTTAAAACTTACCATTGCCTTTCTGAAATCTAGCGCTCGCTCCTATAGCAAGCTCAGGCTATGTACAATTGGCAAATACATCCCTATGTGCATTGAAATATGACTCACCCTCAGTTTCCATCTCACTAAGATTTCTGCACTAATTCTCAACTAAAAATACAGACATAGATTCTGGTACAGCAGACAAAAGTCTATCTCTTATTATTAGATCTCGAACATTTTCGAAATCAGATCCAATATCAGCCGCTTTAATCCATTTGTCAAGAACAGTTTGATTAGACTTAGGAGTAAGTGTTTTAAACTTCGTACGTAGACCCGATTCATCTAAACTGAAATGTGCAAGAACACGGTCTCGCATATACTTGTAGTTGGTACACAAGTCCTCAGGTATTAGTTCAATTACCTTTAAAGGCTCCAACGCAAGATGTCTATGAATGTGAATTGGTATGTCGTTCTCTGGAATTTTATAGAATTTTACGAGCACTTCGAAATTAGTAATCTAACAACTAACAGAATCGCCTTGTTGGAAATGCGAAAAAGATTTTGGAGCGACTGTAATTTTCGTACACTGCCAAAGGCTTTACTATTTATCTTTCGGGCTTAGTCTCAGCCGGAACGGGCATTCATCTTATCCTCTGAAATGGGCATACATGTTTATCCTCTGGGTCTAGTATCTACCGGAACGTGCTCCCATCTTTCTGCCATAAAGTGACTTACATTATTCTCTGTAGGCTTAGTACTTGGCTCATCGTTAACTGATTTACTTCTAATTCTTCTTCAACAAAATGGCAGAATTGAATTGTTTTATTAAGATTAATAGTTCTCAATATACACAATTGAAATCAATAGATCAACTTGTAAGTGTTTATAAACCAATGCCAGACAAGTGCTGTATTAATTCTAGAGGCAATATCTCAACGACTTATACAACATGCAGGAAATCCATTGAGTTATCCTTTCTCGGATTTTCATTGTATTCTTTCGTTCTGTCCCTTTATAACCAGATTAAAAATTATCGTCAAGCATGTCATTGCCGTACTTCATACACACGTATATTTAACACTTAATTGATATGTCTCTAATTATCCTACTCAAGCCATAAAGCTTGTTGAATTATTCGCTGGGTGACCATTCCATGATCAGTTGGCTTGTATACCAGCTCATCAAACCGACTAGTGCTTCATTCTATCCCTTAGTTATATATTATAGATATTGAATATAGATGATTAATAGTTAGCCTCTCATGATCTTGCTAATATTATCTTGGTTCGTGCCGTCCTTTCTTCATAGATGATCTTCGTCGTCTGTTTTTCTATGACGTCCCGTTTCCAATATTTACGTGTGTGCGTTCACTTTCCGTGCCGCACTTGTAATTTCAGTTCTTCCTAAATCTCTATTTTTGATGTGCGCCGTATGGCAGGTAGTTCTGGGAATGTGTCATCATTTCCTCTTGGTGACGGAACTGGAGCTACGGATCGTGATGAGCCAGGTGACTGTGCAGGTTTCTGAGGCGTGTACACGTCATCGAAGTTTGGGGGACCAGGAGGAGTAGAAAATGCTCCAGAGTTGTATGCTGGTGGCTGATTAGCGTAACGATTGTAACTTCCATGGGGCATCAGTGAGGGCAGCGATGGAGGAAGTGCTCCAGCGAACATTGTTGGGTACGGAGCTTGGTGTGCAGGCATGTTATACGGAGGATAATTCATCGACTGAGGAGCTCCTACCCCTGCTCGGAAGCCACCTCCACAACCACTACCACCACCACCTCGACCTTGATTCTTCTTGTCATAAGCGTCCAAATCTATATGCAGGTTCTCGACCATGAGTATTTCGTCATTCTGCATGACTGTGGGGTCTGACTCAAATGGAACATTGTAAGTCTTTGCAATCTCCACCATGTAGCGCTCAAGCAGGGGCTTGGGTGGGGCCTGCACTGACAGTTTGTGCATGACCTTTTCATTCACATTACTCAGGCTGTTTGCACGACAGACCAGAGCAAACTCCTTGCTGTACTTGAGGGTGAACTCCTCGGTGACTGCCTTCAGCTCCTGGACGTCGGCCTGTAGTCTCGGAGTTGCCAAGATTATGGTGGCAATAGCTTCTTCAAGCCCCGGATCCAGCTCTTTCTGAGTCTGTATCAAATCAAACCTGGCCAACAGCAGGTCACAATACATCTCCAGCAGCTCCATCGCCTCCACCAGGTAATCCTCGCGAATAATGTCCTCCACTCTGATCTTAGCCCTGTCTTCCTTCCCTGCTGCGATATAATCAGCAATTTCTTTCCTCGACTTTAACACCATTTCTGTCTTCTTCTTCTCCAACAACTTCAGTCGGTTGATAATTAACCTCAAGTTTGTTTTCAGCTTCGTGTAGTTAGGCCCGCTTTTGAACATGACTAAGACTCGGTGACAGATTAATAATCAATAATCAATCTGTCTCTCTGCTTGTTCCGATTTTTCAGTTACTTTCAATTTTGTTATTTTTAATTCGTTCAAAACAGTAAATTCAGTAATAATAAACAGCCTAAGGCTGGCCACTCAAACAATACTACTTGTGTTCAAAATGTGCGAGAACACATCTCGTTAAATTGTCTAGTGTGAAAGTCGTGATTAACGGATCAAACAGCCGTCGTGCCAAGAACTCAAATGTCCAAGATTGTCCAAGAAAAGCTGAAATATTGCAGAAGCGAAATGATTCATCAACAACTCACGCATAATTATAGTCACCAACAAATAGCCTTCACAGCATGTGACTTGAAACTACAAGCATGGCTTCCCTGTACTGGCCTATTGAATGTCTGTTAAAATCGCACTGTTTTCGGAATTTAAATTTAAATAGAAAACTATTTGATGTGGCCGAATCTCGTACACAAGTCACTTTCCGTGCCGCACTTGTAATTTCAGTTCTTCCTAAATCTCTATTTTTGATGTGCGCCGTATGGCACTTACAACATTTTTCCTACCATTTCAGTCTTCCAGTCTTTGACATACGTCGCAGTAGTCGAACATACTTGTCATATTGGTCCATGGTCGAACATCTCCGTCTACATTGTCCACTAAAGGTCGCACATATCCGTCTATGTTTCTGTAATAAAGCGTATCCACTATCTTTACAACCCATTCCATTGTGAATAGTTGAAGTTTCATGAACGACATCACAAAAAAAAAATTATAAATCGGACACATATCACATCTATCCCCGTAGACAATGTGTGGCTTTAAACTCCTTATTATATCAGAGAATTGAAGTCCAGCATACTAAGATCCCAATGTCTCCCACGACATCCCTAGTAGCTCCTTAAATGTGTGTGTTCACCCCATCCAGCCTCCACTGACACCATTGGTAACTGAATCGCTCATGCTTTCGCTGTGTATCTTCATAGTCGACCTTCCCATAATCCAATGTGCGTATGACCTGACTACAGTTGACGTAACTTCTGTGTTTCAACTTCGACTGTAATGTTTTATGTGGGGTTTTCATATGTGCATATTTTTTTTCGGCTTTCTAATGTTGTTACTGTATATTCTTCGTTGACCTCTGTGGCTCATGAGTATGGCTGCCTAATATTTACCTGCAATATTTAATCCTATTCTATCACATAATAATAGCATTATTAAGTTAATTACCTAGATAGCTACCATTCCTTTCGTACCCATTCATCCTGTTCATGAATTAACTGCATGTTAAAGTATGAATAATAATACCCTAATTAACGCAATAATATAATTGCAAGGAACCCAATGAACATTTGAAACCAATCAATTTCCTTATAATCAAATTAGTAGTACCCTTTTTATCATGTGTCCTACCTATGGCTTACTGAACCTGTGGAATTTGTGTCAAAGAGTACATAATATATATGTATTGTCATGATAAAACAATAATACATCATGTGATACTGAAAAATGCATTAAACGAAATAATGACAAATCAATTGTTTTGTCATGTCTTTTTTTTTTTTTTTTTCATTAATTCATCTTTTTTCATTTTCCTGAATTTATTTTTTTTTTCTTTCAGGAATTCATCTTTTTTTCATTTTCCTGAATTTTTTTTTCTTTTTCATACATGTTGGTTTCTATTTCTGAATCATCGCTTGTGACAGGTATCTTTTTGTCTTCTGTCGGGAAAATTAATTCTGCGTAATTTCCTTCATGTATTTTCATGTTGTCTTTTTCCCATTGTTCTACTTCTTGAGCGGTACACTCTTTTACTCATATTTTCTACGATTAATCTATCTATTCTACTATTCTATCTATATTTTTAACGGGAACGGCCCGAACACAGACAGGCAGGCAGACAGGAAGGCAGGCAGATGGGCGTGCGGGCGCGCTGGCGGGTGGGAGGACGGACGGACGGACGGGATCTTATATGACTACTTATATGAATTAAATTAGATGCTCCCCACCAGGAGGTGGGTGAAGCCGGCCAGGTCAGACAGGCAGACAGACAGACAGACATACAGCTTATATGACTACTTATATGAATTAAATGAGATGCTCCCCACCAGGGTCTGGGCGAAGCCGGGCCGGGTCAGACAGACAGACAGGCAGACAGACAGACAGACAGACAGCTTATATGACTACTTTGTTTTTTTCGCGTTTCCATCCTGTTTCAAGATAATGCGGTCAACACCAGCATCTTTCAGCTGTATGTTGATTCCTAGGCTAGATTACGCTCATCAGCACGCCACGACTTTCTGAGTGACCGGCTTCATACTCTCATAAGTCACTTTTGCGATTCGAACCACTGCTAATTCTCGTCGCGTCACGTGACAAGAGTATTCGGGGTTAGCGGAGAAAGCTGCTAACTCCTCGGCCATGGAGCCGGCTTTATATGACTACTTATATGAATTAAATGAGATGCTCCCACCAGGAGCTGGGCGAAGCCGGGCCGGGTCAGACAGACAGACAGACAGACAGACAGACAGACAGACAGACAGACAGACAGACAGACAGACAGACAGACAGACAGACAGCCTATATGACTACTTATATGAATAAAATTAGATGCTCCCCACCAGGGGCTGGGCGAAGCCGGGCCAGGTCAGACAGACAGGCAGACAGAAGCTTATATGACTACTTATATGAATTATTTGAGATGTTCCCCACCTGGGGCTGGGCGAAGCCTGGCCGGGTCAGATAGACAGGCAGGCAGGCAGGTAGACAGACCGACCGACCGACCGACCGACCGACAACCCGACCGATCGACCGACCGATCGATCGATCGATATCCCCACCCGGGACTCGGCGATGCCGGGCCTGGTCATCTAGTGTATACTAAAATATAACATCATAAAGAAACAGTACATATGTTTACTCTGAAAATATCTGTGATATTTTGTGTTTACAACATAGGAAAATTACCCATTGGTCTTGGTGACCATAAGTGATTTTATTTCCATTCATTCGACATTCACTCACATTTTCCTGTTTCTTCCTCGCACTCGTGTATACTAAAATATAATATCATAAAGAACAGTACGTGTGTTTACTCTGGAGATATCTGTGATATCTTGTATTTACAATATAGGAAATTACCCACTGGTCTTGGTGACCACAGGTGATTTTATATCAAATTCATTCAACATTCATCCACATTTTCCTGTTTCTCTCTCTCTCACTCATGTATACTGCAAAGTTTAATTTGTAATGTTCTTTTAAAGCAATACTTATATTTTACTGTAGAAATATCTGTGATATTATCTGAGTGTACATAAAGGAAATTGTGTGTTATATGTGAGGTGTTTATATCTGGCTGAGTTTCTGCATGTCCATATAAGCTGTCTGTAGTAAGAAAAGGCTATTAGTAGTTTTGTATGTAAGTCTTTTGCTGTCTTTGGTGGAGTGTTAAGGAATATAGCTTTGTATATGTTAGTTTGTTTGCCTGTTTGTGTTTGAATGAGGTGTTGGAGTGTTGCGCGTGTGGCAGTAAGTGTTGGACATGTATAGTAAATGTGTCCCTCTGTCTCCTGTGTGTTGTTTCTACATAATTGGCATTGTTTGTCTATGTATACTTGTCCTTGTGTTGGAGTCATGCTGTATAATAACCTATATGTGATTTCTCTAGCTGTTGGTGTTATGTGTTTGTTGTGTTAGGTTTGAAAAGGTGCATGTGAAGTCAGACATGAAGTATTTGTATCCTCTTTTGATCCTAAGTGTGAGTGGTGGTGCTTGCTCTCTAACTAACTGTTTGTATATTGTGTGTGTTGTTTGCTGTATTAAATGTTCATGTCCCTGTATTGCCTACATGCATGTCTGATAGAATGTTGGCAGTGTTCTCTGATAGTGTGCAGTTGCATTGTTAAGTGGTGTGTCGGATAAATAGTTGATGGCTCAACCCCAAAGAGATCAAGGATCCAGAGTTCCTCATTCTCAATGTGATCCTGTCCGTTAAAATTAATTCAGCTGTTACTGGCTCAATGATTTGAGACCATTAAATAGAGTTTTGGAGAGCCAAGGAATACTTCCAGGAAAACAATGAAATTTTTACTTAGTATCCCAAATGTCCTTATGGATGGTTCCTTGCCTCCCCTCTACCAACTAAATAATTAATCTAGGGTAATTGCTTACACCAATGTTACTATGACAAGAGAACTCTCAAAAGAGAAAATAATCCGTAATTTTCATCATTTAATATACATATTGCCGGTCTCTCTGGCTGTGGGGTTACAACACTTTCTCTGTAATCCCGTTTATCATGCAGAGTCTCGTAGCGGAGCGAGAGCTGAGGCGGTTCGACCCTCGCTCGTGACTTGCGGGATACTGAGCCGGCCGCTCAGAAAGCAATGGCAAACTACTGAGCGTAATCTTGCCAAGAGATCAACAGACAGCTGAATGATGCTGCTGTTGACAGCGATGTCCTGTAAAGGATATGCGAATTTAAAAAAAAATATATACATATTAATGGATTTGTAGCTTATACATATAATAGAATACAACAAGCAATACAGTACAATTACAATATTATGGGCATATTAGTCTCTTAACTAAGTATCTATCTCCTGGCTGTGCCACTGTATCATACATGGACCCCAGAGTTGCATCCGTTCTTAATTCTAAATATTGGGCCTCTTCTGCTGACCTAATCTGTGGAAAGAACCTCGGTATACCGTGGTTTGTTTCCCATCCAGTGTAGACTATTCTGGAGAGTTCTTTTTTAATTTTTACCCTGGTGTTATTTAATCTTGTGGCTCACTGTGTTACTTCCATCTATACCTAGGAAAAAGGATATTTAATACCTGTCCTGGAAGGGTGGTAAAAATTGGCAGGAAGTTGCTGTGGAATAGTATTTGGCTTCACTATCTCAGCTGCCTCACTCAGTTAACTTGCTACTGCATTCAGTCAAGCTGCTACAACTACTTTCACAAAGTGCTGCATTCACAAAGTCAGGTCTGGATAATGACCACTACCTGAAATGTTAGCATCCATCATAAGTCTAAAAATATCAGCAATGTGAACATCAGAACTGAAATATTCTATATTTTTCTCAATAACCTCACAAAGAAAATACCTAAAAGAATTGTGATTCTAGGAAAATAAACAGTGGAAGGTAAAGAGTCTTGGTGCTCTCAAATAGTTATCCACAACATAATGGGTTTCTCTCCATTCCATCTTCCATTATATGGTGTTCAAGTTTCGTCAGGTCTACCGGTTAAGTCATACCTTGATTGATTTGGAATTGACAACTATCCCATGGGTTCCTATCCCATTCTGCACCTAGTTAATTATCTTCTTCATCTTTTCTTATTCAGGAAAAAAGAGTCTCATACATTAAGGGCTTTTAAAGACAGTTCCCATTTCAATGAGTATTTGCTTATGAACAATATAAGCACATTATGGTATTATTCTTGTATAGCATTCAGGTGTATTCTTCTTCATTAAATGCTTCAAGTGAGAAGATTTCTTCCATTCTCATGGATGTAACATTATTATTATCATCATCAACAACATGGTTTCATGATCTCATTGTAATTACAATCATCATCATTATTATCATAATCATTACATTGTCATTACAATCATTATCGTTATCATTATTATCATGCTTATGACATTAGAATTCTCATGTTTCTCATATGTTGTACCAACCAGACTCAGATGGAGTCTAGCCAAGCCTGCGTTAAACTGACATCTATTGTTAGTCGTCTACCTGTGGTTAGTCGTTCAACTGACATCTATTGTTAGTCGTCTACCAAGAGTAGATGTTCACAGACACATCAGACTTTATGTGTTGGCCTGGGGAATTTCTTCTAGTGATGCTGAAGAGAATTTACATCGCCCAACCAGTGCTGAACCATTCAAGTGTATGGAGTGACTGTGGCAATACACTATTTTCAGCTATGGTCCCGGTACCTCAGGGGATACGTCATGGTCGAAGGTCTCCCATCCCAACTGCATAGACTAGCAGTCTTAGACACTTGGTAGGGACAATTCTCGCATTGTGAAGGTGGTTTCAGTCCTGTCATGGGAAGCCCAGGTGGCTAACTCCCACTGTGTTGCTCACCGGTTGCTTGCGGCAGATCAGACCTCAAGTGTTCCGGACATCCGTGCCGGGGAAGAGCAGGGTGAGTCAAAGGGACCGACTCGACGGAAACACCTTGCTAATCTTCTGCTACGCCTAAGGATGACCCCGTAATCATCTCTGACTCTATCTCTAACCTTTACTCTATATTGTACATAGCTTTCCTGTCAGGACGTTCCTTTCCGACCTATGTCTATACAAAACGAAGCAACAAAAAAACGAAACAACAACAACACGAAACAAAACAACAACAACACGAAACAAAAACAAAACGAAACAAAACAACAACAAATCGAAACAACAACAAAACGAAACAAAACAACAGCAACACGAAACAACAACAAAACGAAACAACAACAAAACGAAACAAAACAACAACAACACGAAACAACAACAAAACGAAACAACAACAAAACGAAACAAAACAATAACAACACGAAACAACAACAAAACGAAACAAAACAACAACAAATCGAAACAACAACAAAACGAAACAACAACAAAACGAAACAAAACAACAGCAACACGAAACAACAACAAAACGAAACAACAACAAAACGAAACAAAACAACAACACACGAAACAACAACAAAACGAAACAAAACAACAACAAAACGAAACAACAACAAAACGAAACAACAACAACAACACGAAACAACAACAAAACGAAACAACACCAAAATGAATCAAAACAACAACAACACGAAACAACAACAAAACGAAACAAAACAACAGCAACACGAAACAACAACAAAACGAAACAACAACAAAACGAAACAAAACAACAGCAACACGAAACAACAACAAAACGAAACTACAACAAAACGAAACAAAACAACAACAACACGAAACAACAACAAAACGAAACAAAACAACAACAAAACGAAACAACAACAAAACGAAACAAAACAACAACAAAACGAAACAACACAACAACAAAACGAAACATCAACAAAAGGAAACAACAACAAAAGGAAACAAAACAACAACAAAGAATAGTTTAGTTTAGTCGTTGGAACAACATCACGGCACACTGTTTAACCCATAAATGCTCCGTTTTCCTTCTAACTCAAACCTGAATCTGGAGAAACTCAGCTCAATGCATGAACGCCGTTGCATCGTCGAGGATCCTGAAATACTTTGGGTAGATTTTTAACTCAAAATTTTGCCCGGGCAGCGCCGTTAGGCTACTCTTTTTAGATTTCCAACTGCCAAGGGATTTTGTACGTGCACAAAAATACACACGGGCGTCCGATCTCACTGTCGCGAAACGCACGTGGGTCTCAGACGGGACAGCACAGTACCCACTCTGTCCCACTCTCTCTCGGTGGTTAGGCCACATTTTAAGGCGGATGATGGGGTATTTCCAAGTAAAAAGAGTCAGGACTGTTTTCTGGGTCCTTGAGATGTTATTATCGGGATCGCAAGGAATTTCACGGGTACCAAAAATCAACACTCAACTCTTGGAGCGTGCGTAGATATTTTCTGTGGTAAATCGCACATTCAGATAAAACTCGGGGAATGCTGGGTTTCCTTCACTTTCGTGAGGTATGTGCTCGAAGCTTTTCGGGAGACTCCGTGAGTGTGTTCTTCCGAAGCTGACACGAAGAGGCCATTCGGTAGCCAGTCATCAAGAAAGGTGGCCGCTTCGTAAGCCAGTTGTATTAGTGGCATCACGGGGAGCCGGAGAATGTTCTACAGCTAAGGGTGTTGTTGTAGCTATCCTTTCACGGCCGTGTCCGCCGGCTGTAATCTGTGCAACTCTTATGGCATCAGAGATTGATCTACAGTGGTGACATTGTTGTCCTTGAGACGATAGGCCGTGTCTTTGACCAGCTGTATCATGATGTATCTTTGGGGATCCAGAGAGTGGACCTACAGCCCAAGGCTTGATGAACCTACCGGGTCGCTGTCTGTTGCATATTTGTTCCTAAGCTTTAAAGGTAACACACTTTTATACTTGGCGTCGCTTAACTAAAGTTTGTATTTCAATTGTAGGTCAATTCTTAACCAGGCCGGCCAGTTGCGCCGTAGCCTGTGCTCTGACCGATATGTACATGTTGACCTCGGGTCAGAGGACAGCAGCTGTAAGTTCAGTCTCGACCACGCATGCTAACTGTGTCACAAGCCCGTGTGTGTACTATGACCTATATTAAGCTGAGGCCAGTATTCAACAGACAAGACGGGATGTATTGTGCAAACCAGCTTAGTGGAACAGTCTGGTTTAAGCAACTTAACAATACATTCGACTCCCTATCTCAATAATGGTGTATATGAAGGAATTATTGTTCTGACAGAATAATTCCTCTTGAATAGAGCTTTAATTTGATTCCCTTAATGAATGAGGTCGACATTAGTACGTTTCAATCATCATCGTGTGGCTGTGGGAAACAGTACTTGTCAGTCAGCCTCATATGACACGAGAATCACATGCGTTTCTCGTTACGGTGAAACCCATGTAGGAGGCTATAAGCTGGGAAGAGATTATCGCCCCATAGGCTTGTTGTTATTTAACTGGGCTTAGTCAGAAGAGGGAAAGATATCTTAACACCTACTAGGGATTGAACCGTGGGCCAATATAGCGGTGGGGAAACACCCAATCGTGGATATTTCATCAGTGTTGTCTGATTCGATACTTCCTTTAATGAGAAGGGAATATTTTGTCAGGCGGGTCTATCGTTCTATTGTCTCTATACTTTCATCAGATCCCGATTGTTTGGGATGTTTGATTCGACACAATTCCTAAGCAGCCAAAGGAATTTAGTCAGGTGATGAGTGTCTATATATTCATACACCCACACACAACATAAATCCCGGTATCCGAGGCAGAGAGGTGGGAAGCGACCAACACAAGAACATGAAACTCTTGTGGTGTTTGTCTGGTCTTTAATTCAGTATTTCAGGTTGGATATCAATGTAGCTTATTTCATTAACCTTGGAGTTGGCATGGAATTCTTACCTGAGATATTCTGATATGCTTATCTACTTTTCTGATGAGACAAATTGTGATTAAGAAAGATTATCTAGACCATAACACTTGATGATCTCTATAGGAGGTATGGATTTCTGCCATCCTCATGAATGGAACCTGTCATCATATCTACTATCTATTAGATATGCGGCTTGTGGCTGGAAAGCTATTGACCTACGTTAGGATTACCAGGAGTAGTAACTTAACCCGTCGGTGAGACATGTCTGGAAAGTCAGGCATAATAATATTGTGGTCTGAGCTGGAGGAACTGACCACAATGAATTGGATGTTAGTGTAGATGCATATTGATGTAGTGTGTATTGTGCAAGGGTGTTATGGATGTGTACACCTGGCGTGTTCTTGCTCTACAGAAACCCCTTTGATGTTGCTGTGGGCGAGTGCCCTTTACTGTTTGCAGTGGCATGTGTGCTGTTGACCCATTGCTGATTCCTGAGAGCCTGCTTGCCCCTTGTCCGTGGCTGGGTGCAGTGGACCTGTGGCTGTGTGATGTGACTTTCGATTGTGCTAAAAGCCAAGTGGCTAGTGGTTGCTGAACTTTACATGGTCATGTTCCGAGGCTCCATGAGGCATCATACAGGATCAGGTGAATGTGTCTTACCACCTAGTTCTACACACTGACATTCAATACTACACTGACATACATATGTGGGATGATGCGAATGTCACACAGACTACTCTCACCCAATTGACTGTTCATAGCTGTATGTGCGTCTGTAGGTTTGTTCGTCTGTGTGTTCGAGTCGGAATTTCCAATAAAGATTCTGGATTCGTCTTTTATAAGGTTGTTCTCTTATAGTCAGTCAGGTATCTTCTTGTATCCACAGTCGTCATATGGGAAGGGTCGTCCGGGAACCGTCCTGGGGACAATCTAGTAAGAGGGAAGGCAGAAGGTAATCACGAACCCCAATTAAAATATATCGACAACCACCGAGAATCAGGCCGGTGTTATCACACTCACAACCCAGAGATCAGGGGACATTTTATTACTGGAAGTCCAGGTGGCTTTTTTAAATAAATCCCGTCCTCACCGGGATTTATCTATTTAAAAAAAAAAAAACACCAAACAACAAAAGCAAAACAAAACGAAACAAGACAAAACGAAACAAGACAAAACGAAACAACAACAAGTAACAAAAACATTAGTAACAAAAACATTAGTAACAAAAACAGTAGGTAACGTAACAAAAACAGTAGGTAACGTAACAAAAACAGTAGATAACGTAACAAAAACAGTAGATAACGTAACAAAAACAGTAGATAACGTAACAAAAACAGTAGATAACGTAACAAAAACAGTAGATAACGTAACAAAAACAGTAGGTAACGTAACAAAAACAGTAGATAACGTAACAAAAACAGTAGATCTCATCTCATCTCATCATGTTCCTCTTGTACCTTGCGGTGTCGAGGTGAAGTATAAACTTCGTGAGAGTGCCCGGTTATGGGCTTCGTATATCGACATTCCCATGGATTCTGTTATTCCCTCAGTCCAACGTCTACGTGGTCGGCCTCTTCCTCTGTTTCCATCTGGTCTGTACATCATTGCTTGTTGTGGCATGCTGTTGACTGGTAGCCTACTTGCATGGCCAAACCATTTGACTTGCTGCTTTCTAATAAAATCTAGAGCAGCTTTAACCCCTACTTTAGTCCTGATTTCTTCATTTCTGATCTTATTTCTTCTTGATACGTTGAGTATTCTTCTCAGAAACCTCATTTCTGTTGTTGTGATTTTTCTTTTCTCTTTTTCTGTCCATTAACATTGCCGGGTCGATAGCCGTTTGGGTCAGTCCGTTTATACTTCTTGGTTTTTCTACGAGCAGTATGAAGATCCCCTGCCGGCTTGGTAGGCCAGTCGCAGGTTTAGGACACTAATCTGACCACAGGGAGTCCATCCCCTATGGCGAGCCATAGCCCCGTTAGCCCATGACCTCGCGGTCATGGTTGCCCGGTCTGCACCACTTGGAGGTGGGGGTTGACTTGTGTAGTCTGCGGGTCATCGGCAGGCTACTAATTTTCGCTCTTCACCCCTCCTGGGAGAGGCTAGCCGATCCTAACCCTGCTGGCTGCAGGGCCAGGCGCATTCCACACCTTACAGACCAAAACAGTAGATAACGTAACAAAAACAGTAGATAACGTAACAAAAACAGTAGATAACGTAACAAAAACAGTAGATCACGTAACAAAAACAGTAGGTAACGTAACAAAAACAGTAGATAACGTAACAAAAACAGTAGATAACGTAACAAAAACAGTAGATAACGTAACAAAAACAGTAGTTATTCTTCTCCTTATTCAGGAGAAAGCGGGCGGTCGTCATTGGCATCCCGGGAGCTCTTGGACCGCCGACATGTACGACGTCCCTACCGATACTTATAACCTTATCGCGGACCTGAGAGAGATGTGTCCAGTACTGGATGATCTCCAGCATGTCTGCACGCGGATGTCCCAGAGACACATTCGTATAATAGGCGCCGTCCTTCTATTTGCTTCTATCATGACCAGTATTGCAGACTTTCGACCTGAGATTGATTGATTGATTGATTTAGGAACCGACATCACAGCATTCGGGGCATTCCCATAAGCGCTCCGTCCCCATCCCCAGCAGCCAGCGAAGAGTTCCAACATTAATAGTTCCAGTAGCAATCTGATTATATGTCCGTCGCGTCTATCCTCTAAGCGTCGAGCATCGGCCAGATCCCCTCGTCACCCCTCGCTGTCGCATTCTTGCCAGACCATGGTAATCCATTTGCTCCTCCGAAGTGTACACGTGCTCCCACAAGGCCGCACTTTCCACCTGTTTCCGATTCCACTGCCACTTGCAAGTTCATGTTCAAGTGTGTCATGAATGTCTTGTGGCCATTCTTCTTGGTAGATCCCCGTTTTCACTTTCAGGAACGATGCTACTTTTTCTGACCCAGTGTGAAACTGGTAATTTGATCTATCAATTTCTACTTTCTTTTTCCGCCACATCTATCTAGTTTAGTTCATTTAATTTTGTGTGTGCCCTGTTTGAAGACACTATCTTTTTTCTCCTGCTTCTACTACCTCTACTACAATTACAACAATAACAACAACAACTACTACTACTACTAATTCTACTACTATTACTACTACTACCACTGCTGCTACTACTACTACTACTACTACTACTACTACTACTACTACTACTACTACTACTACTACTACTACTACTACTACTACTACTACTACTACTACTACTACTACTACTACTACTATTATTATTATTATTATTATTACTGCTGCTACTGCTACTACTATTATTCTATTATTATTATTATTATTATTATTGCTACTGCTGCTGCCACTACTACTGCTGCTGTTGATACTACTGCTGCTGCTGTTACTACTACTCCTGCCGCTACTACTACTGTAGTCGATGGTAAAAGACAAAGGGAGACAATCAAAGACTGATGCTTCCTTCACTACGGTGCTAAGAGGTAAAGAGTAGTTCTGACTTCGTTACGGCCAAAGAAGAAAAGTATTGAAAAGAGAGAGAACCTCACACCGCCTCAACCGACAAAAAAAAAGATGATAGTAATTAGATAAGAAGATATACGAGATCTCAGACAGAGGCAGAAACTATTTTATAGATGTTCACATAGGAAACACCATGTTTGAGCCCAAGCGATGAATTAAGGTGTTAGATTGTGGTAGAAATAGTGGTTGTAAAAACTAAAAGAGACAAATAAACAAATCAAAAACAGTACAAAAATAGCTCTTTATTTATCTCCTCTAGCTGAACATGTTTGATAACACATTGCAATAACAGATACAACAGACAACTGTATATATCAAACAACAACGGTGGGTAACCCCCAACCAATCAACACCACTTAAGACAACAGTACAGGGTACACCAAGTACCACAACACAGGTGCTCCAAGCAATAGCTGGTTAGACTGACACAATAAAGAACCTTGACACAAGCAACACTGCACAGACAATAAGGCACTACAAAAACATAGGTTACACAACATAAACCCCAAGACACGACATAAACAAAGAGTTGTGACACAATTTACTATCCCACCAAGAACCCAGGCCTGCTGACACTAACTAGTCAGCCGCTCCTGTAACAATGGAAAACACAATCTATGATTATCATTGTAAAGAAGACATATTAAACACATGAAGCAATGAGCACATGAATTAACCCATAGGTCATAAATGTACCTCCATCTAATTATCTATTCTGTTATTCTGAGGTAACCCTTGACGTCTATGTCATGATCATTCTTGTGTTGCCTCATTCTTCTTAAAGGTGACTACATATCTAATTGTTAAATACAACAATCAATGTTGCATCATCAGATCACCCACTTTATTATCTTCTCCAGTTGTGTCACTGCTATCATGAGATTACACTTGATATTGCTAGAATGGACCACCTAATGCAACAATGTCAATCTGCTCCACCTTCTCAGTTCAATGTAACTACACCACACGGCTCCTACACACACAAGCAGTGGAAGATTTATCTCATTTGTCCAGCTGTAAACACATAGCTACAAATAACAGAGTACATACATCAGCCACTGCAAACTGCCACAACATCACAACAAATTTGGTTAACACACATCAGACACTGCAAACAAACACAACATCTCAACACTGATTCAGTTAACACACACCAGAATGACATCTGTGAGCTGACAAATTGGGTTACCTTCCCTGCCTACCAAAATAGCTACATTTACCAAGGAACCCATAATCAGTTCCCTGTCCACACCTTCCAGAATATTTTATACATTAATTTGTACCAAGTCACCGGTAACACAGGACAACACAGTATTCCCTACAAACCACATGTTCATAGAACACTATCAATGTTCAGTCCATGATAGAGCCACAATCAAACACCACCTATTATATCTTCAGTCTAATGCTCTACAACTCTCTGCCTACTGTTATGCACACCGGCAACGGTTTTTCTAACACACCGTACTCTTTTCTCTAATATGAAACATATATCGACAGGTTGTACTCCTGTGCCCCACATCAGATAGTACGCTTTACTCCTATACAACAATACACAACATTATGGACTCCACCACCATCAGTCATAGAGTTGCCTCAAGATAGGAGCTTCACTGGACAACTACCTCAACAATGTCCCAGTTTGCATGAAGAGTACCAGCACTAATATGATACTGTGCAAGTTACAGCATCTGATTAGCATTACAAACTAACAACCAGCAAGCAAAACATGTCTAACTATGAAAAGCAACAGACATACATACAATGTGGAAACACCATATTTGTAGAATGTGACAATGTAACCTTACACATAGAAGAATCACAACATTCACAGAAAGTTAAAGATAAAGATAAACATTTATTACACAGGAACTCATTTAGGGACTCTCTGATACCCCTAAGATAGCTCATAAAATAAACACACAATATTACTAAGTGAAAGTACACCAAATAGTGGCCACCGTGCCTCATTCATATGAGACAGGATCCAAACACAACAATGTCCATGGCAGGATACAGAACATTAGTACTAATATAATAAACAGTGTACTATATATATTATGTCATTATTACACACTAATGACCAATAAGTGTTATTCAAGGCCCAACACAATCAGTGTAATATTATTTGTGAGTGGACAGCAAATGTACAGTTGTGCGCTCTGTTCCCCACCATTCTTCCTATCATACACCAGTTATAAGTTTTGCTATCTTACGCTTCATGTCGCATAGCAAGTGCATATATCTTTGCGAAAGGTGGTACGTAGCAATAAATCACATCCTTCCCCTGGTAAAACAATCACCCTGTTTTACTACACATAAAACTCCCAGTTTGATACACTAGCACAAACACTACTGCATTCTGGTAACAGATGTGACACCAGACTTCAATGCTAAATAAGAAACCCCTTTACCAATATCAGTTCCAGATGCACCTGCCTGTTCTCCCTCAATACAGCCACACTTCATTCGCAGTTACGATTGCACTATGATGGCTGATACGCACCCCGCGTATTAAGATGCATTTTTTCCTACGCCTAGTAGCTATCAATCTGCATGGCGTCCCTACAATTCAACACATTATTTCCTTTACTTCTACTTATTACCTACATGTCCTAACTACATAGCTTAACCATTAACCCATCATTGCCACATATAACATGTAAGTACCCTTCCCTGCTTTACACATGTTATAAATATTACACATATATTATGGTTATTTTCCCCTACTCATGTTGCTTTGGAGTGTTCATACCCAACACTTGACCAAACATCCAATGTGATGCTCACCATAATCACAGAATAATCCTGTAAACATATCTTGCTGCTGTATACACATATGATTCTCACCACTCTGTTGTTAAGTAACCTTCATTTCAAGCAACCTCACAAGCACTTACTCCCTTCCATGCCAACATGGCCTGCATGGCACCATGTGGCATTATTTCAGTCTTTACTATAAACTAATTTATGACTCCACACATTGTATATTTTGGTGAATCTCCCACATATCTATTCAGCCAGTAACACATTAATGCTATAGGATAACCATGTAAAATAATTCCCAACAAAATAATCTTGTGCCAGCATGGCTGGCATGACATGACAGTCTCTATGATACTTAACCGCCATCAATGACCTATCCTACATATTTCACATCACCATTGTCTGATTGCTGACATCTCTATGTGTTACATGTTATTTTCATAAAGCTTTAGGGACACTAAATCCTTCTGTAGAACAGCTCATTTTAGTAATACTTATTCATATTATCTATTTATATTTCTTTGTTCCTACCATCTCGCCTAACAATTTTGTTCACCCATGCAAACACTTTCAAATTGGTAAACTGGCGTGTGCTACGATTTAACAAATATTTATTGAATTAAGCATTTTAAACTTAATAAGTTAAAACTTACAGTTTTGTCACAACATTAGTTGACACAGATCAACTCAGGGAATTGTTCCCACACCTGACAACAACAGAACAGCACTGAAATGAAGGCCATGCTGCCCGCATCTCTCATCAGCACAAAGGACTGCTAAAACAAAACTGGCTTCCGATTCCTTTGTTAAGCCGAGTTCCGGTGGTGGCCAGGACAAATACGGCTTTGATAGACCAAACTCGTGCATCGGTTTGTTGTAGACACCAAGGTGCATCGGTTTGGCGCTATCACACTACTACTACTACTACTACTACTACTATTATTATTATTATTATTATTACAACTACTACTAATACTAATATATAAAACTACTACTACTATTACTACTACTACTACTACTACTACTACTACTACTACTACTACTACTACTACTACTACTACTACTACTACTACTACTACTACTACTACTACTACTACTACTACTACTACTACTACTACTACTACTACCTACTACTACCAATATTCATCCAACGATTGTTTTGTTCATCTGTACATGATTACAAACGAGCATAGCATTAAAATCATTTTTATTTTTACATTAATTTTGTTCGTATTTCCTGTTTTACAGGAAGGACATCGCTGTCAACACCAGCATTTTACCGCTGTTGTTGATTTTCTGGCAAGATTACGCTCAGTAGTTTGCCATTGCTTTCTGAACGATCGGCTCACATACCCTGTAAGTAACGAACCACACGCGATCCGCTACCGAATCTCGCGCAGCTGCATTTCCCTACGTAGATATACGGGATTACGGAGAAACTCGTTAACTACTTAGCCAGGGAGATCGGATTTACATTATTTTTTTTTTAGCACATCCTTTAAAGGACCTCGCTGTCAACAAAAGCATATTTCAGCTGTATGTTGATTTCTTGGCAAGATTACGCTCAGTAGTTTGCCATTACTTTCTGAGCGGCCGGCTCGCATACCCCGTAAGTTACCGATGCGATTCGAACCTCTGCTGATTCTTACCGTCATCACGTCAGCATCAAAACCATTTGTATCAATATGACCATTGTAAACTTACCTTAATTGATACAAACCCTCCCGGCTCATAAATTATGTATTGCTGTGTTGTCTTTAGTTGACTTGTCTTAAGTCTTAAAATTCTTCTTCTTCTTCAGCGTTCCGAGCCATTGAGGTTCTTTGCTGCAGATACAATCCGTCTCCATTCGTCTCTCTGGTGGACCTTCTCCTGCCAGTCGCTGATTCCAAGTGCTTGTAGGTCTGTACATGTATTATCTCTCCACCGCCTTCTTGGTCTACCTCGGGGTCTACGGTCATTTATTTCCTGAGTGTAAGCGAGTTTTGTTTCCCTATTATCTTCCTTTCTTTCTATATGCCCCAGCCATTGTAGTCTATTAGCCTTCATGATACCAGTGATTAGCGGGGACTTAAACAGATCATAAATGTCTTTGTTACTTCTTCTTTTCCACTCTCCACTTTGTGTATCCCTAATGGGTCCAAAGATGCGTCTTAAAATTTTGTTCTCAAAGGTTTGTAACAAGGCTTCGTCTCTTTTCGTTGTACTCCAGGTTTCAGAGCCATACAGCACAACTGGTCTGATCAGTGTTTTGTATATTGTCTTAAAATTACGATGCAAATTTTAAGTTTAGTCACAGAGTTAATTATACATTTTATAAATTATTTCTTGGTATGTACTTTTTGTCTTATACGTCGTCTGTTTCCTCTCTCTCTCTATGTGACTTCGTGTGTTTACGTCTTCCGGCCACTAAACTCGTGACTTCTGGTCCTGTTAAGATGAAAACTGTTCAACAAAACGGCTGCGAAAAGAGAAATCTCTTCTTTACACTACACGAGGTCTGAACATGTGTTTTCTTCGTGTCTTTCTTATTATATGAAATCTGAACACGTGTTGTGCTCATGTCCCGTCTTAGACAAACAATGAATAGACAGAAAAGGTTCCAGTAACGCAGAAAACAAAAACATATAAAGAAATTATAGTTGTAATGAATATCAGACGCAATTTGCTACAGTCTCTTATTTGTTTTATTTTTCCTTTTAATTCTTTTAGGCTCTTCGACCTAGAAAACATGTTTTGCATTCTAAATGACAGAAATTTAATTGTCATTGTCAGCATTTTACCCTCACGAATGTGATTGTGCACTTTCTCTTCTATCTTTATCCCAATGTTCGTTTACTTTAATTTCTGCAACCAGGCATACTTACTTGAGTTGGTCGCGTTGTTTACAGGTAGACATTTTATGATGTCTATGACTACATAAAGGGAAAAAGGGGAAATTTTGTTTTAATCGAAAGATGAGACTTAAAAATGTCACGTTACCGCTTGAATGTTCCATGAATGCCCCACAAATGTCCACTGAATGTCCCATGAAAGTCCCATTAATGATCCTTGAATATCCCATAAATGTTCTTTGAATGTCCCATGAATGCCCAATGAATGTCCTCTTATAGCAGTCGTGACATTTCATATGTGTTCTGTCCTCATCTTCAACAACCAGAGAAGAGTCCAATTTATACCCGATGAATGTCCCATGAAAGTCTCATGAATGCCCCCTGAAAGTCCAATCAATTTTCTATGACTGTCCCATGCATGTCCCATGAAAGTCCCATGAATATCCTCTGAATGTTCCGTGAATATCTCTTGACTGTTGTTTCATGTTCGGGGCACAGTTTTCCACTGTGTCTTAGTTTTTCTTTTTTAGTTGTTTTTTTTTAATTTTATAGTTTTTGTCTGTTATAGTCTTGTCAGTCTTGTCATCATACTGTTGTATGATAGCTGCGTGTGTCTCCTCTAAGTCATCAGAGTCACTTCTAGAAAATACATATGCGGTCCTCGCTTCCTTCCAAGAATTTCTCATCGGACAAGACTTGCTGGTATGCCCATACGCCCGACACGAGAAACATTTAATGCTCCTCTTTTATGAGTCATACTTACTTCTTTTCTTCGCTGTAATGTCTCGTAGATACATTGTATATCCAGGGTGTTGGTCACACATTTCCAAGTTTCCGTGAGATAACTTACAATATTGACATCTGGTGAGGTATCCCTTTCTTTGTCTGTCTCCCTCTTTATTGGAATACTGGTATGGGCTACTTCTATTCTTATTACCATTAAATTTGTTAAAACTTACCATTGCCTTTCTGAAATCTAGCGCTCGCTCCTATAGCAAGCTCAGGCTATGTACAATTGGCAAATACATCCCTATGTGCATTGAAATATGACTCACCCTCAGTTTCCATCTCACTAAGATTTCTGCACTAATTCTCAACTAAAAATACAGACATAGATTCTGGTACAGCAGACAAAAGTCTATCTCTTATTATTAGATCTCGAACATTTTCGAAATCAGATCCAATATCAGCCGCTTTAATCCATTTGTCAAGAACAGTTTGATTAGACTTAGGAGTAAGTGTTTTAAACTTCGTACGTAGACCCGATTCATCTAAACTGAAATGTGCAAGAACACGGTCTCGCATATACTTGTAGTTGGTACACAAGTCCTCAGGTATTAGTTCAATTACCTTTAAAGGCTCCAACGCAAGATGTCTATGAATGTGAATTGGTATGTCGTTCTCTGGAATTTTATAGAATTTTACGAGCACTTCGAAATTAGTAATCTAACAACTAACAGAATCGCCTTGTTGGAAATGCGAAAAAGATTTTGGAGCGACTGTAATTTTCGTACACTGCCAAAGGCTTTACTATTTATCTTTCGGGCTTAGTCTCAGCCGGAACGGGCATTCATCTTATCCTCTGAAATGGGCATACATGTTTATCCTCTGGGTCTAGTATCTACCGGAACGTGCTCCCATCTTTCTGCCATAAAGTGACTTACATTATTCTCTGTAGGCTTAGTACTTGGCTCATCGTTAACTGATTTACTTCTAATTCTTCTTCAACAAAATGGCAGAATTGAATTGTTTTATTAAGATTAATAGTTCTCAATATACACAATTGAAATCAATAGATCAACTTGTAAGTGTTTATAAACCAATGCCAGACAAGTGCTGTATTAATTCTAGAGGCAATATCTCAACGACTTATACAACATGCAGGAAATCCATTGAGTTATCCTTTCTCGGATTTTCATTGTATTCTTTCGTTCTGTCCCTTTATAACCAGATTAAAAATTATCGTCAAGCATGTCATTGCCGTACTTCATACACACGTATATTTAACACTTAATTGATATGTCTCTAATTATCCTACTCAAGCCATAAAGCTTGTTGAATTATTCGCTGGGTGACCATTCCATGATCAGTTGGCTTGTATACCAGCTCATCAAACCGACTAGTGCTTCATTCTATCCCTTAGTTATATATTATAGATATTGAATATAGATGATTAATAGTTAGCCTCTCATGATCTTGCTAATATTATCTTGGTTCGTGCCGTCCTTTCTTCATAGATGATCTTCGTCGTCTGTTTTTCTATGACGTCCCGTTTCCAATATTTACGTGTGTGCGTTCACTTTCCGTGCCGCACTTGTAATTTCAGTTCTTCCTAAATCTCTATTTTTGATGTGCGCCGTATGGCAGGTAGTTCTGGGAATGTGTCATCATTTCCTCTTGGTGACGGAACTGGAGCTACGGATCGTGATGAGCCAGGTGACTGTGCAGGTTTCTGAGGCGTGTACACGTCATCGAAGTTTGGGGGACCAGGAGGAGTAGAAAATGCTCCAGAGTTGTATGCTGGTGGCTGATTAGCGTAACGATTGTAACTTCCATGGGGCATCAGTGAGGGCAGCGATGGAGGAAGTGCTCCAGCGAACATTGTTGGGTACGGAGCTTGGTGTGCAGGCATGTTATACGGAGGATAATTCATCGACTGAGGAGCTCCTACCCCTGCTCGGAAGCCACCTCCACAACCACTACCACCACCACCTCGACCTTGATTCTTCTTGTCATAAGCGTCCAAATCTATAAGCAGGTTCTCGACCATGAGTATTTCGTCATTCTGCATGACTGTGGGGTCTGACTCAAATGGAACATTGTAAGTCTTTGCAATCTCCACCATGTAGCGCTCAAGCAGGGGCTTGGGTGGGGCCTGCACTGACAGTTTGTGCATGACCTTTTCATTCACATTACTCAGGCTGTTTGCACGACAGACCAGAGCAAACTCCTTGCTGTACTTGAGAGTGAACTCCTCGGTGACTGCCTTCAGCTCCTGGACGTCGGCCTGTAGTCTCGGAGTTGCCAAGATTATGGTGGCAATAGCTTCTTCAAGCCCCGGATCCAGCTCTTTCTGAGTCTGTATCAAATCAAACCTGGCCAACAGCAGGTCACAATACATCTCCAGCAGCTCCATCGCCTCCACCAGGTAATCCTCGCGAATAATGTCCTCCACTCTGATCTTAGCCCTGTCTTCCTTCCCTGCTGCGATATAATCAGCAATTTCTTTCCTCGACTTTAACACCATTTCTGTCTTCTTCTTCTCCAACAACTTCAGTCGGTTGATAATTAACCTCAAGTTTGTTTTCAGCTTCGTGTAGTTAGGCCCGCTTTTGAACATGACTAAGACTCGGTGACAGATTAATAATCAATAATCAATCTGTCTCTCTGCTTGTTCCGATTTTTCAGTTACTTTCAATTTTGTTATTTTTAATTCGTTCAAAACAGTAAATTCAGTAATAATAAACAGCCTAAGGCTGGCCACTCAAACAATACTACTTGTGTTCAAAATGTGCGAGAACACATCTCATTAAATTGTCTAGTGTGAAAGTCGTGATTAACGGATCAAACAGCCGTCGTGCCAAGAACTCAAATGTCCAAGATTGTCCAAGAAAAGCTGAAATATTGCAGAAGCGAAATGATTCATCAACAACTCACGCATAATTATAGTCACCAACAAATAGCCTTCACAGCATGTGACTTGAAACTACAAGCATGGCTTCCCTGTACTGGCCTATTGAATGTCTGTTAAAATCGCACTGTTTTCGGAATTTAAATTTAAATAGAAAACTATTTGATGTGGCCGAATCTCGTACACAAGTCACTTTCCGTGCCGCACTTGTAATTTCAGTTCTTCCTAAATCTCTATTTTTGATGTGCGCCGTATGGCACTTACAACATTTTTCCTACCATTTCAGTCTTCCAGTCTTTGACATACGTCGCAGTAGTCGAACATACTTGTCATATTGGTCCATGGTCGAACATCTCCGTCTACATTGTCCACTAAAGGTCGCACATATCCGTCTATGTTTCTGTAATAAAGCGTATCCACTATCTTTACAACCCATTCCATTGTGAATAGTTGAAGTTTCATGAACGACATCACAAAAAAAAAATTATAAATCGGACACATATCACATCTATCCCCGTAGACAATGTGTGGCTTTAAACTCCTTATTATATCAGAGAATTGAAGTCCAGCATACTAAGATCCCAATGTCTCCCACGACATCCCTAGTAGCTCCTTAAATGTGTGTGTTCACCCCATCCAGCCTCCACTGACACCATTGGTAACTGAATCGCTCATGCTTTCGCTGTGTATCTTCATAGTCGACCTTCCCATAATCCAATGTGCGTATGACCTGACTACAGTTGACGTAACTTCTGTGTTTCAACTTCGACTGTAATGTTTTATGTGGGGTTTTCATATGTGCATATTTTTTTTCGGCACTTTCTAATGTTGTTACTGTATATTCTTCGTTGACCTCTGTGGCTCATGAGTATGGCTGCCTAATATTTACCTGCAATATTTAATCCTATTCTATCACATAATAATAGCATTATTAAGTTAATTACCTAGATAGCTACCATTCCTTTCGTACCCATTCATCCTGTTCATGAATTAACTGCATGTTAAAGTATGAATAATAATACCCTAATTAACGCAATAATATAATTGCAAGGAACCCAATGAACATTTGAAACCAATCAATTTCCTTATAATCAAATTAGTAGTACCCTTTTTATCATGTGTCCTACCTATGGCTTACTGAACCTGTGGAATTTGTGTCAAAGAGTACATAATATATATGTATTGTCATGATAAAACAATAATACATCATGTGATACTGAAAAATGCATTAAACGAAATAATGACAAATCAATTGTTTTGTCATGTCTTTTTTTTTTTTTTTTTTTTCATTAATTCATCTTTTTTCATTTTCCTGAATTTATTTTTTTTTTCTTTCAGGAATTCATCTTTTTTCATTTTCCTGAATTTTTTTTTCTTTTTCATACATGTTGGTTTCTATTTCTGAATCATCGCTTGTGACAGGTATCTTTTTGTCTTCTGTCGGGAAAATTAATTCTGCGTAATTTCCTTCATGTATTTTCATGTTGTCTTTTTCCCATTGTTCTACTTCTTGAGCGGTACACTCTTTTACTCATATTTTCTACGATTAATCTATCTATTCTACTATTCTATCTATATTTTTAACGGGAACGGCCCGAACACAGACAGGCAGGCAGACAGGAAGGCAGGCAGATGGGCGTGCGGGCGCGCTGGCGGGTGGGAGGACGGACGGACGGACGGGATCTTATATGACTACTTATATGAATTAAATTAGATGCTCCCCACCAGGAGGTGGGTGAAGCCGGCCAGGTCAGACAGGCAGACAGACAGACAGACATACAGCTTATATGACTACTTATATGAATTAAATGAGATGCTCCCCACCAGGGTCTGGGCGAAGCCGGGCCGGGTCAGACAGACAGACAGGCAGACAGACAGACAGACAGACAGCTTATATGACTACTTTGTTTTTTTCGCGTTTCCATCCTGTTTCAAGATAATGCGGTCAACACCAGCATCTTTCAGCTGTATGTTGATTCCTAGGCTAGATTACGCTCATCAGCACGCCACGACTTTCTGAGTGACCGGCTTCATACTCTCATAAGTCACTTTTGCGATTCGAACCACTGCTAATTCTCGTCGCGTCACGTGACAAGAGTATTCGGGGTTAGCGGAGAAAGCTGCTAACTCCTCGGCCATGGAGCCGGCTTTATATGACTACTTATATGAATTAAATGAGATGCTCCCACCAGGAGCTGGGCGAAGCCGGGCCGGGTCAGACAGACAGACAGACAGACAGACAGACAGACAGACAGACAGACAGACAGACAGACAGACAGACAGACAGACAGACAGACAGACAGACAGACAGACAGACAGACAGACAGACAGCCTATATGACTACTTATATGAATAAAATTAGATGCTCCCCACCAGGGGCTGGGCGAAGCCGGGCCAGGTCAGACAGACAGGCAGACAGAAGCTTATATGACTACTTATATGAATTAAATGAGATGTTCCCCACCTGGGGCTGGGCGAAGCCTGGCCGGGTCAGATAGACAGGCAGGCAGGCAGGTAGACAGACCGACCGACCGACCGACCGACCGACAACCCGACCGATCGACCGACCGATCGATCGATCGATCGATATCCCCACCCGGGACTCGGCGATGCCGGGCCTGGTCATCTAGTGTATACTAAAATATAACATCATAAAGAAACAGTACATATGTTTACTCTGAAAATATCTGTGATATTTTGTGTTTACAACATAGGAAAATTACCCATTGGTCTTGGTGACCATAAGTGATTTTATTTCCATTCATTCGACATTCACTCACATTTTCCTGTTTCTTCCTCGCACTCGTGTATACTAAAATATAATATCATAAAGAACAGTACGTGTGTTTACTCTGGAGATATCTGTGATATCTTGTATTTACAATATAGGAAATTACCCACTGGTCTTGGTGACCACAGGTGATTTTATATCAAATTCATTCAACATTCATCCACATTTTCCTGTTTCTCTCTCTCACTCATGTATACTGCAAAGTTTAATTTGTAATGTTCTTTTAAAGCAATACTTATATTTTACTGTAGAAATATCTGTGATATTATCTGAGTGTACATAAAGGAAATTGTGTGTTATATGTGAGGTGTTTATATCTGGCTGAGTTTCTGCATGTCCATATAAGCTGTCTGTAGTAAGAAAAGGCTATTAGTAGTTTTGTATGTAAGTCTTTTGCTGTCTTTGGTGGAGTGTTAAGGAATATAGCTTTGTATATGTTAGTTTGTTTGCCTGTTTGTGTTTGAATGAGGTGTTGGAGTGTTGCGCGTGTGGCAGTAAGTGTTGGACATGTATAGTAAATGTGTCCCTCTGTCTTCTGTGTGTTGTTTCTACATAATTGGCATTGTTTGTCTATGTATACTTGTCCTTGTGTTGGAGTCATGCTGTATAATAACCTATATGTGATTTCTCTAGCTGTTGGTGTTATGTGTTTGTTGTGTTAGGTTTGAAAAGGTGCATGTGAAGTCAGACATGAAGTATTTG
The DNA here is from genome assembly GCA_963921405.1 of Cepaea hortensis. NCBI lineage: Eukaryota > Metazoa > Mollusca > Gastropoda > Stylommatophora > Helicidae > Cepaea > Cepaea hortensis. The sequence continues at coordinate 92,644,069 of OY992889.1, read as the reverse complement.
TATCCTCTTTTGATCCTAAGTGTGAGTGGTGGTGCTTGCTCTCTAACTAACTGTTTGTATATTGTGTGTGTTGTTTGCTGTATTAAATGTTCATGTCCCTGTATTGCCTACATGCATGTCTGATAGAATGTTGGCAGTGTTCTCTGATAGTGTGCAGTTGCATTGTTAAGTGGTGTGTCGGATAAATAGTTGATGGCTCAACCCCAAAGAGATCAAGGATCCAGAGTTCCTCATTCTCAATGTGATCCTGTCCGTTAAAATTAATTCAGCTGTTACTGGCTCAATGATTTGAGACCATTAAATAGAGTTTTGGAGAGCCAAGGAATACTTCCAGGAAAACAATGAAATTTTTACTTAGTATCCCAAATGTCCTTATGGATGGTTCCTTGCCTCCCCTCTACCAACTAAATAATTAATCTAGGGTAATTGCTTACACCAATGTTACTATGACAAGAGAACTCTCAAAAGAGAAAATAATCCGTAATTTTCATCATTTAATATACATATTGCCGGTCTCTCTGGCTGTGGGGTTACAACACTTTCTCTGTAATCCCGTTTATCATGCAGAGTCTCGTAGCGGAGCGAGAGCTGAGGCGGTTCGACCCTCTCTCGTGACTTGCGGGATACTGAGCCGGCCGCTCAGAAAGCAATGGCAAACTACTGAGCGTAATCTTGCCAAGAGATCAACAGACAGCTGAATGATGCTGCTGTTGACAGCGATGTCCTGTAAAGGATATGCGAATTTAAAAAAAAAATATACATATTAATGGATTTGTAGCTTATACATATAATAGAATACAACAAGCAATACAGTACAATTACAATATTATGGGCATATTAGTCTCTTAACTAAGTATCTATCTCCTGGCTGTGCCACTGTATCATACATGGACCCCAGAGTTGCATCCGTTCTTAATTCTAAATATTGGGCCTCTTCTGCTGGCCTAATCTGTGGAAAGAACCTCGGTATACCGTGGTTTGTTTCCCATCCAGTGTAGACTATTCTGGAGAGTTCTTTTTTAATTTTTACCCTGGTGTTATTTAATCTTTTGGCTCACTGTGTTACTTCCATCTATACCTAGGAAAAAGGATATTTAATACCTGTCCTGGAAGGGTGGTAAAAATTGGCAGGAAGTTGCTGTGGAATAGTATTTGGCTTCACTATCTCAGCTGCCTCACTCAGTTAACTTGCTACTGCATTCAGTCAAGCTGCTACAACTACTTTCACAAAGTGCTGCATTCACAAAGTCAGGTCTGGATAATGACCACTACCTGAAATGTTAGCATCCATCATAAGTCTAAAAATATCAGCAATGTGAACATCAGAACTGAAATATTCTATATTTTTCTCAAGAACCTCACAAAGAAAATACCTAAAAGAATTGTGATTCTAGGAAAATAAACAGTGGAAGGTAAAGAGTCTTGGTGCTCTCAAATAGTTATCCACAACATAATGGGTTTCTCTCCATTCCATCTTCCATTATAAGGTGTTCAAGTTTCGTCAGGTCTACCGGTTAAGTCATACCTTGATTGATTTGGAATTGACAACTATCCCATGGGTTCCTATCCCATTCTGCACCTAGTTAATTATCTTCTTCATCTTTTCTTATTCAGGAAAAAAGAGTCTCATACATTAAGGGCTTTTAAAGACAGTTCCCATTTCAATGAGTATTTGCTTATGAACAATATAAGCACATTATGGTATTATTCTTGTATAGCATTCAGGTGTATTCTTCTTCATTAAATGCTTCAAGTGAGAAGATTTCTTCCATTCTCATGGATGTAACATTATTATTATCATCATCAACAACATGGTTTCATGATCTCATTGTAATTACAATCATCATCATTATTATCATAATCATTACATTGTCATTACAATCATTATCATTATCATTATTATCATGCTTATGACATTAGAATTCTCATGTTTCTCATATGTTGTACCAACCAGACTCAGATGGAGTCTAGCCAAGCCTGCGTTAAACTGACATCTATTGTTAGTCGTCTACCTGTGGTTAGTCGTTCAACTGACATCTATTGTTAGTCGTCTACCAAGAGTAGATGTTCACAGACACATCAGACTTTATGTGTTGGCCTGGGGAATTTCTTCTAGTGATGCTGAAGAGAATTTACATCGCCCAACCAGTGCTGAACCATTCAAGTGTATAGAGTGACTGTGGCAATACACTATTTTCAGCTATGGTCCCGGTACCTCAGGGGATACGTCATGGTCGAGGGTCTCCCATCCCAACTGCATAGACTAGCAGTCTTAGACACTTGGTAGGGACAATTCTCGCATTGTGAAGGTGGTTTCAGTCCTGTCATGGGAAGCCCAGGTGGCTAACTCCCACTGTGTTGCTCACCGGTTGCTTGCGGCAGATCAGACCTCAAGTGTTCCGGACATCCGTGCCGGGGAAGAGCAGGGTGAGTCAAAGGGACCGACTCGACGGAAACACCTTGCTAATCTTCTGCTACGCCTAGGGATGACCCCGTAATCATCTCTGACTCTATCTCTAACCTTTACTCTATATTGTACATATCTTTCCTGTCAGGACGTTCCTTTCCGACCTATGTCTATACAAAACGAATCAACAAAAAAACGAAACAACAACAAAACGAAACAAAACAACAACAACACGAAACAAAAACAAAACGAAACAAAACAACAACAAATCGAAACAACAACAAAACGAAACAACAACAAAACGAAACAAAACAACAGCAACACGAAACAACAACAATACGAAACAACAACAAAACGAAACAAAACAACAACAACACGAAACAACAACAAAACGAAACAACAACAAAACGAAAGAAAACAACAGCAACACGAAACAACAACAAAACGAAACTACAACAAAACGAAACAAAACAACAACAACACGAAACAACAACAAAACGAAACAAAACAACAACAAAACGAAACAACAACAAAACGAAACAACACAACAACAAAACGAAACATCAACAAAAGGAAACAACAACAAAAGGAAACAAAACAACAACAAAGAATAGTTTAGTTTAGTCGTTGGAACAACATCACGGCACACTGTTTAACCCATAAATGCTCCGTTTTCCTTCTAACTCAAACCTGAATCTGGAGAAACTCAGCTCAATGCATGAACGCCGTTGCATCGTCGAGGATCCTGAAATACTTTGGGTAGATTTTTAACTCAAAATTTTGCCCGGGCAGCGCCGTTAGGCTACTCTTTTTAGATTTCCAACTGCCAAGGGATTTTGTACGTGCACAACAATACACACGGGCGTCCGATCTCACTGTCGCGAAACGCACGTGGGTCTCAGACGGGACAGCACAGTACCCACTCTGTCCCACTCTCTCTCGGTGGTTAGGCCACATTTTAAGGCGGATGATGGGGTATTTCCAAGTAAAAAGAGTCAGGACTGTTTTCTGGGTCCTTGAGATGTTATTATCGGGATCGCAAGGAATTTCACGGGTACCAAAAATCAACACTCAACTCTTGGAGCGTGCGTAGATATTTTCTGTGGTAAATCGCACATTCAGATAAAACTCGGGGAATGCTGGGTTTCCTTCACTTTCGTGAGGTATGTGCTCGAAGCTTTTCGGGAGACTCCGTGAGTGTGTTCTTCCGAAGCTGACACGAAGAGGCCATTCGGTAGCCAGTCATCAAGAAAGGTGGCCGCTTCGATAGCCAGTTGTATTAGTGGCATCACGGGGAGCCGGAGAATGTTCTACAGCTAAGGGTGTTGTTGTAGCTATCCTTTCACGGCCGTGTCCGCCGGCTGTAATCTGTGCAACTCTTATGGCATCAGAGATTGATCTACAGTGGTGACATTGTTGTCCTTGAGACGATAGGCCGTGTCTTTGACCAGCTGTATCATGATGTATCTTTGGGGATCCAGAGAGTGGACCTACAGCCCAAGGCTTGATGAACCTACCGGGTCGCTGTCTGTTGCATATTTGTTCCTAAGCTTTAAAGGTAACACACTTTTATACTTGGCGTCGCTTAACTAAAGTTTGTATTTCAATTGTAGGTCAATTCTTAACCAGGCCGGCCAGTTGCGCCGTAGCCTGTGCTCTGACCGATATGTACATGTTGACCTCGGGTCAGAGGACAGCAGCTGTAAGTTCAGTCTCGACCACGCATGCTAACTGTGTCACAAGCCCGTGTGTGTACTATGACCTATATTAAGCTGAGGCCAGTATTCAACAGACAAGACGGGATGTATTGTGCAAACCAGCTTAGTGAAACAGTCTGGTTTAAGCAACTTAACAATACATTCGACTCCCTATCTCAATAATGGGGTATATGAAGGAATTATTGTTCTGACAGAATAATTCCTCTTGAATAGAGCTTTAATTTGATTCCCTTAATGAATGAGGTCGACATTAGTACGTTTCAATCATCATCGTGTGGCTGTGGGAAACAGTACTTGTCAGTCAGCCTCATATGACACGAGAATCACATGCGTTTCTCGTTACGGTGAAACCCACGTAGGAGGCTATAAGCTGGGAAGAGATTATCGCCCCATAGGCTTGTTGTTATTTAACTGGGCTTAGTCAGAAGAGGGAAAGATATCTTAACACCTACTAGGGATTGAACCGTGGGCCAATATAGCGGTGGGGAAACACCCAATCATGTATCGCGTGGATATTTCATCAGTGTTGTCTGATTCGATACTTCCTTTAATGAGAAGGGAATATTTTGTCAGGCGGGTCTATCGTTCTATTGTCTCTATACTTTCATCAGATCCCGATTGTTTGGGATGTTTGATTCGACACAATTCCTAAGTAGCCAAAGGAATTTAGTCAGGTGATGAGTGTCTATATATTCATACACCCACACACAACATAAATCCCGGTATCCGAGGCAGAAAGGTGGGAAGCGACCAACACAAGAACATGAAACTCTTGTGGTGTTTGTCTGGTCTTTAATTCAGTATTTCAGGTTGGATATCAATGTAGCTTATTGCATTAACCTTGGAGTTGGCATGGAATTCTTACCTGAAATATTCTGATATGCTTATCTACTTTTATGATGAGACAAATTGTGATTAAGAAAGATTATCTAGACCATAACACTTGATGATCTCTATAGGAGGTATGGATTTCTGCCATCCTCATGAATGGAACCTGTCATCATATCTACTATCTATTAGATATGCGGCTTGTGGCTGGAAAGCTATTGACCTACGTTAGGATTACCAGGAGTAGTAACTTAACCCGTCGGTGAGACATGTCTGGAAAGTCAGGCATAATAATATTGTGGTCTGAGCTGGAGGAACTGACCACAATGAATTGGATGTTAGTGTAGATGCATATTGATGTAGTGTGTATTGTGCAAGGGTGTTATGGATGTGTACACCTGGCGTGTTCTTGCTTACAGAAACCCCTTTGATGTTGCTGTGGGCGAGTGCCCTTTACTGTTTGCAGTGGCATGTGTGCTGTTGACCCATTGCTGATTCCTGAGAGCCTGCTTGCCCCTGGTCCGTGGCTGGGTGCAGTGGACCTGTGGCTGTGGGATGTGACTTTCGATTGTGCTAAAAGCCAAGTGGCTAGTGGTTGCTGAACTTTACATGGTCATGTTCCGAGGCTCCATGAGGCATCATACAGGATCAGGTGAATGTGTCTTACCACCTAGTTCTACACACTGACATTCAATACTACTCTGACATACATATGTGGGATGATGCGCATGTCACACAGACTACTCTCACCCAATTGACTGTTCATAGCTGTATGTGCGTCTGTAGGTTTGTTCGTCTGTGTGTTAGAGTCGGAATTTCCAATAAAGATTCTGGATTCGTCTTTTATAAGGTTGTTCTCTTATAGTCAGTCAGGTATCTTCTTGTATCCACAGTCGTCATATGGGAAGGGTCGTCCGGGAACCGTCCTGGGGACAATCTAGTAAGAGGGAAGACAGAAGGTAATCACGAACCCTAATTAAAATATATCGACAACCACCGAGAATCAGGCCGGTGTTATCACACTCACAAACCAGAGATCAGGGGACATTTTATTACTGGAAGTCCAGGTGGCTTTTTTTAATAAATCCCGTCCTCACCGGGATTTATCTATTTAAAAAAAAAAAAAAAACACCAAACAACAAAAGCAAAACAAAACGAAACAAGACAAAACGAAACAAGACAAAACGAAACAACAACAAGTAACAAAAACATTAGTAACAAAAGCATTAGTAACAAAAACAGTAGGTAACGTAACAAAAACAGTAGGTAACGTAACAAAAACAGTAGATAACGTAACAAAAACAGTAGGTAACGTAACAAAAACAGTAGATAACGTAACAAAAACAGTAGATAACGTAACAAAAACAGTAGATAACGTAACAAAAACAGTAGGTAACGTAACAAAAACAGTAGGTAACGTAACAAAAACAGTAGATAACGTAACAAAAACAGTAGATAACGTAACAAAAACAGTAGATAACGTAACAAAAACAGTAGGTAACGTAACAAAAACAGTAGATAACGTAACAAAAACAGTAGATCTCATCTCATCTCATCATGTTCCTCTTGTACCTTGCGGTGTCGAGGTGAAGTATAAACTTCGTGAGAGTGCCCGGTTATGGGCTTCGTATATCGACATTCCCATGGATTCTGTTATTCCCTCAGTCCAACGTTTACGTGGTCGGCCTCTTCCTCTGTTTCCATCTGGTCTGTACATCATTGCTTGTTGTGGCATGCTGTTGACTGGTAGCCTACTTGCATGGCCAAACCATTTGACTTGCTGCTTTCTAATAAAATCTAGAGCAGCTTTAACCCCTACTTTAGTCCTGATTTCTTCATTTCTGATCTTATCTCTTCTTGATACGTTGAGTATTCTTCTCAGAAACCTCATTTCTGTTGTTGTGATTTTTCTTTTCTCTTTTTCTGTCCATTAACATTGCCGGGTCGATAGCCGTTTGGGTCAGTCCGTTTATACTTCTTGGTTTTTCTACGAGCAGTATGAAGATCCCCTGCCGGCTTGCTAGGCCAGTCGCAGGTTTAGGACACTAATCTGACCACAGGGAGTCCATCCCGTATGGCGAGCCATAGCCCCGTTAGC